>JAWHQI010000214.1:2202500-3402500 GCA_033032865.1 Dactylorhiza incarnata
TCATTTTCGAGATCCATTTTCCTATTTTTCCTTACTATAAAGATCTTATTCATTCCTGTACTGGGATCGGGCGGTCAGCAGTTTATGAGACCGCATGTTCCTCCCTACAAAGAATGAAATCGTTTATGATCGTCGGATGAAATTCTTTCAGGATAATTAAGGTCGCTATTCAGGAGTCTCCTATGCCAGCTTGATAGGGATCGTCCCGGCCTCAACAAAATCGAGATTTCAATTTTCCCTGTTACTCAAAGTTACATGGAATAATCGTGATGCTCTGTTTCTCATCAAATGGAAGTTGGATCTTTTTCTTCAAAAGGGCGGTCTGAATATAATGTGATCGCTGAAATGAAAATTCATAAGGAGTTATTTCCTTGTTTCAAGAAATAACCTTTGACTACCAAGGGATCGTCAGACGGATTTCCTGGAAGACCTTTGGGCGCCGATCACCCAGAATCTAATGCGTTCAAATCATTGTCTTGTAGTTTCCTTATATTTCGATCTGTGTAATATGAGACCGCAAAACTATTGTGAATAAGATTATTTCCTGATCATGTCTTTGGTATCTTTTCCAAGAGATCGCTACTTAAAGTTCGTTAATGATTAAATTATGATTAAACTCGAGGCATTGAGATTGAATGCCGATTTTAGATTCAGAAGGACAAATCAATATATGCATCAAAAATAAACTCATGCACTTAGGCAAAACCCAACAGATATCAAATTTTATATACTCTGAAATATCAATTACAACAAGACCGCTCGGCCTCCGAAAAGGAAAAAGGGAAATTACAATTCACTCTTTCTTTGATCTCTTGGAAGACCGCTCGCCTGAAGAAGAAGAATCAGTTTCTGCAGAAGGTTCTTCTAAACTATTCCCTGGAATTCTAGATCCAGAGCTCGAGCTCGAACTGGAATCCAGACCAAGGGTATAGCGGCTTCCGCTCTCTTCGTCTTCAATCACGATATTTTCCTCTTGATCTGCGGTCTCATCAGCAGCATCAGCGGATTCTTCAGTAGCATCCGCGGTCTCTTCAGCAGTCATAGATTGTTCTTCAATTCTCTGTGCCGCGTCAGGGAAGAGATCGGCAAATGTGACGTCTTTATACTCTTCAGTAAAACCACCGCGGTTACGAACCTCGTCCAGCACCTGGTTGGCGGTCTCTTTTATATGATGCATCAAAGCCCTCTGGAAAGCCGGATTCTCAGGGTCGTAAGCCGCTTTTTCAGATTGCTGCAAAAGAAATATATGTCAGACCGCACGATCACAGGTAACACATTCATAAAACAAGAAAAATTCTCACCCTTCTTTCTTCTTGCAAGGCAGTTATTTCGTCCAGAGCGCTGCAAAGAGACCGCCCCATATGGTGATTCAAAATTGTACTTCTAGCAGTCACTTGAGCGCAGAGGTCGGGAAGCGCATCGGTCTCAATATTTAATATCTCATTTGTGTTCTTTTTCCCGTACAAAGCTGAAGTGACCGCATATGCGTGACGGGTCACCTTCCCGCTCCATAAGGGTAAATCAGTGGATACCTTCACAGAATTTCCTGAGGCCGCCCATTTGAGGAGAGGCTTTCCTTTGATATCCTTCATTCTTCTTTTAAAACCCGCCAAGGGAAAAACTTGCTCGGCGGTCTCAGAAGTTACGCCGAACACGTCGGCCTCACGCTTCAGCCTCCTCTCCCTCTGAGTAAGAACTTCTGCTGCTGGGGAGATATGGTCTAGTGCAGGGACCACGAAGCTCGCTAAAAGTAAAGAAGGGTTTTAAGTAAAAACATTCAAAAAGACAAAAGGAAATTGTTCGAGACCGCAAGAAAAATTTACTTTCAGCAGGGGTGATCTCGGCGATCTCGGGCCAGATCGCTAGATAATAAACAAGATCGATCCTCTTGCCCGCCAAGAAGGCCAGAATCTTCAGCTCCTCCTCTGAGACCGCCTTTATCTTCTTGAAAATGCTGTCAGGTCGCGGAGAGGGTGAGCTCCTGAGACCGCCAAGGTCACCCTCAAAAACAAGGAATCTTTCTGTCCAGAAAGAAATTTTGTTAGGAAGGTTCAGAATTTTTATTCCATCTGCTGAAAAATACATCAATCCTTTAAATTCTTCTTTCTTTCTGCCTTCTTTCAAAATTTTCGCAGTGAAGGTTGCCCGGAACAAATTCATTGTGAATTTCACTCTTTCCGATCTCAAATAATTGATGAAGACATTAACCAGACCGATGGAGTTCGGAGCCAGCTGGGCAAGTACGAAGCCATAGTATTCCAGAATCTCTAACCATTCCCAAGGGAGTGGAATCCTCAGCCCATTATCAAAGTGATCGATGGGGATGATAAATTTCTTCTCCTCTACAAAGTTTAACCTTTCTTGTTCAGTTGGCGGTCTCACAACCACCTGAGTTTGGATCATATATTTCTTTATAAACTCAATGTATTCATCCTTTGATAAACGTCCTTGTTTGTGATCGGCGTTCAGGAAGATAGTAGCAGAAGAAGCACGAGCGGACACCATATTCAGTGATCGCTGAGATCGGAGCTTATAGAGCAATCAAGAAGGCATAAAATAAAGACCATGAAGACAGCTATTTATAGAAGACCAAGGGTCATTTCGTAATCATTACATATTGAAGACCGCCCAGCTAAAACATGATCAGACCGCCCGACCTATGCAAAGTAATATGAAAGCATACTATGGTAGGCGATCTCAATCAATAAAAAATACAGCAGCAATACAAACAATCCAGACATAAAGAGATCGAAGTTTAACAAATCAAGACCACAATATTAAAACAAAACAGCCACAGATATGGGACTAACAGTGAAAATATTACAAGATATATTGTTCAAGCATAGAGATCGCTCGATCTCAAGTTTAATGTTCATCTCCTAAGAGGCCTGTTCCTCCCTACATGAGCAGCGACATCTTGCATGTCGTTCACTGCGGCCATAACCGACACCAGGCTGTGGTTAGCCAGCATCGCAGACCGGTGAATTTTCGACATTTCCTTGTCCACCTGCTCCATGGGGATCAGTACAATCTCGGGTTGCGGTCTCTCCGCCGGATGATCGCTGGAGGCTCCCGGTCGCATCAGCATCTTACCGTGACCACTCCTCAGCCTCTCGTTTTCCGCGGACAGCGCCGCAGCTTTTCCCCTGTAGTATTCAGCCTCTTTTTCAGCCTTCTTAAGAGCCCGCGCGATCTCGGCAACCCTCAGATCGCATTCTTCACGAATCCTCTTCTCATTGGAACGCAATCTTTCTTCAAGATCGCGGATCTGGTCATTCTGCGTCCGCTCCCTCATCAGCATAGAACGAACATCCTCGAACATGGGGTTTAGGATGTTGGTTAACTGAGGAGTGATCTCGATGGGTCGAGGAAGTTCTCCCTCCTCGATCTCAGCATTTTTGTTATCTGCGGCCATAGGAGATGGATTATTTCAATCATAAGCATATAATCAAATAAACTTTTTGAATAAGCAGAAAGAGTACTTGGAAAAAAGTCGAGACCGCAGTCACGTAAAGCCTTTCCGATATCTTTAGTGACCGCGGGATCTGCGGTCAAAGAAAGACGATCTGATCCCCTTAAGCGCTCCAGATCCGTTCTTTCCAAATCTCTTTTCTGCGTTTTTCCCCCTCTTTTCGTCTCCTTTTTAATTCCTCGTTACTTAAGAAGACATTGTCGGTCTCAATAAAAACGATCCCGTGTTTTCTTTCAGGAGAAGCAAAACGAACCGTAGGAAATGGAGGGAACTCGGCTGACTGAAGAATCGTTTTATTCTTACCAGCTCGCGAAATCGAGGCCGCCGCCGCACGATCTGCTGCAACCTTGTTCGAACGATCTCCCTGGAGAAAATCATCCGGGAGACCGCTAGAAAGCACAGTTTTTTCCTTGGCAATCTGCGGCCTCTCCATGGTCTCATCACCGTTTTTATCCGAAGTCTGCAAGACAACCTTTTTTCTCTCTTCAGCGATCAGGGCCGCCTTTTCCTCAGCGACCCTGACCGCTTCTTTCTTCTTCTCCTCAGCGATCAGAGCCGCTTTTTCCTCAGCAACTCTGACCGCCTCCCTCCTCTTCTCCTCTTCTTCCTTTTCCTTCTTATCTTTCTTCTCCTTGTATCTCTTCTTCTCCTCGTCCTCCCTCTTTTTCTTCTCTTTTTTCTCCTTCTTTTCTTTCTTATCTTTCTCTTCTTTCTCCTTTTCTTTCTCTTCTTTTTCCCTCTGCTCTTCTACCACTTTTTCTTTCCTCCTCTTCACTATCTCTTCCAGTTCTATCTTTTTTCTTTCCTCCTCTTTTGCCTTGATCGTTGCGTCGGCGATCTCCTTCTCCCTGCCCGCGATCTCCTCATCAACGGCGGCATTTCTGAGAGCTGAAGCCTCTAAGGGATCCAACACCTGCAATGATGAAAAAGATGAATTGTTAGAAGAAACCTCATCAAGATAGGCGATTAATCCAGAATCATCCTCTCTTGGTAAGGTTGAGACCGCGGGAAGGAAGGGGAGATCGCCCTTGGCATTCACCTTCTGAAAATCAGCGGAGTCCTCCAGATCGATGGATTCAGAAAATCTGGTCGCCTCCATGGCGGTCACATCTCCCCCTTCCTCATTTCTTCTGCTCCTCTTATAAGTTAAACTAGATGGACTTGTATTCTTCCTTTTCCTGTCCTTTGCAGCGATCTCCTGGTCAGCGATCTTCTGCCTTAAGGATTCGGCCTCAGCTCCCTTCTGGCGCAGCCCAGCCAGAATAATCTCGGTGGAGGCGGTCTCAGGAAGCTTGGAAGATGTTTGACCCAGTGCCTCCATAGATTTCTGACAATTAAAAGAAATGGAAAAGTCAGGCAATTTCCATACAGGATCTGAAGAAGTATTAGACAGATCAGAAGCAACAGAGACCGGCACAATCAGGCCCTCAGGAAGCTCAGATTTCTTTAGTGGAGATCGGGCGGTCTCCTTTGAAGTGCTCACTTTTGTTAAGATTTTCGGCGCCTTCTTTCCTTTCCTTGAGCTGACGCTCTCCTTTTTTCCAGGAGAGTTCGCTTTCGATGGGAGAGCTTTTAAGAGATCAAGCATGGTCATCTTTGTAAGGTCGCACCTGCGTAATTATCAAAGACCGCTCGAATGGTGGAGTTCCTCAATGTCTTGCAAAATGAAGTTTTCAGCCGGTATTTATAGACCAAGCCGCATTAATGATGGTCGCGGTCTCAGCGGTCAAAGCTTACATTTTCGAAGTTCCAGGTGCAACTTAAAAATGTGCTGGGATTATGTTTGCCCAGAAAAGCCCGCGACCTCCTCTTACTAGTCAATTCGTTCGGTCTCAGCGGTCTCAGCTTCAGTGATCGCCCAGACCGCCAGTTGCCTTCTCAGCCGGAATTTTCCAAGTATCAAGCGGTCAGAAAAGCCCGAGATCGCCAAACCGAGCGCTCCTTTTGTTTTTTCTATTTTTGTTATCTGCACCCCTCCTCCCTGCCCTGGCTCTCCTGTATCCCGGGCAGCCCGTAGTTTTCAGTTCTGCCCGTTTGGGCAGCCCCCTCGTCTATAAATAGAGGGGTAGGGGGACCAGGAAAAGGACTTTTGGCTCCGAGGCTCCAGCTTACAACCTGTGTAAGCGGTCTCATTTTTTCGTGATCGCCATTTTACGATTGCCTTCTCTTTTTTCCAGCATCTTCTGTTTTAGTAACCTGCACTTCGCAGTTTTCTCCTGTCCCCTTTAGTGTGAATTTTGGAGGTACCATTTTTGGCACCAACAGTGCCAGACGTGTTTTTTTTTTGCTCGTATGAGTTTGGATAAAAATGTCACCATCTTAGAATGCACGTTTGGCAAGACAATTGTACGTTATCACCGCCGCCAAGAAAACAAAATTAGGTTTGAACATAAAAGTAGTGCACGAAGTTCTTTAGGTGAGATCGGACGGTCATAATCACCACGTTCGCGACCACCGCCGCCGTTCCAAATGGAGTCTTAATTGAAACATAACTTCCACAATGAATAAATCTAACCTTCCACCAATTAAAAGCAATCGATTAACAAGTATTTCTATCATTCAAAATAATCATAAATCTATTAATTAATAACTAATTTATACAAACAAAAGCTTACTCATTTGGATACGAAATCCAATGAAATTATTCTCTTAAAAAAAGGTAAATAATTAATATGTATACATATTTTGTAGGCTGCGTGTCGAACGGTTTCAACGAGAGCTTACAGTGAGCTGGTTATATGGCTAACCCTAATTTCAACGTGAGCTCGGGCAGGTCATCCTCATCTTCGTCGGCCGGCACCAAGTTCAAGTCCAAATCCACAGCATTCCTCCTCCTGACCGCTCTCTCCCACAGCGAGCACGCCGACGGCCCGACATCGTCATGCCGTCGGCGCATATGTTTTCCGAGAGCCCGCCTCATCAGAAACCCCGCCCCGCAGATCTTGCACCCGTGGACGACGAATCTCGCCTTAACCGCCGCCGCCCCCTCGTGAATCCCACCGTTCCTCTCCCTCACCCTGGTGTGGCCCGTCCGGTGGCCGCCGAGTGCCTGGTATGTCGCGAAGCACCGGCCACAGGTTTTGCACTTGAACTCATTGTCCCTTCCAGACCCATGAACGCCCATGAGCACGTCAATGGGTCAAAGGGTATGTTTGGGACGCCGGCGGCGGCTTAGAATTAAGGGAGACTAACCCGGACGGAGAAGCAGGTTGGAGGCCGGATGAACAAACAATAAGGACCGAAATGACGTTTGCTACAGCCACATCAAACAGACCACCAATATAAGAGCCAGCACGCGCTCTATATATATATTGCGCAGACTGCTTCGCGGGGAAGTAATTGTAAGGCTGACGTGGCATTCAATTTGTTCTGACGTGTACGCGGTGTAGCCGTAATTATTATATAATTATTATTATATTTTAGCGGCTGGTTCGGTTTTATACTATAATTAAAGGTGGCGAAGAGAGTGAGCGTGGTTCCTGCGACGAAGTTTCTATGTCGATAATGGCCCCGGGATTTTATATTCTACAATACTAGTGCTTGACACAGGGCTTCGCTCGCCCCCAACGTAATGCTGTCGGGCGGCTTTCGGCCGCATTCAGACGGACTTTTTCCACCTCCGCACCAGCTTCGCCCGCGCTCGATGCGCCAGCAGGCTGCGCCCGCAACATATACATATGAGTACTCGAAATGACCATAAAAAAATATACATAAATATTATAATATTTTTTCGTAAAAAAATATACCTATATACCTAAAAAGATTTTCTTTTCTCTCTCTCACTACCTCTCTTTCCCTCTCCCCACTCTCTCCCACTTTCTCTCCTCTCTTTCTCTCTCTCCTCTCTTTCAAAATAATATTTTTTTATTAAAAGATTAATTTAGGAACTCCTAATGTTTAACCAAAGACATTCTTTTCATTTTAATATAATATAGATAAACTTTTTTCCAAGTTATAGATATAATTGTAGATTTATAGTGCTTATCAAGTTAATTGTAATTATTTGCATGGGAGTGATGCAAAATCCTCTAGTTTGCCCTTCGGCCAGCTTCGTCCTTAAAAAATTGTCGAGCTTGCGACGGCAAACCCGATCAACGATCGCCGGGGAGCCCCCGGAGTTGAACATTTTTGGATTAAATGGGCTTGACGATTGCTTGATAGCTTGTCGGCTCGCGATTGTAGTTGTTTTTTTTGTTAAATTGAAGCAATGATTATTTGTTTATTTATATGTAATTTACTTGACCAGCAAGTTTATTAAATATATGTTCAATATTTATATGTAATTATGCATTGCTGCTGCTCGGTATTTTTCTTGAATATTTCATCATGAAAATTCAACTATGATTCCGAGGATTCCAAGGCATGATTCGTCGCAGGGGTCATTTTCCTTCCAATTCTCTGGTCTAGTTAGACGTTCCGGCGATGTATTTGGTCTGCACGATTTATTAGCGGGGAGAGGTAAACGAAAAATACAACTTTGGCTAACGGAATAAAAGTGAATGAAAAAGTCGCTTAAATGATACATAAATAAAAGCTAAGGAAGTGATTTGAATCAAAAAAAAAAAATTAACGGACCAATTTGAAATGAGATCTAAAATCATGGGACAAAAACGGTTACATGTGGTAATGTCAATTTGATCCCTAAACTTTTAAGTTGTATCTTTTTCATCTTTTTAGTTAACATCGAACTTCCTTTTGAGTGCAATCTACGGGCTAAAAGAGTTACTTGATGAGAATTTCAAGGTCTACTTTGATACAACTAAAATTTTATGGACTAATTTGATGCTAATATAATTTTTACCATAAAGATAAGAAACTAATATAATTTTTTTTTAAAACTTAAAACCTAAGGGTCCGTTCGTTTGGATGGAATTGGGGGGTGAGAATTGGAATTGGCCTAATTCCAATTCTCACGGGGATTGGAATCAAGTCAATTCCAATTCTGTTGTTCGGCTACAAATCATGAATTCGTTAGGTGGGAATTGGAATTGCCAATTCTATACGATTTCTCATTTCCAATCATTCAAGTGGAATGTTGCCTGCACGCAGAAAATAGATGGGCAAAGGAGAGGTGAACATGCTTGGAAGTTCCATTGTACTTGCAAAAAGCTATGAAATCCCTTCTTCCTGGAAAATGGAAGGCATATCATGATGAAAGCAAAATGGAAAAGAAAATAACTCTCCAGGAATCAATGACTCCCAAGCTGTGAAGCCAGCTGGAAACCCCTACCTTTTCACCGTGTAAATTGAAAAAAAAAACCAAGAAAACGTAAAAGATCAAGATTCAGTGAGTTGGTTAAATGGAATGCGGACGAATACGACACTGGATTTCTTCCAGCTTGGCGCATCGAGATCCTCTTCCAGCTTGGTGCTCCGAGGTCGTCTTCCAACTTCCTAGGGTTTAGCGGTCTTCCAGCTTCCTATGGTTTAGCTGTGGTCATCTTCCAGTCGGACGCAGCAAGAGAGGGAGGAGGAAACCAATGGTGGTCGTCTTCTAGCCGGACGCATCACGAGAGAGAGGGAGGAGGAAAATCGCCTGGCTGGAGAAAATCGCGCGAGGTCGGCCTGGGAACAGTGGGAGTCGCGTGAGAAAGGAATTGCGAAGTCCGACCTAATGAGGTCGGACTTGATAGCTGAGGAAAATAGGTTAAAGCAATTCCCATAGAATTGCGGGGAATTCCGATTCCATCCCATAATTAGGCGCGCCGAACAGCGAAATTGGAATTGAGGGGCCAATTCCAATTCCGACCCCTCAATTCCGTCCAAACGAACGGACCCTAATTTGAAATGAGGCGTAAACTTAAAAGAGACTTATTTTGGTTGTTTGCCATTTTAATAAAATGAGAAGTCTTGCGCTGGTTTCTTCGCAATGTATTGTCTGACATGTCATCTGGCAGCACTCGCCACGTGTCAATAGTTGGTTTGCTATTTTTAGAAAGTGAACTCACTAACTCCATTGTATCTTTTCCATTTATAGGTAGCCTAGCCTGTGTGGAAGAAATTGGAATAACATTGACTTTGACTAATTTTAGAAGAAAACAATATTATTCAACGACAAAGTTCCCTGTGATTTCCTTAATCTGTCTGCTATCACTCTCCCTCGTATTCCCTCAATGCCTCTCAGATTATTCAAAACATTAAATTTAAATTTAAATTTTAAATTTTAAATTATTATATAGCAAAAATATTATATTTCAGGTCTTGGAGTAGAGTGTGAAAAGTTGACCGCCGCAGTCTCCCGGAGTTGATATTATAGAATTTCCAGTCAATATATATAGAAAGTTGATATTAGCATTTCTAAATTGGCTATTCGTAGTCCACGCTATTTATAGTCTATAAATTTTATTTGTAGTCCAAAATTATATTTGCACCTCAATCTCATCTCAAATAAGCAAAACACTTTGCTGATTTATTAAGTACTAGAAGTCTAGAAAAACATCTTAAAGACTCAAACAATTTAAAAATCTAACAGGAAAACAAGTTAAATGGCATGTATGGAGGAATTAACTCTAAACCAAGTTAAATGCACGCAAACCTTCCTCTAACCAGAAAACTGACTACTTTTTTTGGATTTTCGCTGTATAATTTTCTTCGTTTTTGAAGATGAATCTAAGAGGGGTAAAGACGACGCGACCAATAGAACTACGATTAGGGTTTAGACAACGAGAGAGAGATGGAGAGGAGGAGATTATTCGATGGGGTGCGATTAGCAAAAATTGGACTACAAATATAATTAGGATTTTTACTATTTTTGTGGTGCGCGCGAATAGCAAGAATTGGACTGCTAATATCAACTCTCTGTATATAATGATAGAATTTCTAGCTCAAAGTCGAGTAATTTAGAATAAACTTATATTCAAACAAATAAATGCATGTATATAACATTTCATTGATATATATATCTTTATTATATAAGTCAATACATATATCTTGCCAAGCACATCACACTTTTAATATCAGCCCTTAGATCTCCAGACTATCAATTTTGAGCTGTTCGATTGCATGCACTTCAATGTATCAGTTATTTCTCCTCATTTTTGCAGTACTTTTAAAATTAATCTTCGATCAAAGTCAAAAATAAATTTCACCCGTCTAAAACATGTGACGCTAGGATAGCTCTGGCGGACAACTGAAATTCCTCCCCACGCAGCACACTCGCTCCCCACTGAAAATCGCGCCTCTTCGATCTCCGCTCGACTCTGTTTGTTCTCCGCAAAAATTGCCCAGAGCCTTCCCCGGAAACCTTCGCCCATATACACGATTTTTGGAGCACGTCCGACGGCTGTTTGTTACGCCTCTTCTTCAACCATAGCCCCATGCATGGTCCTGTCAACGATCCTCTCCACATCGCCGATGCTGCTTCTGCCACACCTCAGGTATACTGCATGCATTACCCATCTCGTACTTTATCTCCTCCTTTCTGCCTTCGATTTATGCTCTTTTAACCCACGACCTCTCGCGGAATCTTCATCACAGACGCCATTCATCCACCTCGAAAACGTCGCCGTTCATCTTCGTTCAACCATCTTCATGCCTTCTATTATGTGATTACTACGGGCTTTGATTTCGAGGGTACCCATGATTAGAAGAACATGGAAGTCAATTGAGTGACCAAATCCAACTTTTAGTGATGAAAAATTTTGCCACTAAAAATCAATTTTCTACTAGTGTTGGGAAAATAGGTAATTTTACTGAGGAAAAAACCTAATATCCGTGTCAACATAGCATACTCGAATATAGTTCAAAAATCATTCATAGCAAATACTAGGGTAGGGGCGCCAGGGCAGCCCGGTGCACAAGGCATCCCCGCGGAGCGAGGGTCGGTGGAAGGGTCCCACCATAAGGGTGAAATGTGGGTAAACCTTACCTTGCATTTTTGCAAGAGGCTGCTTCCAGGACTCGAACCCGTGACCTAAAGGTCACACGACAACACCTCAACCGATGCGACAAGGCTAGCTCTCCTTCTCATAGCAAATACTAGAATTTGAATATTAATGGAGCTTTAATTTAGTGGTTGTACTGATAATTTTAATAGGGGTTGTCCAGAATGGAACGAAGAACCATTTGGATTATATTATTGTCGGATTTTCCAGAGGATTAAACAATTGCCGGATTAAGGCTCCGTTTGGGGGGACTAATTTTTACCGGTCAAACGGTTCATGCGGTCGTAACCGCTTGACCGGTGAAAATAATGTTAGGTTTATTATTATTAATATGTCCGCGCGTATCAGGACCGACTCGGAACGACCCAACGGGTTCCGTGTCACTAGGGTTAGGCTCTACGCTGAAGATACTATATAAGGTCATTCCACACTTGATGAGCCTTAGTGGACTATCTTGAGCGGAGCCAACATTCTCAAGATAGGATTTTAGGGTTTCTACTCATCGCTCGCTCCCGTCCGCTCCCTGCGCCGAAAAAGCCTTCCATTCGTCGATCTAAAGGAGGAAGCCTTCCCGTCGCCGATCTAAAGGAGGAAGCCTTCCCGTCGCCAGATCGAAAGGAGGCGCTGCAACGGTGGTTGAGGAAGATCGCTGCTCCCGTCGCCGCTAAGATCCAGATCGCAGTCTGAGAAGAGGCGTTTTCTTCTGATCATCTTCCTCCCACCGTCCTGGAGTTCCGGTCTTCGCGTTTTGCTCCAATCCGTTGCTGATACCAGGTTTTTCTCGCAGATCTTGGATCCAGATCTTGGATCACGTGGCTGTCTTCGATTGAGAAGATCGAAACTCCCAGATCTTGTTCAGATCTTGCCGATCTAAGCGAGGAGGTTTTGCAGGCTTTCTTTTTTCCCAGATCTTGCCGCATCTAGGAAATCTTGGATCCAGGAAATCTATTTTTTTTAATTGTTCTTTGGAGAAATCTGCTGTTGAAGATAAGATCAGCCTTCTCTCTTGTTCTTGTGCAAAGAGAGAAAACCTTGCTTTGGTTTTCTGTTGCCGCCGAGAGGAGACACTCCCGACCTGCCCAAATTCAGACTACGTGGAAGATCTGTCCAGGAACAAGTCTGGAATTCCGATCTTGGTGGAGTTTGCTGTAGAATCTGTTTGGAGCAGCAAACACAGAATTACTAGATTGGATCCGAAGTGCCCGACACATTCACGCACGGCTCAGGTGACCTCGTTCTAGAATTTTCTATTTCTATTTTGAATCTAGTACGATGTCAAAGAAGAGTGCGCTTGACTCTGTCAAATTGCAGTCGTTTGACGCCACTGATTTCTTCAGTTGGAAATTGTATGTCCAACTAGGAATGAAAGAACGTGACATTTTCTACACCGTTCTTAGCATTTTCGCCACTACCCGTGAGGATGTGGATGAATATCAGTGGTGCAAAGACGAGAATTTTTGCAGGAATTACCTTCTGAATTCCCTAAATTCTCGCATTGCCTTGACCTACAGAGCATGTAAGACCGCGGAAAAGATTTGGGACCGCATGAACGCTCACTTCCAGTTCCTAGAACTAGAAAGTATGCGTCACAAGCTAGAAGACGAACAGTCTGAACGGTCGATAATCCATTTGCGCGTCTAACTTTGAGCAAGTTGTCTCCCAAGTGTATCACCTTCAAGTCTGAAATGCACAGACTAAAGGAGAAGGAGGATGCCCCACAGAATACTGCAAACATGATGGTCGATATCTCCGATCCTAAGTCCTTCGTGGCTATGATTGGGAGTAGTCACGTCACAAATGACTGGTGGTGGCTGGACAGCGGTGCTACCTGTCACGTCACAAATGACAGAGGCCTTCTCTCAGAGGTCAGAGCAGTCCGAGACAGAGTTGAGAACTGCAATGGAGGAGAGACAACTGTTACGCATGCTGGGAAGGCAAAGCTCGTCCTCTCTTCAGGTAAAATTTTAATTTTGTAAAATGTTAAATTAGTTCCTAATTTAACTAAAAAATTAATTTCTATGAGTTTGCTAGATAATTCCAGAATGTCTTTCACAACCATTAGCGGTAGAATAACACTAACTGTTAATTCACATTACTTTGGTTGCGCTTACTTAATCAATAGAATGTATAGACTTAACATAGAAAATGAGTGCATAAATCAAGTGAGTTCTTCACTATTAGATCCAAAGCTACTTCACAATAGACTTGGACATGTTCACTACAAGAAGATGCGCGATCTAGCTAAGAGTCACAACATTCCGTTAGATTTCTCTATTCGATTTGATAGGTGCGAGGTTTGTGCCCAAACCAAAATAACTAGAAACCCTTACAAGACCGTTTCTAGGAGCACACAACTTTTGGAATTAATTCATTCCGACCTCTGTGACTTTCTTAGTCATGCCACTAGAGGGGGAAGGAAGTATCTAATTACCTTCATTGACGATTTATCCAGATTTTGTCATGTCTACCTATTGAAATCGAAAGACGAGACATTCGAGACATTTAAAATCTTCAAATCTCGGGTAGAAAACCAGTTGAATTTAAAGATCAAGAGACTTAGAAGTGATCAAGGAGGAGAATACACTACAATTGGGTTTAGGGGGTTTTGTGCCACTAAGGGCATAATCCTTGAAACTACAGCTCCTTACTCACCCCAATTAAATGGCATTGCTGAGCGTAAGAATAGAATGTTGACAGAGATGTTGAATTCTATGCTCCTGACCGCTGGCATGCCCAATTCCTTATGGGGGAAGCAGTCCTTACTGCAAATCACATTCTGAATAGAGTGCCTCACTTAAAGCTCAGTTCTACTTCTTATGAGCCGTGGCACGGTCATCCTTGCAGATATGACACTCTTAAGACTTGGGGCTGTATCGCCTATGTGCGTATACATGACCTTAAAAGACCTAAGGTGGGACCTAGAACGACAACCTGTGTCTATCTAGGTAGTGCAGAAGACAGTGCAGCTGACCGATTTCTGGACCTACCCACTAATTCAGTGATAGAGTCTAGAGATGCTATCTTCTTTGGACATAAATTTATCAAAGATCATGGCCTGATCGTCCCTGGATCTACTGACATGATCTCAGAATCTACTGTACAACCTGAAGCTGGCCCCTCTGACACTGCTCCCCAACCTTTAGAGGTGGAACCTGTTCCTCTTAGAGTATCTACAAGAGATAGAATCCCTAAGGATTTTGGTGAGAACTTCGTCACCTACCACTTAGAGGATGATCCATTCTCCTATCAGGAAGCGATAAGATCGAGAGAGGCGTTAATGTGGGCAGAAGCTATCGATGATGAGATGAACTCGCTGCTACAAAATAATACCTGGCATCTAGTGGACCTACCAAAAGGAGCTAAAGTCCTGGGATGCAAGTGGGTACTGAAGAAGAAGTTACATAGTGATGAGTCTATAGCCAGATACAAAGCACGTCTAACAGCTAAGGATTATAAACAATAGAGGGGAATTAACTATTTTGATGTCTATTCACCTGTCTGTCACCTATCTACTATTAGAATTCTTCTAGCCTTAGCCTCTATCGAGAATTTCATCATCCATCAGATGGACGTGAAAACAGCCTTTTTGAATGGAGAGCTCAATGAAGAGATCTACATGGCACAACCTTAAAGTTATGTTCATACAAATCTGAAGGATAAAGTGTGCAAGCTAGATAAATCCATCTATGGGCTTAAACAAGCACCTAAGATGTGGCACATAAAGTTTGATCAAGTGGTAAAGAGCTTTGGATTTCAGTCCAGTCTCTCAGACAAGTGTCTCTATTACCGCTCGATGTCAAACCAAACATTCATCATATGCCTATATGTGGATGACATGTTGATCCTGGGGTCAGACCTAGTTGTCGTGAGGGATATTAAGTTTGCTCTCGCCAAAGCGTTTGATATGAAGGACCTTGGTCCTGTCGATACCCTACTAGGTATGAAAGTAAGAGTAGACAATGGACGTGTCAATCTGAGTCAAGCTCACTACATAGAGCAGATTCTTAATACCTGGGGTTATAAAGATTGTAGGCCCGTTGAAACGCCAACTGATCTGAACGTCAAGTTGAGTCTGAATGAAGGGACAATCGTTGATCAAGTCAAGTACTCAAAGATCATTGGAAGTCTCATGTATGCCACAAGTTGCACTAGACCAGACATTGCTTTCTCAGTAAGCATGCTAAGTCGCTTTACCAGTAGTCCAGGCAAAGCACATTGGGATTCCCTAGATAGGCTGATGAAGTATCTCAAAGGTACTAAAGACCACGCTCTGTGCTACACTGGTCACCCTCCTACTTTGGAAGGATACTTTGATGCCTCCTAGTGTTCAGAAGTTGCAAACAGCAAGTCCACAAGTGGATTTATATTCACATTGGGTGGCGCTGCAGTTAGTTGGAAGTCCATGAGATAGACTTGCATAGCTTTGTCGTCTATGGAAGCTGAGTTATTTGCATTAGCTTCAGCTGGTGAAGAGGCAGACTGGATCAGGAATTTGATCTTAGACATTCCCTTGTCTAGACTTCAAATCAACTCTTTAAGCCTGTACTGTGATAATCAGGCAGCAGTCCAAGTTGTTAAGAATGTCCTCTTTAACACTAAGAGACGACATGTACGACTGAGACACGCTCTTTTGAATTATCTTAACGAACAAGGCATTATTACTTTGGTCGATGTGCGATCGAAGGATAATCTAGCTGATCCATTGACGAAAGGAATGCCTCGAGACCGTTCAATCAAAACAGTGGGGGAAATGAGACTCAAAGTGGTTTGACACCCGTTTTAGTCTGAATGTTTTGATTCCTTCCTTTGTCAAATCTAGCATGTTGTGCTCCGTTGATACTTTGGTTGCTGAGTATGAATCTGGTTGGTTGTTTCATTCCACATTTGATGTTAATAACCTCATCCGGATTCGTCTTCCTTAACTTGGAGGAGAGTGTTATTCCACATTTGATAACACGATCTGACTTGTTTTGGACCTTCTCCCGTTGATTGGTTCCATTTCACATTTGATGAGTTCCAATCAACCCTAGAAGAACAGTAACCAGTATATCACACATAGGAACACAGATATAGTTGCGTTGTCCAGAAGTCTGAAATCGTTTCGTTTGGAAATAGTTAATAGATTCTACGGTTAAACATGAAATACTCTACCTATATCCTCTAAGCATAATTTAAAGTACTACGTTCTTATATACAGAACTAGATACATGTACATCTTCCATAGTTGAATTCATTCTGAATGAAGTTCTCTGTTGAAAATTACAAGAAATGTTGTTGCAGGAGGAGCACATGCAGACTGGGATCCTGAAAAGGATGATCTGCTGGATGATGGTTTCTAGAGTATCTGTTTGGTTTTCTTTCTCTGACTTAGAGCACTGTTTAGCTCTCTTTACCTGCTTTGTTTGGACTATTTTCTATTCTTTGTTAGTCATGAGACATTAGGTCTTCTGGTACCTATCTCTTTGATTGTACTTTGATTCTGATGTGATGCTGCTTAGTTTATATTTTATGTTTATGCGTGCATACATACTCATGTTTCTTTCAGTCTAGTGTATTATAACAGGTACTTGTGGACACGATTGTGTAATGAGTCGAACTGGTTGAACACTACACACACCAACCCTTTTCCAACGTCGGTATACAGCAGACATAGGAGGATATTGTTAGGTTTATTATTATTAATATGTCTGCGCGTATCAGGACCGACTCGGAACGACCCAACGGGTTCCGTGTCACTAGGGTTAGGCTCTACGCTGGAGATACTGTATAAGGCCATTCCACACTTGATGAGCCTTAGTGGACTATCTTGAGTGGAGCCAACAAATAAGCCTCACCCCCCAAACGGAGCCTAAATGTTTAGAAATTACCGGATCTTCCAGAGGAGGAGCAAGCTTTGCGTGAGTCCCTGACCTGCATGTTCCTGTACGGTGATCCTTGTCCTGTGAGTCCCTGCCTGGAGACTGTCAAGGTTTTTATTGCAGAAATCTACAATATAAGAGGAGGCGCTTGATTTTACCGGATATTGCAGTGGAGGCGTTCGATTTTACTGGATCTTGTAGAGGAGGACGAAGGTTGGCCGACGAGTCGATCTCTGGTCGGCGAGTGCGACTCACTTGATGGTTAGCTAAGAATGGAGATGCCCTTGTCGTCGTCGCTTGAGGTGGGTAAGAAGCAGATGAAATGAAGAAGTTGGGCCGTTAGTCGGGATGGCGCTGGTCAGGAGGTAGAGAATGTCGGACGAGGAACAAAATGCCCTAATGAAACATGACGGTCTATTCCAAACATGACGGTCTATTGTAGAATACTTTGAGCTAGTGAAAAATCCTAACATTGCCTACATGGGAGATCAACGACTGGGAGCGGAAGCTCCCCGATATGTTTCGGAGGCCGACTATCCTAAACCATAGACGTCCACGGTGAACCGTGTGGTGTGCGTATAACATTTTTGCGTGGAGGCCCACTGAATGTTGTATTTTCATTGGTCCCGGACAGCGCCCCAGACCCAAGAATTTTCGGGCAAAATGAGGCCTATAATGAGACACTAAGTAGTGATGATTACATAATTAATGTTTCTCGTAAGGAAGGGACTAAAACTCCTTTTGGCGCTGTGTTTTTGCTGCGATGAGTGTGAAAAATAAAACTAGTTTTGAAAATAAAAGTGGATGAAGTTAATTCCTTAGGTGAGGTCGGGTGTTCAGGAATGACGGTTGCGTTCATGACCGCCACCGTCGACTCATTGGGAGCGGCGGTGGCGTCGTGAACGCGGTGGTTATGAACCGTCCTTCGTGAACGCTCAACCTCACCTAAAGAGGTCCATCCACTTTTACGTTCAAAATGAAGACTTATTGATTCGGATCCTCTTATGGATCAGTATCTGTTTTTTTTTTACTTAGGTGGCTTGGTTTTTCTTAGAACCGTGAAAGAGATCAATTTTTTAGGTTTTAGTGGAAAACCTTGTAGCCGACAAAAGCCTGAGAGGAGGAAGCCATCTAGAGAGCCTCCTGTGAGATCATTGGTGTTGCCTATCCTTGTTTCTTCTTCCCCTCTCTTTCTCTCTTGCACTCGGAGGAGCCGCCGGCCTCAAGGGTGGTTGTCGGTCTTTGAAAGGAGTGTTGTCGCCGGTCTTGGAGGTGTGTAGCCGCCAGTCATTGGGAGAGGTGGAGCGAAGAAGGAGGTGGTTCCATGAAGAGGAGTGTACAACCCCGTATTCACCGAGTGGGACCCCGGACCTGAAAGGAGGGACCAAGGGACAAGAGACGAGCCCCGCGGACCATTCGCCCAAGTCGAGGGAAGGGGCGGACCACAGGGCGAATGTGGTCCCTCCCTCAGAGCACCCGCGCGGCGGTAAGGGATGTTGGCGAATGAAGAGTAGCAATAGGCGAGAAGACTTGCGAGTGGCGCCTTCGCGGACCACCCGCCCAGAGCTCAGGAGCGTCCGACGTATGCGGGGGAGCGCCCGACGAGCGTGAGCAGGTTGAGCATCTCGCGTGCGGGCACTCGCCCGACCAAACGGGGCGAGAGAGGAGTCTGGCGAGTGGTGCTCTCACAGACCACTCGCCCCCAAAGGCTTTTAGGTGGAAATGACCTAAATACCCCTGGTGAGCTGCCAATAGCCCTTCAGAACAACGGATTTAGGCTGTTAGCAGACCAATCTGGGGTGCGATTAATAAAACCAAAAGGCGGGTTCATGCTATTTGCAGACCAGTCTAGAGAATCTATAAATAGACCCTTAAGGGCACCTTGGAGGATACAGATCCAGAGAGAATCCTCTCCTCCAGGCAGGTTTTGGTTGGCTGCTAGTGCCCTCCAAGGTGCCCGGCTGAGCTTTGGTTTGGGAGGGGAAGCTCTCTAAGAACTTCCGGGTGTGTGGCGGGACCTCCTCGCTGCGGCCTTGGGTCTGTTCTAGTTTTCTCATCCACCGTCAGGAGAGTTTGGTGAGAGAGAAGTAAGCGTCGGCTACACCCCCCAATGGGTCCAAACTCAAGGAGACCGGTTGCCGGTTTCAACATTTTTGGTGCGGTGAGCGTGGACCGTAGCCGGTGAAGGAAAATCTCAAACTGGACTTGATGACAGGAGATGGGGGAAATGGTTCCGACTCAGGCCACTCCAGCCACCAGCGACAACGGAGTGGCTGGAGATGTTCGAGAAGTTCAAACAAGAAGTCCTGCAGACGGTTCTCGCCGGGAGGAGCGAGTGCGAGACCCCAGTAGTTCCCGTGGTCCCGCCCCCGCAGATTGGCGAGAACGCCCCGGGGTAGCAACACAGGAAGGAGGTGCCAGCGGAGGCGAGTGCGCGAGATCTCCCCGGGCGGCAGCTGTTCAACTGCCCGGCGAGTGCGGAGGTGTGCGAGTTGGCCCCGCGCGAGGGGACCACTCGCCGAGCAAGAGAAGGGAGCCCCTTCTGCGAGTTGATTATATCGGCCCCAGTGCTAGAGGGATTCCGAGGGCCAGAGATGTCCTATTATACCGGCAAGGATGACCCAGTCGTGCATCTACAATGGTTTGAGGACATGGTCTCAATTCTTCCCATGTCGGACGCCTTTCAGTGCCGACTCTTTGCAACCACTCTAAAGGAGAAAGCTAGGGACTGGTTCCACCAGCTCCCCATGGGTTCCATCTATGCCTTCGACGATCTGCGCCGGAGCTTCCGACTGCGCTTCTCGACGTCAAAGAAGAGCAAGAAAGACGCGGAGGCCCTCTTCAAGGTCAAGCAAGGGCAAGGAGAATCACTGGCCCATTACATGGACAAGTTCCAGGAGGAGGTCCACCTCGTGCAGGAGGTGTCGGGGTTCACCCTCCAGATGACATTCATCATAGGGTTGCGAGATGGGTTCTTCAAAATGGACCTGAAGAGAAGGCCTCCTCTCTCCTTTGAGGAGTTGATGGAGCGTGCGGCAGAGGAGATAGAAGGGGAGGCAGCCAATCCGGAGTTTTATAGGAGGTTGACGAAGATGAGCGATCCCGAGATGAGGCAGCATGAAGGAAGAAGAAGGGAGGAACCCAGGGGCCAGGGGTTCGAAAGGCAGCAGCGGGATTGGAGACGTCAGGAACCCAATAACCGGTTGACCTGGAGGCGTCAGGAGGGACCGACGAGAGGTCAAGAAGGGGGATACCGAGGAAGGGAGCAGGAGGGGGTCAACCAAGAGTGGAGGCAAGGCCCCAGGCCCCCTCACCCTCCCCGGGAGCAAGCTATGGCGGTAGGCCGAGGAAGAGGAGAAAGAAGGGGAAGAGGTGGAAGAGGGGGCAGGGTGGCATTGCCTTACTGTGACTTCCATCAGGAGGAAGGTCATGCAACGGCCACCTGCCCAGAATTCTTGGAGATGAGAGGGAGAGGTCAGCCACGGCGGCAGCAGGCCTGGATCGAGGAAGTGCTCCCAGAGGCGGAGGAGGACAGGTGCGAAGACAGGGCAGACGTAAAAGCCAGGGGAGGGATCGGGGTGATCCACGGAGGGGTCGGAATCGAGGCAACTCGCAAGAGGAGCTTCCAGGCAATGTACAGGAGAGGCATCGCATCGGCTTCCCAGACCCCACCCCCCTCGGAGAAGCTCACCTTCTCATCAGAAGACATGCCCGACTACGAGGACCCGTTCTGTGACGCCTTGGTGATCCAGACGGCAATAGAAAACTTCACGGTCTCCCGGATCTTGGTGGACAACGGGAGCTCCGTGAATGTCATCTTCAAGAAGGCTTTCGACGCATTGGAGGTGGAAAAGAAAAGGGTGCAGGCCTCCGATGGGCCGTTGTTCGGCTTTTCGGGGGAGAGGAAAGAGGTTGAGGGAGGAGTTGGCCTCCATGTGTCGTTGGGAGGGGTCCCGAGGAATTGTCGATTCGTCATTGTGGACGCCCCGAGCAGCTACAATGCAATATTCAGACGTCCACTCATTAGTGTAAGATCTCTTTTTCCAAAACCCGCTCGGGTACTTGAAAACTCGAACCTCTCCCGCATCGCACGGTTGAGGTGGACCTTCGCCCAGAATCACTGCCTTACGGTGTCACCAACACACGGGTTGACTAACACCGCTCAGCACCAACCCTGCCGGCTATACGATCATAAGTAAAATATGCCAAAAAGTAAGTACATAAAAGAAGGCATGTCCACAATCACAGCATCATATACAATGAAAACAGAAAGTCCATAAGAGAAGTACAATTAAAGGGGCTTAAACCCGATACATATGCAAGGTAAAGTACTATCTCTCTCTCTCTACAACATGCGGAAGTCTACAACAAAAGCTCTCAAAAAGGCGAAAATCTAACTATCTAATCATCAACCTGTGGCGTCGTGGTAGTGCGCTGCATCTGCTGCTCAGGTCCTGCCATGCATCTCGTCCTACTGCGCGCGGGACAACTCTGCCTCCTCGGACTCCTGCGGTCACACCGACCGTTAGTCATAAAGACTAAGCCGTTTTGTCCTCGCCTCCCTCCACGACTCCTAGGCACCGAGCGGGAGGAAGAAGCGGAGGACAAACAAGGGGTAAACAAGAAGGTGGTGACATGACACTACTCTAGCAGGTATAAGTAAAACAGTAAAATCTAGCTAGCAGTATAGTGCAGGTATAAGGCAGTAAAGTAGAGTAATGAAGTAAGCAGTAAGTAGAAAGGAAACGCAGTGCACTAAGTAAATATAAACTATCATCACAGATTCGTACCTTAACTTATATGAACGCCCATACGACATATAAGTTAAGATGTCCAGGTAACCCATCATATAAAAGAGCCAATACTAATTTATATGATGGGGGTATGCTATGTGTATGTTATGTTATGCTATGATTATGATGTTTTAATGAAACTATGCAATGTGACTCACCCACATGACTCTATGCGCACAGACCTTTATAGTTCCCAATTTGTTTGAAAGGAAGCCAACCTTTCGGGTACCGACCGTCGTGGCTCACGGTGGCAGTGGATCGGGCACTCCACATCCTAGGCGGGTATGGTCACTACCAAGCCTAGACCTCATGTACGTAACACAACATCGGAGCTCCTGCGTACTCTTGCTGGAATCCACCAGACTTTAAGGTCGGGGTGGGTTATTAGGGATTGTCCTCCAGACCGCGGTACTCAAACTTACCGGCCCTCTAAACCTCACCCTCACCTGAGTCAACGTACTACCGTCGGTGACACGACTAGCCTAGTATCGAAGACTCGCCACTATTTGAATATGTAAAAGGTGTTAACCTGTCCACCCGAGCTTCCAGCTCAGGGACTAACACACCAGCTGATCCAACCCACCTCCTTCACTGAGGAGATCCATACCAGTCTGCATATCCACTTAGGCTACTCTTGCCTACAATTTAGTTCGCGTTATATTTAGAGTGAATCTTGGACTTCCCGCGGTGTACTCCGTAAGGGGCCCCTAACGGTACTACAGATCAATGGGCTCAACCCCACAATCCTCTTCAAGATAATTATTTTAGTTGGTGGATAACACTTGGTTCACCCTTAATCATTTCATATAGTAAAGTGATTTAGCTCATCCCCCGTCCCACTCAAATGGGTTGGACGTACTGTAAGACCCTCTTTTTTTTTTGCAAAAACCACCGGGTCTTAGGCCCAGAACCGCCGTTTTGCGGTGACACCTTCACTCGGGAAGATCGCCACCACAAAACGCCGATTCTGCCGGCCAACTCGATCACAAGAAAAGTTCATAAAAGAGAAGACAAGTCCACATAATCACATGAATTAAAACCATAGAGGTAAATGTCCACCAACAATAACTGAATAAGAAAGATAACAAGGGTTACAAATAAAAAAAGGGGCTCTTGCCCTGTACATCATTTCCTCACTACAAGATCACTCGCGGAAGCTAACTACTAGGCAAAACTAAAGCTAATCATCACCGACACTGAAACCGGAGCACTCTGACCTGACTGACCCATCCCTGCAGACTCCGGACTCCAATGGTGCTGCAACACTGGATGCTTCTTCTCTTTTAACCTGCGGTTGCTGCCTCGCAGTCCACGTTTACGTCTTCGCCATTGGCCTCCTGGTCGCTGTACTGGAGGGGTTCCACTCATCAAGGGGCATCTGACCCGAGTATGTCCCGGTTGGTGACAATGGTAGCATGGCCGGGGGGTCCACCATGTCGGATCCTGCTGTACCTGTTTCTCTGCTGTAGCTGCGTCTCCTCGAAACCCTAAAATGATAAGGTCCACCGACCGTCAGTCAAAATGACTCGGCCAATTCCCCACCCCTCCCCCAATGGCTCCTAGGCACCGTGCGGGAGGATGAAGCGGAGGACAGCAAGGGGTAAAAACAAGAGCAGGTGACGGCGGAACTAGAACTACACAGGTGTATACATATATATGAAGCATGGTAACAAGTATATACAGAACAGTAAGCAGCAAGTAAAGTAATATAAAAGTAACCATTGATTTATAGGAATGCCCATACAAACCTATAAACCAAGGGGTCGTTTAGCAGGGCCTACCGTATAAGAAGTCCCATAACCGACTTATACGTTAGGGGTAGGTTGAATGCAATGTTTATGCTATGACATGCAAAGTATGTTGTTATGCTATATTCATACAAGTGCAACTCACCCACTTCGACTCTATGCGCATAGACCTTTAGTTCCCCCTTTTTGGAGCGAGCTAGACTCCCAGGATACTCCCGTAGTGGCAAACGAAAGCGGTGGGTTGGGCCCCGCCCACCTCTAGGTTGGTATTCACACTACCCAACCTAGACCTATTGTACGCCTCCACTATACCCGCGGAGCGTCTGCGTAATCTTGCTGACTGGACCGCCAGACTATCAAGGCTAAGTGTAAAACCACACCCGCTGAGTCAACGTATTGACGTCGGTGTGAACGACCGTCCAATACCGAAGACCCACCACCTTCAGTGCACATGCAACATGTTCTACTTCCTAAATCTGAGCCATGAGTTCCCCGGGCTAACCCGCCCGCCATCAATAACCTTCCGAGCCAAAAGCTCCCCGGGCTAACCTGCCCGTCATCAATAACCTTCCGAGCCAAAAGCTCCCCGGGCTAACCTGCCCGTCATCAATAACCTTCCGAGCCAAAAGCTCCCCAGACTAACTAGTCTGCTGCAACAGCCACCGAGCCCTCCGCTCGGACAACCAATCCAACTAAACTTCCGAAACCACAGGGTATGGATGAGTGTGTTATTAGTTAATCTTGTACAATGTCTTACTCCTATGAGTTAGGGTTAGTCTTGGACTTCCCGAGGGTTACCCTGTGAGGGGCTCGCTACGGTACTAGGAACCACTATGGGATGACACCCCAAAGTTCCCATTCCCAAGACACTTAATTTTATTAGTTACTACCCTTAAGAAACCCTCTTAACATTTCACCTGGTCTAAACCTAAGTGCTTTAATACACTTAAGGGAAAAGACGATCTTTCGCCAAATCCCAAGGTGCCCTACCCCAAGGGAGGCACCCCACCATCCCAGAACCCATCAAACCCAAACTAACTCCAGGGATTCTCACATAGTCATTTGATCACCATTAAGTCCTCACATCTCCAACAAAGTATCCCAAATTGGCCTATAACTCCAAAACTACCAATTTGCTAAACGCAGACCACCCTTAACGTTTTGATTCTCAAGAAGGGAGGTACTCTAAATACTCAACTCTATGACCTACTGGATTTATTGGGAGTCCATGCTACTTAAATCAGATCAAATCCAGGGTTTCCTAATTTTCCCCATAATATTAATATTTTTAAACAATTTCTCAAAGGGCAATTTTCTCAAGTTTGAACTACAAGTGCACTTTTCTGACTTCCAGTGCCTACCCCAATTTTTACATAAATCAAGAGTGCCTAAATACCAGTAGGTATAACTTGTAGGAAAAACCAGCAAGATTTACTATTTTTAGAAATTCCAAAACACAATTATTTCCAATAAATTACAAAGGAGGTACCCTCATATGATCTCTAAACCTCTTGCAAATTAGTACAGTGGTGCTTCATAATATAATATTCAGTCCTACAAAGTTTGACCATGTTCCACAGAGGGCATATTTGTAATAACATCCAAGGATATATTTGCAATTTCTTCCAAAATGAACTAGAGGTACCAAGAATATTGAACCATAAATTATGGGAAAATTACAGTGGTAACATATTGTTATGAAAAGACAACCAGCAAAGTTTCATGTAATTACAGTAACTTAACATCATAAATTTAACCAACCCAAAAATTGCCAATAATGAGGAATATTGCAATTTGGACCTCCAAGGGTTAACTCATGTCCTAACCAATTCTTCCAGAGATTAATATCATTAAAACCATGTTTATGACAGAAGATGGTAAATTGATAAGTACCATTTCTCCCTAAAACCCCAAACCCTAATTATTTACAAATCTACCCAAGGATTTATCACCTAGGCTAGACAACTCCAAACCTCTTCAAATTCACAAGGGAGTCTTCTCTGGTCACTATGACCTACTCACCAAAACTTTAGGTCAAAACATTAGGGTTTGACCCTACTTCCTTCATTAGCCTCTAATTGCACCCCATTAGGGTTTACCCTAGGGTTAGGGTCAAATCTTCACCAACTCCACTCAAACTTCTTGTGAGGGTATTATATCACTTATAACACTCAGAGGAGTTCAGCACACCCCTCTCCAAGGACAAACTCCCCTATGTCCTTTACAACCCCAAATTCCACCCCATAGGGATCAACCCTATGACCTTGAGCAAAACAACTCCAATGCTCACCAAACTCCTCATGGGGTCTCAACTTCATCCCACTGATCTTCCTAAGAAGTCTCAAGTCTCAAAGGACCTAAATGGCCAATGATTCTCCACTTGGCTATTTGCACCCCAAGGTGCTCTTACACCAAGCCCTAGGGCTAACCAACTCTCCATGACCTCATAACTCTCTCAGAGGTGGCTTGGGTGATATTGGGGCAGTGGACAAGGATCCACTCCTTTTGGAGGTGGTTTGACCATGAAAAGCCCTAAGTGTCCCCTTAACACCATTTTCCCCTAAATGGACAAAACTTGGGCCCAATGGTTACCTAATCAAAAGAACTCCAAATGAGTTGATATTTTAACCAGGGGTTTATTATGACCCTAATAACACCCCACCAAAGTTTGGTGGAGATTGGAGGTCATTTGACCCTCCAATTAATTTGTGCAAGGATTATTAAATTTCTACAAAAACTTTAGGAAAATTAACTCCTAAAAATCTGATACTCAAACCTAACCTAGGTATAGGACATATGGATGCTTAGCCAAAATATCAACTACATCAGATGTGCCATTTAAGAGTTATCCTAGTTTAAAGGTCTGGTTTGAGTTTTGACCAGCCTCACTAGAATGAGTGCTGTGGGTCCAATACTTAACCAAATAGCTTGATTTTATTCCCATTAGAAAGTAGACACCAAGGCCTACAAAAGTTATCTCTGGGCATTTTTCGAATTATGGCCCCTAAGGGCCTTAAAATCGGGTCACAAAATCTGTCACAAAGTGTGACATAATACACATAATAAAATAATAATCATTTCATTCATACATTTGATTCCCGCACGAATCTTGAAGCAATTCGGACGGCATCGGGTCGTCTTCTCCAGCGAATCGACGGCTGCGATAGCCCGCGCCTGGGCCGTCTTCAACCTTGATTTCCCGGCCACCCTCGCATCCCCTCGGCCGGCAAGTGCCACCACCACCTCCGTTGAGGTGGTGGCCGGCGATAGGAGGTCGTTTGCCGGCCGGTGGTGGCCGGAGTAGGGGTTTCGGGAAGGAGGAATATGCTCGAAAACGAGCACCTTTGGGTGCACGATTCGAGCCCGTTTGAACCCGAATCAAGCCCCAGTTAGTTTATGATCTAACCACTGAGAGAGGAGAAGAGGATTGGACCTTGCTTGAAGCTTGAAACCTTGCCGATTGGGAACTCGCCGTTGCCGACCTCCATGGTTTCCGAGTTCTGCAACCACCACATAGAGGAGCCCGATTCCTTCAGGTAAGTGGGGGGAAACGTTCCTCTCTGCCCGGTGAAGCTTTTAAAGGCTTCAATTGAGGGAGGGGAAGAGCCATGGCATGAATTGCCATTATCACCATTAATGGTGGAAGTCGGCCATGGTGAAATTCCAAGTGATTCACCCCTAGGAGGCCGGGAAACGACTGGGAACTTCTCCCCTTCCCTTGGGGAGTTGAGTCCAGCCATTAATGGGGAGGAATGAAGGGGGTTTCATCTTCCTCCATTGATGGCTTCACCTTTCTCTCTCTTCCACATTGGATTTTCTCTCTCCTAGTCATCAAGGCCGACTCATTTCTCTCTCCTGGGTTAATTAGTAGTCAAGGGTGCTGGTCGAGAGGTCAATTTGGGTTTGGCCCAAAGGGATTGGGCTAGGTTCAAGAGGTTTGACCTAAATTGGGCAATTTTGACTTTTGGTCCAATTGACCAATTGGGTGACCCTATGATAGGGCTTTTGGGTCCATTGAACTCCAAATTAGGTTTAGAAACTAGTGGTGGGGTCAATTTGGTCACATGAGTCTTGGTTGACCCAATTTAAGTTGATTTGACCAAAACAGGCTAAGTTGACTTTGGTCAAATTGAGCCCTAGGGTTGACCCAGTCAAGGGGCTTTTTGGTCCACTGGGTCCCCTATGATAGAATAACACTATGGGTAAGGTCAATTTACTATGGTGATGGTCAATTAGGGTACTTTGATGAAGAATTGCCATTTTTGACCTAAAGGGGCATTTTGGTCAATTTGCACCATTGGGGGTCCCATGATGGGGCTTTTAGGTCCACTAGGTCTCTCATGATATTCTAGACCTAGATGAGTGGTCAGTTTGGCATGGTGAGGGTTAATTGACCCTAATTAGGCTACTTTGACCAATTTAGGGTTAGGGTTGACTTTGGTCAATTTGGCCTCTTTGGTTGACCCCAATGTGCCCTTGGTGCCCTAAGGGGACCCCTAAAGGGTTAGGGATACTATGGTGGGGCCAAATGGTTAAGATGAGGCCCAAAAATCCAACCCTAAGCTAGGTCACTAGAAATTGCTATTTGCAGTCCAAGGCACTTTCAATCCTAATCTTGCCTAAGATAAAGGGATTTCTACTCTACCAAGGCCTTGTCATGACCTTGTCAGGACAGATTCACCTGGGGGGGTCTAGCTGTCTGGGGGATGTTACAAATCCCAATAAACAAAAAAAAAATTTCGTCCTCGAAATTCAGGTTAGGCTTGCGGGGTTTTCACCGCGAGAGACTGAACGTAACATCCCCTAAGAGTCAAAGTTATTCCTGGCTCGAAGAGCACCGACTATCTATGCCACACCATCCCTGGTGGCTCCAAGTTGTGCTCCTCCTGACCCTAAATAACCACATGTCTTAACCTCTGTAATCTTCTTGCGCCGCAAGACTCGCACCGTCGTATCATCTATCCTGACCGGGGTGACCTAGCTACTTTGGTCAATCTATCCTCGAACTTCCACTCTAACCTGGGCAGACTCTTATGCCTCTAAAGTTTTCTTCTCGCATTCAAATTCTTACTCCTTCAGGTACGTCCGAGTAATCAATCGTCTCCAATCTACAACTTTTCTGGTTCTTACTATTGATGGGACTAATCAAAATCGGCTAGCGTCCCAATCATCCTTAAATATTAATGGGGGTGCACCTGTGAACTTTTATGAGTATATGCTAACCAATCATGATGATAAGATGACTCTCAATCACTTTCTTCATGAAATTCTATTTATAACGACGAAATTTTGATACCTTGGGGTTTTTCACAATTCAATTTCATCAAGGAAATAATATCACGTTCATTTCTCCAAAGTCCTGTCACTTCCACTTATGCTAGTCTTGATCACTCTCAAATGGTCTTAAGCGAGATAAACTTAGATCATTCTTACCATAGTGAAATCAAACACTATAATCCAAATCTAACAGGTCATCGTCTAAGATCCCTGGTTATTTATCATCCAAGTTCACAAGGTATAAAGCTATTATTGTAGATAAAATTTTCTACCATGACAGAGCGTGGTTTCTAACAAATCATAAGTTAATCACTTCCGAATTCCCCCAACCACAGGAGCTTTCAAATTTACTTACTACTTATAAGATCTACTTTCCGCTCTTAACTTCTATACATCAACATCCCTAATTGATTAATCCTGACGTCTTTACATTTCCAAGATTCAACTAAGGCCAAGTTTTTGTCCTGGTAATTCCTGTTGATCATCATTCCAAACATTTGTTACACCATCTCACCTTCTTCCAAGTAACATCGAGTAAGATCGGCTTCAAAATCATAGTGTTCACGACATAAAATTTTTCTAACTTAAGTCTAAGGGAAAGCTAAGTCCGACCCTGACTTGCCCAATAAACAAAAGGCAAGCCCCAATAAACAAAGGACAAGCCCCCAATAAACAAAAGATTGGCCTCTATCTATCTTCGGGCGAAGTGTCTTCGATATCACCAAGTTATATTTATCCCAGGTATGCAAACAATTCTTAGGGCACAAATCCTTAAACTTGGGGTTCTATCTTGGGGCTCAATGGTGTATTCCACAACTTAGACTCTCCTAGGTACCTTCTACGACAACCTTATCAGGGTCAATATGTCATCCAATCCCAAATAGGTTTCTTATTGTACTTGAACTCTTATCCGACCCTCGATGTTCGTCACAGTGGTTGTCTTAATATAATCTTGTCACAAATACGATGATTGAGCCTATGAGTCTCATACCATTATGCTTATGTGCCAATCTCTCTTTCTCTAGCCTTTTTGGGGTAGCCTCGTACTTTCACCAAAAGCCATAAATACGATCTATTTCGGACTAGGTCACGGTATAAATTGTCCTAGTAAGTCACGTGTCCTAGTGGGGTTGAGTCTAACTCATTGACTGAAAGACTACCTAAAGAGATCTTTGTAGCTGGAGGTATTCCCTGCTGGGGGCAGGGTTCGCCACAGGCTACAAAGAAAACTTGACACTCGTAAAGAGATTTGACTAAGAAGATTCAGTTAAAAGTGGACCTTTTTCATGTGATTTCCATATGGGCACACCACTGCTTCCGCTGCTAGTTTGTCCTCAAACTAAGCTCGCGCGGGGTGGCCCAGGGTTTTGTGGACTTCTTTTCTTCGGATCGAGGTTTGCCTCTGATACCACTTGTAAGACCCTCTTTTTTTTTGCAAAAACCACCGGGTCTTAGGCCCAGAACCGCCGTTTTGCGGTGACACCTTCACTCGGGAAGATCGCCACCACAAAACGCCGATTCTGCCGGCCAACTCGATCACAAGAAAAGTTCATAAAAGAGAAGGCAAGTCCACATAATCACATGAATTAAAACCATAGAGGTAAATGTCCACCAACAATAACTGAATAAGAAAGATAACAAGGGTTACAAATAAAAAAAAGGGCTCTTGCCCTGTACATCATTTCCTCACTACAAGATCACTCGCGGAAGCTAACTACTAGGCAAAACTAAAGCTAATCATCACCGACACTGAAACCGGAGCACTCTGACCTGACTGACCCATCCCTGCAGACTCCGGGCTCCAATGGTGCTGCAACACTGGATGCTTCTTCTCTTTTAACCTGCGGTTGCTGCCTCGCAGTCCACGTTTACGTCTTCGCCATTGGCCTCCTGGTCGCTGTACTGGAGGGGTTCCACTCATCAAGGGGCATCTGACCCGAGTATGTCCCGGTTGGTGACAATGGTAGCATGGCCGGGGGGTCCACCATGTCGGATCCTGCTGTACCTGTTTCTCTGCTGTAGCTGCGTCTCCTCGAAACCCTAAAATGATAAGGTCCACCGACCGTCAGTCAAAATGACTCGGCCAATTCCCCACCCCTCCCCCAATGGCTCCTAGGCACCGTGCGGGAGGATGAAGCGGAGGACAGCAAGGGGTAAAAACAAGAGCAGGTGACGGCGGAACTAGAACTACACAGGTGTATACATATATATGAAGCATGGTAACAAGTATATACAGAACAGTAAGCAGCAAGTAAAGTAATATAAAAGTAACCATTGATTTATAGGAATGCCCATACAAACCTATAGACCAAGGGGTCTTTTAGCAGGGCCTACCGTATAAGAAGTCCCATAACCGACTTATACGTTAGGGGTAGGTTGAATGCAATGTTTATGCTATGACATGCAAAGTATGTTGTTATGCTATGTTCATACAAGTGCAACTCACCCACTTCGACTCTATGCGCATAGACCTTTAGTTCCCCCTTTTTGGAGCGAGCTAGACTCCCAGGATACTCCCGTAGTGGCAAACGGAAGCGGTGGGTTGGGCCCCGCCCACCTCTAGGTTGGTATTCACACTACCCAACCTAGACCTATTGTACGCCTCCACTATACCCGCGGAGCGTCTGCGTACTCTTGCTGACTGGACCGCCAGACTATCAAGGCTAAGTGTAAAACCACACCCGCCGAGTCAACGTATTGACGTCGGTGTGAACGACCGTCCAATACCGAAGACCCACCACCTTCAGTGCACATGCAACATGTTCTACTTCCTAACTCTGAGCCATGAGTTCCCCGGGCTAACCCGCCCGCCATCAATAACCTTCCGAGCCAAAAGCTCCCCGGGCTAACCTGCCCGTCATCAATAACCTTCCGAGCCAAAAGCTCCCCGGGCTAACCTGCCCGTCATCAATAACCTTCCGAGCCAAAAGCTCCCCAGACTAACTAGTCTGCTGCAACAGCCACCGAGCCCTCCGCTCGGACAACCAATCCAACTAAACTTCCGAAACCACAGGGTATGGATGAGTGTGTTATTAGTTAATCTTGTACAATGTCTTACTCCTATGAGTTAGAGTTAGTCTTGGACTTCCCGAGGGTTACCCTGTGAGGGGCTCGCTACGGTACTAGGAACCACTATGGGATGACACCCCAAAGTTCCCATTCCCAAGACACTTAATTTTATTAGTTACTACCCTTAAGAAACCCTCTTAACATTTCACCTGGTCTAAACCTAAGTGCTTTAATACACTTAAGGGAAAAGACGATCTTTCGCCAAATCCCAAGGTGCCCTACCCCAAGGGAGGCACCCCACCATCCCAGAACCCATCAAACCCAAACTAACTCCAGGGATTCTCACATAGTCATTTGATCACCATTAAGTCCTCACATCTCCAACAAAGTATCCCAAATTGGCCTATAACTCCAAAACTACCAATTTGCTAAACGCAGACCACCCTTAACGTTTTGATTCTCAAGAAGGGAGGTACTCCAACTACTCAACTCTATGACCTACTGGATTTATTGGGAGTCCATGCTACTTAAATCAGATCAAATCCAGGGTTTCCTAATTTTCCCCATAATATTAATATTTTTAAACAATTTCTCAAAGGGCAATTTTCTCAAGTTTGAACTACAAGTGCACTTTTCTGACTTCCAGTGCCTACCCCAATTTTTACATAAATCAAGAGTGCCTAAATACCAGTAGGTATAACTTGTAGGAAAAACCAGCAAGATTTACTATTTTTAGAAATTCCAAAACACAATTATTTCCAATAAATTACAAAGGAGGTACCCTCATATGATCTCTAAACCTCTTGCAAATTAGTACAGTAGTGATTCATAATATAATATTCAGTCCTACAAAGTTTGACCATGTTCCACAGAGGGCATATTTGTAATTACATCCAAGGATATATTTGCAATTTCTTCCAAAATGAACTAGAGGTACCAAGAATATTGAACCATAAATTATGGGAAAATTACAGTGGTAACATATTGTTATGAAAAGACAACCAGCAAAGTTTCATGTAATTACAGTAACTTAACATCATAAATTTAACCAACCCAAAAATTGCCAATAATGAGGAATATTGCAATTTGGACCTCCAAGGTTTAACTCATGTCCTAACCAATTCTTCCAGAGATTAATATCATTAAAACCATGTTTATGACAGAAGATGGTAAATTGATAAGTACCATTTCTCCCTAAAACCCCAAACCCTAATTATTTACAAATCTACCCAAGGATTTATCACCTAGGCTAGACAACTCCAAACCTCTTCAAATTCACAAGGGAGTCTTCTCTGGTCACTATGACCTACTCACCAAAACTTTAGGTCAAAACATTAGGGTTTGACCCTACTTCCTTCATTAGCCTCTAATTGCACCCCATTAGGGTTTAGCCTAGGGTTAGGGTCAAATCTTCACCAACTCCACTCAAACTTCTTGTGAGGGTATTATATCACTTATAACACTCAGAGGAGTTCAACACACCCCTCTCCAAGGAAAAACTCCCCTATGTCCTTCACAACCCCAAATTCCACCCCATAGGGATCAACCCTATGACCTTGAGCAAAACAACTCCAATGCTCACCAAACTCCTCATGGGGTCTCAACTTCATCCCACTGATCTTCCTAAGAAGTCTCAAGTCTCAAAGGACCTAAATGGCCAATGATTCTCCACTTGGCTATTTGCACCCCAAGGTGCTCTTACACCAAGCCCTAGGGCTAACCAACTCTCCATGACCTCATAACTCTCTCAGAGGTGGCTTGGGTGATATTGGGGCAGTGGACAAGGATCCACTCCTTTTGGAGGTGGTTTGACCATGAAAAGCCCTAAGTGTCCCCTTAACACCATTTTCCCCTAAATGGACAAAACTTGGGCCCAATGGTTACCTAATCAAAAGAACTCCAAATGAGTTGATATTTTAACCAGGGGTTTATTATGACCCTAATAACACCCCACCAAAGTTTGGTGGAGATTGGAGGTCATTTGACCCTCCAATTAATTTGTGCAAGGATTATTAAATTTCTACAAAAACTTTAGGAAAATTAACTCCTAAAAATCTGATACTCAAACCTAACCTAGGTATAGGACATATGGATGCTTAGCCAAAATATCAACTACATCAGATGTGCCATTTAAGAGTTATCCTAGTTTAAAGGTCTGGTTTGAGTTTTGACCAGCCTCACTAGAATGAGTGCTGTGGGTCCAATACTTAACCAAATAGCTTGATTTCATTCCCATTAGAAAGTAGACACCAAGGCCTACAAAAGTTATCTCTGGACATTTTTCGAATTATGGCCCCTAAGGGCCTTAAAATCGGGTCACAAAATCTGTCACAAAGTGTGACATAATACACATAATAAAATAATAATCATTTCATTCATACATTTGATTCCCGCACGAATCTTGAAGCAATTCGGACGGCATCGGGTCGTCTTCTCCAGCGAATCGACGGCTGCGATAGCCCGCGCCTGGGCCGTCTTCAACCTTGATTTCCCGGCCACCCTCGCATCCCCTCGGCCGGCAAGTGCCACCACCACCTCCGTTGAGGTGGTGGCCGGCGATAGGAGGTCGTTTGCCGGCCGGTGGTGGCCGGAGTAGGGGTTTCGGGAAGGAGGAATATGCTCGAAAACGAGCACCTTTGGGTGCACGATTCGAGCCCGTTTGAACCCGAATCAAGCCCCAGTTAGTTTATGATCTAACCACTGAGAGAGGAGAAGAGGATTGGACCTTGCTTGAAGCTTGAAACCTTGCCGATTGGGAACTCGCCGTTGCCGACCTCCATGGTTTCCGAGTTCTGCAACCACCACATAGAGGAGCCCGATTCCTTCAGGTAAGTGGGGGGAAACGTTCCTCTCTGCCCGGTGAAGCTTTTAAAGGCTTCAATTGAGGGAGGGGAAGAGCCATGGCATGAATTGCCATTATCACCATTAATGGTGGAAGTCGGCCATGGTGAAATTCCAAGTGATTCACCCCTAGGAGGTCGGGAAACGACTGGGAACTTCTCCCCTTCCCTTGGGGAGTTGAGTCCAGCCATTAATGGGGAGGAATGAAGGGGGTTTCATCTTCCTCCATTGATGGCTTCACCTTTCTCTCTCTTCCACATTGGATTTTCTCTCTCCTAGTCATCAAGGCCGACTCATTTCTCTCTCCTGGGTTAATTAGCAGTCAAGGGTGCTGGTCAAGAGGTCAATTTGGGTTTGGCCCAAAGGGATTGGGCTAGGTTCAAGAGGTTTGACCTAAATTGGGCAATTTTGACTTTTGGTCCAATTGACCAATTGGGTGACCCTATGATAGGGCTTTTGGGTCCATTGAACTCCAAATTAGGTTTAGAAACTAGTGGTGGGGTCAATTTGGTCACATGAGTCTTGGTTGACCCAATTTAAGTTGATTTGACCAAAACAGGCTAAGTTGACTTTGGTCAAATTGAGCCCTAGGGTTGACCCAGTCAAGGGGCTTTTTGGTCCACTGGGTCCCCTATGATAGAATAACACTATGGGTAAGGTCAATTTACTATGGTGATGGTCAATTAGGGTACTTTGATGAAGAATTGCCATTTTTGACCTAAAGGGGCATTTTGGTCAATTTGCACCATTGGGGGTCCCGTGATGGGGCTTTTAGGTCCACTAGGTCTCTCATGATATTCTAGACCTAGATGAGTGGTCAGTTTGGCATGGTGAGGGTTAATTGACCCTAATTAGGCTACTTTGACCAATTTAGGGTTAGGGTTGACTTTGGTCAATTTGGCCTCTTTGGTTGACCCCAATGTGCCCTTGGTGCCCTAAGGGGACCCCTAAAGGGTTAGGGATACTATGGTGGGGCCAAATGGTTAAGATGAGGCCCAAAAATCCAACCCTAAGCTAGGTCACTAGAAATTGCTATTTGCAGTCCAAGGCACTTTCAATCCTAATCTTGCCTAAGATAAAGGGATTTCTACTCTACCAAGGCCTTGTCATGACCTTGTCAGGACAGATTCACCTGGGGGGGTATAGCTATCTGGGGGATGTTACAAATCCCAATAAACAAAAAAAAAATTTCGTCCTCGAAATTCAGGTTAGGCTTGCGGGGTTTTCACCGCGAGAGACTGAACGTAACATCCCCTAAGAGTCAAAGTTATTCCTGGCTCGAAGAGCACCGACTATCTATGCCACACCATCCCTGGTGGCTCCAAGTTGTGCTCCTCCTGACCCTAAATAACCACATGTCTTAACCTCTGTAATCTTCTTGCGCCGCAAGACTCGCACCGTCGTATCATCTATCCTGACCGGGGTGACCTAGCTACTTTGGTCAATCTATCCTCGAACTTCCACTCTAACCTGGGCAGACTCTTATGCCTCTAAAGTTTTCTTCTCGCATTCAAATTCTTACTCCTTCAGGTACGTCCGAGTAATCAATCGTCTCCAATCTACAACTTTTCTGGTTCTTACTATTGATGGGACTAATCAAAATCGGCTAGCGTCCCAATCATCCTTAAATATTAATGGGGGTGCACCTGTGAACTTTTATGAGTATATGCTAACCAATCATGATGATAAGATGACTCTCAATCACTTTCTTCATGAAATTCTATTTATAACGACGAAATTTTGATACCTTGGGGTTTTTCACAATTCAATTTCATCAAGGAAATAATATCACGTTCATTTCTCCAAAGTCCTGTCACTTCAACTTATGCTTGTCTTGATCACTCTCAAATGGTCTTAAGCGAGATAAACTTAGATCATTCTTACCATAGTGAAATCAAACACTATAATCCAAATCTAACAGGTCATCGTCTAAGATCCCTGGTTATTTATCATCCAAGTTCACAAGGTATAAAGCTATTATTATAGATAAAATTTTCTACCATGACAGAGCGTGGTTTCTAACAAATCATAAGTTAATCACTTCCGAATTCCCCCAACCACAGGAGCTTTCAAATTTACTTACTACTTATAAGATCTACTTTCCGCTCTTAACTTCTATACATCAACATCCCTAATTGATTAATCCTGACGTCTTTACATTTCCAAGATTCAACTAAGGCCAAGTTGTTGTCCTGGTAATTCCTGCTGATCATCATTCCAAACATATTGTTACACCATCTCACCTTCTTCCAAGTAACATCGAGTAAGATCGACTTCAAAATCATAGTGTTCACGACATAAAATTTTTCTAACTTAAGTCTAAGGGAAAGCTAAGTCCGACCCTGACTTGCCCAATAAACAAAAGGCAAGCCCCAATAAACAAAGGACAAGCCCCCAATAAACAAAAGATTGGCCTCTATCTATCTTCGGGCGAAGTGTCTTCGATATCACCAAGTTATATTTATCCCAGGTATGCAAACAATTCTTAGGGCACAAATCCTTAAACTTGGGGTTCTATCTTGGGGCTCAATGGTGTATTCCACAACTTAGACTCTCCTAGGTACCTTCTACGACAACCTTATCAGGGTCAATATGTCATCCAATCCCAAATAGGTTTCTTATTGTACTTGAACTCTTATCCGACCCTCGATGTTCGTCACAGTGGTTGTCTTAATATAATCTTGTCACAAATACGATGATTGAGCCTATGAGTCTCATACCATTATGCTTATGTGCCAATCTCTCTTTCTCTAGCCTTTTTGGGGTAGCCTCGTACTTTCACCAAAAGCCATAAATACGATCTATTTCGGACTAGGTCACGGTATAAATTGTCCTAGTAAGTCACGTGTCCTAGTGGGGTTGAGTCTAACTCATTGACTGAAAGACTACCTAAAGAGATCTTTGTAGCTGGAGGTATTCCCTGCTGGGGGCAGGGTTCGCCACAGGCTACAAAGAAAACTTGACACTCGTAAAGAGATTTGACTAAGAAGATTCAGTTAAAAGTGGACCTTTTTCATGTGATTTCCATATGGGCACACCACTGCTTCCGCTGCTAGTTTGTCCTCAAACTAAGCTCGCGCGGGGTGGCCCAGGGTTTTGTGGACTTCTTTTCTTCGGATCGAGGTTTGCCTCTGATACCACTTGTAAGACCCTCTTTTTTTTTTGCAAAAACCACCGGGTCTTAGGCCCAGAACCGCCGTTTTGCGGTGACACCTTCACTCGGGAAGATCGCCACCACAAAACGCCGATTCTGCCGGCCAACTCGATCACAAGAAAAGTTCATAAAAGAGAAGGCAAGTCCACATAATCACATGAATTAAAACCATAGAGGTAAATGTCCACCAACAATAACTGAATAAGAAAGATAACAAGGGTTACAAATAAAAAAAAGGGCTCTTGCCCTGTACATCATTTCCTCACTACAAGATCACTCGCGGAAGCTAACTACTAGGCAAAACTAAAGCTAATCATCACCGACACTGAAACCGGAGCACTCTGACCTGACTGACCCATCCCTGCAGACTCCGGGCTCCAATGGTGCTGCAACACTGGATGCTTCTTCTCTTTTAACCTGCGGTTGCTGCCTCGCAGTCCACGTTTACGTCTTCGCCATTGGCCTCCTGGTCGCTGTACTGGAGGGGTTCCACTCATCAAGGGGCATCTGACCCGAGTATGTCCCGGTTGGTGACAATGGTAGCATGGCCGGGGGGTCCACCATGTCGGATCCTGCTGTACCTGTTTCTCTGCTGTAGCTGTGTCTCCTCGAAACCCTAAAATGATAAGGTCCACCGACCGTCAGTCAAAATGACTCGGCCAATTCCCCACCCCTCCCCCAATGGCTCCTAGGCACTGTGCGGGAGGATGAAGCGGAGGACAGCAAGGGGTAAAAACAAGAGCAGGTGACGGCGGAACTAGAACTACACAGGTGTATACATATATATGAAGCATGGTAACAAGTATATACAGAACAGTAAGCAGCAAGTAAAGTAATATAAAAGTAACCATTGATTTATAGGAATGCCCATACAAACCTATAGACCAAGGGGTCGTTTAGCAGGGCCTACCGTATAAGAAGTCCCATAACCGACTTATACGTTAGGGGTAGGTTGAATGCAATGTTTATGCTATGACATGCAAAGTATGTTGTTATGCTATGTTCATACAAGTGCAACTCACCCACTTCGACTCTATGCGCATAGACCTTTAGTTCCCCCTTTTTGGAGCGAGCTAGACTCCCAGGATACTCCCGTAGTGGCAAACGGAAGCGGTGGGTTGGGCCCCGCGCACCTCTAGGTTGGTATTCACACTACCCAACCTAGACCTATTGTACGCCTCCACTATACCCGCGGAGCGTCTGCGTACTCTTGCTGACTGGACCGCCAGACTATCAAGGCTAAGTGTAAAACCACACCCGCCGAGTCAACGTATTGACGTCGGTGTGAACGACCGTCCAATACCGAAGACCCACCACCTTCAGTGCACATGCAACATGTTCTACTTCCTAACTCTGAGCCATGAGTTCCCCGGGCTAACCCGCCCGCCATCAATAACCTTCCGAGCCAAAAGCTCCCCGGGCTAACCTGCCCGTCATCAATAACCTTCCGAGCCAAAAGCTCCCCGGGCTAACCTGCCCGTCATCAATAACCTTCCGAGCCAAAAGCTCCCCAGACTAACTAGTCTGCTGCAACAGCCACCGAGCACTCCGCTCGGACAACCAATCCAACTAAACTTCCGAAACCACAGGGTATGGATGAGTGTGTTATTAGTTAATCTTGTACAATGTCTTACTCCTATGAGTTTGGGTTAGTCTTGGACTTCCCGAGGGTTACCCTGTGAGGGGCTCGCTACGGTACTAGGAACCACTATGGGATGACACCCCAAAGTTCCCATTCCCAAGACACTTAATTTTATTAGTTACTACCCTTAAGAAACCCTCTTAACATTTCACCTGGTCTAAACCTAAGTGCTTTAATACACTTAAGGGAAAAGACGATCTTTCGCCAAATCCCAAGGTGCCCTACCCCAAGGGAGGCACCCCACCATCCCAGAACCCATCAAACCCAAACTAACTCCAGGGATTCTCACATAGTCATTTGATCACCATTAAGTCCTCACATCTCCAACAAAGTATCCCAAATTGGCCTATAACTCCAAAACTACCAATTTGCTAAACGCAGACCACCCTTAACGTTTTGATTCTCAAGAAGGGAGGTACTCTAAATACTCAACTCTATGACCTACTGGATTTATTGGGAGTCCATGCTACTTAAATCAGATCAAATCCAGGGTTTCCTAATTTTTCCCATAATATTAATATTTTTAAACAATTTCTCAAAGGGCAATTTTCTCAAGTTTGAACTACAAGTGCACTTTTCTGACTTCCAGTGCCTACCCCAATTTTTACATAAATCAAGAGTGCCTAAATACCAGTAGGTACAACTTGTAGGAAAAACCAGCAAGATTTACTATTTTTAGAAATTCCAAAACACAATTATTTCCAATAAATTACAAAGGAGGTACCCTCATATGATCTCTAAACCTCTTGTAAATTAGTACAGTGGTGCTTCATAATATAATATTCAGTCCTACAAAGTTTGACCATGTTCCACAGAGGGCATATTTGTAATAACATCCAAGGATATATTTGCAATTTCTTCCAAAATGAACTAGAGGTACCAAGAATATTGAACCATAAATTATGGGAAAATTACAGTGGTAACATATTGTTATGAAAAGACAACCAGCAAAGTTTCATGTAATTACAGTAACTTAACATCATAATTTTAACCAACCCAAAAATTGCCAATAATGAGGAATATTGCAATTTGGACCTCCAAGGGTTAACTCATGTCCTAACCAATTCTTCCAGAGATTAATATCATTAAAACCATGTTTATGACAGAAGATGGTAAATTGATAAGTACCATTTCTCCCTAAAACCCCAAACCCTAATTATTTACAAATCTACCCAAGGATTTATCACCTAGGCTAGACAACTCCAAACCTCTTCAAATTCACAAGGGAGTCTTCTCTGGTCACTATGACCTACCCACCAAAACTTTAGGTCAAAACATTAGGGTTTGACCCTACTTCCTTCATTAGCCTGTAATTGCACCCCATTAGGGTTTAGCCTAGGGTTAGGGTCAAATCTTCACCAACTCCACTCAAACTTCTTGTGAGGGTATTATATCACTTATAACACTCAGAGGAGTTCAACACACCCCTCTCCAAGGACAAACTCCCCTATGTCCTTCACAACCCCAAATTCCACCCCATAGGGATCAACCCTATGACCTTGAGCAAAACAACTCCAATGCTCACCAAACTCCTCATGGGGTCTCAACTTCATCCCACTGATCTTCCTAAGAAGTCTCAAGTCTCAAAGGACCTAAATGGCCAATGATTCTCCACTTGGCTATTTGCACCCCAAGGTGCTCTTACACCAAGCCCTAGGGCTAACCAACTCTCCATGACCTCATAACTCTCTCAGAGGTGGCTTGGGTGATATTGGGGCAGTGGACAAGGATCCACTCCTTTTGGAGGTGGTTTGACCATGAAAAGCCCTAAGTGTCCCCTTAACACCATTTTCCCCTAAATGGACAAAACTTGGGCCCAATGGTTACCTGATCAAAAGAACTCCAAATGAGTTGATATTTTAACCAGGGGTTCATTATGACCCTAATTACACCCCACCAAAGTTTGGTGGAGATTGGAGGTCATTTGACCCTCCAATTAATTTGTGCAAGGATTATTAAATTTCTACAAAAACTTTAGGAAAATTAACTCCTAAAAATCTGATACTCAAACCTAACCTAGGTATAGGACATATGGATGCTTAGCCAAAATATCAACTACATCAGATGTGCCATTTAAGAGTTATCCTAGTTTAAAGGTCTGGTTTGAGTTTTGACCAGCCTCACTAGAATGAGTGCTGTGGGTCCAATACTTAACCAAATAGCTTGATTTCATTCTCATTAGAAAGTAGACACCAAGGCCTACAAAAGTTATCTCTGGACATTTTTCGAATTATGGCCCCTAAGGGCCTTAAAATCGGGTCACAAAATCTGTCACAAAGTGTGACATAATACACATAATAAAATAATAATCATTTCATTCATACATTTGATTCCCGCACGAATCTTGAAGCAATTCAGACGGCATCGGGTCGTCTTCTCCAGCGAATCGACGGCTGCGATAGCCCGCGCCTGGGCCGTCTTCAACCTTGATTTCCCGGCCACCCTCGCATCCCCTCGGCCGGCAAGTGCCACCACCACCTCCGTAGAGGTGGTGGCCGGCGATAGGAGGTCGTTTGCCGGCCGGTGGTGGCCGGAGTAGGGGTTTCGGGAAGGAGGAATATGCTCGAAAACGAGCACCTTTGGGTGCACGATTCGAGCCCGTTTGAACCCGAATCAAGCCCCAGTTAGTTTATGATCTAACCACTGAGAGAGGAGAAGAGGATTGGACCTTGCTTGAAGCTTGAAACCTTGCCGATTGGGAACTCGCCGTTGCCGACCTCCATGGTTTCCGAGTTCTGCAACCACCACATAGAGGAGCCCGATTCCTTCAGGTAAGTGGGGGGAAACGTTCCTCTCTGCCCGGTGAAGCTTTTAAAGGCTTCAATTGAGGGAGGGGAAGAGCCATGGCATGAATTGCCATTATTACCATTAATGGTGGAAGTCGGCCATGGTGAAATTCCAAGTGATTCACCCCTAGGAGGCCGGGAAACGACTGGGAACTTCTCCCCTTCCCTTGGGGAGTTGAGTCCAGCCATTAATGGGGAGGAATGAAGGGGGTTTCATCTTCCTCCATTGATGGCTTCACCTTTCTCTCTCTTCCACATTGGATTTTCTCTCTCCTAGTCATCAAGGCCGACTCATTTCTCTCTTCTGGGTTAATTAGCAGTCAAGGGTGCTGGTCAAGAGGTCAATTTGGGTTTGGCCCAAAGGGATTGGGCTAGGTTCAAGAGGTTTGACCTAAATTGGGCAATTTTGACTTTTGGTCCAATTGACCAATTGGGTGACCCTATGATAGGGCTTTTGGGTCCATTGAACTCCAAATTAGGTTTAGAAACTAGTGGTGGGGTCAATCTGGTCACATGAGTCTTGGTTGACCCAATTTAAGTTGATTTGACCAAAACAGGCTAAGTTGACTTTGGTCAAATTGAGCCCTAGGGTTGACCCAGTCAAGGGGCTTTTTGGTCCACTGGGTCCCCTATGATAGAATAACACTATGAGTAAGGTCAATTTACTATGGTGATGGTCAATTAGGGTACTTTGATGAAGAATTGCCATTTTTGACCTAAAGGGGCATTTTGGTCAATTTGCACCATTGGGGGTCCCATGATGGGGCTTTTAGGTCCACTAGGTCTCTCATGATATTCTAGACCTAGATGAGTGGTCAGTTTGGCATGGTGAGGGTTAATTGACCCTAATTAGGCTACTTTGACCAATTTAGGGTTAGGGTTGACTTTGGTCAATTTGGCCTCTTTGGTTGACCCCAATGTGCCCTTGGTGCCCTAAGGGGACCCCTAAAGGGTTAGGGATACTATGGTGGGGCCAAATGGTTAAGATGAGGCCCAAAAATCCAACCCTAAGCTAGGTCACTAGAAATTGCTATTTGCAGTCCAAGGCACTTTCAATCCTAATCTTGCCTAAGATAAAGGGATTTCTACTCTACCAAGGCCTTGTCATGACCTTGTCAGGACAGATTCACCTGGGGGGGTCTAGCTGTCTGGGGGATGTTACACGTACCTCCTTTCCTTCTACAATGACCTCAACACAACTTCACAACTATCCCTAGAATTGACCCTCCTTGAATCCTGGTGGGCTATATCTCATTTACTGATTGGGTATAACTCCTACCCATTACTTAGGGATCTAGATTGTCAAAAAAACTCCAAATTCTGTTTTTACTAAACGCAGTCCACCAAATTCAGTTTTTACTAAACGCAGTCCACCAATTTGAACTATCCCTCAACCCCATAAGGGAATTCCTCTAAAATCTCATCTCCAGGGTCTGGTATAATTATCCTAGGCTACTACTGACCTTAATAAGGCATTGTCCAATTTCCATAATTTTCCATATTAATTTGGTATTTATTTTAATTCAAAATAGTTAAGGACTTAAGCCAAATTACACATGAACAACCCTCAAAATGATTCCTCATGTTACATGAAAATTATCAGTAAGGTAATATCCCAAATAAAGGTGGTTCACTGAGTATCATGACCCTAGGATGTCATTTGGCCTACCATAACATCATAATTGTATAATTACCAAAATGCCACTATAATTAGGAAAAATAGTAACTTCACTTCTGAAAATTCTACAGAAATTACCCAATGTTCATATGGGGACCTAGAGTCCTCTGCCAAAAGAATGTGTCATTATCAAGTGATTTGACATTTTAAAACGATTAAATACTCAAGTGATGTAAATCTCAATTCCTACATGAAGTATGTGAAATACAATTCCAATAGCTTCCAAACAATTATCATGGGTATATAATATCATTGAATGACAGTTAACCAAATATCACATTCTTGCCCCATGATTTGGTATTTTTCAAAATTAAATTCACCTAAGATAGCAAGTACTTAAAATTTCCTACACAAGGAATAACACCTCAATAAATTATAACAAAATTACCATAGTACAATTTCATCCCTAATCAGCCACTGATGGAGTTTCAACGCCATACAAGGTCCTATGACTATGCATTTCAATTTATTAAGAAAAGGGGTGGTTATTTCATTTATTAGGTAGAAAATACTTAGATGCCTCTAAAATTCCCATTTAAATTTCCTATGACATTTAATGCCCCCCACAAACATATTTACACAGTCCCAAGCCATGGAAAGAACATTTGATCCTATGTTCTTCACAAATCCCCACTTTGCACCCTTAAGGATTCACCCTTAGGGTTTTAGGTCACACCGCCCTAATGGCTCCAAATGGACCATTAGGGTGTGACACTAGCATTTGTATATACATACCCACATAGCAAACATGATAGGAGGAGGCTAACACACTCAACTCCTCAAAATGACCTAAGCCTAATTTGACCCTTAAAGGCCCTCATTAGGGTTTCCAATTTTCCATATCAAATCAACTCCAAATGGAGTGATATTTTAGGTAGGCACTACTCATGTACAAAAGAGTATGCCACCAAAGTTTGGTGTCATTTGGACATCATATGCTCCAAAAATCAACATAATTTAAATAATCTAATTACCACAAAACCTCTATGTAAAAGAGTCCACCAAGGGCTGCCCCTTTGGCAGGGGGTGCCCCTAGGGTATACCAATCCATGGTTAAAATCACAGCTCCAAAGATGGAGGGGTTTGACCTAGGCAATTATTCTAATGGACTGACCTAGTGTAGGACCAGTCCTAGTAAAACAGCTCCCTAGGGAGCTGTAGGTCACCAAATGACCTAAACGGGAGGCCAAATGAAAGTTAAGACCAAGGCCTACAACTTTCATGTTGGACACTTTTTCTAAATCAACCATTAAGAGGTATTAAATAATTGTTTAAGTGGACTGAATGAAATAGGCAGAATATCATAGCTTTTGAATTAATTAAACACAAGAATTAAATGAAAACCCTAGGGATTTTTGCTCCCAAAGGTCCCTCTCATCCCAAGGATGATAAAGAAAACCCCATGGTGACCCACCATGCACAACTTCAGTGGTACATAGTAAGCCAAGAAGGGTCAAATCAATATAATGCCCATTCTTGTTATTGGCACACCAAGAACGATAACCCTAGGCCCTTCAATGGTGAATCCACCCATGACCAGAGCTCCTATGGGTCTCAATTTTCTACCTGAGTCTACACAAGGCCTAACCATCATGCCACCAAATTTTGGGGGGTAGTTGGGTGCATATAGCCAACCATAAACCATTAATTTCATTTTCTAATTTAAGATAAAAACTATAGAAAAAGTAACTCCAAAAATTCTGAGATTTTGGCATAACCTAGCTCTAGGTCAGATACATCTATGTTTCAAATATCAAGCCATTTGGATGGTTAAATTTGAGTGGGCAACCATTTTAATTTCTGGATATTACAAGGACCAGCCTCACTAAATGGAGTGTTGTAGTCAGGCCACTTAACCATATGAGATGATTAAGGTGTCAAATTAAAGGGGACATCAAGCCCTACAAGAGTTGTCTCAGGCAACTTTTTGATTTATGGCCTCTAAGGCCTTCAAAATCTAGCTTGAAGTTGACTAAATAAGTGTGACATAAACAACACTATTCATTTATTTAAATCCCCATGAGATATAGAATACCCTATCATACGGCGCACGAATCTTGGCGCAGATCAAGGGCAGGCGCGTCGTCTTCCTCCTCGAGCCGACGATCAAGATTGATCCGCGCTGGGCCGACTTTCCTCCTCCTTTCCCGGCCACCTGGTGGCCATCACGGCCGGCCACCACCGCCACCACCTTCGTGGTGGTCGGGGCCGCAACTCCCGGCGACATGGCGGCCGGAGGGGGGGTATTCCGGCGAGCCTGGGTGGCTCAAATCGAGCTGATTTCTATGAAATCGACGGATGGATTCGGGCTCAATTGAGCCCGATCCTTCAATCTCTCGTGATGGGAAGCTAGCATGAGGGGAGGGGAGGAGAAACGAACCGTTGTTGGTGCGTGGCGGCGGCTCCGGCGGCGGTTTGCCATGGAAGTGTGCAGCTCCGACGATCCTGCTCCCAATCCCGATTCTCCACCAAAAGATTAGCTCCAGGTATCGTTTCCGTCTGCTCTCAGAGCTCTGAAGCTAATGGAATGGGTAGATTGTCGTGAGGAGGGCTCTTTGGTTGGTTTTGAGCTTGGGCCTCCTCGGTTCTCCCATGGCTGCCACCCTCCCTGCTTCCACCTGGGTCAAGACCAGACCCCCAGCAATCAGGGAAGGGCCCTAGGTTGATTGGAGATTGAGTTTGGAGGAGGGGATGATGGCTTTTTTCCTTTTTGCTTTTGCTTTTGCTTTTAGAACAAGCTTTTGGTCCCCCCCCATTGATCAATCCTACCATAGTTTAGGGTTCAGTCTAAGGGCTGAATGCAAGGCCTAAGGTCCATGGTTAATGGTTTGATGATGGTGCTAAGGTTCATTTCAATTTAGGTTTGAAATTCGCCTTTAAAGGGCTAAGTTGACCATGGTTGACTTTGGTCAATCATGGTGAGTAGGTCGACCCCACTTGGGGTTCATGGGTCCCTTAACCTCACACAACATAGGTTGGTTTTTGAGCTTTGGTGTGCACTTAGCACACTCCACTTGGCCCAAGGGCCTTAGTGGCCATTCTGCACACCACCCATGCCCTAACACCATCTAGTGGCCATTCTGCACACCACCCATCCCGCTTCTGACTGTTAACTTTACTTGATGATACGTAGCGACGTAATTTTTGGATGACTTAACTATGAGAAGGGTCATTATGATTTAGGCTTGAAATTTGCCTTTAAAGGGCTAAGTTGACCATGGTTGACTTTGGTCAATCATGGTGAGTGGGTCGACCCCACTTGGGATTCATGGGTCCCTTAACCTCACACAACATAGGTTGTTTTTTGAGCTTTGGTGTGCACTTAGCACTCTCCACTTGGCCCAAGGGCCTTAGTGGCCATTCTGCACACCACCCATGCCCTAACACCATCTAGGGGTCTAGAAGGATTGGAGATGTTACAATTAGCACCTTCCGATGCGTGCCCTCATCTTATCACCAGTGCTTGAAATTCCACGACGGAGGGGTCCAGGTCCGGATCCGGGGGGATGCGAAGGTGGCAAGGCGGTGTTATGTTACTGCCGTCAACACCATCTCCTGGATGGAGGAAGATGAGAAGATGGATGAGGAGATGAAGGGGCAGGAGGGGCCGGAAGAAGAGAGGATGGAGGGGAGAGTTGAGGAAGAAAGCAGGATCCGAGGAGAAGGGATGGAGATGTCTCAGGAGGAGCGAGTCGAGCCCATGGAGGAGGAAGCTAGAGCGGGAGAGGAGATCCCGGTTGAAGGGAGAAGTGTCGGGGGCAAGTGGGAAGAGCCGACCCGGCTTGAGGCGCCGGAAGAAGTGGTCGAGATGGAGTTCACCACCCAAGGAGGAAGGGTGGAGAAGGTGCGGATCAGCGGGGGCCTCGGCCCAGAAGACCAAAGAAGGATGCTGGAGTGCATCCAAGGAAGCGTGGACATCTTCGTATGGAGCGCAGCGAACATGTCAGGCATCGATGCAGAAGTGGATTGCCACCAGCTCAACCTCGAGCTGGGAACCCATCCCATCCGACAGAAGAGAAGGACCATAGCCGACAAGCTCGAAGGACCAATCCACGAGGAGGTGGCAAAACTCCTCGAAGCAGGTTTTGTAACGGAGATCCAGTACCCAGGCTGGGTCTCCAATGTTGTCATGGTAAAGAAGGGCGATGGCCGCTGCCGTATGTGTATTGACTTTTCTTTGTTAAACAAAGCATGCCCTAAGGATTGTTATCCCCTGCCTCGGATCGACGCGGTGGTTGACTCAGCCGTCGGTTTTTTTTGATGAGTTTTTTGGATGCTTTTTCAGGTTATCACCAAATCAGGATGCACCCCCCAGACGTTAAAGATGTCTCGTTCATCACCCGGGAGGGGTGCTACTGTTACAAAATGATGCCCTTCGGGCTGAAGAATGTCGGAGCAACCTACCAGAGGATGATGGACCGGGTCTTTCGGGAGCAAAGAGGAAGAAACTTGGAAGTTTACGTAGATGACCTCATGGTAAAAAGCAAAAGCGTAAGTTCCCACCTCCAGGACCTGGAGGAGACGTTCGCTACTTTGCGTGATGATTCCAAAAGCAGTTGGCCCCAAGCAGACCCGCTGACCAGGCTCTCATCTAGCTGGCAGGGCCGAAGGCTCACTCGGTGGCAGGTTCCAAAAGCAGTTGGCCCCGAGCAGACCCGCTGACCAGGCTCTCATCTAGCTGGCAGGGCCGAAGGCTCACTCGCTGGCAGGTTCCAAAAACAGTTGGCCCCGAGCAGACCCGCTGACCAGACTCTCATCTAGCTGGCAGGGCCGAAGGCTCACTCGGTGGTAGGTTCCAAAAGCAGTTGGCCCCGAGCAGACCCGCTGACCAGGCTCTCATCTAGCTGACAGGGCCGAAGGCTCACTCGGTGGCAGGTTCCAAAAGCAGTTGGCCCCGAGCAGACCCGCTGACCAGGCTCTCATGGCAGGGCCGAAGGCTCACTCGGTGGTAGGTTCCAAAAGCAGTTGGCCCCGAGCAGACCCGCTGACCAGACTCTCATCTAGCTGGCAGGGCCGAAGGCTCACTCGGTGGCAGGTTCCAAAAGCAGTTGGCCCCGAGCAGACCCGCTGACCAGGCTCTCATCTAGCTGGCAGGGCCGAAGACTCACTCGGTGGCAGGTTCCAAAAGCAGTTGGCCCCGAGCAGACCCGCTGACTAGGCTCTCATCTAGCTGGCAGGGCTGAAGGCTCACTCGGTGGCAGGTTCCAAAAGCAGTTGGCCCCGAGCAGACCCGCTGACCAGGCGCTCATCTAGTTGGCAGGGTCGAAGGCTCACTCAGTGGCAGGTTCCAAAAGCAGTTGGCCCCGAGCAGACCCGCTGACCAGGCTCTCATCTAGCTGGCAGGGCCGAAGGCTCACTCGGTGGCAGGTTCCAAAAGCAGTTGGCCCCGAGCAGACCCGCTGACCAGGCTCTCATCTAGCTGGCAGGGTCGAAGGCTCACTCGGTGGCAGGTTCCAAAAGCAGTTGGCCCCGAGCAGACCCGCTGACCAGGCTCTCATCTAGCTGGCAGGGCCGAAGGCTCACTCGGTGGCAGGTTCCAAAAGCATTTGGCCCCGAGCAGACCCGCTAACCAGGCTCTCATCTAGCTGGCAGGGCCGAAGGCACACTCGGTGGCAAATTCTAAAAGCAGTTGGCCCCTAGCAGACCCGCTGACCAGGCTCTCATCTAGCTGGCAGGGCCGAAGGCTCACTCGGTGGCAGGTTCCAAAAGCAGTTGACCCCGACCAGACCCGCTGACCAGGCTCTCACCTAGCTGGTGAAGTAGGGAGGGAAGGGCTTAAAACGAGGAATTGAAATAAGGCAAAGACAAACCCCGGGAGGGCGAATGATTCAAAGCAAGGATAGCATTCGACAGGCGGTTGCGCAGTGAGCACGTTGTCATTCGAAGGGTCATGGGAGGCTATTCGAACTCGGCAAACACACGAACGCGATATCAACTCAGACAAGAGTCGGCGGAAACACCTAAGTCTCAACAGGGGAGGGGGGAGCGGGAGCTGACTGCGACCACGGCGTTCCCGCGCGCGAAAAGTCTCCTAACAAGAGCGCCGAGGCCGGAGCCGCGAAACGCAAGAGCAAAAAATAACGCACAAAGCGAGAAGTCCTGTCTCTTCACCTAGTACCGATTCACACAAAAACCCCCAATCTAAGCGAATGGGTGGCAGGGGCAAGATAGCCAATACCTCCTTCAGCACTCGGCGAGTGCCCGATGCGGCCACACAACGTTATGCCGTCCTAGCAAGCCTAGCGGGAAACAGAAGAAAAACGATTGCGAAATGATCAACAAAAACTATCACATAGACAAAATGGGGGAAAGTGGCCTCGAACATATCCACCGGGTGTGCCAACAAAAGCCCTCACAAAAAGTTATCACAAGAATAATTGTTGTCATCAAAACGGTTAACAAGCTCTCGCCCTCATTTACGAGAAGGGCTGCCGCTCTCATCTGAGCCCAGGGAGATGACCTCGTCATTCGGAGGAAAGTCCTCGCCGTCCGGGAAAGGTACTGGGAGGAAAATGTCTGGCACGACTTGGTGCGCCAACAACATCTCGGCCCCTCCTTCAGGTACCCGCCGTCGAGGAGGGCCCGCAGCGTATGCTCCGCAGCAGCCTGGGCGCTCTCCTGCATCAGCTCCTCGAACTCGAAGTTCGAATAGGAGTGCCTTTTGCTTCCTTCGCCAAGGGCCTGAGCGGAATCCGCCTGCAGGCGCCGGACGTCCTCCTTCAGCCCCCGATTCTCCTCTTCCAAGCCAGCCACTCGAACCCGCAGCATCTCGGCACTGGTGGTGTCCTGCGGGGAAGAGAGTAGTCAGAAAGGTGGGAGAGTGCAGTGGTTAGCAAGACCAAAGAAGAGATCATACCTCGCGGATGGGGCTACTAGCGAGTAGGGCCTCGGCGGCATCCAGCTTCTCCCTCAACACTCGGGCCTCCGCTGAGGCACTCGCCCGGTTCGCGTCCACCTCGCTGAGGCTTCGCGCGAGGTTGATGCTCCGGCGAGAGGACATGTGCGCGAGTTCAAGCGCTCGAAGGAGGGCCCGCGCTGTCTCGTGGGCTAACACCTGGGTATTCTCGGCGTCGAACACCTCAGTGTCGTCACAGCGGTATAGGGCGTAGGCGAAAGCAAAGGCCTCGCCGCTGGCGACATCGGTCTCGATCCACGATGGATGAAGGGCCGAGAGGGATACTCGGTTGTTGTTCCGGTCCCACTTAACAAGGGGAGCTCCCGCCGGGTCCACGAGTTTTTCGCCGTTGGCAAAATTGCGGTGATCTCTCGGCAGGGGCCCCGAAGAGGTTCCCGCGGGCGGAACAGAGGTCCTCGTCAGAACGTTCGCCCCCGGAATCTCGCCCGGGGCTTCCTTCCCTTTTGAGGCTGGGGTGGCCTTGTCCTTCGACGATGGGGGGACCTTCCCTTTCTTCGAGGAGGAGGGGAGCGCGTCCGAGTCCGGCTTTCGCTTGTGGCCACTAGTCTTGGAGGAAGCCAAGTCCTCCCGACAGGCATCGGCGGCAGCACGCGCGGCGGACAGCGAATGCCCCAGAGCCGCTCCGGCAGGGCGCGGAGGGTTCAGCGGGAAGTCACGGGCACCTGTAATCAGAGAAGAACGCTCGGTAAGTAAAGCGAGAAGGAGGGAGAGGAAAATTGCGCGAAGACTGCTCAAGCTTACCTTCGCACGGCGGAATGGGCGGGAGCGAATCCACATTCCTCCGGAGGTGGATGACGTCCATGCCCTGCTCTAGGATGAACTGGTGAAGCTTAGACTCATGACCGCCCAGCGACGGGGGCCGAAAGGTTGACTCCTCCTCCTGCACCGGCGCGAAGAGGACATTCCCGAAGTTCCCGCTAACGAACACGAACCGGCGGAGCCAGTCATGGTTCTTGTTGGCGAGACCGGCCACCTTCAGAGGATTTTGGCCCGAGAAGAAGGAGGTTCCGTGCTTCGCGCGAAAGGTGAAGAGTTTACGGAAGACGGGGAGGCTGAACTCGATCCCCTTTTCCCGGAGATAGCAGGCGAACCCCACCAGCATGGCGATGGAGTTCGGGTTGAGCTGGGCGGGGACAACTCCAAAGTACCAGAGCGTCTGGCGGACTTCCGGCCAAATAGGGAGGCGGAACCCCACCTCGAAGTGCTCTAGCGGGATGGCGAGGGTCCGGGGAGAGAAGGAATTGATGCGATCACCGGGTTCCGGGCGGGTCGCGGTGAACTCCCCCGGGATGTAGTTCGCGATAGTGGTCAAGAGAGCCTCCTCGGTGAGGTTGCAGGGGTCGAAATCGTGGTCCGCGAAAGCGCTGGCGCACTTGCCCCTTCCATCCGGTTCATCGCCCATCTCACAAAGGTTGAGTAGAGGAGCTCGCGCGAGGGTGAGAGGTGCGAAAGCAGATGACTGATGAGGAAGATGGCGGCGGGTTAAGGCGTAATAAATAAAGTTGGTGAGAGCCTATTTATAGAAAAGCACAAAAAAGTAATCATTTCCTCGGGCGGCGGGTAAGCCGATGGTGACGACACTACCTCGACGCCTCGGAATTCGAGCCGGCCTATTTTCGCCCAAGCATTTTCGAGGGCTCGGCGAATGATCTTTCCTCAGAATACCTCATGGCTGGAAGTTAACTTAGTAAGGCGGAAAGCAAGGCAAGGAGATAATCCACAGCGGAAACGAAAGAAACATAGGAAAGTAAAAGGCGAAATCAAGAGTAATGCCATCATCCGCAGAACATAGAAAATTATTACAGAACCAAAGTCTTGCAGAGTTTCCCGAAAACGTCAAGAGGAAAAGCAGGAAGGGGAGGGGGTCGATAGACTAATGCTCTAGCCAATGCCATCGACCTCGACCTCGGGTATCAACGACCGGGGGCGCCCTCAGACGGTAGTACGCAGCCATCGCGGTAATCTCCTGGTTGGCTAGGTGCAGCTGGTCCCTCGCTCGCGCAGCATGCCTCCCGGGAGAAAGCTCCACGCCCTCAGCGCCCAAGAGTTCCACCTCAGCGAGAAGGCAAGCGTAATCCCGTCGGAGGACTTTGAGCTCGCGAGCGGTCTCCATCCGCTGACCGTCCAGCTGACCAGCGAATTCCCGCTGCATGAAGATGAGCTTCCCCAGCACTTCCTTCATTCGCTCCTTCATGGTATAAACATCGGTGGGGTCGCCCAGAAAATCCTCAAGCTCTCCGGGTGAAGGGGGTGGCGAGACCATTCCTTCTCCGCCGTCGTAGAACCCCATGGGGGAGGCCTTCCGGTGATCTGCGAGAACGAAGATCTTTCGCTTCAAAAATGAGGATAAAATCGGGGCAAGGCCAAGAAGGCTACCTACCTGGTACGGGCTCGTGCTGCCTAGGGGGGCGAGAAGTCGAGGGATTCACCTCAAAGATGCTGGCCGTGGGATGAAGAGACTTACCTTTCCCTGGTCGGAAGGGTTCTGGATTGATGGCGGGAATGGCAGCCTGATCCGAGGCAGGCGGAGCGCGACCGTGGTCCATCGCCGGTGAACCCCCGCGCCCGTTCGCAGAAGTAGGGGTTCCTGGGCGAAAGGGAGAGTGGAGAGGAGTAAGGGTCAATCCCGTGGTGCCCGGGACGAGGGCTGCGAAAAGCGGCGATTAGAACCAAGGAACGGTAAGAACATTCACAGTTCGCGAGACGCTACCTGTTTGAGGTCGGGTCCCGCCAGGAGGGATTGAAGGAGAGAGATTGAGGGCCGACAAGGTTCTCGTATCGGCGGGCGGAGGTGGCACAGTTTTCAGCGTGGCGGCGCCACGACTCTCCTCGGTATCCAACGCCTCCTGCGAGTGTTCTCAATCCATCGGGAAATGTCATCTCGGGGAATAGCGAAGAGGCAACGTGAAATGAAAGTACCTGCATTCGGAGGTTGGGGGGAGAGAGGACGGCCAGATGGGGAGACTTCGAAGCGGAATCTCCCTCCTCCCGACCCCGACGAACGGCCAGGGCCGTCCTAGAGCGAAAGGGAGCGTTGGGGTCCCTTCTCGAGGAAAGCCAGGGGGCGAACCGGGCAGCCTTGGGGGAATCCTTTCCCGGGGCCATCGCGAGCGAATCTACCTTTGACGACGAGACCGGTTTAGACGATGGTTCCATGGGAACCCTTCGAAATAGCAAAAAGTGGGAGCTCGGGAGGAAACACTGCAACAGGAAAGAAGGTTTTTGAAGAAATGGCTCGGGCCCGAGATATATATAGGGTAGAGGTGGGACCCACAGGAAGATTCTTTCCAGGTCAGCAGACACTCATCGAATACTGGGTTAGACTGTTCTTTCCGAGCGGATGACCTGCTCGCAAAGAGCGGGGATTGTGTACAACCCCGTATTCACCGAGTGGGCCCCGGACCTGAAAGGAGGGACCAAGGGACAAGAGACGAGCCCCGCGGACCATTCGCCCAAGTCGAGGGAAGGGGCGGACAACATGGCGAATGCGGTCCCTCCCTCAGAGCACCCGCGCGGCGGTAAGGGATGTTGGCGAATGAAGAGTAGCAATAGGCAAGAAGACTTGCGAGTGGCACCTTCGCGGACCACCCGCCCAAAGCTTAGGAGCGTCCGACGTATGCGGGGGAGCGCCCGACGAGCGTGAGCAGGTTGAGCATCTCGCGTGCGGGCACTTGCCCGGCCAAACGGGGCGAGATAGGAGTCTGGCGAGTGGTGCTCTCACAAACCACTCACCCCCAAAGGCTTTTAGGTGGAAATGACCTAAATACCCCTGGTGGGCTGCCAATAGCCCTTCAGAACAGCGGAGTTAGGCTGTTAGCAGACCAATCTGGGGTGCGATTAATAAAACCAAAAGGCGGGTTCATGCTATTTGCAGACCAGTCTAGAGAATCTATAAATAGACCCTTAAGGGCACCTTGGAGGAGACAGATCCAGAAAGAATCCTCTCCTCCAGGCAGGTTTTGGTTGGCTGCTAGTGCCCTCCAAGGTGCCCGACTGAACTTTGGTTTGGGAGGGGAAGCTCTCTAAGAACTTTCGGGTGTGTGATGGGACCTCCTCGCTGCGGCCTTGGGTCTGTTCTAGTTTTCTCATCCACCGTCAGGAGAGTTTGGTGAGAGAGAAGTAAGCGTCGGCTACACCCCCCAGTGGGTCCGAACTCAAGGAGACCGGTTGCCGGTTTCAACAAGGAGAAGCGTGGTTAGATTCGGCTTGAATTTCTTCTCCGGTGGTGGCGTTGGTATCCCGTGGTTGTGCGGTTGAACGTCAGACTTCGACGTTGAAGGTTCCGGTGAACCTTGTGCGTCCGTTAGGCGAATTGCAGTCCAGATTTACTACTTCGTTGCGGATCGCGCGTGTCCGGTGCATCAACGACGTATTCTACAGGCGGTCATTTCTTTCTCCTTCTTTTATTCATGTATTGAAATTTATATCGTTGAATATATAAATTTGTGTGACTACTTGGTGTTCTTGTTTACCTGCGTTTATTATAATTCTGTCTGTTACGTACCAAATTTTACAATGAGTGGTATAAGAGGCAGGTTCCGATTAGGTTACTGACTGGATGTTCCAATTTAGGTTTGAGTCAACGGTAGGCGACGACATTGGTCTGCTCCCTATCTTCCCAGATCTGATCAGTGAAATAATTAGATTGTCTAGAGGTACAGTGGGTAGCTATGGCAACGAAGAACACAGTGTTGACCAAATATTCTGTGGATAAGTTTTACAGTAGCAGGAATTTCCGCCTATGGCAGATTTGGGTCAAAGACATGTTGGTTGAGCAGAGATTGATGCGAGTGTTGCGGGGGCGTGAGTCTTTGCCCGCTTCAGTAGAGGATTTTGAGTGGACTGAGATGCATGGATGAGCGCGCCACAAGCGCTATCCGGATCTGCGTCGACGACAAGGTGTTGTTCAACATCAGTATATTGAAGAGTTTGATATCACGTTGTGGGAGAAGCTTGAGGGACTCTACATGAGCATATCGTTGACCACGAGGCTGTTACTGAAGCAGCGACTGTACGATCTGAAAAAGCAGAATGGTGCACTACACCATATCATGCATATGGTAACGCTTAATTTGTAGCGGTTATGTAAACGCTACCAAAATTTATTTATGGTAGCGTTTATAAGCGCAACTGTCGATAAATAAACGGTACCAATTTCATGCATTAACACTACAACATATATATTTGACTTTTGACCACATTTTATTTAAGGCTCCCACTTTTATTTTCACGACTCAGCCGCAATTCTTCTCTCTGCCCTAGCCGCGAATCTCTTCCTCCTCACGACATTTCCCAGGTCCGAGACCGCGCTCTTCTTCCAGCGGCCGACCCGACGGCGCTCTTCCTCCTCACGACATTTCCGGGTCCCGGCAGCGCTCTTCACAACGACGAGTACCCATTCCAGCGCTCCTATTGCCGGCGACGAAGAAGAAGAAGCTCGTAAAGGTAGGTCTTCCTTCTTCCTGCTTCCATACCCATCTCCGACGGCTAGGTTTTGAGGGTAGTTTCATCTGTGCAGGTATTTTGTTCCTTTCTTCCCGAAGCCTCCCCGGCGGTTCATTTTACAGGTCCACCATTTTATTTTTATTTCAACTTCTGAAATTTTGGGTGTGATTGCTTTCTTGTTAATTGTAGAATTTTTGTTGTATCTGGAATGTTGATCTGCCATTTGAAATTATGATTGGCCAACTGAAAATTTTTTTTTGTTGTGAATGCATACCTGTTCTGGATCCATCATCAAATTGATCTCCCAAATTGTGATTGAACCTAGAAAATGCATTGTGCGTTTTCTCTTATTTTTGTGTTTTTTTTTCATTTGTACTTGTTTTTTCAGTTGTAGAAAACCTAGAAAATGTTTTAGCTTCTTGTTTCTGCAGCTGTAGAAAACCTAGAAAATGCATTAGCTTCTTTGATTATATCGGGAAGTATGGTGTCTATAGATAGGTACTCACAGTCTACAAATGGTCATAATATCAACTTGTTAACGTTTGCTGAGTTCCAAAGCCTGTCCAACTAATGTCTGATTTCATACGTCGGAAATACTAGAGATTCAGGTTGAATGATCTTGTATAATTCATTTATGAATTATTTTAATTTGTTTTCTTCTTTGTGATTTAAGTAAAGATTATTACGGTGGCTAACTCTCGTGTATAACTCGTGGACGTAAGATCGATCAGATCGTGTGGGTCCTTTTCGCTTGATCGAACACTGGCAAATAGCCATTGTAAGATCTCCAGAGGCTTAGCGAACCTTCGGTATTGACGTGTGAAATTTTATGTCATCTCGCTAGTTGGTGAGGTTGCGTGTGAAACTTTTTTTAATCAATATAGTTTCCTCCCCTCTACAATTTTTACTGAATTTCTTTATGCCCATCTTTATTCTCTAATCACTATCACTATGCGTTTTCTTCTTCTTTAGAAATAGATTTGTGATCTTGCTAATGGATAGAGATAAGAGTTGCCTTCCTAAAATAGTTTCTTATTACTCTTCCTCTTCTTCTTTGCCTTCAATATGTCTGCCAAATTATTATGATGATTTTGACTGACTATGGATATAAATGGTTGGCTTTTCTCTTTCTCATTATAGCTATCCATTGGTATCATATATGCCTATTTAGGACTTTGCAACATTGAAAGGAATTTGATTTGTTGCCAGAGTACTATTTGTCATGCATAGAGTGTCTTTAACAAAGGTTTTCTCTTACATTTACTGATTGATCCTGTGGCTGTCTTTAGTACAAAGTTAATATTTGAGTATGAACACTTTTGCACATTTAAGCTTAACATGATCTTCATGAACATGAAACTGATCTATGACCTTGTACTGTGCTGAAGAAGTGAATTTATGCCTTTATATTCTCTGTGATCACTAGGTAAGGATAGGTGTATTTCCCTGCTGTTTTGCTGCAGGAAAAGATGAAAGCGGAGTAATCCAAGACCCTACTTGTTGACCTATATATGTTTTTTCACAATCTTTTAGTTCATTATAATTTGTTGAGTTGTGGGTAATACTGACTTCAATTGGCAAGTCACAAACAATAATCCCAACCATGTTTAGGTGGGATTAAGTTGGATTAAGGCTCCGTTTGGTGCAGTGGTGGTGGTCGTGAACGCGGTGATTATGAACTTTGGTTCGTGACTGCCCGGCCTCACCTAAGGAACTTCATCCATTTTTATGTTCAAAACCAGTTTTTTTTTCTTGGTGGTGGTCATAACCATTGTCATGCCAAACATACATTCAATAATGTTTGCACATAATCGAACCTTGAATGGTCAGATTTTTGCATATTTTAATTTGGAATAAAATAGGAGAGCTTGATGGTGGAATAAAATAGGAGAGCTGCAGCTTGATAATGGAGCTTCATGTTCATTCTCGTGTATAACTCGTGGACGTAAGATCGATCATGTTGCATTGTTTTGAATTGTTTGAAATTCTTCTTTCATAGCGGTTCTCCAACACTCTTGTTTACATGCTTCAGAATATGTTGCAGGCGTTTCAGCAAATAGGGCCAATTCACAATGTTGATAAATGTCTTCAATACTACGATATTTTTGGGAAGAGGATGAGACAGAGCTTGGTGAGGATATTGGAACATCAGTTACATCTTCCCCTTCTTTATCTGGTTGGATGGATTGAGCTGCATTATCGGCTTGATCAACCACAGGTAACAGAGGAAATGGAGTATGCTCGATCTCTGATTCCCATGGCCATGGTTCATTCTCATTGAACACATCTCTAGAGATTATTCGTTGCTTAGTTTTGGGGTTTATCAGCCGATAGGCTTTGGAAGCTTGATCATACCCAACAAACAGTAATTTGTCTGTTTTTTCTTCTAATTTACCTTCTTTTTCTTTCAATGCATATGTTGTGCATCCCAAAACTTTCAATTAATGCTGCAATCACATGTTCATAACTTCGAGGTAAAATAGTCAGCGCCTTTTGCATGATTTGTTGATCATCAATTATATACTCGCCCAAAGTTTCTTATCTAATTTGTGATATTGACTATCTTAGCATAAAAGTCTTGTGTATTGACTCATCTTCTTGCATATGAACTGCATCAAGTTGTCTCCAAAGGGTATGCACTTTATGCAGTTCATATGAATCGAATAGTGTCAGCTGCATACGTGCACTCCATAGCTCATACATTTCACCATAAAAAATTGGAATACCTGCTTGCGTATATTGTGAAACTGTGCAGGTGATCGTGGGCAGCTTTATGTATGGCGGATCCGCAAGGGGCGGTATTGTTTGACCTATATATTTCTCATTCTGCTCACTTGTATCTTGCATTTTGTTTGAATTAGCCACGATCTCATTAAGAACTGAGCAGGCAGACCAGCCATTTGTTGATGTCTGTGCTCACTATATTCCATTATCAAATAATCTAAAATTGTTTTTTCTTTTTTAAATGTACCTTTGTTGTTTGATTTTGAGGTGATTGAGTCATCAAATGCATGTCAGGATCATATGGATACATTTCCTTTAAATTTATGTTGTTCTGAACATTAATCAGAGCCTGCTGTTGATACATGTGAGCAAGTGTTTTACTTGACTTCTGGATTATGTCCAACCTCCACTGGCTTAAGTGTGGCATCATTTATTTGTACTGTAGCCTCTACTGAAGCGCCAAATTTCTGCTTGGACTCTGTTGCTAAAGTTTGTTGTTTCATTTTTATAAGCTCCATAAGTATGGCAGGGTTTATATCAATGGAATCACCATTAGTTTCTAGTATACTGTCTGCTGAAGTTACTCTATTTCCAGGTTTCCTCAATCCATATTCCGCATATTATTTGGTTGTTTCGGAAACGACTGAGCTGATATTGAGTGGACTAATAGACGAATGTCTTTGCCTTTTCAGGGAATGTATTTCTAGCATGAAGGCACTCTTATTTGAGGAAACACCCACATTTTGATTAATAAATCGAAGTCGAGGATCCCTGCTCTTGGCACAAATTTTGCAAGGGGTGAAGGCCGAGCAAGCCGAGGGTGACGAGCAGCAGCTCACATGTATATCGACTTGATGCGTGGATAAATGATATCTATCTACGACGACATCATCACTGGGGAGAGAGAGAGAGAGAGAGAGAGAGAGAGAGAGAGAGAGAGAGAGAGAGAGAGAGAGAGAGAGAGAGAGAGAGAGAGAGAGAGAGAAATGGTTGGTGTTTGTATGTTGTGATGGGGGAGAGAGAGAGAGAAATGGTTGGTGTCTATATATTGATTGTATTCATGAAGGGTTTGGGTTATCTCCCACCTTCTTTTTATTATTAATAAAAAATTTATTTGAATTCTTTTACAAATAGATATTATCTCCATTTTTATTCAATTTAATATGTTTTTTATTCAATTTAATAGAAAATAATTGAATTTATTAAACGTCTGGCGATGAAGAATAAACGTTGCCAAATTCAAGAATAAACGCCTGCTGATGAAGAATCGTAGTCATTGCTGTAGAATGGTAGCGCTCAATAACCGCTGCCATTGAAAACCATAAATGCTATAATTGATGTACCCATGGTAGCGTTTCAGGACGCCACAATACATTGTGTAACCGCTACCATACCCTACGACCACGGCAGCAGATACAACACACGCGCAACCGCTACTGTATCCCTACAGTAGCAGTTTTTTAATATATTGTAGCGGTTTTTAAGCGCTACCATATGCATGATATGGTGTAGTGGTGGTAACTTGCAAGAACACTTCAACGTGTTCAATGACCTTCTTAGCCAACTGCACGTGGTTGTTGTGAAGGTGGAGGAAAAAGACAAGTCTTTATTGCTTCTTACGTCGCTCCCGTCGTCGTATAAGCATATGCTGACCACTCCGTTGTATGGGGAAAATACAGTAGACGTGGAGCAGATCACATCTGCGTTACTGTCCAGCCGGATGTTGTTAGACCCCACTCCCGGGGGTGACCAGGTGTTGACAGTAGATGGACGAGGGAGGCATCTCAGGAAGGTATCTGGGAATGCCTAGGCTAGAACTACTTCGAGGAAGGCAGTGACGTGATACTTGTAACATCCCCAATCCTTCTAGACCCCTAGTTGGTATTAGGGCTTGGGTGGTGTGCAGGGTGGCCACTAAGGCCCTTGGACCAAGTGGAGTGTGCTAAGTGCACACCAAGGGCACAAAATCAACATAGCCCAATACCACTCCCTTAGGCCAATTGATCCTCAATTCACCAAATTGACCTCCCACATACCACCCTAACCATTAAGGAAGACCATTACCTTGAGAGTTGCACTTGGGTGGGACCCAATTGCATGAAATTGACTAAAGTCAACAGTAGGTCAACATTAACCAAGCTAAGTCAATTAGGGTTCAATTGACTCTACATGTTCAAATTGACCTTACCACCACACTCTAAACACTTTAAGGAACTCATTGGACCTAAAAGCCCCATCACTTGGTCAACCAATTGACCAATTTGACCAAAGTCAACTCTAGCTTAATTTAAGTCAAAATCACCCCCCTTTGATTAAATTGAACCAATTGGAGCCCCACAATGGACCAACTAATGTTGGGTCATGTTAAAGGACCCATGACCCCCATGTGGGGTCAACCCACTCACCTTGGTTGACCAAAGTCAACCATGGTCAACCTTGCCCTTTTAGGTGAATTCCAAGCTTAAACTGAATGGGACCCAACCCCCATCATCAAACCATCACTCATGGACCTAAGATATGCCCATCAGCCCTAGGACTGAACCTAAACCATGGTGTAATTAAATCAAATGGAGGGGGGACCAAAAGGTTGATCAAAAAGCAAAAGCATAAAGGAGAAAGCAAAAGCAAGCATTCCCCCCCCCCCCCCCTCTACACTCCATCTCCAATCAGTCTAGGGGCCTTCCCTGATTGCTGGGGGTCTGAGCTTGACCCAGATGGAAGCAGGAGGCCGACAGCTACAGGAGGGTGGCAGCAAGGGGCACAACCGAGGTAGCACAGTTTTAAATCAGCCTATAGAGGCCTCCCCATCCCAATCCAACCTCACCATTAGCTTCAGGAGGTAGAGAGCAGTCGAGAACGACACCTGGAGCAAAGCTTTTGCTGGAGAATCGAGATCGGGAGCGGGATCGCCGGAGCAAGGAAAATCCATGGCCAACCGTCGCCGGAGCCGCCGCCACGCACCATTAATGGTTCGTTTCTCCTCCCCTCCCCTCATGCTAGATCCTCATGTGGTTTATTTCAAGGTCCAGGCTCAATTGAGCCGGGATCAGTTCACGAAATCACCCCGATTTCCATGGTTTTGGAACTATCGGGTTCGCCGGAATAAGCCTCCTCCGGCCGCCATGTCGGCGGGAGGTTGTAGCCCCGACCACCACGAAGGTGGTGGGGGTGGTGGCCGGCCGTGGTGGCCACCAGGTGGCCGGGAAAAGGAGGAGTAAGATGGCCCAGGTCAGGGCCAATCCTGTCATTCGGCTCAAGGAAGAAGACGACGGCGCTGCCCTTTGATCTGCGTCAAGATTCGTGCAGATCTCTTACTTTCTTTCTTTTTTATTTAATTCAATAGTTAGATTTTCTGCCTCTAATATTCAGTCCACTTCAAAAATTAATTAAGGCCTCTTAATGGCCGAATTAGAAAAAGTGCCCAACATGAAAGTTGTAGGCCTTGATCTTGACTTTCAGTAGGGCTTAAGTTCAGGTTATTTGGTGACCTACAGCTCCCTAGGGAGCTGTTTTACTAGGACTGGTCCTACACTAGGTCAGTCCACTAAATTAATTACCTAGGTCAAACCCTTCAAGCTTTGGAGCTGTGCTTTTAACCATGGGTTGGTATACCCTAGGGGCACCCCCTGCCAAAGGGACAGCCCTTGGTGGATAATTTTACCTAGGGTTTTTGTGGTAGTTAGAATATTTGAATTAAGTTGATTTTTGGAGCATATGATGTCCAAATGACACCAAACTTTGGTGGCATGCTCTTTTGTACATGGGTAGTGCCTACTTAAAATTTCACTCCATTTGGAGTTGATTTGATATGGAAAATGAGAAACCCTAATGAGGGCCTTTAAGGGTCAAATTAGGGTTTAGGTCATTTTGAGGAGTTGAGTGTGTTAGCCTCCTCCCATCATGATGGCTATGTGGGTATGGATATGCAAATGCATGTGACACACCCTATTGGTCAATTTGGAGTAATTAGGGTGGTGTGACCTAAAACCCTAAGGGTAAACCCTTAAGGGTGCAAGGTGAGATTTGTGAAGGGCATTTGACCAAATATTCTTGCCTTGGCTCAGAACTTTGTAGATATGTTTGTAGGAGCATAAAATGACTTAATTAATTTAATGAGAATTTTTAGAGGTATTTAAGTATTTTCTTCCTAATAAATGAAATGGCCACCCTTTTCTTAATAAAATGAAATGCATGGTCATAGGACCTTGTATGGTGTTGAAACTCTAGAAGTGGCTGATTAGGGATGAAAATGAGCTATAGTAATTTTGTTATGATTTATTGAGGTATTATTCCTTGTGTAGGAATTTTTAAGAACTTGCTAGCTTAAGGGGATTTAATTTTGGAAAATGTCAAATCACGGGGAAAAATTCTGAAACTTGGTTATCTGTCATTCAATGCTATTATAAGCCCATGATAATTATTTGGAAGCTTGTAGAATTATATTTCTTGTACCTCATGTAGAAATTGGATTTCTCAACCCTTGAGTATTAAATCTTTTTAAAATATCAAATCATAGGGCATTGTCATGATACTTGGTGATATGTAATTTTAGGTTAATATATGCCCATGATAATTGTTTGGAAGCTTGTAGAATTATATTTCATGTACTTCATGTAGAAATTGGAATTTGCATCACTTGGGTATTAAATCTTTTAAAATGTCAAATCATATGGTAATGACACAATCCTTTGGTAGAGGACTCTAGATTCCCATATGGACACTTGGTAATTTTTGGAGAATTTTCAGAAGTGAAATACTATTTTTCCTAATTATAGTGGCATTTTGGTAATTATACAACTATGATGATTTAGTAGGCCAAATCACACCCTAGAATCATGGGACTCAGTGAACCACCTTGATATAGGATATTACCTTACTTATAATTTTCATGTAGCATGAGGAATCAGTTTGAGGGTAGTTCATGTGTAATTTGACTTAAGACCTTAACTACTTTAAATTATATTATATACCAATTTAATATGGAAAATTATGAAAATTGGAACATACCTTACTAAGGTCAGTGGGAGACTAGGATAATTATTAGAGACCTTGGTGATGAGTTTATAGAAGGATTCCTTTATGGGGTTGATGGATAGTTCAACTTAGTGGTCTGCGTTTAGTAAAAATAGAATTTTGAGTTTTAGACAATTCAGACTCCTAAGTAGTGTTTAGGAGTTATATACAAGCAGTAAATGAGTTATAGTACACCATGATTCAAGGAGGGTCAATCCTAGGGTTAGTTGTGAGGTTGTGTTAGTGTTAGTATATGAGGAATGGAGGTACGTCCAACCCAATTGGGTCAGACGGGTGTTGAGCTAAGTCATTCTAAGTATATGAAATAATGAGGGTGAACCAAACGTTAAACACCAACTAAAGTAATTGTCTTGAGGAGGATAGTGGGGTTGAGCTCATTGATCTGTAGTACCGTTAGGGGCCCCTTACGGAGTACACCGTGGGAAGTCCAAGATTCACCCTAAATATATCACTGACTAAATTGTAGGCAAGAGTAGCCTAATTAGATCAGCAACTAGTATGGATCTCCTTAGGGAAGTAGATGGGTTGGTTCAACTTGTGTGTTAGTCCCTGAGCCGGAAGCACGGGTGGGCTTGTTAACATTTGTTTCTTATGCAAATAGTGGCGAGTCTTCGGTACTAGGCCAGTCGTGTCACCGACGGTAGTACGTTGACTCAGGTGAGGGTGAGGTTTAGAGGGCCGGTAAGTTTGAGTACCGCGGTCTGGAGGACAATCCCTAATAACCCACCCCGACCTTAAAGTCTGGTGGATTCCAGCAAGAGACGCAGGAGCTCCGCTGTTGTGTTCTTAGCGTTGAGGCGTACATGAGGTCTAGGCTTGGTAGTGACCATACCCGCCTAGGATGTGGAGTGCCCGATCCACTGCCACCGTGAGCCACGACGGTCGGTACTCGAAAGGTTGGCTTCCTTTCAAACAAATTGGGAACTATAAAGGTCTGTGCGCATGGAGTCGTGTGGGTGAGTTGCATTGCATGGCTGCATAATACACATCATAAACATAGCATAACATAACGCACATCTGCATACCCCATCATATAAATTAGTATGGGCTCTTTTATATGATGGGTTACCTGGACATCTTAACTTATATGTCGTATGGGCGTTCATATAAGTTAAGGTACGAATCTGTGATGGTAGTCTAGTCTTACTTACTGCACCGCCTTTACTTACTTATTGCCTCTACTTGTTTACTATTTACCGCACTTACTTACATGCACTTTACCTTTACTTTGTTACTGTTAGCTCTACTGATTATATTTATGTACTGCTAGTTAGTGCCACGTCACTCTTCTGGTTTACCCCTTGTTTGTCCTCTGCTTCTTCCTCTCACTCGGTGCCTAGGAGTCATGGGGGGAGGCGAGGACAAAACGACTTAGTCTTTATGACTAACGGTCGGTGTGACCGCAGGAGTCCGAGGAGGCGGAGTTGTCCCGCGCAGCTGGACGAGATGGCAGGACCTGAGCAGCGGGTGCAGCGTACTACCACGACGCCACAGGTTGATGACTAGATAGTTAGACTTCCGCATTTTGAGACTTTTGTTGTAGTTTCCGCATGTTGTAGAGAGAGAGAGAGTATACTTTATATTGGATATGTATTGGGCTTAAACCCTTTTTGCTTGTACTTCTCTTTGGACTTTCTGTTTTTCATTATATATGATGCTGTGATATTGTGGACATGCCTTCATTCTGTACTTCCTTTTATGACATATTTTACTTATGATCGTATAGCCGGCAGAGTTGGTGCTGAGCGGTGTTAACCAACCCGGGTGTTGGTGACACCGCAAGGCAGCGATTCTGGGCGAAGATCCACCTCAACCGTGCGATACGAGAGAGGTTCGAGTTTTCAAGTACCCGAGCGGGTTTTGGAAAAAGGGATCTTACAATACTACTGTAGACAGAGTGACCATATTATGAGACATTGTCCCCATTGTGCACAGAGTTATGGGGACGTCCAGGGTTTGGGCAAGGCGACAGTAGTTACAGTAGATGATAGTGATGGGTCTCTCATCATCACTGAGATTCCATGTGACTCTAATAGCTGAGTATTAGATTCTGGTACTTCGCAACACATTTGCTCTGATGCAGCGATGTTCAGTTCACTAGAGGTGACGATTGGGCCAGTCTTTCTTGGTGACGGCTCAGCATGTGAGGTCACGAGGACAGGGACGGTAGACATCCGGACGCATGGCAGAGTAGTGCGTAGGCTTAAGCGCGTACATCTGGTACCCAAGCTGCGTAGGAATTTAATATCGTTGGACAGATTGGACTCTGGATGATCCAGTTTTGCAGCGATAGGTGGAGTTCTGACAGTGACGCAAGGGCGCACCGTGCTCATGCTAGCTAAGTAGCGCGGTAGTTTGTACCAACTAATTGGGACCACGATGCAAGGTGGTGTGCCTATGATTTCCACAGCCGACAGAGTTGATGGTCAAGGTGGTACAGAGGATCACCCTTCTGGTAGTCTGATTAGGCGAGTCAGATTCAACGATCCAGTTGCATCGACATTCAGGGGTTGAGCCCGAGCAGGGATGAGTCGACTTGAGCAGGTTGGCTGACGCCTCAGGTCTTTGGGGTGGTGCTTTTTGCAGTGTTGCTTCGCGCAACTGGTGTTTCATGTAGAGAGTTCTTCATGGTGGTGGCTCCGGATCCCAAACCAAGGTGGTGGTTTGTACGTAAACTTATTGGTTCGGATCCTCTTATGGATCCGAGTCCGTTTTTTTACTTAGGTTTTATAAACCTGTACGTGGCTTGATTTTTTGAGAACCGTGAAAGCCACCAGTTTTTTAGGTCTTAGTGGAAAACCTTGCAGTCGCCAAAAGCCTGAGAGGAGGAAGCCATATAGAAATCCTCCTGTGAGATCATTGGGGCTGCCTATCCTTATTTCTTCTTCCACTCTCTTTCTCTTTTGCACTTGGAGGAGCCGCCGGCCTCAAGGGTGGTTGTCGGTCTTTGAAAGGAGTTTTGTCGCCGGTCTTGTTGGAGGTGTGCAGCCACTAGTCGTTGGGAGAGGTGGAGCGAAGAAGGAGGTGGTGCCGTGGAGAGGAGAAGAGTGGATAGATTCGGCTTGGATTTCCTCTCCGGTGGTGGCGTTGCTCTGGTGGCATGGTGCGGTTGAACGTCGGACTTCAACGTTGAAGGTTCCGTTGAGCCTTGTCCGTCCGCTAGACAGATTGCAGTCCAGAATAGCTTTTTCGCCGCGGATCGCGCCTGTCCGGTGCATCCGCGACATATTCTCCGGACGGTCATTTCTTTCTCCTGCTTTTATTCATATATTGAAATTTATATTGTTGAATATATAAATTTGCGTGGCTACTTGGTATTCTTGTTTACCTGCGCTTATTATAGTTGTCTTGTTTTTGGTGGCGGCCATAACCATTATCATACCAAACACACATTACATGACGGTGATTTTCTCCAAACTCACACGAGCAAAAAACGTTGTGTCAAACATATCCTAAGTGTTGCTCCTACTTTTAAAGAAGGGGGAACCATTCATCTTGGCAAAACTCCAACAAAGACTGGCCAAAATATGTGAACACATGGTTTCTCAATATTGAGAGAAAGATGAAAACTCAATATCATATTTCGAGTTAATTCAAATCATATTTTCGAGTGATTCAAATACGAAATTGACTTAAAATAATATTAGAATCAAATTGAGCCGACTTAATTGTAAATGATTCCGAGTCGACTCAATATCACGGAGATTTTCCATCATCAATTGTGGCGACGCGGCTGATCAGATGTCGTCTCTATCCTAATCGGTAAACGGCGCCCCTACCTGAAAAGAAGACCACGATCTACACCATCAAAATAAATCACAGAAATGTTTTCAGTTTGTTGGAGCTCCTGAAAACCATACAAAAATAAATAAATGTTATTTGTATTTCACACCATCCATTGATCACAAATTTATAATGAAACACGCCTGTTACAATTTTGACTGCACAATAATTAATTTGATCTCGAGGCAAGTAATAATCAGTTACGCCGAATGATGCAGTCAATACAGCCAGAACGACCCCCATAACCCAAGTTAATTCGCAGGGTTTTTTAAACCCACCCGTAAGATACACACAAAATACGTGCAAGATCATCATTAGAACCATCATACTTGCTGATGAACTGATCGGATTAACCAACCAGAATTGGCATCAGTCATTATGTATTGAACAAAGGAGAGCCTACGATAGTAAAAAGTCATAGCAAAACTCGTAGCTACTTGTACTAAAAAACAAGAGTAATTCACACTAGACAATAAAATATGTTATCGCTTGAATCTCGAGACGAAACTATAATGCAAATATTTTATAATTAATGAAACTTTAATTGCATCACTTTGAGCTCTCATTTACACAGTACCCTTTTTACAGCTCAGCAATTATTTAGATTTCAAACTATTTTTTAGTTTTATTTCTCTTGCCAGCTGGCTATTGTTATTTTAGTTTGCTTTCTTCGTTGTAGCCTCTTATGTTAGCTATATATAGGTGTAATTGTATTGTATCCGGACAAGACATACATAAATAAACTCTCCTGTTCCTGCGCTATGCTTTCTTGATAACCCTAAACTTAGGCTCTGTTTGGGGTCCGCCTTCTGGTCCATTCCCCCTAAACGCACCACCGATGACCTCACTCCATTAGTTTTTCCGCATTCCTGCGCTGCTCTCAGCCACCGCCCCTGCAAACGTCAAAATATTCTGTTTCCCTGTCGCCGCCCCCTGCCTACAGTCCTCGCCGAGCCCGCGTTCGTCTCCCTTCACAGCTGACGGCGTCCCAACCATAGAAACGTTTTTGCTCCTCCGGCAAAAAAATGCCACGGTAATAAATAGAAAGTATGTTTAGCATGACAACGGTTATTACAGCACCAATAAAAAAAGGCGATGTTATTAGACCTAAAATGACTATTTACAGTCCTAAAAATACTTAAATTCATTGAATTATGAATATCAATGAACTGCGTTTAGCGGTTACAGGACTGCTTATAACATTGTCCTAAAAAAACAAGTTTTGAACATAAATGTTGACAAGTTCCTCATCAGGTGAGGTCGCAAAGGGAGCGATAATTAGATCACTTAAATATTGGTTAAATCCACGTAGTAACGCGTAATGTATGATTAAAAAATAATAATTACCCCCCGTAATAATTATTTATATCAGATATATATAAAAGTCTTCTATTATTATTATTGTTGAAAATTAAAAATAACAAAATTGAATAAATCAAGATCCGCACTATACATAAAGAAGTAAACAAATAGAAAGAAATTACAAAAAAAATCAGTAAAGACAGTCCACCAACGGAATCCAAACCTTCCTCATCACCAGATCATTCTCCGTCGGCGTCAAATTCAAATCCATCCACATCAGTTTCTTCCTATCCTCCCCCTTCTTCTCACCCTCCGCCGCCGCCGCCGCCGCCGTTCGATGGCGCCTCATGTGCCCTCCAAGCGCCTGGCCGACGGCGAACTCCAGCCCGCAAACAGAGCACTCGTGCGCCTTCACCTTCTTCCCTCCCGGCGCCTCCCTCTCCCCCTCCGCCCTCGGCCTCTTGTGGCCCGCCCTATGCCCTCCCAGCGCCTGAAACGTCGCAAACTGCCGGCCGCACGAATTGCACGCAAACAGTCTTCCCACCTCCGGTGGTTTTGCCGCCGACCCCGGCTTCGGTGTTTCCCTGTCTACTCCATCGCCGGAGAGGAGCATGAGCACGCCGGCCATCTCACGCTCCCCTTCCTCCTGCTCTTCCCGACCTCGCTTGATGATGCCCACCATGTGTTTGCGCGTATGCTCCACTGGAGAAGTAGCGGCGATGAGAGGAACGGTGGCCGCGCGGCGGATTTATTTAAAGGCGGTAGATATGGACTGACGTGGCCGCCACGATTCTTCCCGCAGCTACTTTTGAATGTTCCACTATTTTGCTTCCAGTACTAGTGTACTACTAAAGGTTATTTATAAGAGAAATACTTAGGTACGTTCTCTCACCTAGTTTTAGTTGGGAGGCATTCTTTTTTATTTTTAAATACAGACGTATTTATAGCAATCAACGGCTTAGATGCACTCCTCTCATCATGATCTTAGGTGAGAGTAACTTACCTAAATAAAAATTCTATTTATAAGGTGATTGTTAACCGCAACCCAATTTTGGCTTGTGGCACCCCAATGTTAACCGCAACTCATAAATTTGAAAAAATTTAATCGTAATCCGATATTTGGCTTGCCGCAACTCGAATTTTAATATGAAGAAGAAGATTATTATTAGGGGTTTTATTACTAACGTAATATGTAGAATGAAAATTCTACATAGCTGTCTATATAAAAAGAGAGAAATCTCATTCTGCATAAAAATGGCTAGGGTTTTAAAATCCGGGTTGCGGTTAAACAAAAAAATAATTAGTGTTTTTTTTAAATATTGGGTTGCGGATAGCCAAATATGGGTTGCGGTTAACAATCACCATTTATAATTGGCTTCGCCCGTGTTCTTTGCCCGCATTTGAGGGGGATGCGCCCGCATGTGAACACTCATCTTTTATTCAAAATATACATATGAGTACTTAAAATGGCCGTAAAAAAATATGAATCTATAATCCTATTTTTATTTTGTAAGAAAATTTAAATTTTTACCTAAAAAATCAATTTCTTTCTCCCTTTCTCTTCTTTCCCCCTCCCCCTCATATCCCTAAATATAGGTATAGGAGGGCTATAAAGATCCCCTCTCCCCCTCTCTTCTCTATTTCTTCTCTCTCTTCATTGGATGGCTGAGATCAAAAGCTTGTCACATATTGGATGACTAAGATTAATTCTACAACTCCAAACTACTTCTTTAATGTAGTTAAAGAATATATATATATATATATATATATATGGGTTTGTAATATATGAGTTAGTTCTCTCACAATATATATCGGAATTAGGCAAGTAATATATGCATTTTGTATTCAAGAATGATATCTATAATTTTTATGTTGAATGTTTTTTCAAAATGTGCATTGTTTGGCCAGAATCTGGCCCGAATGGTTGCTGGCTCGAATTTTGAAATTTATTATTATTTGCCAGCAATATATTCATTTCGAGTCAGCAACCTTTCTGGCCAGATTCCGGCCAAATCATGCAAATTTTGGAAAAATATTTAACATTAAAATTGTAGATCTTGTTCTTAGATACAAAATACATATATTATTGTCTAATTCCGACTTATATTGTGGAAGAACTAACTCAAATTATTTTAATCTTAAAAAAACTTGAGCTTATATACTTACTGGGACTAGGTTCTAAACTTCTAATGCAAGACTGCAGGCCCAAAATAAATCATTATTGAAATATGACATATATATATATATATATAGAGAGAGAGAGAGAGAGAGAGAGAGAGAGAGAGAGAGAGAGAGAGAGAGAGAGAGAGAGAGAGAGAGAGAGAGAGAGAGAGAGAGAGAGAGAAGGACAATATTGCTTGTACGTGTCAAGTTGGGGGGATGCAGCTGGGAGTTTATTGTTGGGGGAGTTTATCCATCCATCCTTCGGCTGCGGTCGAGTTTTGGCGTGGCGTTGTGTGTGGCGAGCCACACAAAGGCTGCCACGTCGACGGATTTATAAGCTAGCGACGCATTGTCTAGGCTTAAGACTGTACACATACTCAACCTTATCGACACTGCAACTGAGAGGGGACCAATTTCGATCTGGATTATAATATTTCGAATTATTTCTGGTTGGGAAAAATAATATCTGTATTTTTTATTTAGTGCATGCATTTATTATAAATCTTTTTAATTTGTTGGGAAAAAAATATTATTTATAAGTGAGTGATAGTGCTTGGCCGCCTCCTAGTGTCACTGCGACACGACAGTAGTTCGGTCACGGTAGTGCCCTGATATCCCGAGCGCATTATTTTCAATCTTAATGATGATGTTTTATGTGAGCATTATAATGATTTTTTCGGATATATGTTACTTGAACCATTTAGTTTGTATTCTTAAGATAATATTTTTAGTTTGCAAAAAATCTTTTAATCTCTCTTAATATTATTCTACAAAATATTTATCAAAACTATCTTTATAATAAAGTGTTATTTATATTTTATATCACACAATTAATTTTTATAGTTTTGATTTAGTATTTAAATGGTTTGATGGGCATAAATTTCAAATGGTTTTAATTTTTTTTCTAAAGTACATTAGGTCAGGACTTTTTTTTTGAGAAAACCACAGTTATGGAATAAAACGTCTTTTTTCGAAGTTTTTGGAAAAAATGACGTGATGGAACAATCCTTTATCATGATTTTAAAAAGACGTTACAATGAGCTTGTGGGAGTCATTCTCAGTCAGAAAAACTATCACGACACTTAGAAAATGTATGAAAACTTACTATATAACGATTTTATTGTAGTACATACAGTGGCGGAACTAGAAAATTTGCTCAACCCGGAAATTAATTAAAATTAAAATATAATTATTATTATTTTAATCAGCCATCACACGCGCATTGGTGGATTGATTCAAAATCAATATTGAAGAACTAACAGAGCATCGAAAACTTCTTTAGCTGCAATTGCAAATAATTGAGAGTATGCTTGATCTCACACTGCATATGAAGCCTTGTTTACAAAGAAATTTAAATGTATGGAATCTCACCTCAGCGAAGGTTTCGTTGAAGGAGATGTGATGGTCGTCCTTCCCCGTGTCCACGAGCACTCTGCCACAGTCGAAGAATAAAGTTGCTGGGAGGGATGTGGGAGGATGAGGTAAACAAGAAGTGGCGGCATAGACGCGAACTCTTCGACGACCAAGAGGGGACGGTTGGCTCCTCCGTCCTGTGAACACCAGCGCAGAGGAGGTTATCATCTATTTACAGAACTACGGTATCAGATTTTGAAGAAAAGATTGAAGAAGTAAGTGACCTTCAAAGAAGGAGAATCCTTTGGCAATAGTGAGAACGGGAGATATGAGATTGATAACTGTTATAAATGAGAGAAACAAGTAGAATCTATATTTCTTGAAGTAAGGGAGGACCCAAGGGGTCTTACATATAGGAGAAGAGGGGAGTCCGAAAAACACCACAGGCGGTGTGAGACTAAACAGGATATGCACAATAATAAATACAATATATTATTAACATCTTCCCTCAAACTCACGGTGGATCATGAACCGAGAGTTTGCTAATTAGATATCGGAATCTTGCAGATGTGAGAGGCTTGGTGAGAAAGTATGCAACTTGATCTTCAGAAGCAATGAACGGTAGAGAGATTGTGTTGGCGAGGAACACCTGACGAGTGAAGTGACAATCAATCTCAATGTGTTTCGTCCGTTCATGAAATACTTGATTAGAAACAATTTGTATAGCACTTCGATTATCACAGAATAGGGGGTAGGTCCGGATATCGATGCACCAAGGTCGCTGAGAAGTCGGCGAAGCCAAACGATCTCAGCAGTGGTGGAAGCCATAGCACGATACTCGGCTTCAGTGCTGGAGCGCGCAATGGAGTCCTGTTTCTTGCTCCGCCATGAGATAAGAGAGTCACCTAGGAAGATACAGAAGCCAGTGGTGGATCGACGAGTGGCAGCATCCCCCGCCCAATCCGCATCGGAGAATGCTCGGAGGGTGAGAGGAGACGTGGCGGAGAGAAACAGTGAGCGACTGACGGATGTGCGGAGGTAACGGAGAATCCGAAGGACAGCGGCGTAATGAGCTGAGCGAGGAGCTAGCTTGAACAAATTGACTGACAAAGCTGACGGCATAGGCAATGTCAGGTCTAGTCATAGTAAGATAAACCAGCATCCCGACGAGGCGCCGATAACGGGAGACATCCGGGAGAGGTTCACCGTCAGTTGGAAGAAGCCTGAGATTGAGCTCGATGGGAGTATCAGCTGTCCGGGTGTCAGTAAGAGTGGCAACAGAGAGGATGTCAGAGATGTACTTCTGTTGGGAAACAAGGATTCCACGTTTAGACCGAGAGATTTCCAGCCCAAGGAAGTAGCGAAGGGGGCCCATATCCTTCATTTCGAACTGACTGCAGAGGTGCTGTTGAAGAGAGGCAATGGTTGCATGGTCATCGCCGGTGATAATCATATCATCCACATACAGAAGTAGGATGACATATCCCTGATCCGAAGTGCGAGTGAACAGAGCATGATCAGTCTGGCGTTCAATAAAGCCGACATTGAGAACAACAGATCGAAAGCGCTCAAACCAGGCACGGGGTGTAACGGCTCAAAATGTAAATTGACGCAAATCAATAATAAAACTCAATTTAAATAATGCTATATATTTCCCCTATGATGAAAACCAAATCAGTGTCAATGAAGCGTCGATTTGACAAATGAATATGAGTGTCGTTAATACACTGCGGCATTCGACATGCTTTAGCGAAATATGAATTTTTCCTAAATTCAATAGTTTATTAGCTGGGGTCAATGTCTAATAGTTGACGTGGGTGTACATGTAATGATATTGATGAAGTTGGGTGCTATTAGACATATTGATGGGCTAACATTATGGGCACATTGAGGTGCCAATAAAGAAGCAAGGGAGAGTGTTGATCGGTGGATTTATTTATTTCTGCTGTGCCATTCTACAAGAGGTCATTCGGCGCGGTTAGGGCTTAAGCGGCGAAGCCGGTCGATTCTTCCTCATTTCCCCTCTCGTCTCCTTCTTTCTTCTTCACGAAATCGCAAAGGGGCTGGTGATTAGTACTGGAAATAAAGCTTGCTAAGGTTTTCTTGGATACATATCTCACTGTAGGCCATCCTCTGACCTCCTCCTTTCTGGTTTGCGTTTAGTTTGGGATGGTTTTCATCATGTGGTGTCGAAAATATGGAAAGGGGTCTCTGATTTGCTGTTGGGAATTGGAAAGTGGTGAATGTTTCAGTCGTTGTTAGTTGGTCTTTTATGTTGGTTTTCTTTGCTTGGGTTGGTTCCTGTTGGGAGTTGCTGTTATGGCTAAAACCCAAGGCCGGCTGTAAGAGTTTTGGACTTTGGTTTATAATCTGGTGCTGTTGCTGTTAAGGCCAGCTGCTAATTTTCTTATGGTTTTCTGGTAATGGGGGAAATTTCATGTTCATACTTTACTTTGCTTAAAAAAGGGGGTTTTACACTTGATTCTTTTGAACCATGCTGATCGGTATACTGGCAAGCTGGGAGAGATTAATTCATGTTTAGCCTGGTCTCTCTTTAGAAGATCATGGTCGGCTGGGTCGGCTATGTAAACTAAACTTGTTGCCAAAACTTGACCCGCTATTTTTAAATATATGTATGGCTGATTATACTGTTCCCATTTCGAGTTATAAGTGCTGGTAGGAGGTCTGGGCTATGTCTTTTCTTCATAATTGGTTGTTGTTAATGTTTGTTCTAAATCCCATTTCCATGATCCTTGGGATGATTATGTTATATGGCTGATTATGATTGCTCCTCTTTGCAGCTTGGTGGCTGTGCTGTTAGGAGAATTGAGTTGTGCCTTTCACCTTAATCAGATGTTTTTGTTGGACAAAAGAATATTTATATATCTATATATTGGGAAATGGGTTATATCATTTATTTGAACTCGCTTCTTTGATGGTCAGTTAACCTAAAGGGCTAGTTAAGTAGCTTCCAAATGATGTTATAATCGAAGTCAATATTGTAGCTATAATGAGGTGCAACCCCAAAAATAAATGATTCTAAATGATATGATTCTGATACAGATAATATGGAGGATGGCACCTCAAAATAGACGTGACAAGGATATAAACTACTGATGGTGAGGGCTACTCCTTTTACTTATGCTTTAATGTTTTACTTGAATGCTTTACTAGTAGCTTCTCTTATGACATTACTTTACTTGCTACTCATACCTGTTCACTTATATGAAATGTTATGGTTTTCTTTATATCACTGATACAAAGGAAATTCGCTATGATGTATGGCCATGATTAAGGCAAACAGACGAATAATATTCTGAGGGGATAACTTAATAAATAAACCATAAGTTACGTGTCGACACGAGGTTCTATTACGGGCGAATGAACTGCATGCACATGAATGACCCTTCGGGGTAAAGGACCCTTCGGGGTAATTACTGATGACCCTTCGGGGTAATTACTGATGACCCTTCGGGGTGGGCCCAAAAGATGAAACATGATCCACGAATGTAACCATGGACATGTTTGAGAAAAAAGGAATTCACTCGCCCCTAATATTACTTAATGAATAAAAGAGAATGAAACGTATAATCAGATGGCATGAAACATAGATATGAATATTACTGTACATGTCTTTACAACTTATTTCTTTACACCGTACATAGCTTTCTTGAATGGATATTATATAGCATGAATAATTGCAAATGTTTAAAGACTAACATGTTCTGACAGTTAAAGATTGGCACGACACGGGTACAGGTATAAAGTCATTACTGCTATGTTTAAATATATATTTATGTCTAATTGTTCGGCTAAGAAAAGAGGTACATCCTCACTTAGTCATATTCGTATGACTAAGCCCGTCGTCAAATTTTGTAGGTAATGGACGTGACTATGGATACGCAAAACAATAGAATTGATTATGGATAAAAAGAAAAGATTCAGCAAATAATTTAAGGTATGCAAAGTAAATTTTTATTATGTGTTGTTTATTTCATATTCACTAGCCGCACTTCAACCTGAGACAAATGTATGAACATAGCTTAGATACAGATGTATGTGGGGTCCAAATGGGGGCCTCACACGGGGGGCCTGCTTAAGACCATAAAGAGCCCGACGGAGATGACAGACGTGGTCGGTGGGGACGGAGAGACCTGGGGGAGGAGTCATGTAAACGACCTCTGTAAGATCACAATGAAGAAAGGCATTAGTAACGTCCATCTGATGGAGAGGCCAATTGCGGGCAACAACCACTGCAAGTAAGGTGCGCACGGATGTCATGCGAGCAACCGGAGCAAATGTCTCATCGTAGTCGATCCCATGTTCCTGCAGAAACCCACGGGCAACTAAGCGGGCTTTGTGCCTGTCAATGGACCCGTCTGGACGAGTCTTGATCTTGAATATCCATTTGCAGCTGATAGAAGTGACGCCAGGAGGGCAGGGGACGAGGTCCCATGTATGAGTGCGGTGGAAAGCTTGAAGTTCAGCGGTCATGGCTTCCTGCCATTCAGGATGTGCAACTGCTTCTCGGTAAGACTGGGGCTCCCGGTGGGAGTGTAGAGCGGTAAGGAAGGCCTGAAATGCAGGGGAGTAGGAGATAGCTGTGGTGAGAGAGGAAGGTTTATACCTATCAGGACTGTGGTCGTAGCGAGCAGGCGGGTGGCGAGGGCGAGCAGGGTTGCGCCGAGGAGGTGCAGGATTCACGTGCGGAGAGGTGGACGAAGGAGCGTCAGACAAGGCCGTATCAGATGGAGATGGAGCGGAAGGCTGAGCTGTAGTGGAGGGGGTATAATGGACGAAGGAGTAACGGAAGTGGGCGTTGAGTCGTCGGTCGGATTATGAAGTGGTACCGGGATAGGAGGGGCAATGTGTGTTCGGGGACGAGTGGGGATAGGGGGAAGCAGCGGAAGGGAGAGTGGTGGATTGGAGGTATTTTGGGCAGGAAGTGTCGTTGGAATTGGCGTGGAGAAAAACATCTCAGTTTCAATGAAGGAGACATGGCGAGAGATGCGGATGCGGCGAGTCACCGGGTCGTAGCAACGATATCCATTATGGTGAGCACTGAGGCCCAAGTAAACGCACCGGACCGAGCGAGCGGAGAGTTTTGTGCGTTCAGTAACAGGGAGTAGGACAAAACAGGTGCACCCAAATGTGCGGAGAGAGCCGTAGATTGGTGGTCGGGAGTGAAGTTTCTCAGACGGGGTGACTCCAGAGAGGGCTGAAGAGGGAGTGATGTTGATGAGGTGAACAGTGGTGAGAACAGCTTCAGCCCAGAAGGAGTGAGGTGCAGAGGCAGATATTAGAAGAGCACGAGCAGTTTCAATTATATGACAATGTTTGCATTCAACGACCCCATTTTGTTCGTGGGTGTGTGGGCAAGAATGTCGATGAATTGTGCCATGAGAGTGAGTGAGTTCGCGCATGGTGGAGGAGAGAAACTCCTGAGCACAATCAGAATGGAAAATTTTAATCCGACGTCCGAACTGGGTGTGAAGCATTGCGGTGAACGTACGATAAACAGTTGGTATTTCAGACCTTTGTCGGAGAAGATAAACCCAACAACATCTAGTGAAATCATCAATAAAACTTACATAATATAAATAGCCATAGTGAGAAGCAATCGGGGCTGGGCCCCAAACATCAGAATGAACTAAGTCAAAGGGGGTTGTTGTTTGAGAAACACTGCTTGAAAATGGTAGAGCAAGGTGTTTTGCCAAACGACATCCCATACAAACAGAAAGGGGGTAGATGAAACACGACCCAAAGCTCCAGAGCGGATAACACTTCGGAGTCGGTCATGAGACAGATGACCTAAACGTTTGTGCCACAAGTCGGCATCAGAGGTAACAGATAAAGCAGAAACTGATGAGGATGAAGAGGGTGGAACATGAAGGTACTCCATCTGATACAGACCACCAGTCCTACGGCCCTGTCCAATCCTCTGAGCCGTCCGTGAATCCTGCACAACACAAGCAGAGGAAAAAAATAAAACAGTTAGGCCAAGGTCGCAAAGAGAGCTGACAGAAATATGATTCATGTGTAGGCGAGGTGCATGGTGAATGTTTGAGAGGGTAAGATGACCGGGAGGGCCAGATGCCGAGGTGATTGATCCGGACTGCTCAATAGGGATGGAATTCCCATCAGCAGTGGTGACTGAAGGTGAGTGGGGACGGAGGTGCAGTTTGTGAGGGTACTGGAGTCGGAGGTGAGATGGCAGGAGGCCCCTGAGTCAAAATACCAAGGCGCAGTTGGTGAAACCCGAGCAGCAGTAGTACCGTAGGCGGCTGACAGACAAGTGGCGTCAGAAGAGCTGGTGGGAGTGGCAGGTTGAAGCAGAGGTGAGTGAAGAAGTAAGTCCTCTAGACGTTGAAGTCGATCTGTAGCAGCAGCATGAGGATGCGTGGCAGGTGATCCCGGGCCACGACCACGTCCCCTACCACGGTCGTCACGGCGGTTGTCACGCTGCCTGTGTTCATCAGGACGGGGGGGGGGGGGGGGGGGGGGACGAGTGGGACAGTCGAACTTCATATGACCTGCCTTCTTACCGTAGTGGCAGGTGACAGGGCCGTCGCGTGGACGTATAGCCAGAGCAGTATCGATCACAGAGGCAGGTGGGGGGATCACGGGAGGCCGAAGATGGGTCTCTTCATCAAGCAGGGCAATGAGAGCTTCATCCAAGCTAGGAAGAGGAACTCGATGAAGGAGCAGGGCTGCAAGAAGAGCGAACTCGGGACGCAGAGCAGCAAGGAACTGGTGGAGATGGCCCTCAGAGAGGTGGCGCTGAAACTCTAAGGAGCGAGGACAACTGCATGGGAGAGGGATCATGGAGTCCAAGTCGTGCCAGAGAGTGCACATCATGGTGAAAATTTCCTGAATAGATCGTCTTTCCTGGCGAGCAGATTGGGAGTCGCAGATAAGGCGATGATGCCGAGCTCCTCCGCGGGGAACAAACCGGTCCCGAAGGTATTCCCACATGGCACGGGCTGAGGGCAGACGACCGATGGAGGTGAGGAGCGGTCGAGGTACAGACTCCAGGATGTAGGCCCGAATAGCTTGATCGCGACGTCGCCAAAGGGTACCGTCATCTGTAGTGTTGGTTGGAGCAGAGGCCTTGTCAGAGCTGGCAATGGCAGTAGAGGGCGGAGCGGTGGTGGGAGGAGCACCAATGATGTGATTCCAGAGATCTCGGGAGGAGAGAGCAGCTTCGACAGTGAGAGCCCAGTCCGACCAATCGCTAGCGATGGCGAGTTGGAAGGAAGTGGCTTTTAGAGGTGGTGAGATCAGAGGGGCGGCCATGGAGACCGGCAGATTGATAGGAGCTGGCGACAGGAGGTCGAGGGAGGACGGTCTCAGCAGATCGCCGGAGGCGCAGCGGACAGCCGAGCAGGTCGCTGCGGACAGGTGAGATCGCGGCGGGCTGTTGCAGGGCACGACGAGCTAGAAGAGATCGCGGCGGATTGGATCAGGTCGTTGGCGGGATGGCGAGCACGAGGGGAACTGGAGGAGATCGTGGCAGATTGGATCAGGTCGCTGAACAGGGAGCTCGACGAACAGGGAGCTCGGCGGCGGGCTGGAGAGCACGAGGCGAACTGGAGGAGATCGCGGCGGACTGGATCAGGTCGCTGAACAGGGAGCTCGACGAACAGGGAGCTCGGCGAACAGGGAGCTCGGCGAACAGCGAGCTGGAGCAGATCGCGTCGAGCTCGGCGAACAGGGAGCGGAGCGGATCGACGAACAGGTGTATTTCGAGCTCGACGAACAGCGAGCTGGAGCGGCGGACTGGAGCAGGTCGCGTCGAGCTGGAGCGGTGGACTGGAGCAGCGAGCTGGAACGGCGGACTGGAGCAGGTCGCGTCGAGCTCGACGAACAGGGAGCGGGCAGATCGGCGAACAGGCAAAATGCGAGCTCGAGTTCGGCGAACAGAATTTCGGGCAGCGCAGATTTTGTGCGGGCAGAGATTTGCAGGGCAACGACCAGCAGGTAGAACACGGGCAGAGCGGGCAGCGGAGTAGATGCGATCAAAAGTGCGAGCAAACAAAAAATTTAGGCTCTGATACCATGTTATAAATGAGAGAAACAAGTAGAATCTATATTTCTTGAAGTAAGGGAGGACCCAAGGGGTCTTACATATAGGAGAAGAGGGGAGTCCGAAAAACACCACAGGCGGTGTGGGACTAAACATGATATGCACAATAATAAATACAATATATTATTAACAATAACTAAGCCAAGGAGGTCGAACTTGAAAGCTTGGAGATGAAGCCAAAAAATGAGAAAAGACAATGCTTATGCTTACATTGTCAGAGTTCTGAAAAGATTGTAAGTTAATTAATAGCTTAGAATGGTCAGAAAAATTTTAATTAGCAAGGAGCAAAATTTTTTGTTTAAAAAAATTCTATCTAATATGATCCTAGCTAATTTTAGCAAGTGATTTATCTTTCTTAAATTAGCATGGAAATCTAATTTTGTTGCTAATGTTTTATTTTTTATTTAATTATTCTATTAAATTAAAATAATATTTATATATAATAAAAAAAATAGAGCTTTAATGAAAGCAATTGAGAATCGAACCACTAACCTTCTGTATATAACAAACCTTGCTTAACTAACTCACCTAATTAATAACTCTTTTCTAAGAGGACGATAATTACGTTATATCCCCAAATTAAAAGTAATAATGAAAATTCATAAAAAAAAATTAGTAGAGCTCCTATAATTACTATGATAAACCGTCATTAAGCATATCAGCGGTCTTTTCGAGAAAGACTGTCATTAGGTATTTCAGGATATTTTCAAAAAGCTAACATTAAATTCATCAACTTTATTAGATTTCATTTGAAACGATATATGCATAATGATAATTTTTTTTAACAAAAATCGAAAATTGGTGTATAACTATTTTTTGCATTAATTAATTGATAATATGTTTAATTATTTTAAGCTGTATTAATTAATTGATAGGGGCGAAGTCTCGTTCCTGTCGCGGTTGTGGTACTACTGCACTTGGTCGTAGGGGCGGAGCCCCATGCCTGTCACTCGTGTGTGTGTGTATATGTATTAGGACCGGAAAATGGGCTTTAATGATTAGTCTAGTTGGGTTTGTTTTAGGACTAGTAATTGGGCCTTAATAACCCGTGGAGTTGGGTTTAATTTATTCTTGTGGATAAGGCCTTTTTAACCACTTCTTTTTGGGCTCTGATATTATTATTATTATTATTTTAATAACATGAAAATCATCCCGTAAAAATTAAGCTTAAAAAAAAAGATATAATAAATTATATAAAATAATAATATAAAAAAAATCATTTAAAAAAAATGAGAAATATAAAACGGCCTCTTGGTGTTTACGGGAGACTGAAGCGATGACGTATATTGTTACTGCAAGTACAAGTTAGAACCTCATGTATTGTTACTCGTATAAAACCTTATTTCATTTCACGTAGATAGATCACTCGCATGCATGGAATCAGGGACGGAGCCAGAAATTTTTTAAGGGGGGTCAAAAAATAGTAACATACAATTATACAAATGATTTAAGAAGACGGTAACATATAACATGATATATAATTAAAATAAACATTAATTACCTCATAATTCAATATTAAAATACTTCGAAACATGATATATAATTGAAAAAGTACCTTTCTAAAGTTGGCCTCGACGACTTTTCATGTTTTGAAAGCGCTGTATGATTGTTTCATTCTCAATACTGTCAAAAACATCTTTTTCGATATATGTAACCAAACAATCATTCATCAGAGAATCTCTCATTCTATTGCGTAGACGAGTCTTCACAATTTAGGAATTAGGATATCGTAAACGAGTCTTCACATCTTTTTCGATATATGTAACCAAACAATCATTCATCAGCATATCTAGTTAGGTTTGCATTAGAAATTTAGGAATTAGGATACCTTAGACTCAATGTCTCAATCACTCAAAGAACTAAAAGAATTAAAGAAGGAACCAGGTACCTGAACTCTGAAGATAGGCGAGAATACCCTACCCCTGCGAAATACTTGTTACGCGATTTGAGAGCAACCTCGCTAATTGAGCGATTATGGAGACTACTCGCTCATAATGGAGACTTACCTAGGATACCCGTCTCTCCGGCGAGTAGCAAGGGCTAGTCGCCCTTTAGTGATACCGTCCCCATTAGAAAATTTTGACTTTGACTTTTGCCTGCGTGGCGTGGATTGACCCACCCTCCACGAATATGAATTGTACTGTTGGATAATGTAAATATGAGTTGTAAGAACATGGCAGTGAATAAGTATGCAAAATTCAGCAGGGCGCGCGGTAACTTGTTGAATATGATGATATGACTTAGTATTTTAATACAAACTTTTATCATACAAGTATTAACAACTATATATAGCTAATACCTCCATATTCGTCATAATGAATGCAAAGAAATATAATTTAAATATACTATGTGAAATAGAACTAATATATTATTATTTTTTCGACGTTTACCCTACCAATTCTTCTTACTTACATTTCCTAGAGAAAAGGAATTTTTTATTCTAGATTTCATTTTCAAATTTACGCTCAGGATTGAAGAGTAACCGTCAGATTCAAAGAAAATGCAATACATTTTTGTGTGGGAATTTGGGCTGGCCACGTGGCTTGATAGGAGTGTTCCCGATTATTCTGTCTCCTCCGGACTGAATAACTTTCCCCTATAGACACATGTGCACGCACGCACGCCTGTGTGCGTGTATATGTATAGCCAATTACAACAAAATATATTTTATTATACATATCAATGGTGTAAAATATAGAATTTCTAATGTAAATTACATAAATTTCAAGTAAAACGGTTAGAAATTTGTAAATAAAACATTTATTTATAATATTTTATTAGCTCCTTTATAGCGTTTGGTGTATGGCTACTCATATAGGACGAAAAGCTCCAAAACCAAAATTGGAGGGGACCCAAATTTTTGGAGGGAAACCTTTCATGAATGAAAGGATCATGAACCCATTAGTCCCACCATGCTCTTTTGCTTTCTGCGGTCGACGAACTTCAGTCTCAGCGGTTCTGCGTTCGACGAAATGCTTTCTGCGGTCGACGAACTTCAGTCTCAGCGGTTTTGCGTTCGACGAAATGTTTTATGCGGTCGACGATCTTCCGTCTCAGCGGTTGACCATGTCTCTGCGGTCGACGAATTGATTCAGATCGACGACGACAGGTCGTATCGTCGATTGCGAGTCTCGACGATAAGTTGTATCGTCGGCGACAGGTCGTATCGTCGATTGCAAGTCTCGACGATAAGTTGTATCGTCGTGACACTCGGTCTCGACACATTTTGTCATCGAATAGAAGACTAGTGTCGACGATAAGTTGTATCGTCGTGTAGTCTCGTCATGACCTCTTTCTTTGTCGTTTTCTCTTGCAGTTATTACGCATGTTTTCTAATCCGCGTACGCGTGCTTTTCGGCATTGATTCCGTATGTTGGAAATACATCGTTTCTCTTCCCGATTTTCAACCTTCCACTTATAACCGTTCGCATTTATTGTGGCTTTAATTATTGCCGTTTTACGAGATACTATTTTGGAGGAGCCTTGCGGTCTGAGTATTGTTCGTTCTTTCTGCAATTCTGCATACAACCACTTCTGCTCTCTCTCCCTCTCTCGCTCGTTCTTGCGATTTCCTTTTCTTTACATTTGCTTCATCAAGTGGGAGTTCGGGTGCTCTGTGCTTCTTCGGTGTCCGCGCACATCGGAGCTTTCGGGATCTAGCCGGGTGTTGTACCTTGGAGGAGTGAGCATCGGTTGAAAGCCCTGCCGGAGGGTGGTGCAACTTTTTTAGGGCAGTGACCACACGCCTTACCCATGCTTGATTCTAACTTAAAGATTACTCTCTATTTATTTTTCACCTCCTTCATGCAATTTTTGATACTGCTGTTTATAGATATATACTGTTTCTGCAAAGTTTTAAAACCGAAAAATATATTATTTTGTATATTAATATAGGAATCAAGAAAAAATTATTCCAACAATCTAAAGAAGTTATCAACAAGATAAATAAAATCAAACAATTAAAATGATTATCCCTGTTTTATTGTTTACATGCACTGTTATTTACTGTATGTTTTATACATTCCAGAAATCTGTAATGGCAACTAGATCTGAGGATTCTGCCGGGATTAAACCCGAGAAATTTAACGGAAACGGTTTCCGTCGTTGGCAAGCACAAGTAGAATATTGGCTGAACACCTTAGGTCTTCTATCTGCGATATTTGATGTTCCTGCTGTAGAAACAGAAAACCCTAGCGCTGCAAATGCAGTCGCTTCAACTCTACCATCGTCTTCATCCTCCAGTGCAAATTCCACTAGGATGTACGTTAGACGTATCCCTTATAGAGATCCGATAGATATAGAATATCATTGTCGCAACCGAATTCTTAGTGCCTTGTCTGACAGCCTCTACGATGTTTTCCTTCAATATCGTACAACCAAGGATTTGTGGTATGCTCTTGAAGCACGTTCTAACCTAGACAATGCGGGTATAGAACGTTACAATATTTTAACCTCCACAAATTCAAGCTTGATGCCTCCAAGCCCATAAATCCTTAACTCCATCAACTTGATGAGATGTTGTCCAAGATCCGAGCCGATGGCTCAATTCTTTTCGAAAATTATTTAGTGGCATGTCTTATTGATGCACTTCCTGATTCTTGGTCCGGCTTTAGCACTAGACTAAGGCATGACCAGTCAAACCTTACTTACGTTCAGATCCAAAATGCTATCCGCATAGAGGAGGAACACAAGTCTAAGAGTTCTAAAGCTCCCAAAGACCATGCTCCTAAAGTTAATCTAACTGAATCTCATAGCAACCCTTCCTCCAACCATCACTTCAAAGGCAAAGACAAGATCCATAAGAAACCTTTCTGTCCAGGTTCCCGCCTTCATAAACCCAATCACCCCAAGCCTGGTCCTTCAAACCAAAACCCAGGTAAAGGGAAATGGTGCTTCATCTGCGGCCGCACAAACTATCTGTCTACCAACTGCTTCTACAAGAAGACACAACCCGTGATTGGCAAGTCTCGTGGAGACAAGCCTCAGTCCAACATGATCCAAGCACCAGATCAACATATCTTCAAGTTAGATTATTCTCCAAGTCTTCTTCTCACTTGTTCATCAGATTGGTGGCTTGACTCCGGAGCAAATGTTCATACTTGTTTTGATCGTTCATGCTTTGCCATCTTTCAGGACATTAGTGGAGGAAGCGTGATCTTAGGAGATGCTTCTTCGGCACAAATACTTGGACGCGGGCGAGTGGATCTTAGGTTGACATCCGGGAAGACACTAGCCTTGCAAGATGTGCTTTATGTGCCGAGAGTTAGGAAGAATCTTGTGAGCGGATCCTTGCTAGTAAAGAAGGGTTATAAAATTGTCTTAGAATCAAACAAAGTTGTAATAACATTTAATAATATTTTTATTGGTAAAGGATATATCTGCGGTGGTTTATTCAAATTAAATGTTGCTGATTTAGAAATAAATCAGATTTCCTCTTCTACCGTTTCATGTTCAAATTCAGATTTTTGGCATGCTAGATTAGGACATGTGAATTCAGATTCTATGAAAAGAATGATGTCTTTAAATTTAATTCCGAAATTTAATATTGCGCCAAGCTCTAAATGTGAAATATGTGTACAATCAAAATTTTCTAGAAAACCTTTTAAATCAGTGGAAAGAACTTCAAAACCTTTAGAGTTAATTCACACGGATGTGTGTGACTCGAACCGCCAACCTACTAGAGGTGAAAATAAATATTTTGTAACTTTTATTGATGATTTAACTTTGTTACATATATTTGTTAAAAATTAAAGATGAAGTCTTCTCATATTTTAAGATTTTCAAAGCGGAAGTAGAAAATCAATTAGGATCCTCGATTAAAATTCTTAGATCTGACCGAGGTGGAGAATACACTTCGAATTAACTAACCCAGTTTTGCCAAGAACATGGGATTATCCATCAAGTTACTGCTCCATATTCTCCCCAATCGAATGGTGTAGCTGAACGCAAAAATCGGACCTTGATGAACATGGTCAATGCCATGTTAGCCGAGTCCGGTGCTCCAGAAAATCTTTGGGGTGAAGCGTTGCTCACCTCCTCTTTCATCTTGAATAGAATTCCTTCAAAACATAATGACAAAACTCCTTTTGAATTATTTAAATTAAGGAAACCTAACCTCCTAATTCTTCGAGTGTGGGGGTGTTTGGCTAAGGTAGCAATTCCTGAACCTAAAAGAAAGAAAATAGGAACTAAAACATTAGACTCCATCTTTATAGGTTATGCTTCCGATAGTAGTGCTAACATGTTTCTTATCACCAACTCTCTAATTAGTGAAATATCAAACAATACTATAATAGAAGCCAGAGATGACGTTTATTTTGAAGATAAATTCCCATATAAAATAGACAACACATCTCAACCATCTTCTAGCTCAAATCAACCTTCCTCTTCTATAGATCCATTAGAAATTGATGAACCTAGAAGAAGCAAAAGGGTTAGAACCGAAAGAACATTTGGAGAGGACTACTTCACTTACCTAGTTGAAGGAGATCCAAATTCATACGAGGAAGCTATGACCTCATCTCACTCTCCATTTTGGAAAGAAGACATAAATGCCGAAATTAATTCTATTCTAGAAAACAAAACCTGAATTCTAACTGATCTTCCATATGGTACCGAAGCCATAGGTTGTAGGTGGATCTTCAGGAAGAAATTAAATCCTGACGGTTCCATAGAAAAATATAAGGCTCGCATTGTTGCTAAAGGCTATGCGCAAAAACAAGGGATAAATTATTTAGATACCTATGCTCCCGTAGCTAGGATTACATCTCTTCACATTCTAGTAGCCTTAGCTTCAATCCATAAATTAATTATTCATCAAATGGACGTAAAAACCGCTTTCTTGCATGGAGACTTAGATGAAGAAGTTTATATGTCTCAACCCGAATGTTTTGTAGTCAAAGGACAAGAAACCAAAGCATGTAAGCTAATTAAATCTCTATATGGTCTAAAACAAGCACCAAAACAATGGCATCAAAAATTTGACTCCGTAGTATTATCATTTGGATTTATATCTAATGAATATGATAAATGCATTTATGCAAAACAAGAAGAAAATGAATATGTGATTTTATGTCTCTATGTAGATGACATTTTATGTAACATCCCCCAAGCAGCTAGACCCCTAGAGTGGTTTTGTCATGACTAGGTCATGACAAAACCCTAGGAAGCTTGAAGAGACCACTTGGCCTTAGGAAAGAAGAAGAAAACCACCTTGGTCTGCAAATAGCAATTTCTAGTTAACAAGCCTAGGATTGGATTTAGGGGACCCACCTTGAACCCTGACCCCACCATAGCATCCCTAACCCATTAGGGGTCCTCTTGGGGACAAATAAAGAGGCTAATTAGACTAAAGTCAACCTTAACCCTGAATTGGTCAAACTAACTCAGTTAGGGTCAATTGGCCTCCACCATGCCAAATTGACCTTACCCCTACCCTAATAGGGATACTAGGAACCTAATGGACCAAAAAGCCCCATCATGGGACTTGCAATTTGACCAATTTACCCTAAGCCCTAATTTGGTCAAAGTGCCATAAAAAGGGGCAATTCGCCTTCACTTTGTCAAATTGACCCTACATAGGCCTTCCTAACCCTTAAGGGAAGCCAATGGAGTCTAAGACTCCTATTGGGGTCAACCCAATTGGTCAATTTGACCAAAGTCAAATTTGCCATAATTTAGGTCAAATAACCTAATTGGACCCAATCCACTTGGGCTAGACCCAATTAAGGTGGTCCACCACCTAATGAGGATTGAATGCTACTGAGGTGGCCATTTAATTTGGAGAGAGTCGGCCAGGAGAGAGAAAGCCCATTTTGGAAGAGAGAGAAAGAAGGGGGAGTTAATGGAGGAGAAGAAGAAACCCCCAATTACCTCCAATTAATGGCACCATTCATCTCCCCTTGGGGAGAGGAGAAGTTTCCAGCCTTCTCCCGACCACATTGATGCCCAATTCATCCTATCCAAGTGTAACCAAAATCCTCCATTAATGGCTATTAATTGCCACTAAGTGAAACCCCCCCTCATAGCCTCAATTGACTTCTTTAACTCCTTCAGAGGTCGGAGAGGAGCAAAACCCCCCTCTTTCCCAAAGAAATCGAGCACCAGGAGCAGGAATCAGCATGACACCAAAAGCTCTACCACCGGCCATGGCAACTCGCCGGAATTCGTACCATCAAGCCCCCACACAGGTCTGATCCGCCTCCTCTCCCCTAGTGTTAGATCTTTTCATAGTTTGGGGCTTGATCTGAGCTCAATTGGGCTCGGATTGAGCTTCCGAAAGGGCTAGTTACGAGTCCTCTTTTTCCTCCTCTAAACCCCAAATCCGACCACCTCCGGCCGGCCAACCACCTCCTATCGCCGGCCACCACCTCAACCGAGGTGGTGGTGGCATTGGCTGGCCGGAAAGAGGCATAGGTGGCCGGGAAATCGCCCCGCAAAGAAGCCTAGGACGGGCTGTCGCGAGCCGTCCAGAGATTGGGGACGATGAAGGACGACCGTTCGTTCTTCCGTGATTAGTCGAACGGAATATATTTCGTCGATCAGGAAGTTTTAGTCGAACGCAACTTTTACATGTTTTAGTCGAATGCAGGAAGAATTAGTCGAACGCAGTTCTACATTAAATTAGTCGAATGCACCTTGTTCTGAATTAGTCGAACGAAGAATTGTTTAGTCGAACGCAGATTTATTCCGATTTCGTCGAGCGCAGGTTGGATTTCGTCGAACGCAGATTTGTTCGGCTTTCGTCGAGCGCAGTGTATAATTCGTCGAACGCAGAGTACTTATATAATTAAATGTTTATATGGATTTCTGTCACACTTTTTTGTTGTAGTTTATTTTAATTATTAAAAATACTAGATCACCTCTGATGGAAAAGTGGTCAACACCAAAGTTATATCCCTTAGAGTCTACTTTAATTTAAAATTTGTTTCAGCCCAAAAGGAGTACTGTAGATCCCTATAGGTCCATTTTGGTGGGACTGGTCCCTAGTGTAGGACAACCACTATTTCTTGAATAACTTTTGATTGGGTCATGTTATTGACTTGAAAATTGAAACCTAGGCTACTTATATCAACCCCCTTATCATATCAAAAGATGGGAATTTTAGGAGAACTTTTTTCTAAGGTCTTTGTAATAATTTCATAAATCAAATATTAATTAACCATTGGGTCAAATGACCTCCAATGCCCTCCAAATTTTGGTGGGTACTTTTTAGGGTTATCACATGACCTTGGTAAAAATCTCAGTCTAATTGGGACTGATTTAGTTTGGAAATTGGTTAACCTATGTTGGGTCTAATTAGGTCAAAATTAGGGCATGGTGTTTATTTTGGGGTATTGCGGTCAAATCTCCTCACCATGAGTTGAAACCTTGGCCACTGGTTTAGGATCCCCTAAAACACCTTCATGAATAAGATGGGGTGGTGTAGAGGTGGATATGCCTTAGAACCCTAGTTTTACCCCTTGGGGTGCATATAGAGCTTTGTGAAGGATATGTGGTCAAAAGCTATATAATGGCCATGGAACCTAGGATATGTGTTTATGAGATGTAATTGTGCCCTAGGAAGTTTTGAGAGAATTTTAGGAGAATTTATTCCCCCTAAATTAGGTCATAACCCCTTTAGAGAAATTTCTTATAAGAGACATTTACATGTTCAAATGGTCTTGGATGGTGATGAAACCTTGGTAGTGCCTTTATAATAATGTGATGGACCTCTGGTAATTTTTGTGAAATTAATTAGGTGATTTAACCTGCACTTCATTTACAAGGCACTTATTTTACCTTAATCTTAAGAAATATAATTGAGGGTCCAATACTCTTTGTAAAAATGTGCAACTTGGTGATAGAACATTTCAAAGCACTAGGAAGCTCTGTGAATTTTTATGAAATTTTTAGAAGTATTTATCAGTAGGCTACTTCATAACATGTGCAGATTAGGAATCATTTGGATTAATTATTTTAGTGAGGAAATGGATCCCATAAATTGTGAAACACTGTAATTAAGCTTTTCTAGACATAATAGAGGACTGGTAATTTTTCTATAATTTTGGCATAAGTATTCTTGGCAGTTTCTTCATAAATCTTCAAGGTTGGATAGATGTTAAATATTAAAAATAGAGGACCTTTCCTTACTGTAAAATTGTGATATTCTTTGCTTACTGTTATTTTGGCATGATAGATTTATCTTAATCTTATGGGAGTCATATCATAAGAATACCTTACACTTCATGTTCAAGGAAAATTTAAATAAATGCTAAAATGTCAAGGAAAATTATGAATCTTTGGAGTTAGTCTTATAATGCCATGATAGCCCTCAATTAATAATCTTGTGTCATGAGGATGAATATTTGGAGTACTTCTACTTATTAGCTTCATATAGTTAGTTGGTCTGCGTATAGTAAAAATGCGAAATTTGGATATTTAGGGGCCTACCAAGTGGAAGTGGCATGTAGTTGGTGCACATGGCCAGGTTGAAGAGATTGAAGGTCACTAAAAGAAGTTTAGGTGATGAGGGTGTGCTAGGTGAGCAAAGGGTAAGGTCGTGCTTGGGATTGACGAAAGATCGTCTTTCCCCTAGCGGGTCATAAAGTACTTAGGATAATCCAAGTGTAATAACAAGGAGGGTATTCTTACGGGTAGCTACCAATAACACTAAGTGTCTTGAGAAAGAGAACTTTGGGGTGTCATATCATTACAGTTCCTAGTACCGCTGCGAGCCCCTCACAGGATAGCCCTCGGGAAGTCCAAGATTAATCATAAACTGTAAGAGTAAGATGTTATACAAGAATAATTTAATAACACACTCACCCACACCCCGTGGTTACGGAAGTTTAGTCGGTTTGTTGCTACGAGCAGTAGGCTCGGTGGTTGTAAGAGCGGATTGATAAGTCCGGTGAGCTTGTGACTCAGTAGTGTTTGTTGGTACGGGCGGGTTGGTCCGGCGAGCTGGTGGCTCGGAAGGTTATTGATGACGGGAAGGTTAGCCCGGGGAGCTTATGGCTCGGAGGTAGATAGTAGAACATGTTGCATGTGCACGAAGGTGGTGGGTCTTCGGTATTGGACGGTCGTTCACACCGACGTCAATACGTTGACTCGGCAAGTGTGGAATTTGCACTTAGCCATGAAAGTCTGGTGGTCCAGCCAATAAGAGTACGCAGATGCTCCGCGGTTTTGCGTTGAGGCGTACGATTGGTCTAGGTTATGTAGTGTGAATACCAACCTAGAGGTGGGTGAGGCCCAACCCACCGCTTCCGTTTGCCACTACGGGAGTATCCAGGGAGTCTTGCTAGCTCCAAAAAGGGGGAACTAAAGGTCTGTGCGCATAGAGTCGAAGTGTGTGAGTTGCACTTGTGTGAACATAACATTTAACTGCATACTTGCATGTCATAGCATCAACATTGCATTTCAACCCATACCCCTATTGTATAAGTCGGTTATGAGACTTCTTATACGATAGGCCTTGCTAAACGACCCCTTGGTCTATAGGTTTGTATGGGCATTCCTATAAATCAATGGTTACTTTTCTATTATACACATGTCTTTACTTACTGCACTTTACTTATTCTTGTTAAAATTTTTGATTTGAATCGTTTAGGAGTAAGCAGGAGTTGCATCAACAGAGTTATAGCCAAACAACCACAATGCCACACAGCAACACAAGAAACTTTATTGAATCACAAACTTCATTTACAGTGCGAGGTATACACGGTGAGACATGATTCATAAGAATCGCGAAGGGGGGAAGAACAAAACACCAAAAAAACAAAACTGGCGGCTTGACAAGCAGAGACCGCACAGACCGCACAACTCCAGAGATCGCCCGGCTTGACCTGAGACCGCGCGAACAGAAAACAGACAGACCGCCTGCACTGCAAGACCGCCACCTCAGACCGCACGAACTGGAGCTTATTGAATTGAACGAAGAACAGCTGTCGCCAAACCGTGACTCAGATCGCCTAACCACTGATGGTCGCCTAATCGCTGAGCTCGCTGCGAACTGCACAAGAACACTATAAACCAGTTCGCAGACAGACCGCTGCCGAACTGTTTATTCAAGCCACTGGGAACCACCAAGGAAGGAGACCGCAACCTGCTGACCGCAAACCTGCGAACACAACAAATAGTCAACTCGCTTCCGAGACCGCCCGACCTCAAAGTTGAGACCGCACGAATTAACCCAGGCTCTAGTTCTTACAGTTCTCGTTATGAATGACGGGCCATGCACCCCTATTTATAGGCGATAAGACGGATGTCGTCACCGCCACAAGAGAGATACAATCACCACCCGCCAGATCGCCAGCGGTCTCAAAGAGCAGACCGCGCGATCACACCACTTGGACAATCTTCCGTCCAAGACCGCAGATCAGCAGGTAGACCGCGCACAAGCCGCGCGGACACGAGACCGTATACAAGCCATGCAGACACAAGACAATCCTTCCTTAGATCGCCAAGAGCAAACAAGGAGCATCTGGACGGCTCCAGACAAGTCGCCAGATCGCCAAGCACAAACCGCCTAGTCTTCTACAAAGGAGATAGACAAACCAAGCAGAACAACCCGGGACGAAACCGCAACAACTAGGAACAAAACCGGTCAACCAGCAGACTGCCAGAAACGGGCAGATCACCATTACAGACCGCGCGGTCTCTGCGGTCTCCCAATTTCAGACCGTCCGGCCACCTTCCACTTCACTTCAACAATTTCAACACTCCCCCTTTAATTAGGAAGTGGAAACTAGCCCGAGTAAACTCCGCAACCGAGTAAACGGTCCCTTCGCCAGCGGCTTTGTGAAGATGTCTGCAACATTGTCCGTACTTCGAACATGCTCGACCATAAGAGATCCTCCCAACACCTTCTCACGAATGAAATGGTGCTCAATCTCAATATGTTTGGTCCTCGCGTGACAAACTGGATTGTTAACCAGCTTGAGAGCACTCTCATTGTCCCCGCGTAGCATAGTGGGACCTCGAACCTCCTCATGAACATCCGCCACCAACCTCCTGAGCCAAACGGCTTCCTGAGCTGCCAAGGCCGAAGCCTTGTATTCCGCTTCTGTGGTAGATACGGACACTGAGTCCTGCTTTTTGCTGCACCAAGAAATAGTTGTGGGGCCAGTCATAGAGATAAAACCAGACGTTGATCTCCGATCATCCACGTCTCCCCCATAATCAGCATCCATGTATCCAAGCAACTCCAAGCTTGACCCTCTCCTATATAGGAGACCCAAATCAGAGGTCGACTTCACATACTTCAAAATTCCTTTCGCCACTAGAAGATGAGGCTTCCGTGGCTCCGCCATGTACCGACTCACTTTGCCAACTGCATAAGAAATATCTGGCCTCGTGATGGTCAAGTAAATCAAACTCCCAACCAGAGATCGGAACACCAACGGATCAGATAGAACTCTTCCCTCATCCTTCTAAAGTTTATGATGTTGTTCCAAAGGTATAAAGCTGCTTTTCCCTTCCTCCATGCCGAATCGTCGAACGATCCGCTCCGCATATCCATCCTGAGAAACAAGCACTCCGCTCTCCCGCCTCTGAACCTCGAGTCAAAGAAAATGGTGAAGCTCACCCAGATCCTTCATCTCAAACCTGATAGCAAGCTCGGCTCTCAGCCTTGCTACTGCCTCCTTCGAGTTCCCGGTGACAATCATGTCATCCACATACAGTAGAACAATAACCCGAAGCGCCCCTCCTTCTTGACGACCAAGCTAGAATCAGAGTCTGAAGCAAAGAACCCGCAGAATAGAAGATACTCCGCGATCTTCCCTACCACGCCCGAGGCGCTTGCTTCAACCCCTACAGGGCCTTCTTCAGTTTGCAGACGTAGTCCGGACAATCCTCCGAGATGAAGCCCGGTGGTTGGATCATGAAGATATCCTTGTAAATCTCTCCGTATAAGAAAGCATTCTTCACGTCGAGTTGTCAAATCTCCCATCCACTGGAAGCCGCCAAAGTAATAACAAATCGAACCGAAGTCATCTTTGCCACTGGACTAAACATCTCATCATAATCTTCACCATACTGCTGTAAGAACCTGCGAGCCACAAGGTGAGCCTTGTATCGCTCGATCGTACCATCAGCTTTCTTCTTGAGTTTATAAACCCATTTGCATGTCACATGGGTAATGTCATTGGGCCTGGGCACTAGAGACCAAGTTTTATTCTTCTTGAGAGCATCCATCTCTTCTTGCATAGCAATATCCCACTGCTTCACGCCTTTAGCCTTCTCAAAGCTCGACGGCTCCCTTTCATCCAAGGGACCAGCAAAGAAACATGAGATAAAGCTCACCATGTTTCCTCCTGTGTATCGATCTGGTGGCTTGATAGTCCTCTTCGACCTCCTAAGAGGTTGCTCCTGACTAACCACCTCCTCAGCTGCTTCTTCTGTGCTAGCTCCTCTTCCAGATGAACTTGGAGCATCGCTCCCCCTGCTTCCAGAACCTGAAGCCTCCATCTCAGAGCTTGACACAGCTGGAGCTCCTGGTGAGACAGGCAACTCCATTTGAAGATTTCCCGCAGCTTTCCCTTTTTCATCAACCCTGCTCTCCGGTAGTTTAACTCCTGAACTCCTCTTATAGGAAGTCACCTCATCGAACACCACATCCCGAGATACCAATGATCTCCGTGTCTCAAGATCCATGCATCTTCATCCCTTCTTCCGCTCATCATATCCAACAAAGACTAGCTTTCTTGCTTTCGCATCTAGCTTTGTTCGAAGAGCATCAGGAATATGCACATAACAGGTTGACCCGAACACCCGAAGGTGTGCAACACCCGACTTCTCCTTCAACATCAGTTCGTGAGGGGTCTTCATGTTGATAGGACTTAGAGGCATTCTGTTGATGACATATATTGCACAAGACATTCCCTCCGCCCAGAAGGACTTTGGGATACTCTTGGCATGAAGCCAGCATTTGCATGTTTCCGTCAGATGACGGATCTTCCTCTCTGCAACGCCATTTTGCTGTGGAGTATGGGCACAAGTGAGCTCTCTCCAGACGTCGTGCTTCCTGCAAAAACTTGAGAACTCACCAGAGGTGAACTCCCCACCATTGTCAGTTCTCAATTTTTTCACCCGTAGGCCTAACCGACCTTCCACCAGCTCCTTGAACTCCACAAACTTAGCAAAGGCTTCCGACTTCTCTTTCAGAAAATACACTCAAACATATCTGGTGTAATCGTCAATCAACACCAACATGTATCTGTTGCCTCCAAGGCTTGGGGTGGCAGTTGGTCCCATCAAATCACCGTGAATGTACTCCAACGGCGCTTTGCATCTTGTTTGCGATTTATCAAATGGAAGTCGATGAGACTTACCAAACTGACATCCCGCACAAACATGACCGTCTCCATAGGAGGACAAGCTAGGCAAGCCCTTGACAAGGCCCCTTACCGCCATAGCCTTCAATTTGTCCATGCCTACATGCCCCAACCTTTCATGCCAGATAGCCGCACTATCATTTGTCTTCATCTTATCAACATAGGTACTTGTCGATAAAACGAACAAGTCCTTCACTCACTTTCCAACATGAATAACATCTCCCTTTATCTCATGTTGAGTTTTAAGAAACTTCACTTCTGTTGGGCCAAACAGAACGTGATAACCGGCATCGACCGCATTGGTCATAGAGAAGAGATTCTTCTTCATACCAGGCACGTGATAAACACTCCTCAATGTCAGTGGACCCTTATCACTGCTCAGAGAGACAACACCTTCTTGTTCTACTGCATGAACAGAATTGTCAGCCGTAATGATATCATCGTTACCTGAGTAAGGTGCCAAAGAAGAGAACTTTGATTCATCCCCGGCGAGGTGATGTTCACACCCTGAATCCACGATCCAATCCTCTTCGAAGTTGATGGCAGCCAAGGCCTTAACGGGCATCGCCGTCATATTGGCTGCAAAGGCTCCTCCCCATCCAGCTTCATCAGAATTTGGCTTCTCCTTCTCCGCTGCATGTCCCGGCTGAAGATTAACCCGGCAATCCTTCTTGAAGTGGCCGGTCTTATTGCACCTAAAGCACCTTGGTCTCTCTCCCTTCTTCTTCCCATCAGACTTAGAAGCATAACCTCTATCCTGCTGACCTAAAGTAGAGGGTCCATCATGACCTGACTTCTTCTTCTTCCCAGAGAACAACACATCACTATCTCCCCCAGAGATAGAAGTCCCCGCCATCTGTCTTGCCAAACTTTCTTGCGAAGCAAGCAAGTTCTCCAGCTCCAACATAGATGGTTGATTTGCCCAACCCTGAACTGATGTCACAAAGGCAAGATACTCCTTCCGCAACCCGCGGATGATATGCCTCTTCAGTTTTGCCTCCGAGATGGGCTCATCAGGGTCCAATGCAGAAATCTCTGCTGTGAGGTTCTTCATCTTGAGAAAGAAGGTAAAGATAGAAATATCACCTTGAGAGGCCATTGTCAACTCATTTTCAAGAAACTGTAACCGAGCTACGTTCTTCTTATTGAACAGACCATCCAAAGATGTCCAAATCTCAGCAGCAGATTTACATCCAATGATGTGAACGAATAGCTCTGGTGAGATAGCCCTCTTGAGTGTGAACTCTGCCTTTGCATTAGTCCTCCTCCAAAGTCTCACCTCTGCCATATTATCTCCTGCTAGAAACACTTCTTGTGTTTCTTCTCCTCCAACTATCTCTCATAGATCCTCGCCAAGTAAGTAACTCTCCATACACGACCTCCATTTCTTATAGTTAGTCGATGTGAGGAGTTCAATACCAAGCCCTCTTGCGTATCCACCTTCCATGGCAATCTATGTGGTCTCTTCTTCACAAAGACGATGGCAACTCGAGTTGATCACTGCTTATCCACTCCAACAACCTAGCTCTGATACCATGTTAAAATTTTTGATTTGAATCGTTTGGGAGTAAGCAGGAGTTGCATCAACTTAGTTATAGCCAAACAACCACAATGCCACACAGCAACACAAGAAACTTTATTGAGTCACAAACTTCATTTACAGTGCGAGGTATACATGGCGAGACATGATTCATAAGAATTATAAAGGAGGGAAGAACAAAACACCAAAAAACAAAATGGCAGCTTGACAAGCAGAGACTGCACAGACCGCACAACTCCAGAGATCGCCCGACTTGACCTGAGACCGCGCGAATAGAAAACAGACAGGCCGCCTGCACTGCAAGACCGCCACCTCAGACCGCACGAACTGGAGCTTATTGAATTGAACGAAGAACAGCTGTCGCCAAACCGCAACTCAGATCGCCTAACCACTGAAGGTCGCCTAATCGTTGAGCTCACTGCGAACATCACAAGAACACCATAAACTAGTTCGCAGACAGACCGCTGCCGAACTGTTTATCAAGCCGCTGGGAACCACCAAGGAAGGAGACCACAACCTGCTGACCGCAAACCTGCGAACACAACAAACAGTCAACTCGCTTTCGAGACCGCCCGACCTCAAAGTTGAGACCGCACGAATTAACCCAGGCTCTAGTTCTTATAGTTCTCGTTATGAATGACGGGCCATGCACCCCTATTTATAGGCGACAAGACGGATGTCGTCACCGCCACAAGAGAGATACAATCACCACCCGCCAGATCGTCAGCGGTCTCAAAGAGCAGACCGCGCGATCACACCACTTGGACAATCTTCCGTCCAAGACTGCAGATCAGCAGGCAGACCGCGCACAAGCCGCGCGGACACGAGACCGCACACAAGCCGTGCGGACACAAGACAATCCTTCCTTAGATCGCCAAGAGCAAACAAGGAGCATCTGGCCGACTCCAGATAAGTCGCCAGATCGCCAAGCACAAACCGCCTAGTATTCTACAAAGGAGATAGACAAATCAAGCAGAACAACCCGGGACGAGACCGCAACAACCAGGAACAAAACCGGTCAACCAGCAGACCGCCAGAACCAAACCGATAGAACAGACCGGCAGATCACCAGTACAGACCACGCGGTCTCTGCGGTCTCCCAATTTCAGACCGTCCGGCCACCTTCCACTTCACTTCAACAATTTCAACAATTCTTTACCTGCTCTTACTATGCTCTTTTACTGCTTCAATTATATATATACACATGTGTAGTGTAGACATTCTTTGCACTCTTATCACCTGCTATTGTTTATACCCCTTGCTGTCCTCCGCTTCATCCTCCCACTCGGTGCCTAGGAGCCATTGGGCGTGGGGTGGGGAACATAAGTCTTAGTCTTTTTTACTAACGGTCGGTGGACCATATCATTTTAGGGGAGCGAGGAGACGCAGCAGCGCCAGAGGTTGGTGCAGACGGAGGCGGGCCAGTCTAGTACAGGTGTACAACCCTCATATTTCTCGAGTCGGTGTGACCCGACCCGGGCGAAGCCGAGACAGCGAAAGTGGCCGAGATAGGCAAAACGACCGCGCAAAGGCGGTCGAAACCAATCAAGGCAAGAAGAGGCCACGGGAGAGACGGGGGAAGCACCCGTTACCCCGGCTCCCTTGGGTGGGTAGGAGAAATCCTCCCACTCAGGCCCTTTGCGAGGGGAGTGGGAGGAGTGCTCCCACTCACCGAGCGAGTGGGAGGAGCTCTCCCACTCGCCGGGCGAGTGGGAGCAGCACTCCCACTCGCCGAGCGAGTGGGAGAGGCCCTCCCACTCGCCGGCCGAGTGGGAGGGGGCCTCCCACTCGCCGGCCGAGTGGGAGGGGGCCTCCCACTCGCCGGCCGAGTGGGAGGGGGCCTCCCACTCGCCGGCCGAGTGGGAGGGGGCCTCCCACTCGCCGGCCGAGTGGGAGGGGGCCTCCCACTCGCCGGCCGAGTGGGAGGGGGCCTCCCACTCGCCGCCCCCTTAGGCGAGTGGGAGAGGCCTCCCACTCGCCCGGCATAGGTGGGGAGATCGGTATGACCTCCCACGAGGGGGGGAGTGGGCACCTCGAGTCCCACTCGCCCCCCCCCCCCCCCCCCCTCGCATGCGTGATCAATGGCGGTCATGGTTGGACTGCGGATAGCAGGATTTTTGCTATCCGCAGTCCATTTTTTGGGAAGTCTATAAATAGACCCCCATGGGCACCTTGGGAAGGGTTGGTCTTTACCCCCCTCCCTCGCGTGTGTCTTGTGAGCAAGCACCCCCCCTCCCTTGTCATCCTTCAGCTGACAGTGAGGTGGTTCTCAGTGCCCTCCAAGGTGCCCAGGCTCAGCATTGGCTTGGGAGGGGAAGCGCTCTAAGATCTTCCGGGTATGTGGTGGGACCTCCTCGCTGAAGCTTAAGGGGTTCGTTTCTAGATTCAAGTGTTCTTCAAGGGCAAGTTCTCCTAGTTCCTAGTAACCGGTCAAGGGTCTAGGCTTAGGTCAAGTAAGGGTTAGTCGCAACCCCCTTTCGAACGCTGAAACCGGGAAACTGGTTTCAACATTCTGGTGCGGTGAGCGTGGAAGCGACTAGTTCGGAAAGCTCTGAGCCATGTCTCATGGCTGGAAGCGACGAGTTGGGAGACTCGCCTCCGGCATGCGAGTATGTAAAGAAGGGCGACGTCGATGAGTTCAGCAAAGGGATCCTGGAGCTCCTGCAGGTCGCATCCTTCACTCGCGGCGAATGCTCGACACCACCTGCAGGGAGGCGATAAGAACGCCCCCGTCCAACCAGGGGGGAGTAACTTCACCTGGAAGGGCCAAGAAGGAGTTGCGGAGACAGAAGAAGTGGCGAAGAAGATGACCAAGGAGCGTGCAACCAAGTGAGGTGCCCAGGAAGGGCGAGATGTAAGTGAAGTGCCCAGGAAGGGCAAGATGTAAGTGAAGTGCCTAGGAAGGGCGAGATGTAAGTGAAGTGCCCAGGAAGGGCGAGATGTAAGTGAAGTGCCCAAGAAGGGCGAGGTGTAATAAAGTGCCCTGCAAGGGCGTAGGGTAGTGAAGTTGTAATAGACAAACTAGGAATGAAAAAGGGTTCTGGGGTAATACCCCGATCTAAGATCCCTGACTGGAGATCCCCCGCCGGGCTCAGTCATGCCGGTAGATGGGGGACTCGTCAGGTCGACTCGCGGTCCAACAACCGATTGGGAAGGCGTTGAGCTCCTCTGCCTCCAGGTGAAGGTAAGCACCAAGGACGCGGATGGGTACTTCCACCTCCAATCAGTAAAGGGACTAGGAGTGCGTTGAGTCCCTCCCCCCGGTTGAGCTAAGACTCCCAGGACCTGGATGGGTACTACCACCTCCAGTTAGATTAGGAGTGCGTTGAGTCCCTCCACCCCGGTTGAGCTAAGACTCCCAGGACCTGGATGGGTACTACCACCTCCAGTTAGATCAGGAGTGAGTTGAGTCCCTCCACCCCGGTTGAGCTAAGACTCCCAGGACCTGGATGGGCACTACCACCTCCAGTTAGATCAGGAGTGCGTTGAGTCCCTCCACCCCGGTTGAGCTAAGACTCTCAGGACCTGGATGGGCACTACCACCTCCAGTTAGATCAGGAGTGCGTTGAGTCCCTCCACCCCGGTTGAGCTAAGACTCCCAGGACCTGGATGGGCACTACCACCTCCAGTTAGATCAGGAATGCGTTGAGTCCCTCCACCCCGGTTGAGCTAAGGCTCCCAGGACCTGGATGGGTACTACCACCTCTAGTTAGATCAGGAGTGCGTTGAGTCCCTCCACCTCGGATGAGCTAAGACTCTCAGGACCTGGATGGGTACTACCACCTCCAGTTAGATCAGGAGTGCGTTGAGTCCCTCCACCCCGGTTGAGCTAAGACTCCCAGGACCTGGATGGGCACTACCACCTCCAGTTAGATCAGGAGTGCGTTGAGTCCCTCCACCCCGGTTTAGTTAAGACTCCCAGGACCTGGATGGGCACTACCACCTCCAGTTAGATCAGGAGTGCGTTGAGTCCCTCCACCCCGGTTGAGTTAAGACTCCCAGGACATGGATGGGTACTACCACCTCCAGTTAGATTAGGAAGGTGTTGAGCTTTCTCCACCTCCAGTTGGGCTCGACCCATAGGAGGGTTCTTAAGTGGAGAAAGGTTTTCCTCCCACCTCAGGTCGAGCTCGGCTCGATTAGAGGTGCTGAGTTTCTCCTCCACCCCAGGTCGAGGTTAATCCGACCCAAGGTGTTGAGCTTTCTCCACCTCCAGTTGGGCTCGGCCCATAGGAGGGTTCTTAAGTGGAGAAAGGTTTTCCTCCCACCTCAGGTCGAGCTCGGCTCGATTAGAGGTGCTGAGTTTCTCCTCCACCTCAGGTCGAGGTTAATCCGACCCAAGGTGTTGAGCTTTCTCCACCTCCAGTTGGGCTCGGCCCATAGGAGGGTTCTTAAGTGGAGAAAGGTTTTCCTCCCACCTCAGGTCGAGCTCGGCTCGACTAGAGGTGCTGAGTTTCTCCTCCACCTCAGGTCGAGGTTAATCCGACCCAAGGTGTTGAGCTTTCTCCACCTCCAGTTGGGCTCGGCCCATAGGAGGGTTCTTAAGTGGAGAAAGGTTTTCCTCCCACCTCAGGTCGAGCTCGGCTCGACAAAAGGTGCTGAGTTTCTCCTCCACCTCAGGTCGAGGTTAATCCGACCCAAGGTGTTGAGCTTTCTCCACCTCCAGTTGGGCTCGGCCCATAGGAGGGTTCTTAAGTGGAGAAAGATTTTAATCCCACCTCAGGTCGAGCACGGCTCGATTAGAGGTGCTGAGTTTCTCCTCCACCTCAGGTCGATGTTAATCCGACCCAAGGTGTTGAGTTTTCTCCACCTCCAGTTGGGCTCGGCCCATAGGAGGGTTCTTAAGTGGAGAAAGGTTTTCCTCCCACCTCAGGTCGAGCTCGGCTCGACTAGAGGTGCTTAGTTTCTCCTCCACCTCAGGTCGAGGTTAATCCAACCCAAGGTGTTGAGCTTTCTCCACCTCCAGTTGGGCTCGGCCCATAGGAGGGTTCTTAAGTGGAGAAAGGTTTTCCTCCCACCTCAGGTCGAGCTCGACTCGATTAGAGGTGCTGAGTTTCTCCTCCACCTCAGGTCGAGGTTAATCCGACACAAGGTGTTGAGCTTTCTCCACCTCCAGTTGGGCTCGGCCCATAGGAGGGTTCTTAAGTGGAGAAAGGTTTTCCTCCCACCTCAGGTCGAGCTCGGCTCGACTAGAGGTGCTGAGTTTCTCCTCCACCTCAGGTCGAGGTTAATCCGACCCAAGGTGTTGAGCTTTCTCCACCTCCAGTTGGGCTCGGCCCATAGGAGGGTTCTTAAGTGGAGAAAGGTTTTCCTCCCACCTCAGGTCGAGCTCAGCTCGATTAGAGGTGCTGAATTTCTCCTCCACCTCAGGTCGAGGTTAATCCGACCCAAGGTGTTGAGCTTTCTCCACCTCCAGTTGGGCTCGGCCCATAGGAGGGTTCTTAAGTGGAGAAAGGTTTTCCTCCCACCTCAGGTCGAGCTCGGCTCGACTAGAGGTGCTGAGTTTCTCCTCCACCTCAGGTCGAGGTTAATCCGACCCAAGGTGTTGATCTTTCTCCACCTCCAGTTGGGCTCGGCCCATAGGAGGGTTCTTAAGTGGAGAAATGTTTTCCTCCCACCTCAGGTTGAGCTCAGCTCGACTAAAGGTGCTGAGTTTCTCCTCCACCTCAGGTCGAGGTTAATCCGACCCAAGGTGTTGAGCTTTCTCCACCTCCAGTTGGGCTCGGCCCATAGGAGGGTTCTTAAGTGGAGAAAGATTTTCCTCCCACCTCAGGTCGAGCTCGGCTCGACTAGAGGTGCTGAGTTTCTCCTCCACCTCAGGTCGATGTTAATCCGACCCAAGGTGTTGAGTTTTCTCCACCTCCAGTTGGGCTCGGCCCATAGGAGGGTTCTTAAGTGGAGAAAGGTTTTCCTCCCACCTAAGGTCGAGCTCGGCTCGACTAGAGGTGCTTAGTTTCTCCTCCACCTCAGGTCGAGGTTAATCCGACCCAAAGTGTTGAGCTTTCTCCACCTCCAGTTGGGCTCGGCCCATAGGAGGGTTCTTAAGTGGAGAAAGGTCTTCCTCCCACCTCAGGTCGAGCTCGGCTCGATTAGAGGTGCTGAGTTTCTCCTCCACCTCAGGTCGAGGTTAATCCGACCCAAGGTGTTGAGCTTTCTCCACCTCCAGTTGGGCTCGGCCCATAGGAGGATTCTTAAGTGGAGAAAGGTTTTCCTCCCACCTCAGGTTGAGCTCGGCTCGACTAGAGGTGCTGAGTTTCTCCTCCACCTCAGGTCGAGGTTAATCCGACCCAAGGTGTTGAGTTTTCTCCACCTCCAGTTGGGCTCGGCCCATAGGAGGGTTCTTAAGTGGAGAAAGGTTTTCCTCCCACCTCAGGTCGAGCTCGGCTCGACTAGAGGTGCTTAGTTTCTCCTCCACCTCAGGTCAAGGTTAATCCGACCCAAGGTGTTGAGCTTTCGCCACCTCCAGTTGGGCTCGGCCCATAGGAGGGTTCTTAAGTGGAGAAAGGTTTTCCTCCCACCTCAGGTCGAGCTCGACTCGACTAAAGGTGCTGAGTTTCTCCTCCACCTCAGGTCGAGGTTAATCCGACCCAAGGTGTTGAGCTTTCTCCACCTCCAGTTGGGCTCGGCCCATAGGAGGGTTCTTAAGTGGAGAAAGATTTTCCTCCCACCTCAGGTCGAGCTCGGCTCGACTAGAGGTGTTGAGTTTCTCCTCCACCTCAGGTCGAGGTTAATCCGACCCAAGGTGTTGAGTTTTCTCCACCTCTAGTTGGGCTCGGCCCATAGGAGGGTTCTTAAGTGGAGAAAGGTTTTACTCCCACCTCAGGTCGATCTCGGCTGGACTAGAGGTGCTTAGTTTCTCCTCCACCCCAGGTCGAGGTTAATCCTTCCCAAGGTGTTGAGCTTTCTCCACCTCCAGTTGGGCTCGGCCCATGGGAGGGTTCTTTAGTGGAGAAAGATTTTCCTCCCACCTCAGGTCGAGCTCGGCTCGACTAGAGGTGCTGAGTTTCTCCTCCACCTCAGGTCGAGGTTAATCCGACCCAAGGTGTTGAGTTTTCTCCACCTCCAGTTGGGCTCAGCCCATAGGAGGGTTCTTAAGTGGAGAAAGGTTTTCCTCTCACCTCAGGTCGAGCTCGGCTCGACTAGAGGTGCTTAGTTTCTCCTCCACCCCAGGTCGAGGTTAATCCGACCCAAGGTGTTGAGCTTTCTCCACCTCCAGTTGGGCTCGGCCCATAGGAGGGTTCTTTAGTGGAGAAAGGTTCACCTTCCGTTTCAAGTCAGGATCAACCGAAAAGCTCGGCAGGGATGTCCCGTTGGCAGATCTTTTCGTGGATTCCCCTGAGGTCCCACCTACTCGTCAAATAGGTGGGTTGGACTTTCTTTGCGAGCTTGGAACAAGCTCGCAAAGAGCGGGGATTGTGTACAACCCTCATATTTCCCGAGTCGGTGTGACCCGACCCGGGCGAAGCCGAGACAGCGAAAGTGGCCGAGATAGGCAAAACGACCGCGAAAAGACGGTCGAAACCAATCAAGGCAAGAAGAGGCCATGGGAGAGACGGAGGAAGCACCCGTTACCCCGGCTCCTTTGGGTGGGTAGAAGAAATCCTCCCACTCAGGCCCTTTGCGAGGGGAGTGGGAGGAGTGCTCCCACTCACCGAGCGAGTGGGAGCAGCACTCCCACTCGCCGGGCGAGTGGGAGCAGCTCTCCCACTCGCCGAGCGAGTGGGAGAGGCCTCCCACTCGCCGGGCGAGTGGGAGGGGCTCTCCCACTCGCCGAGCGAGTGGGAGGGGCCCTCCCACTCGCCGGCCGAGTGGGAGGGGCCCTCCCACTCGCCGGCCGAGTGGGAGGGGGCCTCCCACTCGCCGGCCGAGTGGGAGGGGGCCTCCCACTCGCCGCCCCCTTGGGCGAGTGGGAGAGGGAGATCGGTATGACCTCCCGCGAGGGGGGGAGTGGGCACCTCGAGTCCCACTCGCCCCCCCTCGCATGCGTGATCAATGGCGGTCATGGTTGGACTGCGGATAGCAGGATTTTTGCTATCCGCAGTCCATTTTTTGGGAAGTCTATAAATAGACCCCCATGGGCACCTTGGGAAGGGTTGGTCTCTACCCCCCTCCCTCGCGTGTGTCTTGTGAGCAAGCACCCCCCCCCCCTCCCTTGTCATCCTTCAGCTGACAGTGAGGTGGTTCTCAGTGCCCTCCAAGGTGCCCAGGCTCAGCATTGGCTTGGGAGGGGAAGCGCTCTAAGATCTTCCGGGTATGTGGTGGGACCTCCTCGCTGAAGCTTAAGGGGTTCGTTTTAGATTCAAGTGTTCTTCAAGGGCAAGTTCTCCTAGTTCCTAGTAACCGGTTAAGGGTCTAGGCTTAGGTCAAGTAAGGGTTAGTCGCAACCCCCTTTCGAACGCTGAAACCGGGAAACTGGTTTCAACAACAGGAGCACGGGATTCAGGATTAGTGAGTGATTAGTAGTTAGCTTCCGCGAGTGATCGTGTAGTGAGGACATGATGTACAGGGCATGTGCCCTTTATTATTGTAACCCTTGTTATTTCAGTTATATCATGTGGACATTTATTATATATAGCATGTGATTGTGGACTTGAACTTCTTTTTGTTCGTTTATACTTTTCTTCTTCTGTGATCGATATGGCCGGCAGGATCGGTGTTTTGTAGTGGCGACCTTCCCGAGTGAAGGCGTCACCGCAAAGCGGCGATTCTGGGCATAAGACCCGGGTTTTCAAAAGAAAAAAAATGGGGTCTTATATTTTAATCTTTGGAAGCTCAATTAAAATTGTTAATAATATTAAAAATAATTTATCATCTAAATTTGATATGAAAGATTTAGGAGAAGCTAATGTCATTTTGGGAATGAAATTAGCTAAATCAGATTCCAATGTTTCATTATCTCTTTCTCACTCGATTGAGAAAATGTTACATAAATTCAATCTTTTTGATTCCGCACCTGCTTCTACTCCTTATGACGCTAGCACTAAGTTGTGTAAGAATTTATGTGAACCTATTGACCAACATAGGTATGCACAAATGATAGGGTCATTGCTTTATATTGCTAATCGCACTAGGCCCGATATTTCATATGTTGTAGGCAGGCTTAGTAGATATACTAGCAATCCAAGTGATGATCACTGGATAGCTTTAACTAGAATCTTTAAATATCTTCGCGGAACTTTAGACTATAACTTAGTGTATACGGGTTATCCCGAAGTTTTGGAAGGATATTCAGATGACAATTGGGTAACTGATTCCTTAGACATTAAGTCTACTACAGGCTATATTTTCCTCCTTGGAGGAGCCGCCATTTCATGGGCCTCTACAAAACAAACTGTGATTTCAAGAAGTACCATGGAATCCGAGCTGATAGCACTAGACACTACGTGTGCCGAAGCTGAATGGCTTAAGAATTTACTTACTGAAATTCCTTTAGTTAGAAAACCTATACTTGCCTTTTCTTTGCATTGTGATAATAAATCTGTGATTGATTTAACTGCTTCAAATAATACTAATGCAAAAATTAATAAGTTCATGAGAACCAGGTACAAGTCCGTGAAGCAAAGAAGAAAAGATGTGATATCACTAAATTACGCAAAGTCAGAATTGAATCTGGCTGATAATCTTACCAAGGGATTTTCCCGAAGGGATATATTGTTGTTATCGAGGGGAATGAGGCTTAAGCCCACATAATTTGCTGCCAACGGTGGATACCCAACCCATGTGATTGGAGATCCCATGAAGTGGGTTCAATGTGGTAGAAACGAAGCCGTTGATATAGCGTAGTTGGGAGCACAAATTTAAAAGGTTGAGAAAACCTTCTCCCCATTCCTAGGATGTTGTGCTCTACGTAACAGTTTAGGATGAACTTTAAAGTTCTTAATGGTTGCCAAAGACATATATCTTTGCGAGATACTAGTTACGAAATATCTCTTGAGGCACCACCTATGTGGGGGTTGTTGTGATACCGCAACTTTGGGATCCGGGCGGAACCCAAAATAACTCTCATGAAAAATCAAGGATTGCGCATGTCCATTAATGCGCCCACCGCCATAACCCAAGAACAACCAATCTTTGGTGTGCTTATCTAACTTACCGGTCAAAAGTTTATAATTCAAAGTCTCTGGCATATTATACTCTTCGGTAGAGGACATAAGTACTAAGTATAGGTTCAAGGTAACCATTCCACCTATACCCATTACAATTGATACAACTTGATGAAGCAAATTTGTATTTGATTTTATTTATCATTAGTAATATCATACTTATGAAGTTCGTTTTGTTTTTTCGCTTTTGTGGGGGATTGTTAGAAATTTGTAAATAAACATTTATTTATAATGTTTTATTAGATCATTTATGGCGTTTGGTGTATGGCTACTCATATTGGATGAAAAGCTCCAAAACCAAAATTAGAGGGAACCCAAATTTTTGGAGGGAAACCGTTCATGAATGAAAGGATGAACTCATTAGTCCCACCATGCTCATTTGCTTTCTGCGGTCGACGAACTTCAGCCTCAGCGGTTCTGCGTTCGACGAAATGCTTTCTGCGGTCGACGAACTTCAGTCTCAGCGGTTTTGCGTTCGACGAAATGCTTTCTGCGGTCGACGATCTTCCGTCTCAGCGGTTGACCATGTCTCTGCGGTCGACGAATTGATTCAGATCGACGACGACAGGTCGTATCGTCGATTGCGAGTCTCGACGATAAGTTGTATCATCGGCGACAGGTCGTATCGTCGATTGCAAGTCTCGACGATAAGTTGTATCGTCGCGACACTCGGTCTCGACACGTTTTGTCGTCGAATAGAAGACTAGTCTCGACGATAAGTTGTATCGTCGTGTAGTCTTATCGTGACCTCTTTCTTTGTTGTTTTCTCTTGCAGTTATTACGCATGTTTTCTAAACCGCTTACACGTGCTTTTCGACATTAATTCCGTACGTTGGAAATACATTGTTTCTCTTCCCGATTTTCAGGCTTCCAATTATAACCGTTCGCATTTATTGTGATTTTAATTACTGCCGTTTTACGAGATCCTATTTTGGAGGAGCCTTGTGGTCTGAGTATTGTTCGTTCTTTCTGCAATTCTGCATACAGCCGCTTCTGCTCTCTCTCCCTCTCTCGCTCGTTCTTGCGATTTCCTTTTCTTTACATTTGCTTCATCAAGTGGGAGTTCGGGTGCTCTGTGCTTCTTCGGTGTCCTCGCACATCGGAGCTTTCGGGATCTAGCCGGGTGTTGTACCTTGGAGGAGTGAGCATCGGTTGAAAGCCTTGTCGGAGGGTGGTGCAACTTCTTTAGGGCAGTGACCACACGCCTTACCCATGCTTGATTCTAACTTAAAGATTACTCTCTATTTATTTCTCACCTCCTTCATGCAATTTTTGATACTGCTGCAAAGTTTTAAAACCGAAAATTATATTGTTTTGTATATTAATATAGGAATCCGGAAAAAATTATTCCAACAGAAACAAACATGTGTCACATGTTTGTGTTTTTATTACAGAATCACAAAGTATAAATGTGACGCACCAAGTGACGGTTCTCACTAAATCATTCACATATGGGTCACATGTTGGAAAACATGAATTTTGCAAAAAATGGATGTTGGATTCATCTCGCCGAGACAATAATTTTTGATGAGCGAGAAATAACTTCCATAAGATGAAGATGTTCAAATTTCTTTTTAACAGGAGAAAAACGATATTGTCTAATCCCCTCGCGTTAAAATTCCTGAATAAGATCCTCGGCGTACCATTGAATTATATCTTTACAAATGGACGATCCAAATGAAGGTAATGATGGATGACACATGAAATACAAAAAAAAAACCTATTGTAATTTAAATTTTTTTAATTAAAAAAATATATATCTCTGCTTGTCACCTTTGATGAATATATGTGAAGCTTAACATGAGCATTTTATTGATTAATCATAGCATGCTGGGCCCCACTAAATCATTCACTTTGATAAATAAACAAACAATTATTATAAAAATGTGGTCTACGCAACTAGGGATTACATCTGTGCATTTAATGTAGGCTTTCCTCTTTCAAAGCAAAGCAAAGCAGGCCACGTGTTAGTTAAGGATAATATAATGTTGTATTATTAGTCTTAATTAATTAATAGAAACCCAATCGCAAAAAATATTAAATATAATAATAATATATAAAACAGAGATAACTAATAAGTCATCGAGACAATACTCCAAGTTTGGTAACCAACATCACAACGTGATACAGTATTCATCATTAGCGCAATATATTATTATTATTATTATTATTATTATATATTTATATATAATAAGAAACTATTATTAAAATAATTAAAATCTTGCATATGCATGCATGAATGCGGTGCATTTGTATAATGACTCGATAATAATATCATTTTAAATATATTACTGTAGAAAATGTTATGCTTGAGGCAAGATCCAATTGGTGCAGGTACAGGTGGAACTAGGTAGGGACATGCCTGGGCAATTAAAAAAATAATGCTAGTAACCTAGGTGTAGGGTTGTAGGCTGTAGCTGCCAGCATGTGTCACTGTGGCTTTGCTTGAGCCCCAGAATCGATTCATATGTCTATGTTATGTGTCTGTCAGCCTTTATCTTTATACTCAGCCCTAGGTGCAGGCTGCAGCTTCGAGCAGCATAATTATACATTAGTAATTGCCTTATAGGCTTTTAAAGCTATGGTGACCTGTGAGCATGTTTGCTAATATTTCTTAAAGCTTTCGACGGGCAGGAGACTGCACCATGTATATATTTGTGAAATTAATGTGACACATCAAACACCATTCAGGAATAATTTATTAAAAATAATTATATTTAGTTTAAATATATTGTGTTCGAGCTTAGCAGAAATTCTAGTTCCGCCAATTGGAGCAGGCATAGGAATTCTCCAATCTCGCATTTATAATCCTTTCAATTGGTTCGAATCAAGCTCAAGGGCTCTGTCTGGGGCTGTGGTGGCAGTGGAAAAGTTTGTGTTAAAAAAAGATATATTCAAGCCATCGGAAAGCAGTGAACTATACTATTTTCAGAAAATTTAAAAGTCAGTTTTCATGCTTCTCTTCTCGCAGCTATAGAACTCTGTTTATGATAATTGTGGCTGCCAGATAAACCAATCATAGGAAAACAGTAGGATGAGAAGGAATATGTATAACCAAGAGAAAAGAAACACGAAAACACGGCAAGCTCATTTTAACTTTTTTTAATAAATTGAAAATATCTTTTTAGCCTTTTTTTTTTAAGTGTGATTGTACTTTTCTTTTCAAAAATTTACAAAATTATTTTTTTGACGCAAAAACTTACTCATCACTGAAAAATTGGACATAGCGGTGGTAATGGGAAATACATTTGTTTCCACCATCACTAGTGTCCCAAACAGAACCTACATCTCCATTCTCATCTTACTCTTTTTTCTACTACAATTTTTTACGACAGTTATAATCTCACCACTGATTTCACATTATTTCATCTCCCGCCATCACAATCCGTTTGGTACAGCAGTGGCGGTCATGAACACGGTGATAAAATCGTCATTCATGAACGCCCACCTAAGGAACTTCATCCACTTGAACATAAAAGTGGATGAAGTTCCTTAGGTGTCCGTTCACGATTGACGATTTTATCACCTCGTTCATGGCCGTCACCATTGTGCCAAACAGAGCCTAAATTTCATAACGTTAGACCCACACACACCAAGTCATAGATAAAGATAAATTGATGCTCAAAGACTTAAAAGAGCTACGTGTCCTTCATCCGACCACCAGGGAAAGCATGATGCGTGCCACCTATTCCTTCGAATATTTGTCATTCTCCTAAAATATAAGGTGATTGTTATCCGCACTCTTTTTGTATGACTTATTACGCGTCTTTTGGAAATACGTCTTGTGCATGCATTTTTACGAAAAATGTACAACTTTGTGTTGAACATTTTTTTCTAAAAATGCACGCACAAGACGTATTGCCGCCCTGATTGAAACATGGGCGTAACTATATCGAATTTTTAGAAATACGCCTTGTACATGCATTTTTAGGAAAAATGTTCAACATGAAAGTTGGAGATCTCGACGAGATCTACAACTTTCATGTTGAACACTTTTCCTAAAAATGCATGTACAAGATGTATTTCCAATAGACGCGTAATAATCCATACAAAAAGAGTGCGAATAACCAAAACTGTAGTGCGGATAACAATCGCCAAATTTAAACTAGCTAATATTTCTTATTTTCATTTTTTTCCTACGCTTAAGAGAAATTCATTTAATTTTGTCATAACCTAAGCCTTTGGTTTAAATAATTAAACACAAGGAATTCTGGCTTAGGGCTTCATCGCACGAGCAAATTAGGAGAAACAACACCCGTGCGGTGCTCTGTTTCCTTCGCATGCAAAAAGATCGCAGCACTAAAAAGCTTTTAATAAAGACTAATCCTTAATTAATAATTAATTTGATTCTAGTCTGCAAGATCCTAATTTGCTTTTTATAAGACCGCTGTTATTGGCAAGATCAATTTCAGCTATGAGCAGACCATTGTTAATGATAGACCAAAATAAAAAAACCAAGGAGACCTTTGAACTCATAAAGGTGGTCTGTCGATAGCCATTATTTCAATAGCACGGGCTGCCAATAACATGTGGTCTGCCATTAAATTTTTCCTTTTATAATCGCATGTTGTCCCAATTCGGGAGAGCGGTGGCCACTGTGAATTCGGTGAAATATTCAGACAATGTTTGGGTCGGTGTAGTCACGGAAATTATTATCCCAAAATGATATTTTAGGACAAATTAGGTGCCACCACATTAGTGCAAAACTTTAGTAGTGGGTCATAGAAGTTGCGATGAAATTTTCAAACGTACATAAGAAAGACACGAATGAGAGTGCAGAGCGACGCCTAACACTCGGAGATATGAAAACCGCCAGGGTCAAGTAGGGAAACCTTGGCAAAACATAGCAAACCGTTTAAAACTAGGGTTGTGGAATATACAGTAATAAACAGAACAGAAAACAACAAGATACGAAAATATGAAAATATTTGAAAACCTTAAAATGCACCGAGCGTCCAAATGAAATGGAATTTGAGTCAGCTCGGAATGGTCAATGAGCGCTAGCTGATTGAATCCAAGTTGATAATTGAATGTCCAATTCATTTTGATATTGTTGTCTGCAATTATAGGGGAGGATGTTACTATATTTGATGTGCACCCGTAAAGATGATACGTGATATGGTCTCACAAAACGTTCAGGCAGTGCACTAGTGAACATCACTCGCCTCATTTGTTGGAGGAAATGGGGTTGACCAAGATTAACCCCACTAACCCCGTAACCACCCATCATGGGGGGCAAATAGTAAAAATCTCCCATCATGGCATGCAAATAGTAAAAATCCCCCATCATGAGGTGCAAATAGTAAAATTCCCCATCATGGGGTGCAAATAGTAAAAATCCCCCATCATGGGGTGCAAATAGTAAAACTCCCACATCATGGGGTGCAAATAGTAAAATCCCACATCATGGGGTGCAAATAGTAAAATCCCCCATCATGGATTGCAAATAATAGAATCCTCCGACATGGGGTGCAAATAGTAAAATCCTTCAATACGGTCTGCGTATAGCAAATAATATGGTTATGGTGTGCGCATAACCATATCCGTCATATGAATACAAATCACCGCAAAACTATACAAACTGGTGTGCGCGTAGCTATATTCATGATAAGTGTGCGTATAACACATAAATTGGTTAAGGTGTGCGGGTAGCCGCATAACCACCATAACCACCCTAACCACCCATTTAATTACGAAAGTATCACCCTCAAAAACTATAAATAGAACCCCAAGGCTTCTCTTTTTTGGATCTTCTCCTCCTCCATCTCTCCCCCCTTTTGAGACTTTCTCTCTCTCCGACCGGGAAAATCCTCCTACGGATTTTCTCTCTACTCCTTCTTCCTTGCGCGCTCACAAGCGCGCCTCCTCCTTGCGCGCTCACAAGCGCGCGTCCTCCTTGCGCGCTCACAAGCGCGACTCCTCCTTGCGCGCTCACAAGCGCGCGTCCTCCTTACGCGCTCACAAGCGCGACGCCTCCTTGCGCGCTCACAGGCGCGCCGCCTCCTTGCGCGCTCGCAGGCGCGCCCCCTCCTTGCGCGCTCCCAGGCGCGCCCCCTCCTTGCGCGCTCCCAGGCGCGCCCCCTCCTTGCGCGCTCACAGGCGCGCCCCCTCCTTGCTCGCTCACAGGCGCGCCTCCTCCTTGCGCGCTCACAGGCGCGCCGCCTCCTTGCGCGCTCACAAGCGCGCCCCCTCCTTGCGCGCTCAGAAGCGCGCCTCCTCCTTGCGCGCTCACAAGCGTGCCTCCTCCTTGCGCGCCCCCTCCTTGCGCGCTCACAAGCGCGCCTCCTCCTTGCGCGCTCACAAGCGCGCCCCCTCCTTGCGCGCTCACAAGCGCGCCTCCTCCTTGCGCGCCTCCTCCTTGCGCGCTCACAAGCGCGCGTCCTCCTTGCGCGCTCACAAGCGCGACTCCTCCTTGCGCGCTCACAGGCGCGCCGCCTCCTTGCGCGCTCACAGGCGCGCCGCCTCCTTGCGCGCTCACAGGCGCGCCGCCTCCTTGCGCGCTCACAGGCGCGCCGCCTCCTTGCGCGCTCACAAGCGCGCCCCCTCCTTGCGCGCTCACAAGCGCGCCCCCTCCTTGCGCGCTCACAAGCGCGCCCCCTCCTTGCTCGCTCCCAAGCGCGCCTCCTCCTTGCGCGCTCACAAGCGCGCCGCCTCCTTGCGCGCTCACAAGCGCGCCCCCTCCTTGCGCGCTCAGAAGCGCGCCTCCTCCTTGCGCGCTCACAAGCGTGCCTCCTCCTTGCGCGCTCACAAGCGCGCCCCCTCCTTGCGCGCTCACAAGCGCCCCGCCTCCTTGCGCGCTCACAAGCGCGCCTCCTCCTTGCGCGCTCACAAGCGCGCCCCCTCCTTGCGCGCTCACAAGCGCGCTCCCTCCTTGCGCGCTCACAAGCGCGCCTCCTCCTTGCGCGCTCACAAGCGCGCCTCCTCCCAGAACAGATTCCAAGCGCGCCTTCGTGCGCTCCGCTCCAAGCGCGCCTTCGTGCGCTCCGCATCAAGCACGTCTCTGTGCGCTCAAGAACAAGCACGCCTATGTGCGATCAAGAACAAACGTGACAGCCACCGTCAAGACCAGCACTCCAAACTCCTCTCACGCAGCAGGAGACAAGCCACAAAGACAAAGACACTCAGAGCGCATCGATCCAACCTTCGAGCAGCATTCAAAGCCTCAAAAGCACGTAGAGCGCAACATTCCCCTCTGTAGCAGGCAGAAGATTTAGCTCCGTGAGCGGTGGCCTGTCACCCTCCGAACACCTCTCTTTCTCTCTCTCTCTCTCAACAATTGTAACGAAAGGCGGCCTGTCGCCCTCGAGTTCTTCAAAAAAGCTCTGTACAACCAACATATAGTGGAAGTTTTGGTCGGCACAGATCCGACCACGTGGTTTTTCACCCAGTTTATGGGTTTTCCACGTTAAAAAAATTGCCTAGCCAGCTTTCCCTTTTTTGTGGTTGTTTGCGTGCTTGAACGCTCCCGGGCTAAGGCGGTCCAATTTAGTCCGGTCTACCGAAGCCTTGAGTGATACGCAACAGTTTGGCGCCGTCTGTGGGAACCGAGTTCCCGAAATTCTGCAAAGACTCACTAGAAGTATCACTAGCCGCCAATTGCAATGGCGAGAAGAAGTGCTCGCACTGCTGAAGGATCAATCCCGGAGGGGCGCGTCGATCCAGCTCCCTCCCACTCGCTTATCAATGCACCTCTCGCAGAAGAGGCAGTGCTCGCGCCCGCGACAATACTGGAAGGGCGCGTGCGTCAGTTGGAGGAGCAGCAAGCCGAGATGCTGGCTCTCGTAAGAAATCTTGGGGCTCCTCGAGCTCCCGTTCAACCCCCAGCGTTGAACGTTCCGCCGCCCCCAGCTCCGAATCGTGCTCCGAATGAGGAGGTCGTTCGAGAAGAAGAAGCCTCAGAAGGATTCTCCGACGCAGCAAGCTCCGCCCATCCCGTTCCGCCAACCAGAGGACCAGAAGCTGGCCACCATCACCATCGCCAAGGAAGAGCAGTTCCTGGTCGAGCAGTAGAACGAACCACGCGAGAGGAGATACGCGACATGATAGCAGAAGAGTACGACCAGGCGCGGCGACTCGCAGCTCTCTCCCGCCGTCCCGCGCACCACAGCTCCCCACTATCGCCTCAGGTCTTGGCTCATCCAGTTCCGAATGGTTTCAAGCTTCCCAACATCGAAACGTTCGACGGGACGGACGACCCGTTAGAACATGTCAACCACTTCGCTACCATCATGAGACTCTACAACGCTCCAGATCAGCTCCTCTGTCAAGTGTTCCCGACAACCTTGAAAAGGCAAGCGCGCACTTGGTTCCACTCCCTGCGTGATGGGGTCATCAACAACTTCGCAGAAATAGCGCAGCAGTTCGTGGACCAGTTCATCGCCAATCGTAGGATTGTCTGAGATCCCTCCCATCTCTCAGGAATCCGCCAGAATGACGGAGAGACTCTCAAGGATTTCTTTCGACGCTTCACTTCGGAGGCTCGACAAATCCCGGGGGTCGACCCCGAGCTCCTGCGAGGAGTATTCCTTGGAGGGCTCTGCCCCGGTGGCTTCTACTCCGCACTGATGCGAGAAACTGTGCCTAGCTACCCAGACCTCGTCCACCGAGTTGAAGCTCAGATTGCAGCTGATGAGGCGATTGAAGCGCACCGCCAGCAGTTCGAGGGGAGATCCAAGAGGAAGAGAGAGGAGTCGTTGTAGCGGACGGTCCCCGATAAAAACAATAAGCAACACGACACCCCCAGCCGAGACCGAGGTTCTCGCCAGCATCAAGACTACACTCCCCGGAACACAACCAGGACTAACGTTCTCCTTGCCATCCGCGATCATCCATCTCTTCAGAGGCCTAGGGCTCTTGCATCAAATTCTGGAGACCAATCCAAATACTGCGACTACCACAAGGTCGCGGGCACAAAAAAGAAGATTGTTCGCGACTGAGCGCAGAAATCGAACGATTCGTTCGTCGGGGACTCCTTGAAAAATTTCTCCAAACCAAGGATCCTGAATCAAAAAGTCAAGAATGATCCAGCAGGGGAGCAATTCCCAGAGCGACAGTCCCGAAGAATAGCCTGTTCTACGCCCGACGTATTTACTTGTATCTCGTGTTTTCAGCATCAATAACAGAGTGTTCAAATTATCCGACAACGGACTTTGACCTCTCCCAGAACAGAGTGTTCAGATTGTCCGACAAAGGACTCTGCCCTCTCCCAGAACAGAGTGTTCAGATTGTCCGACAAAGGACTCTACCCTCTCCCAGAACAAAGTGTTCTGGTTGTCCGACAAAGGACTCTGCCCTCTCCCAGAACAGAGTGTTCAGATTGTCCCACAAAGGACTCTGCCCTCTCCCAGAACAGAGTGTTCAGATTGTTCGACAAAGGACTCTGCCCTCTCCCAGAACAGAGTGTTTAGATTGTCCGACAAAGGACTCTGCCCTCTCCCAGAACAGAGTGTTCAGATTGTCCGACAAAGGACCCTGCCCTCTCCCAGAACATAGTGTTCAGATTGTCCGACAACGGACTTTGACCTCTCCCAGAACAGAGTGTTCAGATTGTCCGACAAAGGACTCTGCCCTCTCCCAGAATAGAGTGTTCAGATTGTCCGACAAAGGACTCTGCCCTCTCCTAGAACAGAGTGTTCAGGTTGTCTGACAAAGGACTCTGCCCTCTCCCAGAATAGAGTGTTCAGATTGTCCGACAAAGGACTCTGAACTCTCCCAGAACAGAGTGTTCAGATCGTCCAACAACGGACTCTGACCTCTCACAGAACAGAGTGTTCAGATCGTCCGACAACGGACTCTGACCTCTCCCAGAACAGAGTGTTCAGATCGTCCGACAAAGGACTCTGACCTCTCCCAGAACATAGTGTTCAGATCGTCCGACAAAGGACTCTGACCTCTCCCAGAACAGAGTGTTCAGATCGTCCGACAAATGACTCTGACCTCTCCCAGAACAGAGTGTTCAGATCGTCCGACAACGGACTCTGACCTCTCCCAGAACAGAGTGTTCAGATCGTCCGACAACGGACTCTGACCTCTCCCAGAACAGAGTGTTCAGATCGTCCGACAACGGACTCTGACCTCTCCCAGAACAGAGTGTTCAGATCGTCCGACAACGGACTCTGACCTCTCCCAGAACAGAGTGTTCAGATCGTCTGCAACGGACACTGATCTCTCTCAGAACAGAGTGTCCAGATCATCCCACAAGGGACTCTGGCCTCTCCCAGATCAAAGTGCTTGTATATGTCATACAGAAACGAAAACAACCGCACACTCATCCTTCAACAACAATTTCTACCCAAGGCGCCACGAAGATAGCAATGATCGAAGCCGCCGCAGAAATATCAAAACCTCCGAACTCCTCCACACAATAATTCGGACTCCGAAGATTTGGGGGGCTTATGATGTGCACCCGTAAAGATGATACGTGAAATGGTCTCACAAAACATTCAGGCAGTGCACTAGTGAACATCACTCGCCTCATTTGTTGGAGGAAATGGGGTTGACCAAGATAAACCTCACTATCCCCGTAACCACCCATCATGGAGGCAAACAGTAAAAATCTCTCATCATGGGGTGCAAATAATAAAAATCCCCCATCATGGGGTGCAAATAGTAAAATTCCCCATCATGTGGTGCAAATAGTAAAAATCCCCCATCATGGGGTGCAAATAGTAAAAATCCCACATCATGGGGTGCAAATAGTAAAATCCCAAATCATGGGGTGCAAATAGTAAAATCCCTCATCATGGAGTGCAAATAATAGAATCCTCCAACATGAGGGTGCAAATAGTAAAATCCTTCAATACGGTCTGCGTATAGCAAATAATATGGTTATGGTGTGCGCATAACCATATCCGTCATATGAATACAAATCACCGCAAAACTATACAAACCGGTGTGCGCGTAGCTATATTCATGATAAGTGTGCGTATAACACATAAATTGGTTATGGTGTGCGGGTAGCCGCATAACCACCATAACCACCCTAACCACCCATTTAATTACGAAAGTGCCACCCTCAAAAACTATAAATAGAACCCCAAGGCTTCTCTTTTTTGGATCTTCTCCTCCTCCATCTCTCCCCCCTTTTGAAACTTTCTCTCTCTCCGACCGGGAAAATCCTCCTACGGATTTTCTCTCTCCTCCTTCTTTCTTGCGCGCTCACAAGCGCGCCTCCTCCTTGCGCGCTCACAAGCACGCGTCCTCCTTGCGCGCTCACAAGGGCGACTCCTCCTTGCGCGCTCACAAGCGCGCTTCCTCCTTGCGCGCTCACAAGCGCGCCTCCTCCTTGCGCGCTCACAAGCGCGCCGCCTCCTTGCGCGCTCACAAGCACGCCCCCTCCTTGCGCGCTCACAAGCGCGCCTCCTCCTTGCGCGCTCACAAGCGCGCCCCCTCCTTGCGCTCACAAGCGCGCCTCCTCCTTGCGCGCTCACAAGCGCGCCCCCTCCTTGTGCGCTCACAAGCGCGCCTCCTCCTTGCGCGCTCACAAGCGCCTCCGTGTGCTCCGCTCAAAGCGCGCCCCCGTGCGCTCAGTTCCAAGCGCGCCCCCGCGTGCTTCGCTCCAAGCGCGCCTTCGTGCGCTCCGCTCCAAGCGCGCCTTTGTGCGCTCCGCATCAAGCACGCCTCCGTGCGCTCAAGAACAAGCACGCCTATGTGCGCTCAAGAACAAACGTAACAGCCACCATCAAGACCAGCACTCCAAACTCCTCTCGCGCAGCAGGAGACAAGCCACAAAGACAAAGACACTCAGAGCGCATCGATCCAACCTTCGAGCAGCATTCAAAGCCTCAAAAGCACGTAGAGCGCAACATTCTCCTATGTAGCAGGCAGAAGACTTAGCTCCGTGAGCGGTGGCCTGTCACCCTCCGAACACCTCTCTCTCTCTCTCTCTCTCTCTCAACAATTGTAACGAGAGGCGGCCAGTCGCCCTCGAGTTCTTCAAAAAAGCTCTGTACAACCAACATATAGTGGAAGTTTTGGTCGGCACAGGTCCGACCACGTGGTTTTTCACCCAGTTTATGGGTTTTCCACGTTAAAAAAATTGTCTTGTCTGCTTTCCCTTTTTTTGTGACTGTTTGCGTGCTCGAACGCTCCCGGGCTAAGGCGGTCCAATATAGTCCGGTCTACCGGAGCCTTGAGTGATCTGCAACAATATTTATATAAACTCACTACCGATCCAGTAACGCTTCGAGCGCGCTGCAAATTAGGCACGTAAATAGCTTGGTTTAGCGATACTGAAATCGAAACCAAATAACCTCGGTTTGTACACACCCCAAATCGAAACTGATCGGTTCGATTTTTAAATATCGGTTTTGTTTTCAGACATTAAATTGCAAACACAAGCAAAACTTACAAATACTATTTGTATTTGTGTGGAATCATTACTTCCATCCACCACTAACACTCTTAATTTTTTACATTTGCATTACAATAAAGATTATAGAAAAAACCAAATGAGTGCATGTTATGCTATTCTTACATTGCAACGCATATGTATCTGAATTACAGGCTTAGGATCATGGGATCAGTCACGGACTCACGAGAAGAAGAGTCACAGTGAAGACTGACACAAATCACAAAACATTTGAATCATGGTTTATAGGTCCAGTTTCATTGAGTTATCGATGGTGTAAACCTAAACCGAAACCGAATCCGAACCGTAACGGTCATTTCGGCCGTTTAGGTATTGTGTGCATGCCCCTAATTGCAAATCGGTCCGAAAAGAATCTAGAGTCATGCTATGACTAAAATTTAGCAGATTAAAATCAAAACTGAAACCGAACCGGGTCGAATTTTTCGAGCCAGCTAACCCATACTCAAAATAGGCTCATAATTTATCTCTAGTCGGTCTGAATGACTTGAAATTGACAATTTGTAAGTTTGGATTATTATTATATTAAGCCCTACTCTAGTAGTCTATAAGTGCCTAATGATAAATTACATTACATTTAATTAATTAAATTTGATGATGAATCGAAAATTCGAAATAAATAAATAAATATATATATATAATATATCTGTAGCTCTAAAAGGTTTGATAAGAAAGCAGAGGGACAGCTAAGCGGGGTGACATTTTAATTAGCCGGCGAAATCTGGAGAAATAGTTGTTCATGGTCTTATCATTTTCTCACGTGCTGACACGTGTGGTTAGTTATTTGGCGCGGTTGATTAGTTATATTCGTTTCCTGGCCAAAAAACTAGCTGACTCATATAATTTTTAATGCTTTAATATTAAATTCCAGATTTTGCTTTTAAACTTTGATGCTTTATTTAGGTGATTTTTATCCGCAAAGCAGTTTTGGCTATCCGCACTCTATTTGTATGAGATATATGCGTCTTTTGGAAATACATTTTGTACATACTTGTTTGGGAAAAGTGTTCAACACGAAAGCTGTAAATCTCATCGAGATCTACAGATTTGGCTATCCGCACAAGACGTATTGCTGCCCTGATTGAAATCTGAGCGTAACTATAGCGAATTTTGGAAATACGCCTTGTAGATGCAATTTTAGAAAAAGTGTTCAACAATGCATGTACAAAACTCATATAAATAGAGTGCGGATAGCCAAAACTGCTTTGCGGGTAAGAATCACATTTATTTAATGATTATTAAAGGACACCTTAAAAGTTTAAATCAAAGCGCTAAGCCGCTAAATCTATTTTATCTCACGCATCAAGTTTAATTAACGAGTTTATATTACTATTATTATTATTTTAAAATTGGCTTTCAATGTGTTTTTCTCCATCTTTACTCACGATAATAAAAAATGCATTAAGATTAGGAACAACTCGATGATTGATCATGATTTTGATGAGCCGATTCGTGTGGATCGAGGAATTCGTAGGGCCCGTTTGACACGGTGGTGACTGTCATAAATGCGGTTTCATGTCAAACGTATATATTATGATGTTGGCGTATTTCGTCCAAACTCCCCGGAGCAAAAATGCCGCGGCAGACAAAACCTTAGTTTCGTGATGTGAAACAATGGAGGTTGGATCAGTTTGGACAAGCTGGCCCATTTATATGTGATTTCAAAGTTGATCTTCAATGGTCCGCGCACTTGCGCCGGATTTTAAATGCGAAATTTTGCATCCGATTTATATTGAGAAAGATATTTTGAAAAAAATTGTTACTTGTAGACATCCCATAATGTTTAGCCTAAACTCTTCACCATAAATGAACCACTACAAGTCTCACTCTCTCTCCTCTCTCTCTCTCATCTAATCACTTTATCTAAGTCACTCATTTTTGGGCCTAGTTTTATATTTAGATTAAGAGTTTAATATTTTATTTAACGACCCATTACGCTAGTTTTGTAGAAAGTTTATTTTGTTATTTATTCAAAGTTTAAAATATATCAAATTTTAAATCCTCAGATTAAATTTTAATAATTGATCGAATGCGACTACAGCTTAAACTACAGTTATTTAAATTATTCTTTGTTTAATATGTGATTTTGGTCGATCAATTCATCATTGACTATAGAATCGATCAAAATTTAAATTTTTTATTTGATAAATTTAGTCCACTAAATAATTTGTAATTTTTGGCAATGTAAAGTAAGGTTGAGCATATTATTTGAAACTCGAAAGTTGCTCGAAAATCGCTCGAATATTGAGTCGAATCGGAATCGGTTACAGTTGATTCGACTCAATTTGAGTCGATTCAATTTGACTTGAATCTGATTTCGAGCCAGCCCTGAACCGCTCGAAATATGATTCGAATCAGCTCGAATTGATTAAAAATATTATGTATTTATTAATATATTATTATGTTAAAATTAAAAACACTAAATTTTAAACCCAAATACAAAATTGAAAGTTTTAAGTGTTTCATTTGCTAAATTTAAATGTTTTCGAATTTAATTTCGAGCCAACTAGGAATAAAGAGAAAATTTGCCAAATTTTGAGCCAGCTTGATTCGATTTCGAGTCAGCTCAATTCAATTTTGAGCCAGCTAAATTAGATTTCGAGCCAGTTCAATTCGATTTCGAGTCAGCTCGATTCTATTTCGCGTCGGCTCATAATCGAAATCGATTTCGATTTCGAGCCGAGTTCGACTCGAAAATATAATTTCGATTTCGAGCAGAGCCCAAATCGCTCGAACTCGGCTCGATATCAACCATAATTTAAATGTCAAGATTTCGTGTTAATTGTACCTCCAACAAACTATCTTTCTTTCACACCCAATTGTTATTTTAAGCATAAATTTTAATATTTTATCATATAATGTGATGCATGTTCACAATTACGATGCAAGAATAAAAAAAATGTAAATGATTTCAAAATCTCCCTAAAAAAATTCAACATGGTTCTTAAATCCCAGTGCAAAACACTCTTATACTAGTTTTATGAGTCTCATAAGGAAAAGACTCTATCATACCTTGCATAGGGGATAGGTTCCAGCAACGCTGTGGAAGATAGAGTGTTGTCCCTAAATTTTGGGAAACCACTATAAATTTGTGTCCTTCTCCATTGCTAGTTTTTTTTCTCTCTCATTTTATTTAATACATCCAAGAAACTTTACCTGTGACATTTCCAATTGACATCAGAGCGAGGTTTACTTTTAAATGTTAAAATCTTGGTGAATCAAGACCTGATCAGTAAATATTTACTTGAGAATTACTTATCACAGCATGTCTCGGCAAAAAAGACTATGTCACTTGAGCGCGCCGATAAAATCCACTAATAAAATAGGAGGTTACAGATTACAATATTTGGACAAGAAAATATAATCTCTGGAGTTGTCACCGAGGGTGTCGATAACTTCCTAAAAAGAAGTTATCTAGCCTTTTATTTTGACTAAATATTTTATCATAAACCAAAAAATGTTCTAAATGAATATAAAATATAAATAAATTCATGTTTATTTCAATTATGGATCATTTGATTAAAATCATTTGTTTTCTTATTAGAAACGCCGAAGAAATCGACTCGGAGAAGAAAAGCTGGACTTAAATATTTTGGCCTGCACAATATTGTTATAACATCCAATTTTGGATGTTATAACATTTCTGGACGGATTTCAAATTTAAAATTCCGAATTTGCTCCATTTTCAAATATGAAAGGACACATCTCTTGGGAGTGGGCTGCTCGTTTTTATGGGAGGAAAATAATCATCAAAGTGGACGAAATTGGAGAGGGAGAAAAGAGTTTTGGAGAAGAGGAAAACTAGGGTTTGCAAAAATCCTAGTGAAGAAAGAGGCCGGACCGGATCTTCAACGGCATAGGATTGATCACATCTTTGAGTGGAATTTTGCATCATTTCACTCTCTTAAGCATGTCTAGTAAGATCTTTCTTATTTGGTTTCTTCCTTCCATTATGAACTAATCTTTTAGATCTTGTGTGTTGTTAGTACTTTGTTTGTTGTGATGGTTGGATTTTAATTTTCTTATGGATGTTTGGAATATTATTTTTATTGAATTTATGATTCTACTTTTGGAATGTTTGGCTTAAGTTCATCTTTAATTTGCTTGGCAAGATTCGAGAGAGGAGTCAGGCTAGATGATTGCTTTATTTTATGCGGCAAGATTCGTGAGAGGAGTCGCGTAAATCTTTAACCAAATTTCCATTTTTATACTACACTGCGAGATTCGAGAGAGGAGCGGTGAAAGTATATCATGAATTTCAATATAGCATAAAGGTAGAAAGAGATTTCATCTTTTGCTAGCAACTTTGATTTGTATGTTTTATGTTAATCTCTTTCATCTAAGTTAGAGATAACTAGGTGATTTAGAGTATTGGATTTCAGAGATCGAGAGATGATGACATCCACTTTTAAATCGTTGCAAGATAATTAATCAAGCATTTCATAAAGGTTCATCATAAAAATCATCACCATAAGCAAAGGAAAACAATACACAAGATTATTTCTCAAACTGATATTTCTCCAATTAAGTTGATAAAAGTATTCGTAAGTAATTCTTGTTTAGTTTTGTTGTTACTGTTAATTGTTCATTATTAAAAACTCACTTTGATTATTCCGCTTGAATTTAAAGAAAAGGTAGAGCTAGTATTTGCGAGCACTAAATTATTCACTTCTCTGAGGGAACGATCTTTTCTCACTTTATATTACTTGATTCGACACGTGCACTTGCGTTAAAACGTAAATCTATTTTGGGCGTATCAAGTTTTTGGCGCCGTTGCCGGGGAAGTGCAACTATTTAGTGATTCTCTTCTTGCAATATTAGTAAACCCTGAGTATTTAGGGCTCAAGTTTTTGTTGTTTTATTTGAGAAATAAATTTTGATGTTGTTTTTTTAATTCTCTTTTCATTGTTATTTTAAAATTTCTAAGCGGGTCTCCATAGTGATTTTGTATTTGTACAGTTAGTTTATGCATAATTTCAATTTGTGAATCCACACATGCAACACCATGTTTTCTTACTCTCTATGCCGATGGTGCGGGTCTTATAATCATAATAGTGATAATTGTTATATAGGAGACCATGGTTATACGTCATATGGCTCACCTTATGGAGCACCAATATCATATGATATGTCATATGACGAGCCTAATTTTTATAATTACGCACCTCCACAACAAGTGTCGTTCCCTTATTTCAGCACGACCCCTCAAAAGCCGCAAAGAAGTGGGGAACAATGCATATTCTGTCATTGCACCTACCACGTATTAAAAGAGTGCGCTGCATTTCAACGTAAAAGGGAGGAGGAGAATGAACCGTATATTGAAATTAGTCTATCTGATTATCCACCTTGTTTACGGGGGGCTATTGCGGATTCTCTCCGCACACTTGACATTCCTTCTACCTCTGATGATCCATACACAGTACCACCTTGTCTATGGGGGAGTATTGTGGATTTTCCTTCCGATGATTTGTGCAATGACATGGTTGTGCCTTCTCTACACACGCAATCATCATCTCTTTTGGATTCACCACACGAGGAACCAATCCACATTTTCTCTGATATTGCGATTGCCGTAGTTCCTCCTTTGCATAAACTTTCTACACTCATTTCTATCGATCCTGTTTTAGCCATCCAGCAGTGTGAGGTTACAGAGATTGTAGTCGAGTCAAAAAAATTTGACGATGTCATCTCACTGGTTGAGGAAATATCCACTTCCTCACTTGTTGATGATGTCCATTTTGCTTGCGTGACTCCTATACCTTCTGATATCTCTTGCCCTGCTTTGGATGTCGACAGTAGTGTGCAAGATTTGGAGCCTGTTGAGAGTGATACCGGGACCACTCTACAACTTTTTAATTATTTATGTCTTTCTTCTAATTTATTTCCTAAACCTCTTTCTCCATCTAAGCATATGCATGTTGATGAGATGAGTGAGGAGCAGATGTCCTGCTCCTCTTACTTTTTATTTCCCTTACCTATGAAGTTCATGTATTATTATTCAGGAGAGGGAGTAACTGTGTTATCTCCGTATCGGTACCCGTTACCGCAACGGATATTAAGGCCGTTACATGTTCACTTTATCTTTCACAGGCCAATAATTTAGAATATTTTTAAGGCATGAATAAGTCATGCTGGGGAGACAATAAACCCAGTAGTTATCTTTCGTTTCCTGCATTTTGTGTTTTAATTTTCCTTTATTTTTTTTCCTCCAATAATTTAGAAGCTTAGTGGGAGGCAACTCATCTAATATGAATTTTTTTAATATTATATGTTGTTAACTTGGTAAAGGATATGTGAGTGAGAGAGTAAAAACACAAGATGATGACCATGAAGGAATAGCAGAAAAGGTAAAAATTCGGCTAAGAAAAGGAAGAAATGAAAGTAGGCTGAAAATTTTTCTAAGTCAAATTCGTATAAGGCAATTGTTACAACAACTGAAAATAATTGTTACAACATTGTCACTGCTGCACAAAATTGTTACAACAACTGAAAATAATTGTTACAACATTGTCACTGCTGCACAAAATTGTTACAACGCAGAAAATAAATTGTTATAACATTGCTCGCTTTGTGCAATTCCTTCAGGATTTCGTGCGCCGGATGGGTTCGACGTTCGTCGAACCGGATTCTAATTTAACCGCCGCATAGGTTCGACGTTCGTCGAACCTATTTCCTAATTTAATCTGACTGGCTACTAGTTAGATTTTCGTCGAACCCAATTCCATATATAATATAACCGCCTGCTAGGTTAGATTTTCGTCTCGCTCAGACCGCTGAGAAGAAAGGCGGTCGACGGGCGATTCTGCTGAGAAGAAAGACGGAGATGAACATCGAAGTAGCAGGCATTTCGCAAGAAAGCGAGAGGATCCTTGCGGCTCGACATCATGGTGCATCGGCATCGGAGCGAGGAGGTGGCTAGAGCGCAGAAAGAGGTAATACTCTGACCTTCTCCCTCATGCTAAGCAGTATACTTTGTTAGAGGTTGATTTCTCTTAGCCTCATTTTCGATTTAGGCTGAGTCTTCTAAGAAAAGAAAGAAAAGGGGCAAGGGAAAGAGTGTAGCCCAAAAATTTGGAAATTTTTTTTTACTCCATCGGCTGAGAGAAGGTTCCAAATGCTAAAGGAAATACCCTGCATCTATGAGATATTTTCTTAGTGTGATATTTTCTTTTATACCCTGCATCTATGAAATACCCTGCAGTATACTTGAATGCTTCTTAGTGTGATATTTTCTTTTATTTCATCTATGCTGTTAGCCGTGATGTATTTTTGTTAGTGTTGATTTTACTCTTACTTGCATAGCACTATCTTATACTACTGCTCATTATAAGATGCTTCTTAATGTTTGGTGCAATTTAGTGAAGCCTGGGGCTTACATTTTTCATATTATGATTCTACAACCCTCATATTTCTCGAATCGGTGTGACCCGACCCAGACGAAGCCTAGACAGCGAAAATGGCCGAGGCGAGCAAAACGACCGCGCGAAGAGGTCACGGAGGGAGTGGGAGAATTTCCCTCACTCATCCGGGCGAGTGGGAGCAGCCCTCCCACTCGCCGGGCGAGTGGGAGCAGCCCTCCAGCTCGCCGGGAGAGTGGGAGGAGCCTCCCACTCGCCGGGCGAGTGGGAGTGGCCTCCCACTCGCCGAGCGAGTGGGAGGGGCCTCCCACTCGCCCACTCGCCGGGCGAGTGGGAGCAGCCCTCCCACTCGCCGGGCGAGTGGGAGGAGCCTCCCACTCGCCGGGCGAGTGGGAGTGGCCTCCCACTCGCCGCCCCCTTTGGGCGAGTGGGAGGGGCCTCCCACTCGCCCGGTGTAGGTCGGGAGGTCAGTGTGACCTCCCGTGAGGGGGGGGGGGGGGATGGACACCTCGAGTCCCACTCGCCCCCCCCCCCCCCCCCCCCTTCACACGTGATCGGTGGTGGTCATGGTTGGACTGCGAATAGCAGGATTTTTGCTATCCGCAGTCCATTTTTGGGAAGTCTATAAATAGACCCCCATGGGCACCTTGGGAAGGGTTGGTGACTACCCCCTCCCTCACGTGATCTTGTGAGCAAGCACCCCCCCCCCCCTCCCTTGTCATCCTTCAGCTGACAGTGAGGTGGTTCTTAGTGCCCTCCAAGGTGCCCAGGCTCAGCATTGGCTTGGGAGGGGAAGCGCTCTAAGATCTTCCGGGTATGTGGTGGGACCTCCGCGCTGCAGCTTAAGGGGTCCATTTGTGGATTCGAGTGTTCAACAAGTCCAAGTCTTTCAGTTCTTAGTGACCGGTCAAGGGTCTAGGCTTAGAACAAGTAAGGGTTAGTCGCAACCCCCTTTCGAACGCTGAGACCGGGAAACTGGTTTCAACATTCTTAGGCTTAGAACAAGTAAGGGTTAGTCGCAACCCCCTTTCGAACGCTGAGACTGGGAAACTGGTTTCAACATTCTGGTGCGGTGAGCGTGGAAGCGACTAGTTCGGAAACCTCTGAGCCAAGTCCCATGGCTGGAAGCGACGAGTTGGGAGACCCGCCTCCGCCTTGCGAGTATGTGAAGAAGAGCGACTTCGACGAATTCAGCAAGAAGATCCTGGAGTTCATGCAGGCCATGTCCTCCGCTCGCGGCGAATGCTCAACACCGCCTGCACCTAGGATCCCCTCACTCCCCCTAGTAGAAGTAAGGAACAGCCAGCAAGGGAGGGAACCAGCCTCGGAGGAAGGCTTAAGTCTCCAAGCACGGGTGATTTTCAATAGTTCACCCCGGACCAGCTGCCCAGGCGGGGAGGCGATGGGAACACCTCCCCTCAACCAAGAAGAATGGAGGAGCCCTTTCTGCGAGCTGGTCATGTCAGCTCCCGTTCCGGATGGATTCCGCGATCCCGCCATGTCCTACTATGAGGGGGATAGCGATCCACTCCAGCATCTCCAGTGGTTCGAGGACATGACCTCGATCAGGCAAATGTTGGACGCCTTCATGTGCAGGCTTTTCGCCGTCTCATTCCAAGGAAAGGCGAGGGATTGGTTCCACTCGCTCCCGGCGGGAACAATCTTCCGTTTCGAAGATCTGCGCCGAAGTTTCTTGTTGAGGTTCTCTACCTCGAAGAAGAGGAGAAAGAGTATGGAAGCCTTGTTCGCAGCCAGGGGAGTCGCTGGCTGACTACATGGACAGGTTCCAAGCGGAGGTCCTCCTTGTCGTCGAAGTGCTCGGACACACCCTGCAGCTGGCTTTCACCCTTAGGCTGCTGCTGGGGCTGTTCCGGATGAGTCTAACTCGGAACCCTCCGTTGTCTTTCGAGGAGTTAATGAAGCGTGCCGATCGCGAAACCGAGGTTGAAGCTACCAATCAGGAGTTCGTGGCTAGGTTAGCCGAGGTAGCAGAGGAGGAAAGGAAAGAGCGTGGAGGAAGAAAGAAGGAGGAAGTGAAGAGTCAGAGACAACAGGGACCTCCCGTTGGGCAGGAGCAAGGCTGGAAGTCGCAACCGACAGCCGCCCGACCAGCTTGGAGGTCACAGGTTGGTCCCCCTCAAGGCCAAGGAAGGGGCCACTTCCAGGGAAGAGGAGGCTATCAGGGGAGGCACGGGCGGTTCCACCCAGCAGGATGGCAACAGGGCCCGGGGCCGCTGCAAGTCCAACCCAGCAAGCCATGGCCATCGGTCGGAAGAGTAGCGGAAGGAAGAGGGGACGTTGGGAGAAGCAGGGGGGCGAGCTGGCGCTGCTATACTGTGACTTCCACCAGCAGGAGGGTCACGCGACCGCAGCTTGCCCCGAGTTCCTCGAGATGAGGGAAGAAGGAAGAGCCCCAGCAGGGGGAAGCAGCTGTGCCTGGAAGGACCTCAGACAGTGGAAAAGGGGAAGAGCAAGGAGGAGGATGATCCATGCGAAGAAATGGTCGATATAGGGGACCTAGGAGGGATCGGGGTCATCCACGGGGGAGCAGGCAAAGAGGCCACCCGGAAGGGGAGCCTCCATGCCATATACCGTCGGAGCATTGCCTCGACCTCCCGGTCCCCACCTCCGAGCGAGAAGATTACCTTCTCCATCCAAGACCTGCCGGCCAATGAGGATCCTTTCTGCGACGCGCTGGTCATCAAGGCGGCGATCGAGAACTTCACTGTCTCCCGGATCCTAGTCGACAATGGGAGCTCGGTGAACGTGGTGTTCAAGAAGGCCTTTGAAGGAATGAAGGTTGACGTCAAGCGAGTGCTAGCATCGGATGGGCCACTTTTCGGATTCTCCGGGGAGAGGAAAGAGGTGGAAGGGGGAGTCGAACTCCTCGTCACCCTGGGGGGAACTTCAAAGAATTGTCGGTTCGTCATCGTGGACGCGCCGAGCAGTTACAACGCCATTTTTGGGCGTCCCCTCATCAGCGCGTACAAATGCGTGCCGTCCTCCTACCATCAGTGCTTGAAGTACAACTCCGAAAAGCTCCAGGTGAGAGTCAGGGGGGATCCCCGGGAGGCGCGCCAGTGCTACGTTACTGCGGTCAACACAATCGGATGGATGCAAGCAGCCGAAGAAGTGGAAGAAGCGATGGCAGGAAGGGCTAAGGAGCAGGCGGCAGGATGAGCCCAGAATAGGCGAGGTGTAAGGAAATGCCCAGGGAAGGGCGAGATGTAACAGCGTGCCCAGATAGGGGCGAAGTGTAGTGAAGTGCCCGGATAGGGGCGAGATGTAAGGAGGGGCCCAGAAAAGGGCGAGGTGTAGCAGGATGCCCAAAGGGGCGTAGCGTAAGTAAGTTGTAATAGGTAAGAACTATGAATGGGAAAGGGGTTCTGGAAGAATATCCAGGTTCAAAATCCCTGACTAGAGACCCTCCGCCGGGTTAAGTCATGCCGGTGGAGGGGGGACGTATCAGGTCAACTCGTGGCTTGGTGATTAGATTGAGAAGGCGTAGAGTTCCTCCACACCCGGTTGAGCTAAGACTCCCAGGACATAGATAGGTACTTCCACCTCCAGACAGATTGGGAAGGCGTTGAGTTCCTCCACACCCGGTTGAGCTAAGACTCCCAGGACGTGGATGGGTACTTCCACCTCCAGTCAGATTGGGAAGGCGTCGAGTTCCTCCACACCCGGTTGAGCTAAGACTCCCAGGACGTGGATGGGTACTTCCACCTCCAGTCGTATTGAGAAGGCGTGGAGTTCCTCCACACCCGGTTGAGCTAAGAATCCCAGGACATGGATGGGTACTTCCACCTCCAGACAGATTGGGAAGGCGTTGAGTTCCTCCACACCCGGTTGAGCTAAGACTCCCAGGACGTGGATGGGTACTTCCACCTCCAGTCAGATTGGGAAGGCGTTGAGTTCCTCCACACCCGGTTGAGCTAAGACTCCCAGGACGTGGATGGGTACTTCCACCTCCAATCGGTAGGATCCCTGACTAAAAGAGACCACTCCACAGACTCAGTCATATTAACAGATGAGAGACTCATCGGGCCAGTCAACGACTCGGTGACCGATTCAAGCAAAGGTATCAACTCCTCAAGTAGTAAAGAAAAAAAAAAATAAGCTGAGACAATTCGTTTAAGATAACTACTGATTCGTTGATAACATGTACTACACGAATTGTTACTTCACTTTTCTAGTACATGCAGGCTTGAAGGAAAAAGGCAAACACAAAAAATACATAGTTCTCAGGAGGAACGGGAGAAAAGAAGAAGTCACAGGCCGCCCTCACGACCATGGGGAGTAGCCGCCGCTGCTAGGGGGCGAGCCGGATCGCCCAGGTGAAGGAAAGAGCTCGGGTAGGATGTCGCTGGCGGAGACCCCCCTCCAGCTGTCTTGAATAGCGTCCACGTCATGGAGGCGACTCACCAGGGCTCGGGCCGTTGACGCCATGATTTTCCCCCGAGCGCGCTCGACTTCAGCGGGTCGAGATGGGGCTGGCCTCGCCGCTCTCGAAGGTGCACCTCCTTCTCCTCCCCCTTCTCTTAACTGCCTATGAGCTTCGGCAAGCTGAGCCCTTAGGTCCTGCACTTCCTGGTCCGACTCCTCACATCGTCTCCTGAGCGAGTCGGCGGCACCGGGTTCCTGCAGACCGGCAAGACAAATAAGTTAGAACCTGCGAATAATAAGGAATTAAAAGGAGAAAAGGAAAGTGCATTAAGGAGGGCACGAACCAAGCCCCCGGATGACTCCTCCAGGAGTTTCTCGGCAGTGGCCAAGCGAGCCGCAAGGTCAGTGGCTTTCTCTTCTGCATCCAGCTTCGACGCGTCCGCCCGCACCGACCGTTGCGAGAGACTAAGACCTCGGCGGACGGCCATGTGGGAGAGTTCGGTCGCACGAAGCTGGGCCTGGGAGCTCGCATACGCAAGGTCACGCATGGACATATCCCTGTAGGATGCAGCATCCTGCCGACCGTAGATGTCGTAGGTAAAGCTATACGCCGCGCCATCCGTGATATCTCCCTCAATCCACGAAGGCCGCTGGGAGGTGAGGGAGACCCGGTTCATCGTCTCATCCCAATAGACGATAGGTTCGCCTAGAGGGTCCGTGGCCTTTCCCCCCATCTCAAAGTTGGGATGATTGGCCAATGCGTTGGGGTCACTCGGTTGCCCCCTCTCCCTAGGCAGTACCCTGGAATCCCTTCGGCAAACTGCCTTCCCCCGCCGCATCCTCGGCTCCTTCGGTGGGGAGGAGGGCGCTCACTCCTCAACCACCCGCTCCTTATCCCTCCTCTGACTCGATCCAAGTATCTTCGGAGCCGAAGCCGAATCAGCCGCAACCTCCTCGTTGAGCCCATGGGCGGAGGAGGAACTTCCTCCTGCGGAGGGAAGGCGTCGAGGAAGGGACCGAACACCTGCACAAGTTGGGACGAGTTGAGCAGCAATGGGAGGAAATGAGCCATAAGAAAGACAAGTTGTCGAGGTCCAAGTACCTGCCCCCGGTTCCACGTAGGTGAGTTGATTGATGTTCTTCCGGAGGTGATCAACCTCAAAGCTCGCACCCTTAAGGAAGCGGTGCAGCTCAGCAGCCTCCCCACGTAGTGAGGGGGGTTTACAAACCTTCTCGGGCCTCTGTATGGGGGAGAAGGGGATGCCGCCCAGGTCACCCCGAACAAACACAAATGACTCGTTCCAGTGGTGGACCTTGTTGGAGGTCTTGTGCACCTCCATGTGTGTGCCGGTCAGAAAGCACACCCCGTCAGCGGTCGCTCGGAAGGTGAAGATCTTGCGGAACACATTTAGTTCAAACATCACCTTCTCCTCCCGCAAATAGCATGCGTAAGCTGTTAACATCGAGATCGCATTTGTGTTAACCTGAGCCGGGACTACGCCAAAGTAGTCCAGGAACTTTTTCACCTCAGGCCACAAGGGCAGCCGTAGCCCAGCCTCGAAGTGAAGGAGAGGAAATGCAAGCCAGTTATCGTAAAAGGAGTCGACGGTCTCACCCCCTGATGGGCATCTGCATTTCCACCCTTCGGGGAGGTAGGAAGTCCTAAAGGCGGAGAGCTCCTCCTTGGATACTTTCCCTACGGGGAAAGAACTCTCCGAGAAGTTGGCCGCGTTTTGTTCCCGACCATTCCTCTTGACAGCTGAACGGTTGGATGCCATCGTGTAGGAGTGGAAGGAAAGAGTAGAGCCGGATCTGGGAGAAAGGCAAGGCAAGGGAGGAAATGAAGGTGAAGGTCCAAAGGGGGAAGGAGGGCGTATTTATAAGGGAGGGGTAAAAGGGGAGGCGAGTGGATCATGGGATCCACTCGCCCAAGGGCATGAAGGGGGGTGGACCAGGTGGTCCACTCGCCCCGGGCGAGCGGACCGCAAGGCCCGCTCGCCCCGAGCATAGACGAGTGGACCTTGAGGTCCACTCGCCCGGTGCACGGGAGTGGACCTCATGGTCCACTCGCCCGGCAGAGGAGGGAGGGCCTCACAGCCCTCTCCCCTGAGGTAGCGATGCGGACCGAAGGGTCTCTTCGCCTACGTCTCCCCCCTGACACACCACCCAACTGCTTCGCCCTCGGACCGTCCACCCGAGGTCCCTATCCCCCGCCTGTTACTCCACTGTCTCAGTGTTGCTGCGCTCACCCTGCATGAAAGTTAGCCAAATAATGACAGCTCAACTGAGATATAACTCGGCAGAGTTATTAAAACAAACATGACATAAACATGACAAAACAAATAGTCCGGTCGCGGAACAGACGAGCTGCTGCGACGTGTCGATCCTCATTATTACATAACAAATAGTACATCCCCAAAGGGGAGGGGTGGCTAACGCGCCGTCCACTTCCAGAAGCCCTGGTCCAGGGTGAAGGGGACCCCCCACGCGTGGATTCAAAGCATGCCTTGGCTGAGGAGAGCTCCTCGGTCACGGTACGCACGGAGGCCTCCACCCGGCGAAAATGATCCTCGAACGGTGTCGTCATGCCGCCAAATGCGAGCCGGACCTCCCCTCGTAGGAGATTGAGTTCAGCCTCCAGCCTCTCCACCCGACGCTCCAGCACGCCAACACGGGCGAGGGGGTCGGGTCCGGAAGATAGCCTCCCCTCCCGCAGCTCCTGGGTAAGAGTCTCCAAGCGGCTCAGACGGACAAAGACGTCGGGACGGTCCCCGACGGGCTCCGAGATTGCAGTAGGAGAGTGGGGTGGCGACGAGACTTCCTTTCGGCTCGACTGGCCCGTCGAAGTCTTGCCCCCTCCAGCAGATGAGTCATCGTGAGCAGTCGAGAGGGCGGCAGGTTCCCGGACGAGAGAGATAGGACTCACCCGAGCGTCTGCACCCGTTCCCTCTACCACTCTTCGGATCCCTTCGAGGTCATCCGCGAGAAGCTATGAACAATGAAAAAGCACGTTGTCATGGACAGATATAACCACAAGTGTGAAGCAGGAAGGAGGAGAGAGCCGATACCATATCCATATCCAGTCCGCGGGCAAACTCGGTCACCCCATGAGAGGATGATGACGCAGCCTCCTTCACCAACTCGGGGCGGGGCTTCTTCCGAGGCGATCGCACCGCAGGGCGGGTAGGACAAGACGGAGGGCCATGGACCAGAGCTTTAAGCTCCGTCACGTCAGACGAACCCTTCCCAACAAAGTCTTTGAAGCGAGCCCAGAAGTCTCGAGGTGGATCCATCTCGTTCGAAGAGGGAGGGGGGGAAGCACTCAGGAAGGGTGCTCTTCTCACCCTTCTCTTCGAGGGGTCTTATATAGCCATCAGGTGGAACCCTCCAAAGATTCCCTCCGGGTCCCACCAACTCGTTCAATAGGTGGGTTGGACTTTCTTTCCGAGCTTGAGTCAAGCTCGCAAAGAGCGGGGATTGTGTACAACCCTCATATTTCTCGAATCGGTGTGACCCGACCCGGACGAAGCCTAGACAGCGAGAATGGCCGAGGCGAGCAAAACGACCGCGCGAAGAGGTCACGGAGGGAGTGGGAGAATTTCCCTCACTCATCCGGGCGAGTGGGAGCAGCCCTCCCACTCGCCGGGCGAGTGGGAGCAGCCCTCCCACTCGCCGGGCGAGTGGGAGCAGCCCTCCCACTCGCCGGGCGAGTGGGAGGGGCCTCCCACTCGCCCACTCGCCGGGCGAGTGGGAGCAGCCCTCCCACTCGCCGGGAGAGTGGGAGCAGCCCTCCCACTCGCCGAGCGAGTGGGAGGAGCCTCCCACTCGCCGGGCGAGTGGGAGTGGCCTCCCACTCGCCGCCCCCTTTGGGCGAGTGGGAGGGGCCTCCCACTCGCCCGGTGTAGGTCGGGAGGTCAGTGTGACCTCCCGTGAGGGGGGGGGGGGGGGGGATGGACACCTCGAGTCCCACTCGCCGCCCCCCCCCCCCCCCCCCCCCCCCCCCCTTCACACGTGATCGGTGGTGGTCATGGTTGGACTGCGAATAGCAGGATTTTTGCTATCCGCAGTCCATTTTTGGGAAGTCTATAAATAGACCCCCATGGGCACCTTGGGAAGGGTTGGTGACTACCCCCTCCCTCGCGTGATCTTGTGAGCAAGCACCCCCCCCTTGTCATCCTTCAGCTGACAGTGAGGTGGTTCTTAGTGCCATCCAAGGTACCCATGCTCAGCATTGGCTTGGGAGGGGAAGCGCTCTAAGATCTTCCGGGTATGTGGTGGGACCTCCGCGTTGTAGCTTAAGGGGTCCATTTGTGGATTCGAGTGTTCAACAAGTCCAAGTCTTTCAGTTCTTAGTGACCGGTCAAGGGTCTAGGCTTAGAACAAGTAAGGGTTAGTCGCAACCCCCTTTCGAACGCTGAGACCGGGAAACTGGTTTCAACAATGATGGATGAGTTTCATAGCAACTATATTTTCTCTTGATTTTCAATCTTACGATGGTGCAATGTGGTTCATATTAAGATGATTTTATGATAATTTCTGAGCTTCATCTTGATGACCTCTTTGACTATGTTCTGCTTTAATATCTATGCACTCTAGACATTTTGAGTATGCAGGCCTTATTATTACGATTAAGTGTGGAGGTGGGAGCATAAATACGAAGTCTTGAACATCTTTTCCATCACTTTCAATTCATGGGAGTTTCCTATTTCAATTTTAGACTTCTTCTTATTTTTGTTTATTGCTCCATTCCAGATTTTGCATGATATAGTCTCTTTGCTAGGGACTAGCAAAGCCTAAGTGTGGAGGTGGGGGTAATATAACCCCTACCACTTGAGTGAAAATTAAATCAACCTTACATGAATTTTATGATCTTAATTCTTGTTGTTATTAATCAACAAGTTACTCAAGTGTTCAATGATAATTAATTGGTATGGCTTATCAATCTTAGGAGTTCAATTCATGAATTTGAAGTTAGTAAGAATTTTTTGGATTATGCTCATTTAGGCAATTATTTCATGCACAAAATTTTTGTTTACGACCAAGGCAATTTTTGATATTGACTTCTGCAAATACCAGGGAGGGGTGAGCAAGAACTGAGTTAACGATGTAAGTCAAGACTTGAGTTTAGGAAGTTAATCCATTTCGAGCATCCACTAAATACTTTGAGTCTTATCCTTACCACTTTGATATACATCATTCCATGCTTAAATTCCATATGTTCCTACTAGTTGTATCTTAATAAGTAGTCATTTATGGGTGTTTAATTACAAAAAAAAGTAAAAAAAATTCATAGTGATATGTGGCCTAGGTATTTGTATACATACTTGGAATGATCCCTACTGTGATATATATAAAAAAAAGTAAAAAAAACATCATAGTGATTATGTGGCCTAGGTATGTACACATGTACTTGGAATGATCCCTACTATGAAAAAGAAAAAAAATATGTTGATAAACCTCATATTATGGTAAACTTGCTAAGATTACTAACTAGGGAATGTCAGTCCACTATCAAAGTTACCCATAAATTTCGAACCAAGCCAAAGTCATTCTGATATTCAATTGAACTACTAACTTATGTGGAGACTAAAATCAATAGCTTAGCATATTCTTACCCTTTCCAATAGATGCAGAGGTTCAATAAGAAATATTGCATGGGAGTAAATTTCTTTTTAGCACTCACCGCACTTAAATCTTATTTGAGCATTATCTTTTATTCAAGCTAATGGAACTATGAATGGTTGAATTTTTATTGATTGTAGGCTTATCAATTGAGTAAAGCGAATTTCTATAGTATGCTATGATTAATTTTTTTTACAAGGATGAAAGATCATTTGAATTTATGTTATGTTATTAGTTCTTCATTCAAGCCAGTAATTTGAATGATCTTTGCTAGGGACTAGCAAAAGTTTAAGTGTGGAGGTGTGATAACTTCCTAAAAAGAAGTTATCTAGCCTTTTATTTTGACTAAATATTTTATCATATACCAAAAAAATGATCTAAATGAATATAAAATATAAATAAATTCATGTTTATTTCAATTATGGATCATTTTATTAAAATCATTTGTTTTCTTATTAGAAACGCCGAAGAAATCGACTCGGAGAAGAAAAGCTGGACTTAAATATTTTGGCCTGCACAATATTGTTATAACATCCAATTTTGGATGTTATAACATTTCTGGACGGATTTCAAATTTAAAATTCCGAATTTGCTCCATTTTCAAATATGAAAGGGCACATTTCTTGGGAGTGGGCTGCTCGTTTTTATGGGAGGAAAATAACCATCAAAGTGGACGAAATTGGAGAGGGAGAAAAGAGTTTTGGAGAAGAGGAAAACTAGGGTTTGCAAAAATCCTAGTGAAGAAGAAGGAGACCGGACCGGATCTTCAACGGCATAGGATTGATCACATCTTTGAGTGGAATTTCCTGCATCATTTCACTCTCTTAAGCATGTCTAGTAAGATCTTTCTTATTTGGTTTCTTCCTTCCATTATGAACTAATCTTTTAGATCTTGTGTGTTGTTAGTACTTTGTTTGTTGTGATGGTTGGATTTTAATTTTCTTATGGATGTTTGGAATATTCTTTTTATTGAATTTATGATTCTACTCTTGGAATGTTTGGCTTAAGTTCATCTTTAATTTGCTTGGCAAGATTCGAGAGAGGAGTCAGGCAAGATTCGAGAGAGGAGTCGCGTAAATCTTTAACCAAATTTCCGTTTTTATACTACACTGCGAGATTCGAGAGAGGAGCGGTGAAAGTATATCATGAATTTCAATATAGCATAAAGGTAGAAAGAAATTTCATCTTTTGCTAGCAACTTTGATTTGTATGTTTTATGTTAATCTCTTTCATCTAAGTTAGAGATAACTAGGTGATTTAGAGTATTGGATTTCAGAGATCGAGAGATGATGACATCCACTTTTAAATCGTTGCAAGATAATTAATCAAGCATTTCATAAAGGTTCATCATAAAAATCATCACCATAAGCAAAGGAAAATAATACACAAGATTATTTCTCAAACTGATATTTCTCCAATTAAGTTGATAAAAATATTCGTAAGTAATTCTTGTTTAATTTTGTTGTTATTATTAAAAACTCACTTTGATTATTCCGCTTGAATTTAAAGAAAAGGTAGAGCTAGTATTTGCGAGCACTAACGATCTGGGCGCGATGAGGTGTCAAAATCTAACAGTCACTATATCTTGACTATACTCTTATCATCATCGTCCTGCACTTTAGGGAGGAAGAAATTTTCATCATAATCATCCACCTCCAACCCATCATTTTCAGCAAAAATGAGACCTCCAAGACCGCGTTCTCCATCAAAAAACAAGCAGACAAGATCATAACCACCAATGATGCACACTGCATTGGTTGTGAGTCATCCACTTCATGCACTAGCACTACGTACCCTCCTATAACTGCTTGAAGATATGATGACAATCAAGAAGAGTACGCCGACCTAATTGTGCCGATGGAAAAAGTCATTAGAATTCTTCAGAAGTAACCGAGCTTCAAAAGACCTCCTCTGACCTAATCGCCAACATATATACAACAACGTTTGAAAGACAACTAAAGGCTATAAAAATGCCGCTATAGGTCAAATTTGTTATAGTGCATACTAGGGAACACTTCCGTGAGTTCCATAGAGATGTCGACTCTTAGGAACGAAGATCAGAAACAACGAAGAAAGTTCAAGAAATCAACGCAGAAAAGAGACACCGATTTACGTGGTTCGGCAACCTTGCATACGTCCACGTCCGCACTAGGGTTTTCACTATTTTTTTTTTCAGTTACAGAATTCGAGATGCAAAGAAGCCCTTTTATACTTGAAGTCTAGGGCAATCGTAATAATGAAATTACATAAATATCTCTGCCCAAAAAATACTCGAAAGGCAGTGGATGAATCGCCAGTACTATCAGACTCCGTATCTCCAACAGTCCGCGACCATGATACAGAGAGTTGTGGAGCTCTCCAGGATCTTGTTGAAAGAGGTAGTTGCATAAGTAAACTTTCCGCGGCACTGTGAGTGGATTGAACACAAAGATGTAGGTCTCTTGGGCAGCACCAATTGTGTTTGTGAGTGAAATTTGTGTCAGGAGATAGAGGTGTAGTACTTTTTCGTTTTCTTTTAATTCGTGGAAGAGGAGAGATTTATTATGTGGAAGAGGAGAGGAGAAAACTTTCAATTATTTATACAAATAGTTAGGAAGAAAAAAAACAAAGTAAAAAAAAAAGTGATGATGAAAGTACATATGTATCATTATCGTCAGTTCTAATATTTCTGATCGCCTCTTTCACTCGAGACCAACAATAAACACAATAGACGTATTTTGTGTTACGCTTGACCAACTCGAATTTTTGCCAGAATAAAGACAGACTCTTCTTAAAGATGAAGTTGATAAACATGCAGTGGCGGAACTAGAATTTCTGCTAAGCTTGATCACAATATATTTAAACTAAAAAATGTGCGAGTTAAACATAAATATGAACCTTATAATATTAATGAATCCTTTATTTGTATTTAATGTCTGTCTTGTTTGAATCCTAATTTGCCATCGATCGTTGATTTATTTTATGATTAATAATAATTAGATATAAGTATTTTTAACAAATTATCCCTGAATGGTGTTTGATGTGCCACATTAATTTCACAAATATATTGATGGTGCAGTCTCCTGCCCGCCGAAGGCTTTAAGAAATATTGCAAACATGTCCACAGATCAGCATAGCTCTAAAAACCTATAAGGCTATTACTAATGGATAGTCATGCCGCTTGAAGCTGCAGCCTGCACCTAGGGCTGAGTATAAAGATAAAGGCTGGCAGACATAGGAATCGATTTTGGGGCTCAAGCAAAGTCACGGTGACACATGCTAACAGCTACAAGCCTAGACCTAGGCTACTAACATTATTTTTTTGTTTTTCAAAATTCAGGTGCGTGTCCCTACCTAGTTCCGCCTGTGTAAAAATGGTGCATGGGTATTTGGATGATATACTAATAACAAACACAGTTGGACAACACCAATTATGGTTGTGAGTGAAATTTATGTCAAAACGTAGAGGCATAGTACTTTTTCTTTTAATTTGTAGAAAAGGAGAGGCTTAATTTGGGGAAGAGGAGAGAAGAAAACTTAGAATTATTTATACAAATAGTTAGAAGGAAAAAAAACAAAGGCGAGAGGGAGAGGAAGTTGAGGGAGAGCGTGAGAGCGAGGAGGAGCTCGAGTGCCGGCAATCGAGTGGGAGCCCGAGAAGAGTGTGGTCAGGAAAACAGAGAACGGAATGAAGTTTACCTTTTTAAGTTTTTCCCTTCTAATTAAACCGGCGATCGATAGAAAAGTTTTTTCTTTAGGAGGAAAGATTTATTTTTTGACGATTAGTGACTACTTATTTTCGTCGCTAATTAAACTATTTAGTGATAAAAATATTATTTGATCACTAATAATTAGTTATTTGTGACGTAATTTAGTTTAGTCACTAATTATAATATTTTTAGTTACTAAAATTTATATGTGGCCACAAATTAATCGAGCATATTTATTTAGTGACCAAATATTATATTCATCACAAAAAATAAACTATTAGTGACCAAATTAATCGAGCATATTTATTAATCCTCTTAATATGAATTGGAAGAGGTGGAAGCGGTAGAGCGACCTGTCACGGACTTGTCTTGAAATCAGCACCAAATGGCTGGAGCAACGCATTCCTAAACTATCAAAGGCTCTGTTTGGCGCTGCTTATTTGCTCCGGTGAGTTTGGAAAAAAAAATGCAATTATCATAGAATGTATGTTTGACACGACAAAGGTTATGACCACTACCAAGAAAATAAATTAGTTTTGCGCATAAAATGCATGAAATTTTTTAGGTGAGGTCGGGCGTTCACGAACGACGGTTCATGACCACCGCGTTCATGACCGCCCCCAAACGAAGCCAAAGTCTCAACCTCCCTAATTGTAGGGCGCCCGTCATCGACAAGATGCGCTTCACTCAGGGCGAGAATCAACCCGACACCCGCCTTTTTTCCTCGGATAAAATATCAATACAATGGTGCAATAACTCGGACACGCGATCATTTATGGCCCGTCGGATCAGTACCTTCATGAATGCGGCCATTTTGGATAGCTGAAATTCGCAGGTCCCTACGTTCCATAATAATATGGGAGAGACTAGAGAGAATAACTCCACGCGTCCATCGCTTCTCAGAACGTGGTTAAACACCTTAATAAATAACTCCATGCGCCCATAGCTTCTCAGAACGCGCTTAAAATCGTTCCCTTCGCAGCTGGTCTCGTGGATGCGACCGAACAAGCTAGGGCAGGAGGTGACTTTGGCTTCTCAGAACGCGAACACGAACACTTGGCGTTCTCGCGGAGATTGCGGGAATTGAAAACCAATCGGTAGTCATTTTCATCAACGAACACAAGCCATTGACTTGACCGCGCTCGATCGCCCTGCAGCATAATTAGAAAATTTTTTCGGTGGGTGAAACCCACAGAACTTCTGTGCGTCTTTAAATAGGTGGGGCCCATCTTTTTCATTCGCGATTTTCAAACAATTTTCCCTTTCGACGCCCGGTGCCGCTGCTCCTTCTCGCCATTTTCGCGATTGCCGGAGAAAGGAAAGAAAACACCGCTGTTCTTTCTCGCCATTGCCCAGCTCCACCAAATACGAACGCTTTTCTCCTCAATATCTCTCCTTTGCAGCTGGTTTTCACTGGTTTTCGAGTTCTATGTGCTCGGTTTTGTAGGTTCTGGCCTTCTTCTTCCCCGACCTCAGAAACCCTAGCCATTCTCAGTGGCTGCCCAGCTCCAACGAACTGCGAACGCTATTCTCCAGCTTCCTCGCCATTGCAGCGGTTTTGGAGTCACTTGTGCTTCGCCTCTGAGGTTCGTGATAATGTATCTCCATTATTTCTTCATTAGCTTTTCAAACGTAACCATGACTTGGATTTGGGAAATGCAGATACTGTGTGAAGTCTTCACCCATACATGGCCACTTCAAACCTGCAAGACACTGCAAATGAAACAGTAAGTTTTTAGATGTATGAATTTAGGGTTGAATTTTTAAGCTAAATTTTGGACTGGATTTTTTCGTACACTTGTTTAACTGTATGAATTAACTTATTTTTGGACTGGAATTTTCAGTGAAATTTCTCTAGGTGTATAAATTAACTGGATTTACGACTGTATTGCTGGTCATTACTGCACCTTTATTTTTTGTCTTTGTTGATCTCATATTGTCCATATCTTTTTGCAGGTGAAGAAAGAACCTATCGTGTTTCCCATTGTCCACTCTGATGAGGAAGCGTACAAATTGTACTGTGACTATGCTCACAAAATAGGATTTAGTGTTCGTAAGCAACACTTGACGCACTGGACGCATACGCGCATAGTTAAACTACGGGAGTATTGCTGCTCAAAAGCAGGTATGAAGAATACGAAGAAATCCCCTCTGAAGTACCGCAAATCGGATATACGCACCGGGTGTCTTGCCTGCATTGTATTCCAAGCAGATAAAGAAGGCAAAAATTGGACAGTGTCTAAATTTGTAGAGGAGCATAACCATCCGTTAGCCACCGAGAAAGATTGTCACTTACTAAGATCTAGACGCAATGTTTCTGAAATGCAGGGGAGCATTTTGAAAAATATGACGGCCGCTGGAATTAGAGCTGTTGATTCATATAACTTCATATCAAATGAAATTGGCGGGGTTGAAAATGTTGGTTTCTCGAAGACCGACGCGTTCAACTACGTACAGAGAGAAAGAAGAGCCCTGATAGAGAGTGGAGACGCTTCAAGCTTGCTTCGTTTACTGAAGAAAAGACATTTGGCCGACAATATGTTCTCATATGAGGTCCGTACAGATGAGCTTAACAGATTGACAGGCTTCCTATGGATGGATGGGCACAGCAAGATAGACTATGATTGTTTTGGAGATGTTGTTATATTTGACACCACTTATAGACTAAATAAGTACAATCTAGCTTGCGCACCGTTCATTGCCGTGAATCATCACTGGCAGAATGTTTTCCTTGGTGGCGCATTTATCGCTGAAGAAACAATCGAATCATTTTGTTGGGTTTTCGATTCATTTCTTTCATGTGTAGGTGGTAAGCAACCTATTACTATCTTCACGGACCAGGATCAAGCAATGTTAGTTGCTATTGAGCGGGTATTGACCTCAACTCGTCATCGATTGTGCCAGTGGCACATATGCAAGAAGGCTCCATCGAAAGTCCCAACCTTCAACAATGACCGAAATGTTCGCAATTGTTTTTATAATTGTATGAGCAAGTGTGATAGCGAAGAAGAGTTCAATAGGTATTGGAATGAAATGATAACGACAGGAGGCCTACATGACAACAGATGGCTGGGGGATCTCTATGTTATTAGAAGTAGGTGGTCTACAGCATTCAATAAAGATGTTTTGGATCTCGGTATTTTGTCAACCCAAAGAAGTGAATCAGCCAACAATTGTCTTCATGGATGTTCAAAGACAACGAGTTCTATAGTTGAGTGTTTTTCCGGAATGGAGAAACTTGTTGCATCGTGGCGCCGCAATGAGCGTGATGAAGATTTTAAGTGTATACAGACTACTGTGAGCCTAAGATACAAAGTTTCTGACTTACTGAAGCATGTTTCAAAGCAGTACACCAGAAAAATGTTTGCAATTTTTGAGAAGACTTTAATGGAAGCAGTTTTAGGAGTTAATGTGGTGGATGAACAAAGATATAACGACCGGGACCTCTTATATATCACAACCCAGAGCGATGCTGTTGATGTAGGAAAAAGATGGTTTGTTAGCTATAATCCTGCTACCACTAATGCTCAGTGCTCTTGTCGTGGTTTTGAGACAAAAGGTATCTTATGCCGACACATCTTAAGGATATATAACTTAAGGAATGTTCGACAGATTCCTAGTACTTATGTTCTCAAAAGATATACTGTAAATGCCAGATATGGCATCTACCTACCCGACACGTCCTCTCTGACAGATCATGAATCGAACCTGATATTTAGAAACCATCTGATGCGATTCAGCTATGATCTGGCACGTCAGGTTGAAGATTCTAAAGTAGCAAAGGATCATGTTGTAAGTGCAATGAAAGCCCTGTCCATAAAGGTTGGTGGCTTGATTAAAAACGACAAGCAGAACGTGAAAGACTTTTTTGATGAAAGTGAGAGGACAAAGATAGTCGTAAATGACCCGCCAATGAAGAGACCGAAAGGTGCTCCGAGTGCCCGTATGAAAGACCATTGGGAGCGAGGAAACCGAAAACCCAAACCACGTAATATAATGACTTTTTATTTTGTGTTGTTTGGAGTATTACAATCGAAATACTTATCGAAATACTTATGGTGCTTTTAAAATGCTTTGCAGGTTCTAACAAGGGAAAATCTAAAATTGTTGATGACACATCAACTACGAAAGAGTTCGATTTCTTTGGAAGCCAGGATCAGGATATAGAGCATCAAGCTTCACCTCCTCACACGCCAGCATTTGATGATTCAAACGACGACTACTTTAATCTGTCATTTAATTTTTCTAGCGTTCCTGATGTATTCAAGCCCTCTTGACTGCAACAAGACAATGTTAGAACATCTTGACAATGATATTATTGTCAGGCATTTGATGATTGAAAAAGTGCACAACATCAAGCATTTTTTCTACTATGTTTAATTAAAATGGAGAAAGTGCACAAGGTCATGCATCAAAAATAGTGAAATGGATAAGCAGTGAAAGAAGAAAACCACCCATAAAAACTACATCCAAAATCCAGCATTGTAAAAAATTACATCCAAAATCCAGCATTGTCTCATAATAACGAAAACCACCCATAAAAACTAATTGTTTTCGGCGGGAATGTTAGCTAACACCAAATTATGGAAGACACGTAAAATATCCGCTGTGATCTCAGCTCGAAAACGAGGCATCTCATCTTGCCAATTCTTTTTGGTTACCCATGATGTACAACCCTCATTCTCCGAGGGTGGACCCCCCAAGGCCACGTAGGCAGAAGTCAAAGTCAAAGAGGTCAACACAAAGACCGGCAGTTCAAGGCAGAAGTGGAGAAGACCTCGGCGAGTAAACAGCCAATACTCGCCAGGCTGGCGAGCATGGAACAGAAGACCTAGCGAGTATTGGCCCGGCGTGTGCGAGCAGTCCCCAATACTCGCCAGATGGGCGACTATGGCATGGTACTCGCCGAGTAACCCATAGTCGCCGGGTCGGGGGGTGGGCTATAAAAACCCCCCCTACCCCTTGGTTTTCCTATAAATAGGACCCCAGGGGTACTTGGATTGGCACCTGGACTTGAGCTTTTAAAACCCTCGCTCTTGCTTTCTGGAACCTGTCGCACTTGACCGCTACTCCCGGTACTAGCCAAGTCGGTGCCTTCCTCGTACCTTGCTCGGCCATTCTTTGGTCTTGGAGGGGAAGTCTCTTCGGAGCTTCTGGGTACGTGGTGGGACCTCCCTGCCGCAGCACCTGGGGTCTTGTGTGTTGCTCTTCTATCTCTTCAGTAGTCGCCAGCTTAGTCGTCTCGTTGGACTGCTGGGCGAGTAGCCTCCGGCTGCATCGGTCCGAATCTTGAGGTCAGGATTTTCCTGGCGTCAACACTTTGGTGCGGTGAGCGTGGACCGTAGTCGTTGGAAGAAAGTTCGGCAAGAAGGTGAGATGGTCGTAGGTGGCGACCATGAGGAGGAGGTCGGCAACTCGACGGGAGCTGGCAGGTTCGTGACGCTGGAGGTTTTCGAAGCCTTCGCGCAGCGCATGGAGGGAGCCATGCGAGCAGCGCTTCAGCCGCGCGCCGAGGTCACTGCGACCTCGCCGCATCGCCCAGTTCCGTCCGAGGGAGGGAGTCCCCCTCGGCGAGCAGGAAAGGAGCACGTGGAAGATGAAACCGAGCGACCAAGGAGGTCGCAATTCTACCAGCCAACCTCGCAAGGTATTCGCTTCCGCGAGCCGTGCGAGCAGGGGAGGTACCCGGATACTCGCCCATATGGCGAGTATGGAGGTGATACTCGCCAAGTGGAGGATCGTCGCCGGGCAGGAGGGAGGAGCCCCTTCTGCGAGGAGATTCTCGCCGCGCCCGTGCCAGAAGGATTCAGGGACCCAGCCTTGAATTACTATTCGGGAAAGGAGGACCCCGTCAGGCACATCCAATGGTTCGAGGATATAGTCTCTATCCGAACCATGTCGGACGCCTTCAAGTGCAGGTTGTTTGCCATTACCTTCCGCGCCAAGGCCTGGGACTGGTTCCATCAGTTGCCCGCAGGCTCAATCTACTGCTTCGAAGACCTGTGTCGTGGGCTGACGACCCGGTTCGACACGGCACGGAAGCTAAAGAAGGAGGCCACGACCCTATTCTACCTCGTGCAAGGGCCGGATGAGGCATTGGGCCCTTACATCGAGCGCTTCCAGGAGGAGGTTCTGCAAATCCAGGAGGTGGATAGCAACATCCTGTTGCTGGCCCTGACATTTGGCATCAGTCAAGGCCTCTTCAAGTTGGAGCTCAGTGAGAACCCACCCTACTCCTACGACAACCTCATTCAGAGGGTAAATAAATTTGTCCGGGGAGAAGCCTCCAACCCCGACTTCTTGGCAAGGTTGGCGCGGGTGACCAGGGGCGATCATGGAGAGAGGGATGGGATCCCTGAGAAAAGGAAGAGGGAGGAGCCCCGAAGGGAGGACAGAAAGTGGCCGGAGCGGCAAGAAGAGAAGAGGAAGGAGGAGCTCAGGAGGAAGGAAACCGGGAGGATCGCGGAGAGAAGGCCCGTTGAGTCCCCTGAGCGTCAGGAGGAGGGAAGACGCTACCAGGTCCCCGTCAACCGGCCACCTTGGAGGCCGGCTGGACGGCACCAACGTCAAGACCAAAGGGGGAGGTCCCCGGAAAGAAGGCCCTTTCGCCAGCCAGAGAGGCGTCAGGAGAGGAGAAGAGATGAAGCAATGGCGGTAGCCGGGCGAGGCCGCCGTCAAGGAAGGAAGAAGCAGAAGCCTAGGAGGCGTCAGGCAGAAGAGGTTCCCCTCTACTGCGACTTCCACCAGGTGGCGGGACATGCCATGGCTGCCTGCCCAGACTTTTGGGAAGCCCGGAGGAGGCTGGCAGCAGGAGAGGCTGGAGGAGAGCAGAGGAGGATGGAGGCCCCTGCCGAGCCACAGGCAGGGCAGGCCGCAGTCGTTCGCAGGAGGAACGAGGATCGGGTCGACCAGGGAGGCCGGGGAGACCTGGGCCAGGGAGGCCGAGTTGGAGTAATCCATGGGGGAGCAGGGCTGGAGGCTTCCCGCAAGGGGAGCCTTCATCAGATCTACCGCAGGAGTGTCGCCTCGACCTCGCAAGCATCACCCCCGATGGAGGAGATTACTTTTTCCGAGGAGGACATGCTAGGGAACGAGAATCCCTTCCATGACGCCCTCGTGATTCAGGCCGCGATGGAGGACTTCACCGTTGATCGAATTCTGATCGACAACGGTAGCTCTGTAAACGTCATCTTCAAGGGGACGTTTGACGGACTGGGAGTCGAAGCTGCCAGAGTTCGAGCATCTGATGGTCCCCTCTTCGGCTTCTCCGGAGAGAAGAAGGAAGTGGAAGGAGGAACAGATCTCCTGGTAACACTCGGTGGCACCTCCATCAACTGTCGATTCATCATCGTCGACGCCCCGAGCTGCTACAGAGCCATCTTTGGGAGGCCGATTCTCAACACCTTCAAGGCCGTCCCATCCTCCTACCATCAGTGCTTGAAGTACTGTAAAGGAGACGTCCAGGTGAGGATCAGGAGCGATCCAAGAGCCGCCAGGAAATGCTATCTTACCGCCGTCAGTACCATCAGCTGGATGGCTGACGCGGAGGAGTTCGGGAGAGTGTTGGAGAGCCCGGCCAGGCTGGAGGTGGTAGAGGAAGTGGAAGAAATCGAGGTACTCTCCGCAGCAGGAGTGCCTGGGTTGCTGAAGATTGGCGGGTCGCTGAAGACCGAGGAGAAGATCGAGATGGCGGCGTGTCTGCAAAAGAACGTCGACATCTTCGCTTGGAGTGCCGCCGAGATGCCAGGAGTCGACCCTGAGGTTGCGTGTCATCGCCTCAACCTGGATCCCTCTGTCCAGCCCGTCCGCCAAAAGAAGAGAAAAACCGCCACCATCCTCGCCAAGCCAATTAGAGAGGAGGTTAAAAAACTGCTAGATGCAGGTTTTGTGTCGGAGATCCAGTACCCAGGCTGGGTCTCTAATGTTGTAATGGTGACAAAGGCGGGGGGAGGCTGGAGAATGTGTGTGGATTTTTCCTTAATGAATAAAAGCTGCCCGAAGGATTGTTATCCCTTGCCTCGAATCGACGCGCTGGTTGATTCAGCCGTCGGTTTTTTCTGTGATGAGTTTCCTTGATGCGTTTTCAGGATATCACCAGATCCGGATGCATCCCCCCGATTGCCGCGATGTCTCCTTCATCACCGACGACGGCTGCTACAGCTACAAGATGATGCCCTTCGGTTTGAAGAATGCGGGAGCCACCTACCAGCGGATGATGGACCACATCTTCAAGGGGCAAAAGGGGAGGAACCTGGAAGTGTACGTGGACGACCTCTTGATCAAAAGCAAGAGTGTCCAGGAACACGTAGCCGATCTGGTGGAGACCTTTGAAACGTTGAGGAGGTTCAAGATGAGGCTCAATCCGACGAAGTGCGTCTTCGGAACAGGAAAGGGAAAGTTCCTGGGACATCTCCTAACCCCGATGGGAGTAGAGCCTAACCCTGACAAGGTTAAGGCGATCCTAGAAATGCCGTCCCCGAAGACGATGAAGGAAGTCCAAAGGTTGACAGGAAGGCTGGCGGGACTTAGCCGCTTCCTCTCAAAAGCCGGAGAGAAGTGCTCTCCATTCTTCAAGACGCTCCGCAAAACAGAAAGCTTCGAATGGACCGAGGGATGCGAGATAGCATTCGGAAGGTTGAAGGAGCAGTTGACTCAGACACCTCTCCTTCAGAGCCCGAAGGAAGGCGAAGACCTGCTCATCTACCTGGGAGTGGGAGCAGAGGCAGTTAGCTCCATCTTGGTCCGAGAAGAGGGGAGGAAGCAGCTACCCATCTACTATGTCAGCCGGGTGCTGAAGAAGGCGGAACTAAAGTATCCAATCCTGGAGAAGCTTGCCTTCGCCTTGGTGGTGTCGGCGCGGAAGCTCCGGCCTTATTTTCAGGCTCACTCCATCCGAGTGGTAACTGATCATCCTCTCCGCAATGTCCTGGAGGGAGTGGAGCATTCGGGGAGGTTGGCAAAATGGTCGGTAGAACTCAGCGAGTTCAACATTTCCTTCTCCCCCCGAGCGGCGATCAAGGACCAGGCAGTAGCAGACTTCCTGGCTGACTTCTCGGTGGAAGCGGAACCCGGAGAAGAGGTGCTCAACCCAATCCCTTGGAAGATGTTTGTTGATGGAGCTTCGGGTAAAAGTTCCGTGGGTGTGGGCATCGTGCTCGTCAGCCCACAGGGAACGAGGATCGAGCAAGCCGTCGAGATCCTCTTCCCCGTCACAAACAACCAAGCAGAATACGAGGCCATAGTGGCAGGCCTGCGCCTCGCAAGGGAGCTAGGGATCTGTGATGTCCGAGCTTTCACGGACTCGTTGGTGGTCGCGTCACAAATCCGAGGAGAGTTCGAGGTGCGCGACACCACCCTGCAGAAGTACTTGGTAAAAGTGAAAAGACTGATTGGAGGCTTCCAGTCCTTCTTCGTCGAGCATGTGCCAAGAGAGGAGAACTCGGCAGCAGATCGCCTCGCCAAGTATGGGCCGAGGGCCGGAGGAACTATCACCGAATTATTCCACCCGTCCATTGAGGAGGGAGAGATGATGGAGATCGAGCAACGCCCCTCGTGGATGGATTCCTTTGTGGCATTCCTGGCCAGCGGTCAGCTCCCAGCAGACGAAAGGGATCAAAGAAGGTTTCGGTACAAGGCGGCATACTACCTCCTGCAAGATGGAGAGCTGTACCGTAAAACCATCTCGGGTCCCCTGGCCAGATGCGTTTCTGAAGACCAAGTACCCCGAGTATTGGAAGAGATCCACTCGGGAGAGTGTGGAAGTCATTCTGGGACTCGCACTTTGGAGCAGAGGGTCTTGAGGCATGGTTACTTCTGGCCTACTATCCGAAAGGATGCTGAGATCTTCTCGAAAAAGTGCCAAAAGTGCCAGCTCTTCGCCCCCCTTCAGTTACAGCCAGCCCAGCAGCTCCGATCGATCATCTCCCCATGGCCGTTCGCAATCTGGGGGATGGACTTGATCGGCCCTTTCCCTCAAGCAAGCGGTCAGAGAAAGTTCGTTCTCGTCATGATCGACTACTTCTCCAAATGGATTGAAGCCAAAGCTTTGGCCAAGACCACCTCTCAAGTCGTGAAGAACTTCATATGGGGAGAGATCGTCTGCAGATTCGGGATCCCTCTCGCCATCATCACCGACAACGGTCCCCAGTTTGCCAGCTTGGAGCTAGAGGATTTTTGCAGGCAGCTAGGAACCGATCTTCGATTCGCCTCCGTACATCACCCAAGGAGCAATGGCCAGGTAGAGGCCGCCAACAAGCTGATCATCAACCTACTGAAGAAGAAGGTGGAGAACCTAAGAGGTAACTGGGCAGACCAGCTCCCCTCGGTCCTGTGGGCTTTGAGGACCACTCCTAGCTCAGCCACAGGGGAAACGCCGTTCAAACTCTCTCACGGGTCGGAAGCTCTCATTCCAGTAGAGTTCGAAGTCAGAAGCCCAAGGGTGGTAGCCGCGGAAGACGGAACCGAAGAATGGCGACTAGAGAACGAAGAGGTTCAGAAGCTGTCTCTCGACTACATCGAGGAACTCCGAGATTTAGCTTCAGTCAGGCAAGAAGAAATCAAGCGCCGAATGGCGAAACATTTTGACAAAAATGTCCGCCTCAAGCACTTCCAAGCAGGTGACCTAGTCCTGAAGAAGGTGGACGCAGCAGGAAGGTCCGCCGCCGTCGGGAAGCTCAATCCGAATTGGGAAGGACCTTTCATCATCCAGGAGGCGCTCCTGACAGGAGGGTACCATTTGCAAAACCAGGAAGGCGAACTGCTTGGGAGCACCTGGAACGGCGATGACCTAAAAAGGTTTTATCCCTAAGGGGAGATGTATATATCCCATCCTTGTAAATTCATTCCTTTTGAATAAAATTTACGTCGCCCTGAAACATGGGACGAGGAAGTTTCCTTCACATCAACAAAACCTCAAAATAAAGAAGTCAGGTGAAGTCAATCTCCACGCTAGGTTGGAAAATGAGCCTCCGACTTAACCCTCGTAAAAACTCAGAACGGATGATGGGACAGTGCCTCGGGTGTGCGTTCCCCTAAGTCCAAGCCTCTGCAATGACGGCCGAGATCAGCTCCCCCCTTGCATGTTGGCCGCGGTTCCCACCGACTGCATTTCTCATCCGACTGTAGAGATTACCGGGAAGAAGTCTGGACGCCGACCTTCCGATTCAGCGAACGAATGATCGATTTCACTAAGCTCAGGGGACCCTTGAAAAAAGGCGTCGTGTACCCTTGAAAGCTGAAAAGCTCGCAGCAAAGCATTTCCTTTTCTAAATTACTGTGTTAGATCATATGAGTTATTGTGCCTAAAGTGTGCTTAACTCCCTGCTAAACTCATTAAGCAACAGGAAGCAGGTTCGATCCACATCCGGCATCCAAGTAGGATGGAGGCCTCGGGATGATGTGTCCCCTCGGATCTCCCCGACTGCCACTCCCTGCTTGACGTCGTCCTACATCGACATTCGCCGCCGCAGGTTGGAAGACGAGCCTCCGACTTGACCCTTGTAAAAACTCAGAGCGGATGATGGGACAGTGCCTCGGGTGTGCGTTCCCTTAAGACCAAGCCTCTGCAATGATGGCCGAGATCAGCTCCCCCCTTGCATGTTGGCCGCGGTTCCCACCGACTGCATTTCTCGTCCGGCTGTAGAAATTACTGGGGTAAAGTCTGGAAGCCGATACTCCAACTTGAGACGAGGAGGAGACCGACTCGACCGACCAAAAGACAAAGGCATCCAAGCATCCAAGTGATAGGATGAAGGCTCCTGGGTGTTGTGCCCCTGTGGGATTCACCCGGCGGCCTTTCCTTACTTGACGTCGGCCTTCGAAGGTAGCAAGCATCCAAGTTATAGGATGAAGGCCCTGGGAGTTGTGTCCCCGTGAGACCTGCCCGGCTACCATTCCTTACTTGGCGTCATTCTCCGCCGACATCAGGTTTTAGAGTAGGAGGGAGGCCTCGGGATGATATTCCCCCAGGGCTCCCCGACTGCTAAACCCTACTTCTTCCTTCCCTTGAGGAGCTCCGTTGCTTATTGCCTAAATCCTAATACCATTCGTCACTAGGTACAGATCAAGGCCTCAAGCTGAAGTCTGCGGGCGTGAGTATGATGGTGCGAGCATGCTTGGCGAGTATGCGGGTGCGAGTATACATACTCGCCGAAATCCTAGGCGCCTAGCGAGCACTCAAACTCACCTCGATCCTAGGAGCCTAAAGCAACGTATAAAGCAAGGAAGTAAAAGCACAGAAGGAAGGAATAGGCGAGTAAGAAACTTATCAAAATTCCTTTCATTTTTTCAAAAAATCTGTACATGATGCAGGTGTACAAAAAGGTCGCCGGGCGAGCAAAAAAGGAGCCCGGGCGACTAGGCGACATCCTCGCCATCAAATATCTACATCTGGCTCGTCGCCCCCATCATCGTCGCCATCATCAGCATCATCATCTTCATCCTCCTCAGAGTCGTCATACTCGGCATCACTGGACGGCGGCGAGGATGCTCGCAAAGGGGAGGTGGATTCCTCGGCGAGCAGCGCCGGGATGATGTCCTCCACCCTCAACTCCATTGCGGCCGGCTTCAGGAGATCATCCGCCTTCAGCTGACTCAGGATGACGGTCCCCGTAGCTCGTGCGATCTCTCGGCGAACTCGTGGCATGTCGTCGCCATGCATCCGAATCTGCTTACCGACCCTAGAGGGGCCCGCCACCGCTGGCCGTTGCTCGGCAGGCCGAGTTTCCAGCTCAGCGATTCGCACCTGGGCGGCCTCCAAGGTTTGCCGAGTATCCTCCAGCTCCTTCTCCAGCTGGGACATCTTTGTCGCCATCTCCACCTCGGCGACCTTCAAAAGCAAGAAGACACAAAGTCAGTAAGTTATTCGGCAAAGGGGCGACTATTCCGGAGGCGAGTATCAAAGAGAAGCGAGTACCTCATGCTCCTTTGCCTTGAGCCCCATGGCGATCATTTTCTTTGTACTAATCCGGATGGTCTCCTCGTACTCCAGCAACCTCCTCGCCGTCGAATGGGCCAGCTCGGCAGATCGCAGCAGGGATCGCGAGGTTTGGTGCGCCAGATACTCGGAGGATTCCTCCCGCAGCCTCTCCGCGTCCTCGCGACCATAGACAGCGTGGAGCACGTCAAAAGCCTCGCCTTGATCCTCCCAGTCCTCTGACCAGGGCGGGAGGTTGGAGCTCAGGGACACCACATGGTCGCCCTCCGACCAGGCGACTAGGCGGCGTCCATAGGCGTCCTCGCCACGAACACCCAAGTTGAAGTTTGGGTGGGTATAGGGCTCGCCGGCCTCAGAAGGATCCGCCTTCTTGCCCTTATCCTTGTGTGCGAGCTCCTTCTTCTTCCTCGAGGGCTCGGAGTGCTCGCCCCTCTCCTTCCGCTTCTTCAGCGGCCCAGAGCCTTCGCCGGCGACCAGGGTCTCATCACCTCCCGGCGACAAGTCGATGGGCGAGTAGGTCCCATCCCCGCGAGCAGAGGTCCCTGTGCCTCCCTGGGTGGAAGTAGTCGTCTTCACCACCGCGGGAAGAAGCTCGCGCGGCAGGATGTGGACTGCTGCAGGAAGAGAAGTGATAAATCCAGTTAGTCGCCAAGTGGAAGACGAAGAACGAGTATTGCGAATACTCGCACAATAGATTACCTTCGCCTACGAAAACCTCGGCGAGCTCATCTACTCGCCTCCTCCAGTGCACCACATCAAGACGGCGATTCTTGAAGGACTCGAGCAGCTTCACGCCACCCTCGCTTAGGAAGGAAGTCCCGAAGACGCTCTCCGGTGGCTGGAAGGATTTGTCGGGGATCGCTTGAAAGTCGCCAGAAATGACGACTAATCGCTCTCCCCAGCGATGATTCTTGTTCGCGGTGCCGACCAGCGTGCAGACATGGCTGCAGAAGAAGATGACGCCCTCGCCTGTCGCCATGAAGTTGAATACTCGCCGAAAGACGGAAAGGTCGAAGGCGATCCCCTGGTCGCGCAAATAGCAGAGGAAGCCCACGATCATCGCCACCCCGTTAGGGTTGATCTGGGCGGGGACTATCCCAAAGTAGCGGAGTATCTGGGAGAACTCCGTCCACAGTGGTAGTCGCAGGCCCACCTCGAAGTGGCGAGTAGGGAGTACTCGCCCATCACCCAGAATGGAATTTAGTCGCTCTCCCTGGCGAGGAAGCCTAGCGATGTACCCTGGCGGGAGGTACTTCGCCCTGACGACCTCCAACTCCTTCTCAGTCGTGATCGACTTCTTGAAGGTGGTCGCCGCAAAGTTCTGGGCGTGTTTGGCACGCCGGATGGTCGCCTCATCGGCCATCTTTTGAAGGAAGGGAAGAAAGGCGAGTATCCAAGAAAGCACGAAGAGGAAAGGGAGACGGAAGATACTCGCACGAGAGCTCAGAAGATCGCCAAAAGCGTATTTAAGACTCACCCACCCCCCCTATTTATAGTGGTCGGGTAGCTTGGCGTATCGAGCACGACGGCGCGATTAGGAATAAGGGGGTGGCGAGTATTACGTTGTAATCGCCAACTCAGCAACGCGCGTCAGCAAGAAGTCGACCTCCCAAGCGAGAAGACCTGCAAGGAAAGGCGCGGAAAAAGCTCGCTATGCATAAGGCGAGGAACAGATAGCTACTCGCCAAAATAAAAGAAGATGGAGAAAAAATCAAGATAAAATCCATCACAGAAAGAAGAAGGCAGAACAAGTAGTAAACGACGAGTTTTCTAATACTCGCCGAAATAATATTCCATCAAATCAGGCAATAGTTCAGCAGTACATAGCTACTCGCCAAGAGGCGACATAGCGTAGAAAGAAGAAAAATTGAGAAAAAGCAGCGTCTAGGGAGGTGCTTGGAGATTCGCTTGAAAATCCGGAGGCTGAGGATGTCGCCCAACGAAGCCCATGCTGCAAGCACGCTTGAAGTGCTCAAAGGCCAGAGACATCGCGTCCTCGCCCTGACGCAGTTGGTCTTCGATCCTCGCCAGCCGACCAACCGAGCCCATGCTCGCGCGCATCCCCACCAACTCATCATGATGCAGCTGTTGGCGATGCTCGATCCTCGCCAGTCTGCGCTCCAGGTCGCCAACCGTATGAAGGCGAGATTCTGCACCAGTCAGGCGAGTATCGAACTCTTCCAGCCGCGATACTCGCACCTCCAGCTCGGTCAAACGACGATGAGCGTCAGAGCTCGTCAGGCGCTCAACTCGCGATTCAACCTCGGACAGGCGGCGATGAGGCTCACAAATCGCCAGACGCTCCAGCTTGGACTCCAGCTCCAGAATTGCGCGAGTAGCCCTCTCCTGGTACTCGCGAGAAGGAAGCCCGACCGCGTCGATCAAGGCTCCAATGGGGGTATGGGCGCGAGCTGCCAAAAAAGGTAAGAGTGTTAGAACTTAGATGACGAAGCAAAAAGCGAAGTGAAGACAGTAGCGACTATTGAAAATGACGACCAAATACCTGGCCTAGGACTGCGTGAACGACGGCGAGGAGAGACCCTTGCCCGGCGAGGAGATGTGCTGCGATGATGGTCTTCTCGCCGCAAAGAGCCCCCAATCGCCGGATCCCGGCTGGGAGGCGCGTTCCCCCGACCGCGATTATCGCCTGGTCGCCCTCCCCCTCTGGGAGCGAAGAAGCCCGAAGAGCCCCCAGTCCCGCTACGGCGCGAGGATTCGCCCTGGTGAGTCGAAGGTACAGTAGAAGTCGAAGGGCGCTGATCGCCCTGAAGGGTAGCAGAAGGAGGAAACGGAGGAGGTGGCGGAAGTCCACCTGCGGGCAGCTGCGAGCTGCTCGCCGTCTCTACAGATTGAAAAGGCGGTGGAGGCGGAGGCACGATGCTCGCCAAAGGAGCATGTTGCTCGCTCATCGGCCTCTTCTCCAGCGAGGAGCTGTGAAGAACTCGCCCTGAGCGACCTCCACCCCGAGGCGAGATCATGGGCGACGACCTCAGAGGAGCTACGTCCAGAGGACCCTCCTGAGCACCAAGGGTAGACGACTCTGTTAAAACAGAAAAGGGGCGATTAACTCTGCAAAGCAAGACGAAAGAAATCAAAACTTGACAATGGCGAGTATATTACTCGCGCCTCGCACAGGAGCGAGACTCTCCGGCAGATTCTGGGCCGAGGTCTCGGGAATGCTCGCCCCCTCGACGACCTTAGAAACAGGAGGTTCCGTGACCGGCGAGTCGCCCTCATTGGAAAGTCCCAGATCGTCCAGCAGCTGTTGGTGTTGGTCGCCCAAGGGAGCGACGACCTCCTCCTCGGCGGCTTTCTTCTTTTCCTTCTTCTTCTTCTTCTGGGCGAGCCTCTTCCTCTTCTTAGAAGATGGAAGGTCACCGGATGTAAGATCTGGGTGAGGAGGGAGCGAAATACCATCAAACAGGCCGACAAGACCAGCCATGGCCGCCTTAGCCTCAGCAGCATAGTCGCGCACCATCTTGAGCGAGTTCAGAAAGGGCGTGCCGTCAGAGACCCTTGCCCCTCTATTTATAGAGTTCGAGCGTCGACTAGCGAGATGCCGATTATCAGCTAATACTCGCCCATAAGGCTGCTCGTCGAATAAGGGTTGGATGATTCTTTCCGAGCAACTGCGTTACTCGCAAAGAGCGGGGATTGTGTACAACCCTCATTCTCCGAGGGTGGACCCCCCAAGGCCACGTAGGCAGAAGTCAAAGTCAAAGAGGTCAACACAAAGACCGGCAGTTCAAGGCAGAAGTGGAGAAGACCTCGGCGAGTAAACAGCCAATACTCGCCAGGCTGGCGAGCATGGAACAGAAGACCTAGCGAGTATTGGCCCGGCGTGTGCGAGCAGTCCCCAATACTCGCCAGATGGGCGACTATGGCATGGTACTCGCCGAGTAACCCATAGTCGCCGGGTCGGGGGGTGGGCTATAAAAACCCCCCCTACCCCTTGGTTTTCCTATAAATAGGACCCCAGGGGTACTTGGATTGGCACCTGGACTTGAGCTTTTAAAACCCTCGCTCTTGCTTTCTGGAACCTGTCGCACTTGACCGCTACTCCCGGTACTAGCCAAGTCGGTGCCTTCCTCGTACCTTGCTCGGCCATTCTTTGGTCTTGGAGGGGAAGTCTCTTCGGAGCTTCTGGGTACGTGGTGGGACCTCCCTGCCGCAGCACCTGGGGTCTTGTGTGTTGCTCTTCTATCTCTTCAGTAGTCGCCAGCTTAGTCGTCTCGTTGGACTGCTGGGCGAGTAGCCTCCGGCTGCATCGGTCCGAATCTTGAGGTCAGGATTTTCCTGGCGTCAACACATGATATCTCCCTTCTCAAGACAGCTGCCTCCATGTACTTTAGCACGAACACACCGCAGTCAAAACCGTTACCTTGCTTAGGTATTTCTTCAACTGGCACGATCTTCCACTCTAATATGCTTGGCGGCAAGGCATGGCTAGCATCCTCATGGAATGCACGAACCTATTTGAAACATAAAAAAGGATATCAATAAAATATATAAGGAAGAATTACATAATAGTTTAACAGAACCATACCAAAGCGGGAAGGGATCCTTGATGCCGACCACGGGGCATAGAATCATAAAAATCCCATCTGCAATGCTTTAGGTCACACACTAGAAGACACCAATGACTAGGTGCGTGCACTGGCATGAGTAACAAGTCCGAATCCTCATCCTCCTCCCCGAGAAGCTCACTCTCCAGAGATGTTATGTTTGCAAATTTTCTTCTCACCTATAGTTCAAACATTGACATATACAAAAATAATGCAACAATAACATATTCACGCATATGAACTGAACAAATTTGACAAACCTGATCGTCAAGGTTGAGCGTGCGTTGGAGACTAAAACAAAACTTGGCGCTATAACTCAATTTTGACGACCATCGGCAAATCCGAGGACGTGCTATGTAGTTTACGATCAACTGTATGTTTGTATGCTCATACATCCATATCTGCAAAACTATATGGTAAGAGCACTATAAATAATTGTATAACTTCAAAGTGCTGTCTAACTTACCAGAAGAACAACAGAGCAACCTTCAAAATAACCCAAGTTGTCACCTGGATCTCGGAGAGCACTCCTGCTACTCAACTCGATGAGCTGTCCATGTAAGAATTTGTGTATGGCCTTAGGCCAATTGTACATCATGAATTCTTTCACCCCTTTGATGGTCAACAAGGAAGCAGGAATTTTTAATCCCATCTGTGGGAACATAAAAACGACCACTAGGTACCTAACTAGTATATCGACACGCCTTTTGTCCAACGTCGGCGACCACTCTTCAGTCGCCAAACCTTTCATTTCTTCTATCAATTTTTTTTGGGTGACCTTAGCGAACGGTTTTCTAACAAAGGAAAAATCGAGCCCACGATTGGGCAACCCCATAATAAGAGCAATCTCATTAATGGTTAGGTTGACAGAGTATTTGCCTAAGTGGAAAGCCTGTTTCTCACGATTGTAAAGACGCACAAGAATATATAGAAGGGGTATGTTCTGTGGTATCTTAGGTATACTAAATAATGGAAGTACCCGAGCCTCATTTAGCATAGTCCGAGACTCCTCTGATAAGACATCAAGTAATGGTTGGGCATTTGCAAGAAAGGTTGAAACAGCGCACCTACAGTTCAGATACGGGCTACCTGGCACTGTATTTGGGAAAATCTTCAATGAACGTATGCCACAATAAAATGAAACAATTTAGACATATCAAACATCAAATAAATATTTCCTTACTTGGGATGTTTCTTCGAAAGATTATAACTCTAATTAGCAGTAGAGCTAAGGCTGAAAAAACAAACAAAAAAATGCATCAGAAATGCTACTACAAAACTGTTCAAAACAATAACTGAACCAGTATAAGAACCAGTAAAAATTCCTACTTGAAAACAGCCCCAAAAAATTACTTCACATGAACCTGCAGAAATTCGACTAGAAAAACTACTCAGAAATCCGACTAGAAAAACTGCTCAGAAATCCGACTAGAAAAACTGCTCAGAAATCCGACTATAATTTACTTCTCAGAAACAAATCTGAAAACATAAGGGTTGAACATATTCTGTGTTTATAGTTAGAGGAGAGGTGTGCAAGTTATCAATGTTAAACTAAGAAGAGGAGACTTAACAATTTTGTGTCCAACAGGTTTAACAACTTTAAACATTATTTCAGATGGAAAATATCAAGGAAGGGCAACAAATCCTTCAGTTCCAACATGTAATCAAGGAGCAGCAGTAAAAAATACCTTCTACACTCGCTCAGAAACGCCTTTCCAGGTTGCCGGTTGCGGAGAGGTCCATGGCATCCCAACAACTTTGCATTGTAGGAACAAAGAGGAAGAACTACGAGAGAAAGGCCGCAGCGATTTAGGGTTAGAGAAGGGTAAATGGAGAGGGACGGAGAGGGAGCAGGGATTTGGCATACCTTTGGGACGGAGAGGGAGCAGCGATTTAGGGTTAGAGAAGGGTGAACGGAGAGGGAGCAGCCTTCGAACGGAGAGGGAGCAGCGGCGTACCTTTGGGACAGAGAGGGAGCACCGATTTAGGGTTAGAGCTAGAAGGGTGAACGGAGAAGGAGCAGCGGCACCGGGCGTCGAAAGGGAAAAAAGTTTGAAAATCGCGAATGAAAAAGATGGGCCCCACCTACTTAAAGACGCACAGAAGTTCTGTGGGTTTCACCCACCGAAAATTTTCTCTTTCACCGTTGGATTAATCTGCTGATTTGACTGAGATGTGATGTTTCTTTTTATCCAAAATCTTCATAAATTAATCTAAACGGTGGTAATAAAGCAAACCCACTTTCACTTTTATCAAACAAAAAAAACTATTTATTTTTTAAAGGCTATTTTTCATTTCCTAAATTTTTATATTAGCAAATCAAGCTCAAAACACTACTTTCTCTCCTCCTTCAAAGCCAACTGCCGTCGGCCTTGATGATTTCACTTTCTACGCCGTGGACTACAACAACCCCGAGCTCACTTTCAAGCGCATTACCCGACCACCTCCGCCTCGCGCGCATCAGATTTTTCTCTTTACTCTAATGACTGCGCCAATTATGGAGAACATTCCTTCTCAGACTGTGCAAAGATCGGCACCTCTACGACCACCGCTTCACCTCCTACGCCAAAGACTCCAATGTAATAAGCTCCAGATTCGCAAGCTACGGTGAGGAATGCAATGGGAATGAGGAGACAATTCCCGAAAACAATTTCAATTGCACGGCTCCGGCACACTCTGTTAGAAATTTTAATTATAAAACATTATACTTTAAATGTTTTGATTGGAGCTAAATGGTGTTTGGGCTCCTCATTATGATGGAAAAGCTCAAAACCAAACTTGGAGAGAATCTAAATATTTGGAGGGAAGCCTTTCATGATGAAAGGGTGCTCTTTAGTCCCATCTTGACATTCTCCTTCTTCTCTTAAGTGTATATAAAGAAATTCACACCTTCTTATTTGTTCAAAAGAACATAAGGAGAAACTATGAACCACACGCGCGCGCGCGCGCACCTCACCGGATCCGGATCCGGATCCGGATCCGGATTTGGGGAATAATTGAATTGTATTTTTTGTACAAAATTGTTTCAGAGCCTTTTACTTGGAGTTGCGTCGAATAGAAATCGGAGCTGCGTCGAATAGAATTCGACGCACCGTCCACAAGCCCGCTGAAGTTGGAGGCGTCGAATGGAATTCGACGCATCCGACTTGCGTCGATATGTTCTCGCGTCGATATTGTACAACCCCCATATCCATCGAGTGAGGCCCAGCGTGGAGGGCCACCGAGACGTGTCTGTACAACCCTATATCCGCCGAGTAGGTTGTCAGGACTCAAGAGTGCATCCGGGCCACGTCTGTGGTATGATCCAAGACAGGGAGAAAGGAGGGAGAGCGGTAGAGGCAGAAACCTCCTGCTCACCCAGCGGGAGTAAGAGGCAAGTGAGGGGGCGAGAGGAGGAGGGGCGGGGTGCCCCCCCCTCTCGCCCGCGCACAGCTAGGGGCGAGAGGAGGAGGGGCGGGTGCCCCCCTCTCGCCCGCGCCTAGCCAGGGGATAGAGGAGGAGGGGCGGGTGCCCCCCCTCTCGCCCGTGCCCAGCTAGGGGCGAGAGGAGGAGGGGCGGGTGCCCTCCCTCTCGCCCTCGCCCAGCTAGGGGCGAGAGGAGGAGGGGCGGGTGCCCCCCTCTCGCCCGCGCCCAGCTAGGGGCGAGAGGAGGAGGGGCGGGTGCCCCCCCTCTCGCCCTCGCCCAGCTACGGGCGAGAGGAGGAGGGGCGGGTGCCCCCCTCTCGCCCGCGCCTAGCCAGGGGCGAGAGGAGGAGGGGCGGGTGCCCCCCTCTCGCCCGTGCCCAGCTAGGGGCGAGAGGAGGAGGGGCGGGTGCCCCCCCTCTCGCCCGCGCCCAGCTAGGGGCGAGAGGAGGACGGGCGGGTGCCCCCCTCTCGCCCTCGCCCAGCTAGGGGTGAGAGGAGGAGGGGCGGGTGCCCCTCCTCTCGCCCGCGCCCAGCTAGGGGTGAGAGGAGGAGGGGCGGGTTCCCCCCCCCCCCCCCCCCCCCCCCTTCTCGCCCTCGCCCAGTTAGGGGCGAGAGGAGGAGGGGCGGGTGCCCCCCCCCCCCTCTCGCCCTCGCCCAGCTAGGGGCGAGAGGAGGGGCGGGTGCCCCCCCTCTCGCCCGCGCCCAGCTAGGGGCGAGAGGAGGAGGGGCGAGTGCCCCCCCTCTCGCCCGCGCCCAGCTAGGGGCGAGAGGAGGAGGGGGCCGACCCCCTCTCTCGCCCCCGACCCTGGTAAGGGGGAAGACCCTTGGTCTCGCCCCACCCCAGCGAGGAGGCTCGCCGAGCTCCGCGAGGTAACCCCTCTCGCCCAGTTCCAGAGGAGAGGGGGGGTTGGTCTGCGTTTAGTATCCCAGAACAGCGGGATTTGGCTATTTGCAGTCCAGTTTTGGCTATTCGCAGTCCAGATCCGAGGGTATTTTGGTAATCTGGCAAATCAGTTTTTGGCTATTTGCAGCCCAACTTGGAAAACCTATAAATAGACCCTAAGGGGCACCAAAGGAGTGGGACTTCGAGATTTCCAAACTTCGGATCTTCTTCTTCCCTTAGAGCTCTCCTTTGGTGCTTCTGGTTCAGCATTGGCTAGGGAGGGGAAGATCTCACAGGTCTTCCGGGTGTGAGGTGGGACCTCCTCGCTGTAGCCTAGGGTCTGTTTCCAAGTCCAAGTGCTCTTGCCTAGAGAGTTGGCTCGAGAGAAGTAGGTGTGAGACCACCCCTTTTTTGGGACCCCGAAACTCCACAGAGACTGAGTTGTCGGTTTCAGCATTTTTGATGCGGTGAGCGTGGAGAGTGGTCAGCACAGAAGTTCTTGAGCCAAATCTCATGGCAGGAGACCTCGGAGGAGGAGACGATGAGGGGTCTCATATCCCAAGTGAGGTGGTAGGAATGGGAGAGTTCATGAAGGCCATCAAGGGAATCATGGAGCTGCTCCAAGGCATCACCAGGGGAGGTGACTGCTCGTCTCCCTCCCCCCAGACACCGCCTTCTGGGTCGCAAGGAGTGCTCGGCCAGGGGGGGTCAGGAGAGGTTGCCCCAGGGGGTCGGCCAGGCAAGGAACCAGTGACTGAGAGTGGCGAGCGGGACCTCGCCGGGCGAGTGCTTTTTCCTAGCCCGGTGAGTGGGGTCTCGCTCGGAGCCGGAGTCGCGCAAGTGGAGCTCGCGAAGCCAGCGAGTGGGGGGTCACCCTTTAGCGAGCTGATCATCTCGGCTCCGAGCCGTCAACAGCATCTCTTGGCAAGCAGGGGCGGAGGAGATGGAAAAGATCATGGAGAGCATGAGCAGGATGGGAGTGGCAGGAGAAGAAGATGAATGATCATCTCGCGCAGGCAGCCTGAGAGGCGAGTGCCAATGGGGGGGGGGGGTATGTTGTGTTTATTTTTTGTTTTTTGTGGTTTTCCTTTGTAGCAAGTTCTACCCCTCGCTGGTTGGGCCAGGAGGTTTTGACAAGGGAAATCCCCCCATTAGATGGATGAAGTTATTTTGCTTATATGATTAGTAAGTTGCCACCGAGATGTCCTCCTCACTCCAGGCTCTCACTAGCTGGGTGGGTCGAATGATCCTCGGAAGGAAGAGCTTGCCATCGAGATGTCCTCCTCACTCCAGGATCTCACTAGCTGGGTGGGTCGAATGATCCTCGGATGGGTAAGTTCAACGCCGAGATGTCCTCCTCACTCTAGGCTCTCACTAGCTGGGTGGGTCGAATGATCCTCGGAAGGAAGAGCTTGCCATCGAGATGTCCTCCTCACTCCAGGCTCTCACTAGCTGGGTGGGTCGAATGACCCTCGGATGGGTAAGTTCAACGCCGAGATGTCCTCCTCCCTCCAGGCTCTCACTAGCTGGGTGGGTCGAATGATCCTCGGAAGGAAGAGCTTGCCATCGAGATGTCCTCCTCACTCCAGGCTCTCACTAGCTGGGTGGGTCGAATGATCCTCGGATGGGTAAGTTCAACGCTGAGATGTCCTCCTCACTCCAGGCTCTCACTAGTTGGATGAGTCAAACGTGCCTCGGGGGCGAGGTTCTGCCCCCCTTGATGGATATTTGGGCTTGGACTTTTCTTTCCGAGGTTGTGCCAACCTCGCAAAGAGCGGGGATTGTGTACAACCCCCATATCCATCGAGTGAGGCCCAGCGTGGAGGGCCACCGAGACGTGTCTGTACAACCCTATATCCGCCGAGTAGGTTGCCAGGACCCAAGAGTGCATCCGGGACACGTTTGTGGTATGATCCAAGACAGGGAGAAAGGAGGGAGAGCGGTAGAGGCAGAAACCTCCTGCTCACCCAGCGGGAGTAAGAGGCAAGTGAGGGGGCGAGAGGAGGAGGGGCGGGTGTCCCCCCTCTCGCCCGCGCCCAGCTAGGGGCGAGAGGAGGAGGGGCGGGTGCCCCCCTCTCGCCCGCGCCTAGCCAGGGGCTAGAGGAGGAGGGGCGGGTGCCCCCCCCCCCCCCTCTCGCCCGTGCCCAGCTAGGGGCGAGAGGAGGAGGGGCGGGTGCCCCCCCTCTCGCCCTCGCCCAGCTAGGGGCGAGAGGAGGAGGGGCGGGTGCCCCCCCTCTCGCCCGCGCCCAGCTAGGGACGAGAGGAGGAGAGGCGGGTGCCCCCCCTCTCGCCCTCGCCCAGCTAGGGGCGAGAGGAGGAGGGGCGGGTGCCCCCCTCTCGCCCGCGCCTAGCCAGGGGCAAGAGGAGGAGGGGTGGGTGCCCCCCCTCTCGCCCGGGCCCAGCTAGGGGCGAGAGGAGGAGGGGAGGGTGCCCCCCCTCTCGCCCGCGCCCAGCTAGGGGCGAGAGGAGGAGGGGCGGGTGCCCCCCCTCTCGCCCTCGCCCAGCTAGGGGCGAGAGGAGGAGGGGCGGGTGCCCCTCCTCTCGCCCGCGCCCAGCTAGGGGCGAGAGGAGGAGGGGCCGGTGCCCCCCGTTCTCGCCCTCGCCCAGCTAGGGGCGAGAGGAGGAGGGTCGGGTGCCCCCCCTCTCGCCCTCGCCCAGCTGAGGGCGAGAGGAGGGGCGTGTGCCCCCCTTCTGGCCCGCGCCCAGCTAGGGGCGAGAGGACGAGGGGCGAGTGCCCCCCCTCTCGCCCGCGCCCAGCTAGGGGCGAGAGGAGGAGGGGGGCCGACCCCCTCTCTCGCCCCCGACCCTGGTAAGGGGGAAGACCCTTGGTCTCGCCCCACCCCAGCGAGGAAGCTCGCCGAGCTCCGCGAGGTAACCCCTCTCGCCCAGTTACGTTCCAGAGGAGGGGGGGGGGGGTTGGTCTGCGTTTAGTATCCCAGAACAGCGGGATTTGGCTATTTGCAGTCCAGTTTTGGCTATTCGCAGTCCAGATCCGAGGGTATTTTGGTAATCTGGCAGATCAGTTTTTGGCTATTTGCAGCCCAACTTGGAAAACCTATAAATAGACCCTAAGGGGCACCAAAGGAGGGGGACTTCGAGATTTCCAAACTTCAGATCTTCTTCTTCCCTTAGAGCTCTCCTTTGGTGCTTCTGGTTCAGCATTGGCTAGGGAGGGGAAGATCTCATAGGTCTTCCGGGTGTGAGGTGGGACCTCCTCGTTGTAGCCTAGGGTCCGTTTCCAAGTCCAAGTGCTCTTGCCTAGAGAGTTGGCTCGAGAGAAGTAGGTGTGAGACCACCCCTTTTTTGGGATCCCGAAACTCCACGGAGACCGAGTTGTCGGTTTTAACAGATATGATATCGACGCAACGTCGAATTGAATTCAACGCATCCTGCCGTTATGCGCTCTCTCTCCGCATTTTTACGCATATTCTTAACCGCTCTTTTACGCGTGTTTCTCGCCATTACTTACATTGGAAATTTTCAACGTTATTATGTGCTTTCCAATTATAACTGTTAATATTTATTACGGTTTTAATGTTGTCGTTTTTCAAGATTCCTTTTCCGGCGATTTACTGTCTTTATATATTGACGTTCTTCTCACAAAGAACACACGCTGATATACGCTCTTCTTCTCTCTCTCTCTCTGTTTTGTGACGATCTTCTACGTGCTTTCTTTTCTTTACATTTGCTTCATCAAGTGGGTGTTCAGGTGCTCTGTGCTTCTTCGGTGTCCGCGCACATCGGAGTTTCGGGATCTAGCCGGGTGTTGTACCTTGGAGGAGTGAGCATCGGTTGAAAGCCCTGCCGGAGGGTGGTGCAACTTCTTTAGGGCAGTGATCACACGCCTTACCCAGGCTCGATTCTAAACTATCATTTAACTAATGTCTTTTGATTCTCATCTCTTCTGTTTTAAAGTTTTAATAATCTAGTTTTCTAGATTTGTTCTCATATTTTATTTTCTGCAATTTTTAAATACAAAAATTATACATTATTTTAGAATATACTAGAAAATATTCCTACACACTCGTCAGAATTGACAAATTCAGTAACTACAAGGACCATTAAATTCAAACATCTGTGGCGAATCGTTCTTCAATTACTAATGATGAGGATTCATCATGGGCTCTCTTCTTATGGAGAACCGGGCGGCGGTTACTCTAACCAACCACTCCATCCACTACTCTAGTGGGGAGTTTAAAGCGGAACCGCCATTCCCTCCATTCAAAACCGCGCATTAAGCGCGCCAACCACCGCGTAAACACCAACACCACCCGCTCCCGCCGGCGAGCGGAGCGCGCCGGACCGCACCCCACACGGGGTGCGGCCTCCGCCGGGCAAGCCGCACCCGAGAGGGGTGCGGCCAAGCCGCACCCCTCATGGGGTGCGGCCAAGCCGCACCCCTCCATGGGGTGCGGCCAGGCCGAACCCCACCATGGGGTGCGGCCACGCCGCACCCCACCATGGGGTGCGGCCACGCCGCACCCCACCATGGGGTGCGGCCAAGCCGCACCCCCCATGGGGTGCGGCCAAGCCGCACCCCACCATGGGGTGCGGCCAAGCCGCACCCCCCATGGGGTGCGGCCAAGCCGCACCCCCCCCCCCCATGGGGTGCGGCCGGGCCGCACCCCCCTTGGGTGCGGCCGCTCGGCCGTCCCCCATGGGGTGCGGCCAAGCCGCACTTTTCCAGGTGCGGCCGGGCCACCCTCACTTAGCGCGAGGGGCGGTTGGCCTTCCTCTTCCGCAGATGTTCCTCACCGGGGGGCTTGCAAATGGTCCTCCCGTATTCGCACTCTCGCCAAAAGCGCCAGACCCTGATTTCCCTTTGGGGATCAACTTCTCGATTTATGCGTATCATCCTGAACGTCTCCATGTTCGCGCACACTCGAAACGTCTCTAAGCACGTCCAAGGTGCTTTCACGTTCGTTACGCGCTCAGAACGCTTCTGAGAGCGCTCAGAACACCCCCAAGCGTATTCAAAGCGCTTCCATGTTCATTGCGCGCTCAGAACGCTTCTGAGCGCGCTCTGAGCATTCTCACTTTTTCGCCTCACCTCGCTCGCTTTTCAGCCCCGCTCACTTTTACGCCTCGTCTCGCTCACTTTTTGTCTTTTCAGTTTCTCACTTTTCAGGAATAGTTTGTCGCCTTTCCTCAAAGGGCAAGACGGTCATTTATGAAAAATGGTGATCCGAGTGCCCCAAATCGAGAAATATGATTCGTCAGCCAAGGTAGTTATGGTGGTTACGACGACGAAATTACCGGGCTACCCCCGGCAAAAGCTATAAAAGGCCCCCAAGGCTTCATTTAAAGGGGCCGGACTTTGAGACCAGAGAGAGCTCCTTGAAGATTTCCACGGATTTCTCCTTCGACGCTTGAAGATCATCTTCGAGGACTTAGAGAAATCCTTGTTCGCGAAAGCGGACAAGGTTCTCGCTTTCGTTCCCAAGAAAGTGGACAAGGCTCCCGCTTTCGTTCTCGAAAGCGGACAAGGCTCTCGCTTCCGTTCTCAGGAAAGCGGGCAAGACAGTCTCACTTCTGTCCTCTCGAAAGCAGACAGGGCTGTCTCACTTCTGTCCTCCGGAAAGCAGGCACGGCCTTCTCACTTTAGTTCACTGCTGTGCTCGTAGGAAAAGTACATAGTTTTTCTGAGGGGTGGCCTGTCACCCTCGGAGTGCTCTCCCTCTTTCTCTCTATTATTGTAACGAGTAGCGGCCTGTCGCACTCGATCTCTTAGCATCCAGTTGTAACCTCTCAAGAGATAGTGAAATTTGGTCGGCACCGCTGCGACCACGTGGTTTTTCACCCTTTCCGGGTTTTCCACGCTAAAAAGTCCCAGTGTACTCAACAATCTCAAACTGACTTTATGCGCGCTTAGATTGCTCCCGAGCTAAGGCGGTTCAGTTGAACCAGTCTACCAAGAGCCCTAAGCGACCCGCAACAGTTTGGCGCCGTCTGTGGGAATGGATTCCCAAAAACCAAGCAAAGGATTCCTGAGCGCAGCGCCCGCTTCTCCGGAGTTAACGGAACCAGCAAAAGTGGACACCTCCCCCGAAATATCCGACGCATGCAGTTCCTCAATCCCGGAGAACCCAGCAAAAGGAGCGCTCCTCGCTACTCCCGTCCTGCCCACGTGGCTTGGATCAACGGACAAACCGGCCCCTCTCGCGGTAGGGCGGGAGCTGAATGATGTCTCGCATCAACAAAGACAGTCCCCCCTGTCAAGGTCAATTTTAGCATACCCAGTTCCGCCGTGGCTAAAGCTCCCGCATTGCAAGGAGTTCCACGGAGCAGAAGATCCGTACGAGCACGTTAATCACTTCTTGATGACGATGCGAATGCTCGGACTTCCCGACCAAATCAGTTGCAAGATCTTCACCAAGACACTACGCGGAGATGCCCTCCGCTGGTATGAATCTTTGCCAAACGGAGCAGTTCACAACTTCACCGAGTTCTCCCAACTGTTCGCCGAATGGCATGAGGCACGCTCCCCAAGGATCCAAGGAGAAGAAAAGCCAGGCATGAACGAACCGACCCGCCCGAGGGGAACGGAATGGAGCAAGCAGCAAGAAAAGGTCCGCACAAATATTCGCCAGGAACGACCCTGTGCATGGATGGACTTCGCCTTAGACGCAAGCATAGGCAGCCCACCCCGCGAGCTAAGAAGAGCGTTGATAACACATCGCATCCCCTTCAACCTCTTGTTCCTAGCCGCCGTAGTGCGGCTCAAACTCCTAAGCGGTAACCTCAAACTCAGGGCCAGCAGCGCGGAACTCCCAGACGGAACTACGGTACCCACTGTAGGAGTCATCGCCCTCCCCGTCCAAGTAGGGAGGCACTCAGAACCAGTCCAGTACGACGTTCAGTTCGTCGTCGCCGAGGCGGACTCCCCCTACGACGCAATATTCGGGAGCCTCGTACTGGACGCCCTGGACCATGACGTTTCCATGTCAGGGCGCATGACCAATAAAGGGAATATCCTTAGGAACGCACTGCATGGTTTCGACACACCTGCCTCCAAGCTCCCTTGGATCAGCAGCGACACGGCACCAGAACCAAAGCCTGAAAGGCAAAGCGCACGGAAGGACCGCGCAAATCCCGCATTGACAGAAGAAGTCAAACCCCAGGCACCGACAAGTCTGCAGGCAGTCGATGCAAGTCGCAAGAGAAAGGGCCAACAGCAGCAATTCGAACTGCTCACTCAGAGCCGAGCGGGCCGCTCCCAAGGGCTATTAAGTCAAAACCCCCAGATCTACACTCCGCTAAACACCTCCCGCGAGCACATTTTGTCCATAATCTGCAACAGCAAGGTTATCAACTGGCCCTGGGCGCTCTCCCTACACAGGGGAGATCAATCCCAGTTTTGCCACTTCCACAAAGGCCGAGGACACCGAACGGAGCACTGAGCAAGGCTGAAGGAGGAGATTGAGCGTCTCATCCAGTCGGGACACCTGGAGTCCTTCCGTAAAGAAACACAGAAGAGTGCCACCAAGGATCAGCCACCGGGTTACGGCCGCCCACCATACTGAACAAGCTCGGGCAAGCATAGCGCAACGAGAGAGCAACATTATTTCTTCCTCTCATAAAATTTGCATCAAAAACCTATTGGCTCAGAAGCCGTATGATTGCACTTACGCATGTATCAACGTTCATTTACTAGTTATCTTCTATCTGTTCTAAACTGTTCTACTACAGGAACCGCTTCGGGGCCTGGCCCCGGGGGCCTTGTACCGCCGTCGATTGAAGGTCCGCCCTTCTCCTCCGCCGTCAGGTCCCGGTGTCGTAAGGGCCTGCCCCCCTTGCGTCTACCCTCGGTTTGAATACAAACGCTATTCACCGGCCAAGCCGCGAGCCAGACTCGTGCAAAAAAGCCGTGAGCCAGACTCGTGCGAAAAAGCCGCGAGCCAGACTCGTGCAAAAAACCGCGAGCCAGACTCGTGCAAAAAGCCGCGAGCCAGACTCGTGCAAAAAGCCGCGAGCCAGACTCGTGCATCGTAGGGGCCTGCCCCCCTTACGTTTACCCTCGGTTTGAAAACAAAAGCTATTCACCGGCCAATCCGCGATCCAGACTCGTGCAAAAAGCCGCGGGCCAGAACCCGTGCACCTATTTTATTATGTAAAAGCCGCGGGCCAGACCCGTGCACCTATTTTATTATGTAAAAGCCGCGGGCCCGACCCGTGCACCTATTTTATTATGTAAAAGCCGCGGGCCAGACCCGTGCACCTATTTTATTATGTAAAAGCCGCGGGCCAGACTCGTGCACCTATAATATAAAAGCCGCGGGCTCAGGTCCGCGCAAGCTCATCTGTAACTTTGAAAATGTTCAGGCTATGCAGGTGCTAACAGCCAGGTTTACAAGATCGTGCAAATAAACAAGTACGATATATACAATAAAAGAGATACATCCACATCCGGCAAACACGCAAACAAGCAACAAAACTAAAAACAGGAAAAAGAGAGATAGACAACATTAGTCCTCGGCTACATCCGAGTAGTCATCTCCAGAAAGGTCTCCGGCTCCAAGGCCGGTGGTGTCACACCCGAACTTCCTCCCCATCATGCGAAGGGTCTTCTGAATGCCTCTCTGAAAGGAGACCTCACACTCGTCCGCTATTAGGGGCTCTACCTCTGACGTCATCACCTCAGCCCGAATCTCCTCCATCATCTGAAAACGCTCCTCCGCAAAAGCGAGGGAGTCCTTGTACTCGGCCACCCCGGTCGCCTTGGCCCCCTCGAGCCTCTGCTCGATCGACAACAGCCAGTCCACCTCGCTTCTGTGTTGACATTTGATTTTGACATTTCACCTTCATGGCTTGAATCGGGTCCTACTCGAAGAATATATGTTGTACATTAAGATTCTGAATTATTATGTAAACACATACAATAACTTTTCTTTTCATTTTGATGTGAGATTTAGTTCATTCTGAAACAATATCCATCATGCATCCATGATTATCACGACAACATGTATCCATCATCCGCAGTTATCGCCAACCGCATGAATCGTTACACAGGCAGAGCCGATGTTCGAGCAAGGAAAAGGATTCCAGGATCTCCGCCCGCATTGGAGTAAGTAGATAGGTTAAGTGAAACTCTACCGCCACAACACCCAAGTTTTTTCTTGTTTAACTGAGCTTCCTCTAAAACAGCTTCCTACAAAAAAAAGCTCAACCAAACAGGGCCTTAAACGCATCCTCTAGAGCTCTATCGGGTTTGAGTTAGTTTCCTCCTGATATGTGGCATAATCTTATATAATCATTCATCTGATTGTTTTTGACTAATGATTTTCAACCTGTTGAACTGCGTGCGATCGAGATATTACGCACCTTTTGAAAATACGCTTTGTACATACCTTTTTAGGAAAAGTGTTAGATCTCGTCGAGATCTATAACTTTTGTGTTGAATACTTTTCCTAAAAATGCACGCACAAGGCGTATTGTCGCCCTGATCGTAACTATAGCGATATTTTTGAAAATACGCCTTGTACATGCATTTTTAGGAAAAATGTTCAACACGAAAGTTGTAGATCTCGACGAGATCTACAATTTTCTTGATGAATACTTTTCCTAAAAATGCACGTACAGAGCGTATTTTCAAAAGGCGCGTAATAACTCATAGAAATTGGTTTGCCAATAGCCAATTCTGGTTTGCCTTTAACACCACCCTTAATTATTGAACAAGGCAAATTTTGTCAAAAGGAAGAAAGTGGCAGCGTAGCGTGAAACAGAAGAAAGCCATCGATCAGGGCTCTCTCAAGCTGACAGCGCGCAAGCCATGCATGATTACTACAGCTGCGTTAACCACCCTTCATATGAATGATGTATTAATATTAGACGGTTGTTATTCGCAAACCATATTTGTCTATTCGCAGATATTTTTGTTATCAGCAGATTAGTGAAGAAATTAAAAAAGAAAAACTTTGATCGTCCTCTTCCGCTCTTCGCCATCCTTAACACATGGAGAGAATAACACTATCTAAATCTTCCCAAACAAATCGAAATCGCATGAAAAACGAAGAAATCGTCTTTCTTTCTCAACTCGGTCTCTATTAGCGCATTAATTTTATGAATCGTCACGAACCATGCACAAATTGAAGTGCTCAAAAGATCGTCAGAGATGTTCCTTCGCTGTCGAGCCCTGCTCGGGAGAACAAAGATATCAACTGCTGAAATTTAAAATTGGTCTGCGAATAATAGTTTGTAAACTCAAATAAAATGAGAAAATATTAGTCTGCGGATAGACATTTACGGACTGCGAATAACAATTGCCTAATATTAAAGACCATTTTCACACATATATATATATATATATACTAGCAGCTTCGCTCGTGCTCGCTGTTCCCCGACGGCGGCCTCCGGCTGCCCAAACAACTCGTCTTACTATTCTCTCTCTGACTCCCTCACTCTTGCCCGACTCTCTCTTGCAAGAGTTGCCGAGTTGCCCGAGTTGTCCGAGCCGCCTTTACAATGACAAGAGTGAAATTCCCTTTGGTGCAAGGGCATAATTGGCATAGCCAATGTTGCCTCAAAGGGGATTTCTCCTTTATATAATAATATAGATATGCATGATATATTCAATTTTAACCTTTGTAATGACGCTACATTGAAAGGTATGGCATTTTGCTAGCTTTAGAAATATAGATGAAAAGTGATCAAATATGCCAAATTATGTAGATATTCCAATTTTATCCTTTGTAAGCTCTACATTGGAAAGGATGGGTTACATTTTACCTTTTGTAATGAATCTAGAATAATTACAAAAGGATAAAATTTAAATATCATAAAATAATTTAGTTGATTTTATCATTTTCCATTCATATTTCTAACGAAAGAGATATTTTTGTAAAGTGGGGGAACTTAGAGGGGGGGGGAGGTAAATGTAATTTTGAAAGATAGATCGAGAGTGTACAACTTGTAATTATGCAAAGAGGGAGGTCCTGGTAATTATATATATAAAGAGAGAGAGAGAGAGAGAGAGAGTTTGATTTCAACTGGCCAATCTTAGCATGACAGACTTGTAATTAGTAAATAGATATATCTTATGTCCTAATTAAGTACTTAATTGTGCTTCTATAGCTAAAAATTTAATTAGGTATATATATTTTAGGGTTAGTGGAAGTGCTTTTGATGGATCTTTGAGTTATTAAATTAAAAGTTGACCAGAACTTTACAAATCATCGAGAGGGCTCATGTGATGCATGCGACTATTTCAAAGAGGTTGATTCACTTACAATCCACGTTGTTGTCGAACCCTGTAGTATAATTTATAGAGGCAACGTAATCGTGACGAATAAATTTATTGCAAGAACATCTAATTAGAGAAAATATGCCCCCCCCCCCCCCCCCCCCAATTAATCATATTATATCTATCTTATGCATATCGGTAGCCATATAGCTCCAATCAGGGCTAGATATTGACACGATTGAACTCTGTGACGAGCTGTGTTTTGAGTTTTCGGCAGTCCGATAGGGTTTTGTCGAAGCCCTAGTTTTAACAAAGAAACTGATTTGCTGAAGAGAATATCAAAAGTGAGTCTGACAGGTTCATGTTGGGAACCAAATAGTGCTTATAGTGTTTGGCTAGTTAAATAAAACAGTTCCAGGGCGATCCCTCTGCGTCTATTTGCATTTGTTAATATGCAACTTTGATCAATTTATTTTTCTCAAGCCCTAACTCTAATGATTTATCTCCTTTCTCCCTCATCTCCAAAAAGTTCTTGAAGAATTGTTTGTCGAATTCTCCTTCTTATAGCCAATGCCACCTCGACGGAAAACTCTACCACATGTGTTCTCGGCAGGTGGATACTCGCAGGTGGCCGATTAGACGATGTCGTCCAAACTATAGTCGCCCGTGCCGCCCCCACCTTACCTACTAAGATTTTAATTAATTTATTTTTTAATTGATAGTCCGTGGTCAAGGTAAACTTAAATGTAGTGGACAAGTATCTAACCTACCAACTTTGATTCCCAATTTGCAACGACAACTTTCTAAGTTAAATCATAGATCTTAAGTTTATTGCGTCGAAAAGATGGCAATGACAATTATATAATAATCAGTGAAATGTGATTTACTTTTGATATATATATATAGATTATTTTAAAGGTAATAATAATGGAATGGGGGTTGTAGTGCTGTATAACTTAATGATTTCTAAAACTTCTTGGGCGTGTTAAGCTTTTAAATGTGTATATAATCAATGGAAGAAAAACATGGAGAAGTTGATATCCTAATCCATCCATAGAGAACTTTCTGCTGCTTTCAGAAGATTTTTATCTTCACCGCGTAATATTTTACTCCATAATAAATATATGATGATTCAAGGTTGCTGTAAAGCTAAAGTTTCCACCATGAGAAAAATAGCTGATTAACTGTTGGATAATCTTGATGAATAGAGTAAACCCATTTCAGCATAAATTTGGTTGTTTTAGGAGGGTTTTTTTGTCGGGATCTTTGCTTTAAGGCTCTGTTTGGGGCAATTGTTGCTGATGAAAAAACTGTTGATCGAATATAGCTCTTTCAGAAGCAGTGATGAAAAAATTGCAGACTGTTTGGAATGTCTGTGCATAAATGTTGATCAGATATAATTTCTTCATTTAAAATGTTTGGTTAAACAGCTGTTTGAAATAGTATTTTATATAATGAAAAATTCAGATCCGAAGTGCAACCTATAATTAAAAAAAATCCTACAATAATTGAGAAATTAATGATCCCCTTTTCTGCCTTGAATTTGAACAAAGAGGAAATGAAGAAATTAACACTTTTTACGGAGCATGACCATAAGAACAGGAAAACACAACAATAACGAAAAAAACAAATCTGTGATTTTATAGTTAATAGAAATTTCATGCAGCGGAGGAAATAAAGAAATTAACACTTTCTCCAGAGCATGACCATAAGTTTAATGTATTCGTGAAACTTTGGGTGCTTCTCCTTAAACTTTGGGTGCTTCTCCTTGCGGAGGCGAATCGGAAACCCTAGCGGTGGCGGATCGGAAACCATTGCGGCAGCTCTGGTGGGCGGCGTTTCTCCTTGCAGCGAAGGGAGTTGTGAACCCTTGCGGCGACGGGCGTCCCCTTGCGGCGGTGCTGTGTGTGGCCTGGTGGCGGTGCAACCACCGACGTCGTCTGCAGTGGCAAGTGTGTCGTTGCTCCATTCTGGCGCTGTTTTTGTTCTTGGCGTCCTTCCTGCCATTGGTGATCTGCACAGCTTCCTCTGGTCGGATCTGTTCCGTCTTGTTAATATTAGTGTAGCTTTGTATATTCTGTTTAGTCACACACCGTCTGTGGTGTTTTCGGACTCTCCCCCCTCCTCTATATGTATGACCCTAAGGGTCTTCTTTTACTCTGAATACAATATATTACTTGATTGCCTCTCAAGTTTAACATGGTATCAGAGCCAAGTTCTATCCAATTTTTTTTTCTTTCGCTCGCTCACACGCTCGCTCACTTCTAGTCCGCTGCTCGCTCAACCTGTGCTTTGTCCGCTGACCGCACCCCGCAGCATCCTGCTCCAGCCCGCTCCAGTCCACCCACGCAGACAGCCCGCCAACGACCTGCCTGCGACCTCCTGTCCGCCTTCCGCTCTGCATGTCCGCGACCTCCACCCTGCTCGCGTGATCTCCAGCGTCCTCCAGCAATCAACCCGCTCACGCGAACTGCCCGCGCGACCTGCCCGCCAGCCAGCGACCTGCTCTCGTGATCTACCCGCGCGACCTGCTCTCGCGATCTGCCCGCCAGCCAGCGATCTTCCCACCTGCGCGAACTGCTCCCGCCCCGCTCCCGCAAACTGCTCGCACTCACTACCCGTGTGATCTGCCCGCGCGAACTGTCCGCCAGCATCCTGCCGAACTACCCACGCGCCCTGCCAGTGCCCTGCCCGCGCAAACTGCACACCAGCGACCTCCAGACCGCCCTGCCGGCGACCTGCCCGACTTGATTCCGGGGCCTGACCGCCAGTCCTCCAATCTCAAGACCGCCCGGCTCCATGGCTTCCCCCTTGGTCACGCCACCACTGAAGTCCGACCACATCCTTCCAACTCACCACTGCCAGTGACTGGTCGGACTGGGCTCTAACTGTCGAAGTCGCCCTCTCCTCCCGTGATCTCTGGGATCACATCACTGGTACTCCTCCCACCGTTGCGACCTCTGCCACTACTGCCAGCTCTGCCAGCACCACCGTATCTGCCACCACTCCAGATGTCGGCACCCTTTGGCGGCGTCGCGATCAATCCATTCAGGCTTACATCATGGAGTCTGTTGCTCGTCTGCTCATCACCTCCATCGGCCGTCTATCATCAGCCTGTGCCATGTGGAAACATCTTCGGGGCTGGTTTGTCCCCCGCGGTGGAGGTCGATGTCATCGTCTCATCTGCGACTCTCAGTCTGCTCGACAGGAAGGGCGATCTATCAGGACTTCTTCACCATGATGAGCACCCTCTGGCACGACTTGGACTCTATAATCCATCTCCCATGCGGCTGTCCTTGTTCCTTCGAGTTTCAGCGCCATCTCTCTGAGGGCCATCTCCATCAGTTTTCTGCTGCTCTGCGTCCCGAGTTTGCTCTTCTTGCAGCCCAGCTCCTTCATCGGGTTCCTCTTCTTAGCTTGGATGAAGCCTTGATTGCCCTGCTTGATGAAGAGACCCGTCTCCGTCCTCCCGTGGTTCTCCCACCTGTTCCTGGGATCGACACTGCTCTTGCTATCCGACCACGCGACGACCCTGTTACCTGCAACTACTGTAAGAAGGCGGGGCACATGAAGTTCGAATGTCTTTTTCGTCCCCCACGTCCTGATGAGCACAGACATCGTGACAACCGTCGTGACGGACGTGGTCGGGGACGTGCTCGTGGCCCCGGATCACCTGTCACGCCTCCTCATCCTACAGCTGCTACTGCTGCCGATCGACTTCAACGACTCGAGGAGTTACTCCTTCACTCTCCTCTGCTTCAGCCCGCTACTGCCACCAGCTCTTCTGATGCCACCAGCCTGTCATCCGCCCATGGTACTACTGTTATTTAGGTTTCACCAACTGCACCGTGGTATTTTGACTCTGGGGCCTCCTGCTATCTTACCTCTGACTCCAGCACCCTCACCATGTTGGAACATGCTTTCCGCATCTCTTGGTTTGACAATAACAAATCCTATTGTATTTGATCATACTTGTTTTGTGTTTATAGTATGCAGGATTTTGTGCTTTCAAATTTCCATGGAAATGTGCTTTTGTTGTTGATACCGCGTAGCGTTAAGACTACCGCTGGCGCTAACAAACCACTGAGAAGGAAACTGACGTTCGACGAACTGAAAGCTCTGTTCGACGAACTGAGAGCTCCGTTCGACGAACTGTGAGCTCCGTTCGACGATCTGCATGTTCTACCGCGGCGCTCGACAAAATGTATGTCTTACCGCGACGTGTTAGCACTACCGCTGGCGCTAGTGTTCGTTCGACGAAAGGAAAGCTGCGCTCGATGAAATGCTTATCACTGCGTTCGACAAATTTGCGATCGACGAAAGCTGAATCCCGTTCTACGAAAACTTGATCGACGAAATATAAGGCCGGTTCGACAAAGCTGCGCCCGATGAAAAGAAATGTGTTCTACCGCGGAGCGTTAGCACTATCACTGGCGCTAACATAAATGGAAACATTTGACGAGAAGGAAACAGTGGAGAAAAAGGAATGTCGACGGGACGCTATTTTGGCAAGTACTATCGCGGCGCGTTAAGTCTAACGCCCGGCGGTAGCTTTTGGAAACTTCCCGCCTGCGGTTGATTGAGGAGCAGATTTGGAAGGAGATAGTGGCTGAAGGACGGATATCTCGCTATCGCGGGGCGTTAGCGTTACCGCGGCGCGCTAGTGTTTGGCGCTCAAAATGTTGCCTAAACTACCACGATCCGTGTGCTTCATTGCATAATGTGGATACCGCAGAGCGGCAGTACTACCGCAGGCGGTAGTGGCTGATTCTATAAAAAGACGCGCGCCTCCTCCGTTGTTGCTTGCTGATACAGAAGGGATTGGAGCCATATATATTCAGAGCACTCGTGAGAGCCTTCTCCAAGTAGCCCGAAGAACTCCGTCAACGTTCGTGAACGCAAAGAACTTGAAGACCAATACGATCACATCTACATCGACATCAAGTTCTTCTTTTGAGGGAGTTTTTAGTTTGTGTTTTGTTTTACTTTCAAATTATAACCTTTATATCTTTTGTTCGGTAGAGGGACTCGCCACACGACGACTAGGGCCTTGCGGGGACTAGGGGAATTCACCACACGGCGACTAGGTCTAGGTAGGACTTAGGGAGGAATTCGCCACACTGCGACTGGGTCTAGGGAGTAGATCTAGGGGGTGCTCGAGGCCTTTCTGGTGATTGATTGGCTAGAGCGGCTTGAGGCCGTATCTGGGGAGAGATCGGCTAAAGCCAATCGGTTCGTGGGGATACGAGTCGGTATAGAAAACAAAAAGGGTTTTCATATTATTCGCTTCGATTTCTAGCGTCACTGAAATCAGATTTTGTAATCAATTTTATAAATGATAATCATGTCTTTTCTTGTTTAATAAAATAGATTTCATTATCTCTTTACTTTTGATTTAACTGCGACCAAAATATCAAAAGTTTTCTGTTAAAGTTTAAAATTTTTAAAACCCTTATTCACCCCCCCCCCTCTCTAAGGGCGTCAACAGATCCAACAAGTGGTATTAGAGCTAGGTTATTCCAAATCGGCTTAACAACCGGGAATAATGGCGTCTCTTAATCATGATATCATTTCTACTAGTGGGGAAATTTTAATATAAATGAAAAAGTATTATCACCTTCTTTATTTATGGGCAAAAATTATAAATGGTGGAAAACATTAATGAAAAATTTTCTTAAGGCCTTAGATGAAAAGTTTGGAATATTACTATTGAAAAGCCACCTAGCGTACTAACTAGAAACGAAATTGTTTTAAATGCAAAATCTATGAATAGTATATTTTGTGCGTTAGACCAAAATATTTTCAAACTTATTTATACGTTACCTACCGCCTATGAGATTTGGAATTTTCTTGAAAGAACTTATAATTCTCCTTCTACAAGTATGGAACAATCACAAGAACCGGAGAATATGCAAGCTTGCACAAGTCTTCAAGAATGCTCCTCTCATGACGGATCCATGAAGTGCACAACAAATGAAAGAGAAGAAGAAATACTATCTTCGGAAGAGGAGTGCCAAAAAGATGTCAAAGAAACGATATGTTCAAATCGTGCCTCTCCCGAAAGCAATGTAAAGAAATCAAATCTCATTTTTTGTACTTCTATTTCTACATTACAATTGCTTCAAACTACAAAGCGCAAAATTAAGAAATTAAAGAATGCTAATAAACATTTGCGCTTAGAAAATAAAAATTTAAAGGCAAAAATTAATGAAGAATCAAATTCTAATTTATCTAGTTCTACCCAAGGCTCCTTAGTTGAAAACATTTCACCTTGTATAGAATTTAATGATCTAAAAGAAAAATGCAAGGAACTTGAAAAGAAACTTCTTTTTATAAAAGAACAAAATGAAAGATTATGTTTAGAAAATTCATCTTTGGAAAATGATTGTGCCAAGTGTAAAGAATATAAAATTGAAATTAAAGAGATGGATGAAACATTTGATAAATATAGAAATAACTATCAAGATCATATTGATTCAATTGTTTTCACTCTTAAAAATAGCACAATCGCTTATAATAAAGCTAGACATAATTTAAAAATAAAAAATGATGAATTAAAAACAAAAATCAACTTGCTTATGAAATTTATAAATAAAAATTCACAATTTTAGGAAATATCTAAAAGCATGTTGAATATGAATATGAATATGAATATTTTAACTAAGACAAATAATGGGAGTAAGAAATACAAAGTATTTGTAAATCAAAGTCAAAATCACCATTATTTACAAAATCATGTTTCTCCCAACATAAAATTAAATGTTCATAAATTTCCTATAAATAATGTTTTACAAAATCATCATGGAAATTTGACAAATAAAAATAATATTAAACCAAGGTTTGAGTGGAGGCCCAAAGTTAAAGATGAAACTCCAACTTCACTCAAAAGGGCCCATTCATCACTATCTCCCCAAAAGCAAACACGATGTATTTGGGTACCCAAAGGAACCGTCACACCCGGTCCTCTTTGGATACCTAAATCTCTCATTCATTAGTATCCTATCATTTGCATGAAGTAGAAATCAATTAAAAATGAAATATCAATTCTCTACTTCATGATATGCTTAATTTCCTTTTTTTGTTTTTTGCTTTTATTTCTTTGAGCCATTATGATAAGATCACTTTATATAACTTGTGATATGATTTTCACATATTAAACCCAAATTCATTAATAAATCAAATTGAACACAATTGAATAAAAAGTCATATTATTTTCAAGTGATTTAATTATCCTTTTTATTTCTATCCTTCTAGATCCATTTTCTATGAAAGTCATATATAAATTAAATCATAAATTTTTTATGTATTATTAAGACTAATGAAATAATTGTCGAAATGGATTTAAAAGGTATTTGGCAAAATTTATAAAATGCGCAAGTTTTGCTTAGGTATTTAATATATTTGCGTCATTTTGATTACCCCTAGTATATTTAATCATAATCATGTCAAAACGAAATTGAAAAAATGCAAAAAGCATTTGTGTTTAAATAAAGATTCTCAACTCTGTTGCTAGCGCCCGTTGTTAGGTTCTAACGCCGGCGGTAGCATAATTTTCCTAAATTCTAATTTATCTAAAGTATTATTTTCTGAAAAATTATTGTATTAACTTTATTATTACTATGCTTTCATAAAACTATATATATGTGAATTATTTAAGATTTCAAAAACCAAAGAGAAAATTTACAAAACCTTTCTAAATAACCAAAATTATTTTTCTCTTTATATTTATCTTAAGTTTTCACCTTATAATATTTCTCTCTAATAATTCAAAAAGGATGAATATGAATGTTCTTTAATAATATCTCATTTATATAATCATGAACAATTAATTATGAGTATATAATTCCTATGTGTTAAAATTCATGATCATGTATAATAATCTTGCCAATTCAATAGATCTTTTTAATTCAAATATTAAAAATCTACAAAAGATCCAATTGATTCCATCAAATAGTTTGTAATCATGACCATTATATGAATCAATTATGTTTTGCATGTATCTCATTTATATGAAGATCACAGAATCATCTTTATATCTAAAAGAATAAATTAACTAGAATCATCACTTCATTCTATGTCCAAAATATGAATGACTAGATTTGAATACATGCAACATTAATGAAATAAATCTTACGCCATAAAATTGTGATCAAACTCTTCTTTCTAGCATTATCAATTAATCAATACTATCTTTCATGCTAGTGATCTAATGATGTCATAATAAATCAATTTTAAAGAAAAACAATTGAAAGTTAAAATTCATAATAACTATGTTGCTTTAAAATCAAATCTAATAAGAAATTAATCTTGCATAAAAGCCATAGTTTAGAAATTGGTTCAATAAGATTAAATGCTTAGTATGCCCATGATCATTCAACCACATTATGTGTCTCACTATAGCGAGGGCGTAAGTTTGTGTGTATTAGAAACCTAACCACTATGTCATGTCTTGTCCTTAACTGGAAAGGGTTCCAGTGGGGCCTTGCGAGGCACTGGGGGGAAAGAGTGCTAGGGTGAGCGTTGTCTTTTGTATGCATGTGGGATTAACACCCCAACCTACGACATGTGTGCAACTCCTCATGCTTATCCGTCACTTAGTACGGGGCTAGAGTGTAGACATGTTGTTAGGGTATCTTGATCTTAGACATACATATGTTGTATACATTGCATGAATATTATTTCATTTATTTACGATCATTTCACTCATGCATATTTGTGCTTAAATATGTTATCTTATGTTTTTCATATTATCTATTTCTGAACTCTCATGCATGTGAAAAACACAAGTATTTTGAAAGTGTATTGTGATACCTTAGGTTAGAATTTGGGGTTTTGGACATATTAGCTTAAACTTGGAAAAATCACATTTTTGTGTATGCATATTTCTGATTTCATTGTTGAACTTCATTGTCACAAATCTGCACAAATATATTCAAAAGAAAAATTCTGAAAAATTTCACGTTTTTCCCAAAATTCTAGTTCTGTCACTACCGCCAGGCTATAGCTGGATACCGCTGGCGTTAGTGGGTTATTTCTGAATTTCCAGTTTTCTCTTTCATTTCTTATTTTTCAGTTCCTGTTATTTTTTTTTTAAATTCTAAAAACAAAAAAAAACTATAAAACAAATCAAAATCCAATCATATACATGCTTTTTTATATATATCAAAACCAACTACAAAATTGAAAAAAAAAAACAATTAAAACAACAAAAACATATTTTTATTTGTTTTATTTTTGCTTTTGAAAAACTTAAATTTTATAAAAACTGATGTAATTTTCTATGTTTCAAGGTTGATATGGTTTATCTTGCCAAGTTTTGTATACAATGTTTCATTCTCTATTTCAACTATCTTAATAACATTGTTTTTGTATCATGTCTTGATCATTATCTTGTGTGCTTTGAAATTGATTATAGAAATCATGTGTAGTATTGCATAGCATGCCTCTATGCATGAGTAAATGGCTTATATTTGCAAATGATTTTTTTTCTCACACCTTTTTGATATACTACATATGAATTTAATCTTCTCCTTCATAATTGCGTAGTGTAACAACTTAATATTATTGTTATGCATGCTTCATTTTACCTACACCACAAGTAAAAATCTTTTTCATGCACCTATTTTTGAAGAAGTGTGTCTTTTCAAAAATCTTTTGTTTGCACATACAAGTGAATTTGGAGACCTTTGTCGTTAAGCAAAAATTAAAATGATTAGTTGACAAAGATAACTCCACCAAGCACTACTCACCCTCCTGATAAGTCTTAATGAGCATTGTGAGGTTGAGCACCTTGGAGAGAATTGTAAAGTGCCTTGTTGCAAATATTTTCCTTTTACACTACTTCTTCTTGTACACTGAATCACAAATAACTAAAATTCGAAATAATAATTGTGATTCCTCAAGCACTACTTTGCACCCTGATAAGTCTTAATAAGCATTGTGTGTGCAGAGCACTTTGGTAGTTGTACTATTTTTCTATGTGCATTGAATAATTTATATAGCTTTGTGGATAGAAGTAACTCTAAAAATGCTTTTTCAATAATATTGTGTGTTTATTCCATTATACATGTCATGTGTTTTGATAAACTCATATGTATACTTTTATCAAAAACACTATTTTGTACACATCATTATCACTTGTAAGCCTTCTACTCATGAGAATTGTAGTCTATTGCATATCTACATGTTTTCTCTAAATTCTTATGTAAATGCACTAGATAGCCTTGCATGATCAATACAATGTATAAGTGTACTTAGTTTCTCAATTTAGAACATTGTATTCTTCCATCTTGACTTGATATCTTGTATCATGCTTACATATTTTTTTTCCGCTACGCCATGAGAACTCTGTATTGCATACCTTTCAAAACTAATATATGGCTATGTTACAACTGAAATTATTTTGTGTACTTAAAATGCTACACCATCTATTTTGTTATGTCTAAAATTCTTAATCATCTACTATGCTTCACAGTTCATATATAGATGTTCACTTCAAAAAAGTATTTCGTCATGCTTTCCACCTCTTTACTACTTGTACGCTCGATCATGAATACGTTGTCCCAATAAGTGGTTTCTTTATAAAAAATTCTTCACATTCCTTTCTTTTCTCTCCTATCTATTGTATTTTTCCTAAGCGTTTCACTCTTTATCATGATCATTCCCTCTCTACACAGTTATTGCACATTTTTTGTTGAACTACCTCTCCACCCTCTTTTGATAATACCAAAAGGGGGAGAATAAATTTGAAAGAAATTAACATGTTTTTAGGGAAGTCAAGTTCATAGGAAGTTTTGGTGTAGGGGGAGCATTCACTTAGGGGGAGCATTCATTTAGGGGGAGCATATGCACATGTCTTAAATTTCATGCTTATCTCTATTATAAACACAAATTCCTAACAATTGAATTATTTCTTTCTAAGGGAATTTGTTATTATCAAAAGGGGGAGTTTGTTGGAACATGCTTTCCGCATCTCTTGGTTTGACAATAACAAATCCTATTGTATTTGATCATACTTGTTTTGTGTTTATAGTGTGCAGGATTCTGTGCTTTCAAATTTCCATGGAAATGTGCTTTTGTTGTTGCTACCGCGTAGCGTTAAGACTACCGCTTGCGCTAACAAACCGCTGAAAAGGAAACTGGCGTTCGACGAACTGAAAGCTCCGTTCGACGAACTGAAAGCTCCGTTCGATGAACTGTGGGCTCCGTTCGATGATCTGCATGTTCTATCGCGACGCTCAACGAAATGTATGTCTTACCGCGACGCGTTAGCACTACCGCTGGCGCTAGTGTTCGTTCGACGAAAGGAAAGCTGTGCTCGATGAAATGCTTATCACTGCGTTCGACGAATTTGCGATCGACGAAAGCTGAATCCTGTTCTACGAAAATTCGATCGATGAAATATAAGGCCGGTTCGACAAAGATGCGCCCGATGAAAAGAAATGTGCTCTACCGCGGAGCGTTAGCACTATCACTGGCGCTAACATAAATGGAAACATTTGACGAGAAGGAAACAGTGGAGAAAAAGGAATGTCGACGGGACGCTATTTTGGCAAGTACTATCGCGGCGCGTTAATTAGTCTAACGCCCGACGATAGCTTTTGGAAACTTCCCGTCTGCAGTTGATTGAGGAGCAGATTTGGAAGGAGATAGTGGCTGAAGGAAGGATATCTCACTATCGCGGGGCGTTAGCGTTACCGCGGCGCGCTAGTGTTTGGCGCTCAAAATGTTGCCTAAACTACCACGATCTGTGTGCTTCATTGCATAATGTGGATACCGCGGGGCGGTAGTACTACTGCAGGCGGTAGTGGCTGATTCTATAAAAAGACGCGCGCCTCCTCCGTTGTTGCTTGCTGATACAGAAGGGATTGGAGCCATATATTCAGAGCACTCGTGAGAGCCTTCTCCAAGCAGCCCGAAGAACTCCGTCAACGTTCGTGAATGCAAAGAACTTGAAGACCAATACGATCGCATCTACATCGACATCAAGTTCTTATTTTGAGGGAGTTTTTAGTTTGTGTTTTGTTTTACTTTCAAATTGTAACGTTTATATCTTTTGTTCGGTAGAGGAACTCGCCACACGACGACTAGGGCCTTGCGGGGACTAGGGGGATTCGCCACACGGCGACTAGGTCTAGGGAAGACTTAGGGAGGAATTCGCCACACGACGACTGGGTCTAGGGAGTAGATTTAGGGGGTGCTCGAGACCTTTTTGGTGATAGATTGGCTAGAGCGGCTTGAGGTCGTATCTGGGGAGAGCCGTCTAAACCCAACCGGTTCGTGGGGATACGAGTCGGTATAGAAAATAAAAAGGGTTTTCATATTATTCGCTTCGATTTCTAGCGTCATTGAAATCAGATTTTGTAATCAATTTTATAAATGATAATCATGTCTTTTTTTTGTTTAATAAAATTGATTTCATATCTAATTTCATTATCTCTTTATTTTTGATTTAACCGCGACCAAAATATCAAAAGTTTTCTGTTAAAGTTTAAAGTTTTTAAAACCCTTATTCACCCCTCTCCTCTAAGGGCGCCTACAGATCCAACAACCAATTGTACCTCCACCCCCACTCACCTTCAAGTCGCCACTGCTGATGGGAGTTCTGTCCCTATTTTGCAGTCTGAATTGATCACCCCAGCATCTGGCCCTCGCGGTCACCTTACCCTCTCAGACATTCATCATGCCCCTCGCCTACACATGAATCTTATCTTCGTCAACTCTCTTTGTGATCTTGGCCTAACTATTTTATTTTCTTCCTCTACTTGTGTTGTGCAGGATTCGCGGACGAATCTGAGGATTGGACAGGATCGTAGGACTGGTGGCCTATATCAGATGGAGTATCTTCACATTCCACCCTCCTCATCTTCGTCATCTTCTGCTCTCTCTGTTACCTCTGATGCCGACTTGTGGCACAAACGTTTAGGTCATTTGTCTAATAACCGACTCCGAAGTATTATTCGTTCAGGAGCTTTGGGTTGGGTCTCCTCCCCCCCCCCCCCCTCTCTGTTTGTACGGGATGTCGTTTGGCAAATCGCCTTGCTCTGCCCTTTTCTAGCAGTGTTTCTCAAACAACAGCCCCTTTGTCTTAGTTCACTCTAATATTTGGGGTCCTACCCCGATTGCTTCTCATTATGGCTATTTGTATTATGTAAGATTTATTGATGATTTCTCCCGCTGCACTTGGGTTTATCTTCTTCGACAACGATCTGAAATACTCATTGTTTATCGCACGTTCACTGCAATGCTTCACACTCAGTTCGGGTGTCGAATTAAGATCTTTCACTCCGATTGTGCTCAGGAGTTTCTCTCCTCCTCCATGCGCGACCTCACTCACTCTCATGACACCATCCATCAGCAGTCTTGCCCGCATACCCACGAACAAAATGGGGTCGCTGAACGAAAACATCGTCACATAATCGAAACTGCTCGTGCTCTTCTAATATCTGCCTCCGCTCGTCACTCCTTTTGGGCCGAAGATGTTCTCACCATTGTTCACCTTATCAACATCACTCCCTCCTCGGCCCTCTCTAGAGTCACTCCTTATGAATGACTGTACTCACGCCCACCAACCTACGCCTCTCTCCGAACGTTTGGGTGCACCTGTTTTGTCCTACTCCCTGTTACTGAATGCACCAAACTCTCGGCTCGCTCGGCTCGATGCGTTCACTTAGGTCTCAGTGCTTACCATAAGGGATACCGCTGTTACGACCCAGTAACTCGCCGCATCCGCATCTCTCGCCATGTCTCCTTCTTTGAAAATGAGATGTTCTTCTCCTCCACGCCAACTCCAACAACATTTCCCTCCCAAATCTCCTTTATACTCCACCGCACTCCCTTCCGCTACTTCCACCTATATCACTCGTCCCTGGACCCAAACTGCCCCTCCTATCCCGGTACCAGCTCGTCCTCCGGCCGAGGATTCTCCGTCCACTTCGGCTACTCCTCCATCCACTGAACCTCCTTCAACTACATCTCCCCCTTCCGCTCAAGCTCCTTAAGACAGACCCGTCTGACGCTCCTTCGACCGCCTCTCCGCACGTGGATCCCGCACCTCCACTACGCAACCCTGCTCGCCCTCGCCACCCGCCTGCTCGCTACGACCACAGTCCTGACAGGTATAAACCTTCTGCTCTAACCATAGATATCTCTTATTCCCCTGTCTTTCAGGCCTTCCTCACCGCCCTACACTCCCACCGGGAGCCCCAGTCATACCGAGAGGCAGTTGCTCATCCTGAATGGCAGGAATCCATGACTGCTGAACTTCAGGCCTTCTACCGAACTCATACATGAGACCTCGTCCCCTGCCCTCCTGGCGTAACTCCTATCAGCTGCAAATGGATATTCATGATCAAGACTCGCCCGGATGGTTCTATTGACCGACACAAAGCCTGTTTAGTTGCATGTGGGTTCCTGCAGGAGCATGGGATCGACTATGATGAGACATTTGCACCAGTTGCTCGTATGACATCCGTGCACACCTTACTTGTAGTTGCTGCTCCCGCAATTGGCCTCTTCATCAGATGGACGTTACTAATGTTTTTCTTCATAGTGATCTTACAGAGGTCGTATACATGTCTCCTCTCTCGGGTCTCTCCGTTCCCACCGGCCACATCTGCCATCTAAGTCGGTCTCTCTATGGTCTCAAACAGGCCCCCCGTACCTGGTTTGAGCGCTTTCGAACTGCTGTTCTCAAGGCCAGCTTTATTGAACGCCATACTGTTCATGCATTGTTCACTCGCACTTCTGGTCAGTGATGTGCAATCCTTCTTCTCTATGTGGATGATATGATTATCACTGGCGATGACCATGCAACCATTGTCTCTCTTCAACAGCACCTCCGCAGACAGTTCGAGATGAAGGATATGGGCCCCCTTCGCTACTTCCTTGGGTTGGAAATCTCTCGGTCCAAACGTGGCATCATTGTCTCTCAACAGAAGTATATCTCTGACATCCTCTCTGTTGCTGCTCTCACTGACACCCGGACAGTTGATACTCTCATCGAGCTCAATCTAAAACTTCTCCCAACTGACGGTGAACCTCTCCTGGATGTCTCCCGCTATCAGCGCCTTGTCGGGATGCTGGTCTATCTTTCTATGACTAGGCCTGACATTGCCTATGCCGTCAATTTTGTCAGTCAATTTTTCCAAGCTCCTCGCTCGCTCATTACGTCGTTGTCCTTCGGATTCTCCGATATCTCCGCACATCCATCAACCGCGCACTGTTTCTCTCCGCCACTTCTCCACTCACCCTCCGAGCATTCTCCGATGCTGACTGGGCGGGGGAAGCTGCAACTCGTCGCTCTACCATTGGCTTATGTATTTTCCTGGATGACTCTCCAATCTCCTAGCGTAACAAGAAATAGGAATCCATTATGCGCTCCAGCACTGAAGCCGAGTATTGTGTCATTGCTTCCACCACAGCTGAGATAGTTTGGCTTTGTCGACTACTCTGTGATCTTGGTATATCGGTATATGGACCCACTCCCTTATTTTATGGCAATCGAATATAAATTGCCTCTAATCCAGTATTTCATGAACGGACAAAACATATCGAGATAGATTGACACTTCGCTCGCCAGGAGTTCCTCGCCAACACTATCTCTCTATCGTTCATTGCTTCTGAAGAATAAGTTGCAGACTTCCTCACCAAGCCTCTCACATCTGCATGATTTCGATATCTCATTAGAAAACTCTCATTTCATGATCCACCGTGAGTTTAAGGGAAGGTGTTAATATTAGTGTAGCTTTGTATATTCTGTTTAGTTCCACACCACCTGTGGTGTTTTCGGACTCTACCCCTCCTCTATATTTATGACCCCAAGGGTCCTCTTTTACTCTGAATACAATATATTACTTGAGTGCCTCTCAAGTTTAACACGTCTGCTCCGTCGGTGTCTGAATGTTGTCGAGGCTTGCTCCCTAGTTTGGGTTTGGCTCCGGGTGCTTTTGTTGTCGCGATGACAGCGGTATCGAAATGCCGTCCTTCCTTCGCCGATGTTGTTTCTTTTGGTGCGCCGCATGCTCGCTCTGGTCTTCTGGACCGGCCACTCAAGCTTTCTGCGTCTGGGGATCTCGTTGTCGTTTTCTCGGAGGAGGAGATGATTTCTGTTGCGGCTTCGCTAGCTTAAGTTTTACTTAGTGGCTAAGTGTGCGTATGGTAGACCTTTCATTCCAGCATTCATAACATTCCTATCTCAGCAGCTACAACTTTAATGTGTTTTCAAGGTTGCTCCAGTTGATTTCCATCGTTTAATTTTGATGTTTGAGGTAATGGAAGAATTCAAGAAGGTACGGTTACGAGAGACCATTGTTTTAAAAAAAAATTGTTTAGATTTATTTTAAGGTGGTGCACTCCCATCTCGGGCGGCTTGGATAAATATCTGGGGGTTACCGTTCCATTGTTTTGACGAGGATATCCTCCGCATCTTCGTCAAACCAATTGGCATGCTTATTTCGTTGGACAATCATACGCGCGCGGACCGGGCACGTGTTTTTATGGAGTTCAATCTCCATTCTTCTCCGCCCTCCCATATCTTCATGGGAGTGGTTGGTGTCGGTCGCACTCAAGTTACATATTCCTACCCAGTCACATTTGAGAGAAATCTGTTATATTGCTCTGGGTGCTACAAACAAAGGTGTATCGTTGGTGAATGTAAAAGAAACAAGAAGCCTGATGTTCCTGCTCCAGCTCCTGTTGGTGCAAATGCTGTTCCCGTTGCTCCAGCTCCAGTTCGTGTAGTTGTGGATGTTGTTGATGTTCCAGCTCCAGTTGTTAATGTTTCAGCTCCAGCTCCTGTAATTGTGGATATTGTTCCCGTTGTTTTAGCTTCAGTTCCTATAGTTGTTGATGTTTCAGCTCTAGCTCCTACAATTGCGAGTATTTTTTGTTAGGGTTAGAGGCTCAAAGTATTCTTCCTGCTCCATCAGATTTGGAATGGAGTATAGTAGTACCTCCAGCATAGGACCGGGTCCTAGAGTGACACGAACACGTTAGGTTATCCGAGTCGGTCTTGACACGACAGGACATATATAAAATACATTAACAATCTCCTCCTATGTCCGTCGTGAACCCAGACTTCAGTAGAGGTGGTTTGTGTAATATTCAACCAGAAGTGAGACATACACAACCGTGTCCAGCACCTGTTTAAGATAAAATCTGACTATAACAAAAATAGCATGCATGCATAAGTAAATAAACAACTCAGCTGCAACACAAACGTCTCAAGTACAATCGAGACACAGGCCCTAAACACCTGGTGTCCCAAAACAAACAGAGATCTAAAGTCCAAACAAACAGTGCTATAAAATAAGAGCTAAACAATGCTCTGAACAAAAGTACAGGAACTAAACAAAATAACACTCAAAAGGCTAGTCATCCAAAAGATCATCCTCCTCCGGATCCCAGACAACCAGTGCTCCTCCTATCCTAGGACCTCCTGCAATTCAACAGAGAATTTCATTTAGAATGAATTCTATCCTTTGCAAATTTGCAGATATCTAGTTTTAGCATAAAACTTAGTATTGATTATTATTATTGGCTGGGAGGACACGTTCACAGAGTATTATAGTTTAACCTCATAATCTGTTATCTGTTTCCAAATGAAATGATTATCAGACTTCTGGACACCGCAGCTATATCTGTAATCCTATATGGAATGTCACGGTTACTGCCCTTCTAAAGTCAATTGGAACTCATCAAGTTTGGAATGGAACCAATCTTCAGAAGAAGAGACAAACCAAGTCAGATTGTGTTATCAAGTTTGGAATAACACTCTCCTCCAAGGCAAAAGCCGAATCCGATGAAGCTGTTAACATCAAGTTTGGAATGAACAGCTTACCAGATCCGAGCTCAGCAATCAAGAGCATCAACGGACCACAACATGCTTGCATTGACAAAGGAAATATGGAATAATCAAAACGTCTGGACTAAGGCTGAACTGAATCGCCTGATACTGAACTAAGACCGAACTAAATCGCCTTTAGTCCCATTTCCCCCACTGTTTTGATTAACTGATCTTTGGGCATTCCTTTCGTCAGTGGATCAGCAAGGTTATACTTTGAACGTACATCAATCAAAGTGATGGTTCCTTGTTCTTTCAGATAATTCAACAACGCATGTCTCAGTCGTACATGTCTCCTCTTAGTATTATAGAGGGTATTCTTAACGACTTGAACTGCTGCTTGATTATCACAATACAAGCTCAACGAGTTGACTTGTAACTTAGACAGGGGAATGTCTAAAATCAAGTTTCTGATCCAGTCTGCCTCTTCTCCAGATGAAGCTAAGGCAAACAACTCGGCCTCCATAGACGACAAAGCTATACAGGTCTGTCTCTTGGATTTCCAAGTGACAGCAGCTCCTCCCAAGGTGAATATGAATCCACTGGTGGACTTGCTGTTTCCGACTTCTGAACACCACGAGGCATCAGAATGTCCTTCCACGGTAGATGGGTAACCAGTGTAGCACAGAGCATAGTTAGCAGTACCTCGAAGGTATCTCAACAGCCTATCTAGGGCAACCCAATGCTCTTTGCCAGGACTACTGGTAAAACGACTCAGCGCACTAACCGAGAAAGTAATGTCTGGCCTCGTACAAGTTGTAGCGTACATGAGACTACCAATTATTTTAGAATATTTGACTTGATCAATGCTGGCCTCTAGATTAGGACTTAACTTAACATTTTGATCAAACGGTGTCTCAATCGGCCTACACTTATCATATCCCCAGGTAGAGAGGAGTTGCTCAACATAGTGAGCCTGGCTAAGAGTAACGCGACCCTTGTCAACTCTAACCTTCCTACCTAACAGGATATCAACTGGACCGAGATCCTTCATGTCAAATACTTCTGCCAGAGTGGATTTAACATCACTAACTGCAGCAAGATTAGACCCTAAAATCAACATATCATCCACATATAAGCATATGATGACTGTTTGATTTGACAAGGAGCAGTAATAAAGGCATTTGTCAGAGAGACTGGACTGGAATCCAATGCTCTTTACCACCTGATCAAACTTCATGTGCCACATCTTAGGTGCTTGTTTAAGACCATAGATTGACTTATCGAGTTTGCACACTTTGTCTTTTTGATCTTTGAGTACATAACCTTCAGGTTGAGTCATGTAAATCTCTTCATTAAGCTCTCCATTTAAGAATGCAGTTTTAACGTCCATCTGATAAACTATAAAGTTCTCAATAGAGGCTAATGCAAGAAGAATCCTGATAGTCGATAGATGACACACATGTGAGTAGACGTCAAAGTAGTCAATTCCCCCTTGTTGCTTATAACCTTTAGCTACAAGACGCGCTTTATACCTGGCTATAGATCCATCACTATGTAATTACTTCTTTAAAACCCACTTGCATCCTAGGACTTTAGCACCTTTCGGTAAGTCAACTAGATGTCAGGTATTGTTATGTAACAGCGAGTCCATCTCATCATCAATGGCTTCTGCCCACATCAACGAATCTCTAGACCTCATTGCTTCCTGGTAGGAGAATGGATCATCCTCTAAGTGATAGGTGATGAAATTCTCACCAAAATCCTTAGGAACTCTCTCTCTGGTAGATGCTCTAAGTAGAATAGGTTCCACCTCTACAGGTTGGGGAGCGGTGCCAGAAGTGCCAGCTTCAGGTTCAACGATAGATTCAGTAATCATAGCATTGGACCCGGAGACAGATAATCCATGATCTTTGACGAACTTATCTTCAAAAAATATGGCATCTCTAGACTCTATCACGGAATTCGTGGATATATCGAGAAATCTGTCTGCTGCACTATCTTTTGCACTACCTAGATAGACGCATGTCGTCGTCTTAGGTCCCACCTTAGGCCTCTTAAGGTCTTGTATACGCACATAGGCAATACAACCCCAAGTCTTTAGAGTATCGTACCTGCACGGATGACCGTGCCACAACTCATACGGTGTAGAAGTGAGCTGAGAGTGAGGTACTCTATTTAGATGTGATTTGCAGTGCGGACTGCTTCTCCCCAAAAAGAATTAGGCATGCCAGCTGTTAGGAGCATGGAATTCAACATTTCTGTTAAAGTTTTATTCTTACACTCGGCAACACCGTTAGACTGGGGTGAGTAAGGAGCTGTGGTTTCAAGAATTATTCCCTCGGAGACACAGAATTCCTTGAATCCAGTAGCAGTATATTCTCCTCCCCGATCACTTCTAAATCTCTTAACTTTCAGGTTTAACTGATTTTCAACATGAGACTTAAAGGTCTTGAACGCCTCAAACGCTTCGTCTTTCGATTTCAACAGAGACACATGACAATATCTAGAAAAGTCGTCTATGAAAGTAATTAGATACTTTCTTCCCCCTCTGGTGGCATGACTGCGGAAATCACAGAGGTATGAATGTATCAATTCAAGAAGTTTTGTGCTCCTAGAAACTGACTTGAAAGACTTTCTAGTGATTTTGGTTTGAGCACACACCTCGCACTTGTCAAAACGAATCGACAGATCTAAGGGGATATTTTGACTCTTAGCTAGATCTAGCATCTTCCTATAGTTTACATGTCCAAGTCTGTTATGTAACAACTTAGGATCTATGAGGTTTGAACTAACCTGGTTAATGCTATCATTGTTTAAGCTGAGTTTATACATTTCGTTGATCAAGTACGCACACCCAAAATAATGTGAATTTACCATAAGAGTCATTTTACCATTTTGAGTTGTGAAGGTCATCCCAGCTTTGTCTAGTAGACTTATTGAAATCAGATTTTTAATTAATGTTGGAACTAATTTAACATTCTTTAAAAATAAACTTTTACCTGACGAGAGAACCAGCTCGGCTGTCCCAGCATGGGTCACCTGAGTCTCTCCTCCGTTTCTGTTCTCCACTCTCTCCTTAATAGCCTTAACCTCAGTCAGTAATCCTCTGTCATTCGTTACATGACAGGTAGCACCGCTATCCAGCCACCACTCAGCAGACGAACTGCGGTGACTGCTCCCGATCATAGCCACGAGGGACTTGGGATCTGAAGCATCTGCCAGTATGTTCGCCATATTTTGTGTGGCTTCCTCCTTGTTTTTCTTAGGGGCCTTGCAATCAGCCGCCCAATGTCCCCACTTACCATAGTTGTGGCACTTGCCCCTCTTCTTCTTTTTGAAAGAGGCCTTTTTAGGCTCTAACTGGGTAGAGACATCACTTTTGGGCGCTGGTGGCTTCCTACGAGGCTTGCTGGGCCGAGACACAAAGTTGACAGTCTGAGAGGACTGCCCACCTTGTTCCTGTCTCTTCCCTGCAATGTTTTGATTCTCGATATGGATGAACCTTTTGAGTTCATCGAGTGCGATCTTTTCCTTCAGCCTGTGCATTTCAGTCTTGAAGGTCGACCACTCAGGAGGTAGCTTGCTTAAAATAGAATACACAAAGAGATTATCAGAGATACCGGACTTATCGTCCTCCAACTTCTGACGCAGGGCTTCCAATTCAATTATTTGGGAGGTGATTGTCGAGTTCAGATTAAATTTCATATTAAAAAATCTCTCTCCGAGGAGAGTCCTCGACAATCCCTCTTCCTTTTGGAAGTTCGCATTTAAGCGGTCTCAAATCTCCTTTGCGGTTTTATAACCACTGTAGGTCAAGGCGAGTCTAGGGTTGAGTGAATTAAGGAGGTAGTCTCTACAGAAATCTTCGTCTTTTCTCCACTGATAATCGTCCACGTCCTCTTCGGTTGTGTCGAAATCACTCAAAACGGTGTAGAAGATCTCTCGCTCCTTCATTCCAAGCTGGACGTGCAGTCTCCAAGCATGGAAGTCGGAGAGATCGAACGACTGGAGCTTGACGATGTCGTAGGATGTAACCTTCGGCATCTCGCTAAAGCTATAAACCGAAAAACTGAAAAGAAGTCACCTGAGCTGCGCAGAGACGAATCGCGGTCTTTGGATCCAATCCAGTAATATTTGTTCCTTTTCCAAACGGCAAGAATGGCCAAGATCTGAAAACTTCTGCTCTCCAGCAAACTAAATCCAAAGAAGTTCTCACACAACACAGAAGTTCCTTTACCACGAACTGCAAGAGACAGAAAACCAAAGGAAATAATGGCTTTCCTGGCGAGATCGTCAAAAAACTTCCTTGATAAACAGAGGATGAGCTCCTCCACGATTGAGCCGAACTCTTGGTATCTAGCAGCAACGAGATCTGGACAAGACCGGATCAGGACCAGAGTTCAGATCTACGAGCAACGAGATCTGTTCAGAAGTGGACGAGATCTGGATCTGAAGATAATTTCAGCGGCGAAGAAAGAATCACGGTAATCTTGAATGGATCGCAAAAATCTTCCCTTCACTGGAAATGGCGATATCTCCTGCTAAAAAATGGCGTCGGGAAGACAACCAGAGAACGACGAGCCTTCTCTTTCGAACTTTCAACTTCTTGATCGACAGCGAAGTGGAGCGAGACGCGAACAGCAGCGGATGCGTCGACGGCAGCAACAACGCCTCCTCCTCTTGAGCGACGGGAGCCTTCCCCTCTCTTGCGATCGACAAAAAGAAAAAAAAAACATAGCAGCGCCGCAGATGATCGAGAGAGACGAGAAAGAACTCGCGAGCGGCTTGCGGATGGGAGCAGCTGAAAATCGCGATCGGAAGAAGTTTCTAGCGGCGGAATACACGAGCACGAACAGAAACCCTTGCAGAGCGATGCTTTGAGAGTGTTAGGGTTAGAGGCTCAAAGTATTCTTCCTGCTGCATCAGATTTGGAATGAAGTATAAGTAGTACCTCCAGCATAGGACCGGGTCCTAGAGTGACACGAACCCGTTAGGTTATCCGAGTCGGTCTTGACACGACAGGACATATATAAAATACATTAACATTTTTCCCACCCCTATGGTGATTGGTGCAGTTACTGTGGTAGATTATATGACCCCTCCCCCTACTGTGATTGTCGCCCAGAGGGGACAACTTGTGCTGGAGGCAATCTCACCATCTTCACGTGTCGAGTATAGCTTTCCTGCGGATTTGCGATTTAATTGCCCGGTCTTCCAAACGACGTCAGCGGGCTCAGTCTGGTCCTCCGTGAGGTGTTCAGACATCTTCGATCCCTTTGGCGGATTTGCCGGATCTATTATCAGATTATGCTGCGTATGGTGATAGTGATATAGTGGACATTGGATCGTACGATCAGTACGTGTGGATCAACGTATGGATGACATTGTGGAGGAGCAAGTGGGGAAGACTAATCATGAGATTTCTGATGTTGAGGAGCAACGTGATGAACTTACAGACATTGGGGAATGACATACTCAAAGACGTAAGAAACGTAACAAAAAAATATATACTATTTGTTCATCGCCTCGTCCAATCCGACGCAAGCCCGCGCGTCGGTTCTCCCCGGATTTTTGGCGTCCGAGGAATTCTGATCTTGCTTATGTTTGTGTTCTATGAGTTTTGAGTGGTTAGTAGCTATTGTGGCCAAAAGAGTGCGATTGTATTTGTTTTTTTCCTCTAATTATCAATAAAAATAGAGCGATGTTAAATGCAGATCGGTTTTGGCTATATGCAGGCCGCGAATATATGCAGGCCAAAAAATTATTCATACGGCCAAATTTCATATTTACATACCAAATTCAAAAATTAAATTAATATTTATAAAATAAGTAAGTAACATCAATCAAAATAGCATTCATAAAATAAGTAACTATCCGAAGTATAACCATCGCCGCCCTCGCCGCCATGGCCGCCATCGCCGTCATGGACGGAATCTCCGCCATGGCCGCCATCGCCGCCATCGCCGAAGCCACCACCATCGCCGCCATCGCCGCCATCGCCGACGACGCCGCCATCGCCGCCATCGCCGTCATTGCCGCCATCGCCGACGCCACCGCCATCGCCGCCATCGCCGCCATCGCCGCAATCGCCGCCATCGCCGTCATCGCCGCCATCGCCGACGATGCCGCCATCGCCGCCATTGCCACCATCGCCACCATCGCCGCCATCGCCGACGACATCGCCGCCATCGCCGACGACATCGCCGCCATCGCCGACGACATCGCCACCATCGCCGCCATCGCCGACGACATCGCGATCGTCACGATCATCGTCATCGCCGCTATCGCCGTCATCGCCGCCATCGCCGCCGTTGCCATCGTCGTAGCAAATACCCATGAATAGCTTTAGGCATTTGTAATTTAAAAACACATCGGACTCGGACAAACGAGTAAACTCCTTGGGGACACATTTGCATGGAAGGAAAAAACACATAATACATGAAATATTAAACTACTTTAATCATTTTTCCTAAAGTTTTAAAAGAAAAATTATATCTTTTTTTAAAAACTGTGGCCTGCATATAGCTAAAATCGGCCTGCATTTAACACCGCTCTTTTTAAAAAATTATGGCCTGCATATAGCCAAAACTGGCATGCGTTTAACATCGCTCTAAAAATAAACTTTATTTTTAAAAAAATCGTGCTTTGGTGGGAAAATAAACTCCACCGCTATTTTGGAAAATTGTCTGTGACAAAAAAATTATTTTTGTGGCTTTTTGAATAACAATGAAACCTAGAAAAGCTAAAATGAGCTTTTTCATGTTTTTGTGCTTCTCTTTATATATGTCAACATCCCTCTTAGGGTCTGTTTGGGAGAGCTCTGGCGGATTTAGAAGTGATTTTTCAACCGCCAGAGCTGTTATTTAGGTGTTTGGAAGAGCTCTCCTAAAATGCTCTTTGGGAAGCACTTATTTTAAATAGCCATTTTTAGGGCGGATAGAAAATCAGGCTCCATGCTACTTCTGCGGTTCAGGAATCGCTCCCCACAGAACAGCTTCTCCTTCCCGATCCCGCCTATCTCCTCCCGTTCCCGTCCCGATTCCGCGCGACAATCGGCTTCGAGCTCCATTCCAGACGCGAGACGCGCGGCTTCTTCTCCTTCCCGTGATGCGATTCCGATAACCCTAGCAGAACAGCTTCTCCTTCCCGTGATGCGATCGTCTCTGCTGCTCCCGACGATCCCGCTCGTCTCTGCTGCTCCCGACGATCCAGTTCGACGACGAAGAAGATCCAGTTCGCGAGCTTCTCTTCTCCTGTTCGCAAGTCCTCCATCTTCTCGACTTCCAGATCTCCCGCACTACCTCCCGGCGACACACTCCTCATCCAGATCTCCGGCAAAGTACTCTGGATCTCTCTTCCTCCGGATCTCCCTTTCCTCTCCAGTGGCTTCGAACTATTCCCGATTTTTTCTTCCTTGTACAGTGACATTCTTCGGTTATGGGCAGCAATGGCATAACTTTAATCCCCATCCTGTATTCTCTCCTTTCGAATTTCTGCTCTAGTGTTTTTTTAGGGGGATGTTTTGGATTTTAGGTTAAATTTGTTTGGATTTTTGGGTATTTGTTAGTGTTTTTTCAGATTATTATGTGTTTGGATGTGTGTGTATATACATATGGATGTGTTGTGTGTATATGTGTGTGTGTGTGTGTATATGGATGTGTTGTGTGTATGTTTGTATAAATATATGTATATGTATGTGTGTGTATATATTTATATGTATGTGTGTGTGCATGTGTGGTGTGTGTGTGTGTATATATATATATGTATGTGTATGTTTGAATGAGTGCTTGTTTGAATGAGTGTGTATGTTTGTTTGTGTGTGTTTATTATGAGTGTGTATGTTTGTGTGTGGATGTGTGTGTGTGTGTGTATGTGTGTTTGTGTTTGTTTGAATGGATGTGTGTGTGTGTGTGTTTATTATGAGTGAGTATGTTTGTGTATGGATGTGTATGTGTGTGGATGTGTGTGTTTATTATGAGTGTGTATGTTTGTGTGGATGTGTGTGTGTGTGGATGTCTGTGTGTGTGTGTGTGTGAATGTGTGTGTTTATTATGAGTGTGTATGTTTGTGTGGATGTATGTTTGCGTGTGTATGTGTATGTGTGTGGATGTGTGTGTTTATTAATGAGTGTATGTTTTGATTTGGATGTGTTTGAGAACAATATATATTAATATTTTCGTTTAAAAAAACAGCTCTCAAAAAGCTGTTTTACCAAACAGTCTTATTTGAAAAAGCTTTGTTCAATCAGCACTTATCCACAAACCATCCAAACAGCATGCAGCTTTTCATAACAGCTCCTCAAAGAGCTCTGTCTAAAAAGCTCTGTTCAATCAGCAGCTTCTCAATCCGCAGCAGCTCTCCCAAACAGACCCTTATTCTCCAACCGCTCTTCCTACCGCTATTTTTTAAGAGCTCTAATCTCACCATTGATTTTCTACCACAACTTTTCCTACCACTACAGCCGTCCCAAACACATGATTGTGGGTGCTCGGCCACCCCAGCTGGGAATCTGATTGGACCAGGCTGGCTCGATCCTGGTCTAGCCGATTCGGACCAGACGAACCATTTTTCTCAGAGTTTTTATGCCAAATTTGTACATGCATGTTATTTTCTACCTGACTTTGGATGCCTCATGAATTTTTTAAAATTTCAGCAAAGAAACTGCCACGTGCAACAGATCAGAAATTAATTATGAGGAATCGCTAACCACACAATTACTAATTATATTATATATACATATTATATAAATAACACAGACCAAATATGCTTTGAAATATTATTATTAATAATATTATTTTGCAAATAAAAAAGAATTGCTTGACTGTAAAGCTCCACTCCAGCAAGCAGAGGTTTCAATGAAAATGGAAGCCAACTTTGAGGCAGATAAAAGTATTCCAATTTCCAAGTACAAAATAGCTTCTACTTACTCTTTTTGTTGGATTTGGTACACCATTCATTTTGTTATTATTATATATGTTGCGGGTCGTTCAATGCTCTTTCAGGTCAGATGAATCAGATCGTCTTAGCTCGAGATTTAGTCAAGTGTGCAAATAGTCAAAAGAAAAATCAACAAAACGACAAGATGTTTTAAAATAACCTAACGCACTTTGCTCCTCCTAGAGGTCAAGTTGTACATGTGAGAGTTAGAGAATGCTTTATACTTTTAAGTGCGCGTAAGCATATTATTCGAAACTCGAAAGTCGCTCGAAAATCACTCGAATATTGAGCTGAATCAGAATCATTTACAATTGATTCGATTCAATTTGATTTGAATCTGATTTCGAGTCATCCCTAAATCACTCGAAATATGATTCAAATTAACTCGAATTGATTAAAAATATTATGTATTTACTAATATATTATTATTTTAAAATTAAAAACACCAAAATTAAAACATACATAAAAAGAGTGAAGACTTTAAGTATTTCATTTACTAAATTATGAGGTTGGCCAATTTAATTTCGATCCAACAAAAAATAAGGAGAAAAATTCCTCGATTTCGAGCCGTCTCGATTCGATTTCGAGCCTTTCGAGCTAATTTGAGTCGAGCCGGCTCGAGCTGATTTCGAGTCGAATTCGACTCAATTTTTTTAATTTCAAGCCGAAATTAAATCGCTCAAACTAGACTGGATATCAACACTATTTTTAAGTAACTTTTGAATTGACGAGATCTTATAAGGAGTCCTCCACATATTCATCTACAAATATCTGAATAACTAACTTAATTTTATTTAATTTTAAAATAGAAGGATGAATTCGAGTTAAATTAAATCAAATAAGTATTTTAAATCCATTAAACAATACCCGAAAGAGTAAAGACTCGTTGTTATTTTTTTCTTACGTCATAATAAGTTATTAATCTCGCTCCATGATAGATTATGAACCTATGCTACTTCGATCCCTACCATATTAACGTTAATGCTACGGAAATGAGAGTCGAGCGATAAAACAAATATAAAATAAAAAAGCAAAAAAAACACGGAATTACACGATTCATCTCAAGATGGGTTACGTTCACAGGCAGCAGCAGTCTATTATTAATTAGGTAAGAACAGAGACAATTACAGAAAGTCGACAGAACGGATTTTAGAATCATCCAAACCCTAAAACAATAATAAATTTATATAACACTCAGTACGTTTACAATTACTAATAATAACTATCTACAAGTCGAGATCAAAATCAACATCGTTTTTGGGTTAGGATTCCGGCATATAATTAACAGTTTAATTGCATGTTGTTGGAAGAGAGAGTGATAGAGAGCTAAGGCAGAATATTGTGCCATAGTACAAAATAATGCCAAAGTTATGTGGATTAAAAAATTTCTTAGGGTAAGTTCGATTGGAAGAAATTGAGATCATGGAATGACAAATGAAGATTATAATTATATGAAATTTATTTTAAATTAAAGCCAATTTTTTTCAATATATATAAGAATTAGATTATTCCGACAGTGATTTTTCGCCAGAGGTTTTTCGCCTGAGCGCATATTGTTCGTCCGGACGCACGCTTTTTCGCCCGAGCGCACGCTTTTCACATAGGCAGGAATATTTTTTGTCCAAGCGCACGTTTTTCGCACAGGAGCGTAGTTTATACTTGGGCGCACGTTATTTCACCATGTCGTGTGTTTTTCGCCCGAGTGCGCTTTTCAGCCGGGCGCACATTTTTTCGCCTGGGTGAATGCTTTTTAACATGGGCGCGCGTTTTCACCCAGACACGCATTTTTCGCATTAGCGCACGTTTTCGCCAGGACGCGAGTTTTTCACAGACATGCACGTTTTTTCGCCCCGGCTTGCGCATTTTCGCCTAGACGCACATTTTTCACAGGAGCTACCATTTTTTGCCCGATCACGCATTTTTACCCTGTTGCACGTTTTTTGCTCGGCGCGCAATTTTTATCTGGGCACGCCCATATTTGCGTGGGCGCACGCTTTTCACCCTGAGGCACATTTTTTGCCCCTGTTTAGCACCCAAGCGGGCGTTTTTCGTCCGGGCACAAAACCGTATTTTTTTCTCAAGGGCACTCATTTTTTTACCTGGGGCGCCTATTTTTCGCCATGACGGGTCTTTTCACTTGGGCACACGTTTTTCGCCCTGACGCACGTTTTTTGCTTATACGCGTATTTTTCGACAGTGGTCTATTTTTTGCCCGATCGAACATGTTTGGTTCTTATTAAATGCATTATGCTCTAATTAATGTCAATATATGTGAGAGAATGTTGATTTTTTAATACCATTGTGAGTGAACATTAAGTTTTTCATAATATATATGAGAAAATATTTGATTTGTTTATCGTTAATGATAAAAATAATAATACTTAGATTAAGTATATTTAACAAACGAGTAATAAATTAATTAATTTCATAATATTCTATTTATTTGGGCAAACACATTAATTGGAATAACACAAATTCCAATTCCTAGAAGAATTGGTATTGATCTCAATTCCAATATCAATTTTCAATTTCATCTCAACAAACAGACTCTTAGAGATATGAGCATGACTCACATGTCTACTCATACATTATTGTTATAATTGGAAAATTTTATTTATTGATCGCAATATATACTATATATAAAGAAATATTTTGAGGTTGTAATGATGTAACGGCGTGTACCATCACAGTCATCTGATCCGTCCGATCTCACCGAAATCAAGTCAACTCGTCCGATTACATGCTGGTGTAATGGTGGAGCCACATGCTAATTTTACTAGGGCTCTATACCTACTATGATAGGGCGGCCAATGCATGTATTTTAGGTCACAGCAGCCATACAACGTGAAATTATAATTTTACCCCTACCAACACTAAAAATTTAAATTATTTATAAATCTTTGAAAAATCGAACGAGCCTGTTGAACAAATTGGGCCGCCAACTGCCAGGCCCACCTTTTCTTATCGAAAAATATAATGGTGGCAGGATATTGAAGCGAGGACACCTCCAAATCTAGCAATGATGGAAACCACTAAACCAACTATCAAATATTGATCGTCTTCGAAATATATAGTTTAGGGTTTATAAAAAAAGTGCATTTTTTTCTTACGTCCAGGGTTAACCTATCCCGGCTCTCTGCTAAAAGACACCCGACTGACACATGCATTATCGGGTTGCAGCCTAAGCACCCCAAAGCCTCTCTGTGCCAATTTCTCAGCAGCGGCGCATTGTTAGAGACCCGACCTCAACAATGCGCCGCCGCTAAGAAATAGGCGCGGAGAGACTTTGGGGTGCTTGGGTTGCAGCCAAGTAATGTATCAGTCAGGTATCCTCTGACGGAGAGCCGAAGTAGATCGACTCTGGGCGTTACATTGATCTCGAGTATGTCGATGAATTGCAGACCAAGAGGAGCAAAAAGCAGAACAAAAAGACCTAATCCAAAAAAACATCAGCTCGGCCCTCACCGTCTCAAATCTGTGCTTAGGAAATCTTATTATAACATTGAATCCTAGGAGTTTAGATTTGCTCTTTGATTTTTCAAAAATAAAATTCTGATAGTCTGTAATCCATATTTAGCCGTCACATGATTTGTTTTTAACTTTCTACTTTTTTAAAAATCATCAATAAAAATTTGCTCATTAAAAAAAGTTAATAAATATCGTTCTTTCAAAAAGTCCACTTTACTTATTTGTTTATGATATTTCTCGCAAAAGCCAAACAACCGTAACACTCGCCGGAGGAGATGAACCCCAACGTCATTTTTTACATATTTCCAATAGTAGTTTGGGGCCAAACCGCGCCACAAGGGGCTACAGCTCTCTAAAAGATGGTGGCGGCATATTACGCCAGCTCTCCCTGCTCCGATGTGACCACTCTTCCCCCTATAAACCCATTCCCCCACAGCCATTGAGAAACAGAGATCGACAAAAAGAAAACGAAGAAGAAGAAGAAGAACAGAGTCAGCACTGGAGGAAATTGTAGCAGAGGACGGTAAAGCTCATTTGATTCTCTTCTCCGCTTTTACATTCCATGGCCTCTGGCCTCGGCGCAATGTTATTCTGAGACAAATTCTTGGATCTTTCTACTCTATAATGGTATCTTCGAAAGTGATTCTTCAGTTTTGAGGGATCAGTCAGTGATATTTTAGGTGTATGTCGTTGATCAATACTCCATCAGCAAATGAAGTGTTCTGCTGTTACATCCATTCCCCTGTTTTCTTTCCCTGCTGCTGAATAGAAACAGCTAGACTAGAAATTGGAACTAGAGAAGATCTTCGATCTGCACCACATAGTTTAAGAATACTCATTCTTAATCGATTATTTCTCACCAGGAATCAATGAGAACAAAGTTCAGCAGATATTTGAAGGTAGAATTTTTTTGATTGTCTCTCGTTGTTTAACAGTCCTTTTTTTTTTGAAATCTTCTTTTCTGAAACTGGTTAGTCATTGCAGTCTTACTCCTGGCCGAGAACTGTGCGGAAATGGCTAAACGGTCAGGACTTTGAGTGCACGTCTAAAGGTAATAATAATATTTCGATGGCTTCCTCTGTTTATTCCATCTTTTACCTTTTATGCCGTTAATAGTTCATCTCGTTCAAAAAAAAAACAGCTTGTGCTGCCGTTGAATCCCTGCAGAGACAAAAGAGCTGCTCCCATAAAGACGAAAGAGCTGCAGATATCTCTGGTACGGCTCTCTGTTTCTCTCTCTCTCTCTCTCTCGCTCTCCCTGCTCTGTTTCAGGACGCTTTCGTACTCTGCTCTCAGAAATCCTTAGGGAGCAGTTGATGATAGACTGCATGCATTATCGTCTTGGTATTAACAACTCTCACCATCTCTCTCTCTCTCTCTCTCTCTCTCTCTCTCTCTCTCTCTCTCTCAGCAGCGGAGTTGTTGGTGAACAGTTCTGAGATGCTGAGGCCGGCTTCTTCCCCGCCGCAGAGCCTAAGGTGCGTAATTAAACTCCCATCGTTCTTCCGAAAGCATGTTCTATCCTCGCTGCATCAACATCCAGTATTGCCAACGCCTGAATTATGTACAGAATGTTCGTCGGTACTTGGAACGTCGGCGGCCGAGCTCCGGACTCCGGCCTAAACCTCCGTGACTGGCTCACTTTCTCATCGTCTTCCCCGGCCGACTTATACGTCCTTGGGTATGTATGTCTAGCACCAAAATATTTCTCTCCGACGTTGATAACTCCGGCTAACCTTTTATTTCGCGGCAGTTTCCAAGAGATTGTCCCTCTGAACGCCGGAAACGTCCTCGGCGCCGAGGACCGTGGCCCCGCCGGCGAGTGGCTCTCGCTCATCCTGAAGGCGCTGAATCCTAGCAGAACCCAGCAGGACGTCGGTTTGAACCCAATCTCGTGTGAGAAAACCGTCGCCGCCGGCGAAGAGTTCGGCGCCTGGGATGGCTACAGGCTGGTGGCGAGCAAGCAGATGGTGGGGATATTCCTGTGCGTGTGGGTGCGTGCGAGCTTATTGCGGCACGTGAGCAGCGTCCGCGTCTCGTGCGTGGGGAGGGGTATTATGGGATATATGGGAAATAAGGTGAGGTTAAAATGATTATTTTACTAAGCTGTAATTATTGAATTAGTTGAGGGTTAATTAGCTGAGATTAGTTTTTTCTTCCTTGCAATATATTTTTACTAGTACATACACTAGGTTTTCTTTTGAATTACTTAGCTCAACAAGGTAGACGTGTCGAGCGCATCTAATAATTTTTTTAAGATTAAATTTGATTTTATTGGTCTAAGCAGGGCTCGATCTCTGTTAGCGTGACGTTGAGGGGGACGTCTTTCTGCTTCGTGTGCACGCACTTAGCATCGGGCGAAAAGAAAGGGGACGAAGCGAGGAGAAACAAGGATGTGATGGAGATACTGAAGAAGACTAGGTTTAGCAACTCACAGAGCTTCTTCTGTGATTCGCCTCACACTATTTTGGAACACGAGTACGTTCGCTCTCTTTTATTAACGATGATATGCATAATATATCACTAGGTTTAATTCTTTGTTTGAGCGGCTATGGCGGTAAGAAAAGTTGTGCCGATAAATTAGTGGCGGAAGTAGATGTGAAAAATCAATGATGTTGAAAAGTTGTGAAAAATCAATGATGTATAGAAACATGAAAACATGAAAAACTTATTTTAGTTCACCGGAAATAGGAGAGTTCACTATTTTCCAAAAAAAATGACTTCGGAAAAAGCACTTTTCCACCACCGATAAACCAAACGGCTCTAAAATTGCGGTGGCGGTGGGAATATAACTTTTTTCACCCCCACCATCATTCCCATCAGACATTTTTCAAAAAATGACAACTTTTGGCCAAAACTTCGCTACGATCAATCACGTGTGGTTAAGTGGTGAATGCTCAAACACAATAAAGTTGGATTTTGGTCAAAAAACAGCGATGAAAATTTCAGATACGGGTATCACCAGCGTTTCACACCGCGATTTCTCAAATACGACAAACATCTACGGTGTTTCTATTAAAAATAAAAAAATCACGAAAATGCCCTTAGTTTTTGGTCTGCAAATAACAAAACAACCGTTTTTTTAATTTTATACTAACAATTATCCTAATTAAAACCTAATAAAACAATTTTAGAGTAATTACAGTTAGCCAATTAAGCAATTGTTAGCATGAACAGTGTACAACCCTCATTCTCCGAGGGTGGACCCACCCAAGGCCACGTAGGCGTAAGTCAAGATAAAGAAGTCAGCACAGAGCCCGGCAGTTCAAGACAGAGGCAGAAAAGACCTCGGCGAGTATGCAGGCAATACTCGCCAGGTTGGCGAGTATGGAGCAGAAGACCTGGCGAGTATTGGCCCGGCGTGTGCGAGCAACATCCAAATACTCGCAAGATGGGCAACTATGACATGGTGTTTGCCGAGTAACCCATAGTCGCCAGGTAGGGGGCTGGGCTATAAACCCCCCCCCCCCCCCCCCCCCCCCCCCATTGGCACCTGGACTTGAGCTTTTGGACCCCGATTCCCGAACTCTCGAGCCCGTCACCCTTGCTTTCAGCCAAGTCGGTGCCTTCCCTGTACCAAACTCAGCCACTTTGGTTTCGGAGGGGAAGACTCTCTCGAGCTTCCGGGTACGTGGTGGGACCTCCCTGCCGCAGCAACTGGGGTCCGGTTCGTTGCTCTCCTAGCTTCTCCATAGTCGCCAGTCAAGCCATCTAGTTAGCCCGCTGGGAGAGTAGCCTCCGGCTGCATTGGTCCGAATTTTGAGGTCAGGATTTTCCTGGCGTCAACACTTTGGTGCGGTGAGCGTGGATCGTAGTCGGAGAAGGAAAGTCTAGTAGGAAGGCGAGATGGCGATAGTTGGCGACCATGAGGAGGTAGTCGGCAACTCGTCCGCGAGTGGCGAGTTCGTGACTTTGGCCGTTTTCGAGGCCTTCGCACATCGCATGGAGGGGACCATGCGAGCAGCGCTTCAGCGGCGCGCCGAGGTCACGGCGACCTCGCCGCATCACCCGGTTCTGACCGAGGGAAGGAGTCCCCCTCGGCGAGCAGGAAAGGAGCATGTGGAGGATGAGACCGAGCGACCAAGGAGGTCGCAGTTCTACCAGCCGACCTCGCAAGGGATTCGCTTCCGCGAGACGGACGAGCAGGCGAGGTATCATCCAAGAAGCGCTCCTGACAGGAGGGTACCGCTTACAAAACCAGGAAGGCGAGCTGCTGGGGAACACTTGGAGCGGCGATGACCTGAAAAGGTTTTATCCCTAAGGGAGAATGTGTGTATCCCGCCCTTGTAAATTTATTTCTATAAATAAAATCTCCATCTCCCTGAAACATGGGACGAGGCAGTTTCCTTTGCATTAACAAAACTTTCAAAAGAAGAGAGGCAGGTGAAGTCGATCTTCACGCTGGGTTGGGAAATGAGCCTCCGACTTAACCCTCGTAAGAACTCAGAACGGATGATGGGACAGTGCCTCGGGTGTGCGTTCCCTTAAGACCAAGCCTCTGCAATGACGGTCGAGATCAGCTCCCCCCTTGCACGTTGGTCGCGGTTCCCACCGACCGCACTTCTCGTCCGACTTGGGATATTACCAGGATGAAGTCTGGACGCCGACCTCCCGATTCGGCGAAAAGATGATCGATTTAACTAGCTCAGGGGACCCTTGAAAAAAGGCGTCGTGTACCCTCGAGAGCTGAAAAGCTCGCATCAAAGCAATTCGTTTTCTAAATTATTGTGTCCGATCATGTGAGTTAGTGTGCTTAAAGTGTGCTTAACTCCCTGCTAAACTTATTGAGCAACATGATGCAGGTCTGATCCACATCCAGCATCCAAGTAGGATGAAGGCCTCGGGATGGTGTGTCCCCTTGGACCTCCCCGACTGCCACTCCCTGCTTGGCATCGTCCTGCATCAACATGCGACACCGCAAGTTGGAAAACGAGCCTCCGGCTTGACCCTCGTAAAAACTCAGAACGGATGATGGGACAGTGCCTCGGGTGTGCGTTCCCTTAAGACCAAGCCTCTGCAATGACGGCCGAGATCAGCTCCCCCCTTGCATGTCGGCCGCGGTTCCCACCGATCGCACTTCTTGTCCGACTGTAAAGATTACTAGGGGGAAGTCTGGAAGCCGATACTCCAACTTGGGAAAGGGAACGATCGATTCGACCGTCCAAAGGATGGAGACGTTCCAACACCCAAGTAGGATGGAGACCTCGGGAGGGTGTGTCCCTTGGACCCCCCCCCCCCCCCCCCCCCCCCCCCCCCCCCCGACTGTCATTCCCTACTTGACGTCATTCTTCGTCGACATCTGGTATCCAAGTAGGATGGAGGCCTTGGGATGATGTGTCCCTCCGGACCTCCCCGACTGCCATTCCCTGTCCCTTCTCTCTTGAAAAACTCACTTATTATTATTGAATGATCTTAATGGGCTCTTCACCAGGTGCAGAGTGAGGTCTTGAGAGCATGAGTCCCTCGGGACCCTCCAAGTACCCTCCACAACTCGACTCCACCGAGAGAAATATTGAAGAAGGCGAGTATATACGCGCGAGTACCTAGGCGAGTATACAGGTGCGAGCATGGATGTGCGAGCATGGATGTGCGAGCATGCAGGTGCGAGCATGGATGTGCGAGCATATAGGTGCGAGCATGGATGTACAAGGATACAGGTGCGAGCATGAAGGAGCGAGCATCCAAGCGAGCACTCAATCTCGTCTTGATCTTAAAAGCCTAGCGAGCACTCAATCTCGTCTCGAGCCTAGGAGCCTAAGCGACATTCAAGAAAGAAAGCAAGCACCAAAGAAACAGGCGAGCAAAAGCTTTGACTTTTCATTTATAAATATTGAATAAGTTACAAAATATCTTCATAGGCTTTACAAAAAGTCGTCGGGCGAGCAAAAAGGGTGCCCGGGCGATCAGGCGTCATCCTCGCCATCAACATTCACATCAACATCATCGCCACCATCATCCTCATCCTCGTCCTCAGAGTCATCGTCTTCGGAGTCACTGGACAGCTGGGAAGATGCTCGCACGGGGGAGGTGGACTCTTCGGCGAGCAGTGCCGGGATGATGTCCTCCACTGTCAACTCCATAGCCGCCGGCTTCAGAAGATCATCCGCCTTCAGCTGACTTAGGATGACTGTCCCGGTTGCTCGCGCGATCTCTCGGCGAACGCGTGGCATATCATCGCCATGCATCCGGATTTGCTTGCCGACCCTGGAGGGGCCCGCCACCGCTGGCTGTTGCTCGCCAGGCCGAGTTTCCAGCTCGGCGATGCGAACTTGGAGGCCAGCCGGATGTCGTCCAGCTCTTTCTCCAGCTGGGACACCTTCTTCGCCATCTCCACCTCGGCGACCTGCAAAAGCAAGAAGACACACAAAGTCAGCAAGCTATTCGGCAAAGTGGCGACTATCCCAGAAGCGAGTAACATAGCAAAGCAAGTACCTCATGCTCCTTCTCCTTGAGCCCCATGGCGATCATCTTCCTTGTGTGGATCCGGATCACCCCCTCATAGTCCAGCAACCTCCTCGCCGTCATATGTGCCAGCTCGGCGGATCTCAGCAGAGATCGCGAGGTCTGGTGAGCCAGATACTTGGAAGTCTCCTCCCGCAGCCTCTCGGCAACTTCGCGACCATAGACGGCATGGAGCACGTCAAAGGCCTCGCCCTTATCCTCCCAGTCCTCTGACCAGGGCTGGAGGTTAGAGCTTAGAGACACCACATGGTCGCCCTCCGACCAGGTAACTAGGCGGCGACCATAGGCGTCCTCACCACGAACGCCCAAGTTGAAGTTCGGGTGAATCAAGGGCTCGCCGGCCTCGGAAGGGTCCGCCTTCTTGTCGATATCCTTGTGGGCGATCTCCTTCTTTTTCCGCTGGGGGTCGGAGTGCTCGCCCCTCTCCTTCCTCTTCTTAGAAGGCCCTGAGCCTTCGCCGGTGACCAAAGGCTCATCGGTCTCTGGCGACAAGTCAATAGGGGAGGAAGCTCCATCCCCGCGAGCGGAGGTCCCCGCACCTCCTTGTGTGGAAGACGTCACCTTCGTCGCCACGGGGAGAAGCTCGCGCGGCAGGGTGTGGACTGCTGCAATAAAAAGAAAACGTCTCCAGTTAGTCGCCAGAATAAAAGACGATGAGCGAGTATGGCGAATACTCGCGCGGTAGGTTACCTTCACCCTGGAACACCTCGGCGAGTTCATCTACTCGCTTCCTCCAGAGCACCACATCAAGGCGGCGATTTTTGAAGGCCTCGAGCAGCTTCTCGCCGCTTTCCCTTAGGAGAGGAGCTCCGAAGACGCTCTCCGGCGGCTGGAAGGATTTGGCGGGGATAGCCTGGAAGTCGCCCTGGATGACGACTAGTCGCTCCCCCCAGCGATGGTTCTTCTTCGCCGTGCCGACCAGCGTGCAGACATGGCTGCAGAGGAAGACGACGCCCTCGCCAGTCGCCATGAAGTGAAATACTCGCCTAAAGACCGAAAGGTCGAAGACGATCCCCTGGTCGCGCAGGTAGCAAAGGTACCCCACGATCATCGCCACCCCATTGGGATTGATCTGGGCAGGGACTATCCCAAAGTAGCGGAGTATCTGGCAGAACTCCGTTCACAGTGGTAGTCGCAAGCCCACTTTGAAGTGGAGAACAGGGAACACCACCTCGCCACTCAAAATCGAGTTTAGCCGCTCGCTCTGGCGAGGAAGCCGAGCGACAAACCCTGGCGGGACATACTTCTCAATAAACTCGTCCAGCTCCTTCTGCTTGAGAATGGACTGCTTGAAGGTGGTCGCCGCGAAGTTCTTGGCATGGTTAGCCCGCCTGATGGTCGCCTCGTCAGTCATCTTGGAAAGGAAGAGAAGAAGGCGAGTATCAAAGAGAAGCGAGGAGAAGAGAAGACAGAGGATACTCGCGCGAGAATTAGAAGATCGCCAAAACGTAATAAATACTCCTCCACCCCCCCTATTTATAGTAGTCGGGGAACTTGGCTTGTCGAACACGACGGTGCGATCGGGAATAAGGGGGTGGCGAGTATCCGGACAGGTCGCCGATTCAGCAGCACGTCAGAAAGGCGCTGACTTCCAAAGCGCGACGACCTGCAAGAAGAAGCGTACAAAGAGTTCGTCAGGATTCAAGCGACATTCAGACACTACTCGCCAAGAAAAAGAAGATAGAAAAGATTTTGACAAAAAAACCATCACAGAAAATAAGGCGAGCTTCCAATACTCGCCAAAAATATTACATCAGCAAATAAATTGTTCAGAATTACAAGAACTGTCCGCCAGGAGCGACATTACAACTACAGAAATAGAATAAAAGAAAAAAAAAGACAGCAGCTAAGGAGGCGCTTGGAGGTTCGCCTGAGTGTTTGGCTGTTGAGGATGCCGCCCAACCCATCCCAAGCTGCGAGCTCGCTTGAAATGCTCGGCGGCCACAGACATCGCGTCCTCGCCCTGACACAGCTGGTCCTCGATCCTCGCCAGCCGACCGACCGAGCCCATGCTCGCGCGCATCCCCACCATCTCATCATGGTGCAACTGTTGGCGATGTTCGAGCCTCCCAACCTGGCGCTCAAGCTCGCTGACCGACTGAAGGCGAGATTCAGTGGCGACCAACCGAGTATCAAACTCTTCCAGTCGTGAAACTCGCGCCTCCAACTCGGTCAGGCGATGATGAGTCTCGCTGCTCGCCAGACGCTCCACCCGCGAATCCACCTCCGTCAGGCGACGATGAGCATCGCTGCTCACCAGGCGCTCCACCCGCGATTTAACCTTAGACAGACGACGATGAGGATCGCAGATCGCCAAGCGCTCCAGCTTGGACTCCAGCTCCAGGATCGCGCGAGTAGCCCTCTCCTGGTACTCGCGAGAAGGAAGCCCGACCGCGTCGATCAAGGCTCCTATGGGAGTATGGGCGCGAGCTGCAAAAAAGGTAAGAGTGTTAGAACTTAGACGACGAAAAAAGCAAAGTGAAGACAGTGACGACTATTGAAGATGGCGACCAAGTACCTGGCTGAGGACTGCGAGAGTGACGGCGAGGAGAGACCCTTGCCCGGCGAGGAGATGCGCTGCGATGATGATCGCCTCGCCGCGAAGAGCCCCCAATGTTCGGATCCCGGCTGGGAGGCGCGTTCCCCCGACCGCGATTATCGCCTGATCGCCCTCCCCCCTTGGGGCGAAGAAGCCCGAGGAGCCCCCAGTTTCGCCACGGCCCGAGGAGCATGTTGCTCGCTCATCGGCCTCTTCTCCAGCAAGGAGCTGTGGAGAACTCGCCCCGAGCGACCTCCACCCCTAGGAGAGCTCATAGGAGACGACCTCAGAGGATGTACGTCCAGAGGATCCTCCTGAGCGCCAATTGTAGACGAATCTGTTAACAGAAATGAGACGATTAACTTTGCAAACCAAGGCAAAAGAAGCCAAAACCGAAAAGTGGCGAGCAGATTACTCGCACCTCGCGCAGGAGCGAGATTCTCCGGCGGATTTTGGGTCGAGATCTCAGGAATGCTCGCCCCCTCGACGACCTTCGAAAGAGGAGGATCGGTGACCGGCGAGTCGCCCTCATTGGAGAGCCCCAGGTCGTTCAGCAGCTGCTGGTGTTGGTCGCCCGGAGGAGCGGCGACCTCTTCCCCGACAGCTTTCTTCTTCTCCTGCTTCTTCTTCTTCTTCTTAGCGAGCTTCTTCCTCTTCTTCGAAGCGATAGAGGCGTCATGATCGGGATCTAGGCGAGGAGGGACCGAGGGAGCATCAAACATGCCGCCGAGACCAGCCATGGCCGCCTTAGCCTCGGCAGCATAGTCGCGCGCCATCTTGAGCGAGTTCAGAAAATACGTGCCATCAGAGACCCCTGCCCCTCTATTTATAGAGTTTGAGCGTCGGCCAGCGAGAGGGCGAGTATAAGCCAATAGTCGCCAGCAGGGAAGCTCGTCGAATGAAGGTTGGATGATTCTTTCCGAGCAACTGCATTACTCGCAAAGAGCGGTGATTGTGTACAACCCTCATTCTTCGAGGGTGGACCCACCCAAGGTCACGTAGGCGCAAGTCAAGATAAAGAGGTCAGCACAGAGCCCGACAGTTCAAGACAGAGGCAAAAAAGACCTCGGCGAGTATGCAGGCAATACTCGTCAGGTTGGCGAGTATGGAGCAGAAGACCTGGCGAGTATTGGCCCGGCGTGTGCAAGCAGCATCCAAATACTCGCCAGATTGGTGACTATGGCATGGTGTTCGCCGAGTAACACATAGTCGCCAGGTAGGGGGCTGAGCTATAAAAACCTCCCTACCCCTTGGTTTTCCTATAAATAGGACCCCGGGGGTACTTGGATTGTCACCTGGACTTGAGCTTTTGGACCCCGATTCCCGAACTCTCGAGCCCGTCACTCTTGCTTTCAGCCAAGTCGGTGTCTTCCCTGTACCAAGCTCGACCACTTTGGTTTCGGAGGGGAAGACTCTCTCGAGCTTCTGGGTACGTGGTGAGACCTCCCTGCCGCAGCACCTGGGGTCCGGTTCGTTGCTCTCCTAGCTTCTCCATAGTCGCCAGTCAAGCCATCTAGTTAGCCCGCTGGGCGAGTAACCTCCGGCTGCATTGGTCCGAATTTTAAGGTCAGGATTTTCCTGACGTCAACAAACAGAGTATTAATAATTGATACATTTCTCAACCAGACTCTAATTACTCCTTCGCATGATTTATTTGAATAATTTAGTTTGTAATTCTTAGTCCAAAAATCACATTATAATTCATGATATATTTATTTAAATTTTTTTGTTTATGAATTATTACTCTGAGCCGATGGTTACTCGGCGCAGCAAAATAGTACTGCTGGGGGATTTGAATTATCGGCTGGAAGCAGCTTCATGGGATGAGACGCTGGAGCTGCTTCAGGAGAAGAATTGGAAGGCGCTGCTGGAGAGAGATCAGGTGAGTAATTAATTATGGTGATTGTTATCCGCACTACAGTTTTAGATATTCGTACTTTTTTTGTATGAATTATTATGCGCCTTTTGGAAATATTTCTTGTACATGTATTTTGAGGAAAAGTGTTCAACACAAAAGTTATAGATCTCGACGAGATCTACAACTTTCATGTTGAACACTTTTCCTAAAAATGCATGTACAAGACGTATTTCTAAAAATTCACTACATGTTTCAATCAGGATGACAATACGTCTTGTGCGTGCATTTTTAGGAAAAGTGTTCAACACAAAAGTTGTAGATCTCTACAACTTTCGTGTTGATCACTTTTCCTAAAAAATGCATATACAAGACGTATTTCCAAAAGACGCGTAATAACTCATACAAAAAAGTGCGGATAGTCAAAACTGTAGTGCGGATAACAATCATTCTCTAAACCAGAAATAATTTGCTGCTGATTATGAGCATATATATATAATTAATTGCCAGATTAGCATTATAAGATTAAGGTAAAAAAAGATGCTAATGAATGGATTAATGGCAGCTGAAGGGGGAGCAGAGAGGCGGTCGGGTGCTGGCCGGGTGGGAAGAAGGAAACATAAACTTCCCTCCGACGTACAAATACCTGGAGAACTCCGACTCCTACGCCATTCGGCTGGCAAAATCTGGAGGCAAACGTCGTGCGCCTGCTTGGTAAGTCTCTCGCTTGTTCTCCTTGTTTAAAATTCGTAAGGATAATTTAGGCGTGCATAATTGATAGTAGATTATAAAATTGAGTGTATGTGAGTAGGGGATTAGTGTTTGGATTAGAACTGTCAGAAAGCAGTCGTAGGAAAACAGTAGGTCGAGAGGGGGATGTTGACCTATGGGAGGAATACATGAAAATGCGGAAAATGGCTCCGTTCGTTTGGTAGGTTTTGTAGGAATGAATTGGTTTTGGGCAATCCAATTCCATTCACAAGTGTTCGCTTTGTCTTTTATTGGAGGGAAATAATTTTTCTCTCAAATCTACCGGGTTAGATTCATTAAGAAAATTGCATATGGTGCATGAAAACCTTCCCATTTTGATCGTTTTGAAAGGAAATCATGTTATTTTCTCTCTTAAAATAATGATTACTATTTTATCAGTATTATTTGATAATGATTAGTATTTAACTAATTAATTTTTTTTCAATTTAAAGACGTTAATTACTTATGGTTAAAAAAACTCATAATTAAAATTTATGTCTGAAACAATCCTACATCTGAATAGAAAAATTGACAGGTTTCAATTCTTGTGCCTTGAAAACCATCCTACAAATGAACATAAGAATTGAGTTTAGCTCATACCAAGACCTTTGAGTTATAGTTTTGGACCAAAACCTTCCGATTAAGGAAATTTTGTTTCAGAAGTCCAGTTTATATGATGATTCCTATTATTTAAATTTTGATTAAAATATGATTTTTTACCTCTAAAAATCAAATATATTTGATTTATTTTTAAATAAGATGCAATAATCTCCCCTCAAACATCCCCTAAAGTTTTATTTTGGGAATTGATATTTAAACCCCCTTAATGAATATTTAGACCCAAAAAAACAAATTTTATTCCCAATCCAAAGCTGCCCTAAATTTTTTTATTTGTACCCATTGCCTCGCTGCGCACTACCCCAACTCCGCCGTCTCCAGCGCGCTGTTACGATCTCCTCCTTTTTGGGGTTAATTGATGGGAAGATTCTAGAGAAATCTGGAGTCTTGTACATAGGAAGGCGGTAGAACAATCTAGAGAGTTCATGACTCTTGTATATACCGAAATTGTATAGAATACTCTAGAATAGTAGGGGTCTAGAATATTCTTTGGTTTGGAGGGAAACCTCTTTGGGGCCTATAAAAGGGGAAGGCCTCCTCATTTGTATTCATCCAAGTTAGAATCCAAGTTTGAGTTCTCTTGCTTACTTCTCATTGTGCTCTTGTGTTCTTGTTCTCATTCCCATTTCCACCACAGTTCTCTTGGAGTAAGGCTGACTTAGCTAGCCGCAAGGGGTGGCAAGAGGAGCTAAGGCCGCGCGCGACGTAGTCAAGGGGACGAGTCCGTGACAGTTGGTATCAGAGCTAGGTTCAATTTGGTTCGTGTGGTGTTACTATGGCGAATGATGCAACAAACAACTCAAGCATTGTTGACGAGCGCGGCAGGGAGGTCGTAGATCAACAAGGCAGGAAGAAGAGGGATCATAGCAAGACACGTGAAGGAGCTCATTTGGATCAAGTCGTCATGATGTTGGCCGAACGAGTTGAAAGGGTGGAAGGTAACTTCGAAACTCTTGAGGCCCATGTTCTTGGAGAAGTTGAGTCCATCAAGGGGTCTACCCAGACTTGTCTTGATGCTCACCCGGTGTTGGAGGACCGCCTTGCTAGGTTGGAAGATGTCATTCAAGCAATGCGGATTGGCTTCGAGGATATGAAGGAGGAACTCACCTTATGTCGTCGAGTCGTGGCTAATGGTGGAGGCAACATGGCAATGGGCAATCCAAGGATGGAGGTTCCTAAGCCCAAGCCATTTGCGGGCAAGCGAGATGCAAGGGAAGTAGAGAACTTCATTTGGCAAATGGAACAATTCTTCGAGGGGTGTAACCTCGTCGATGAAGCTGCAAAGGTACGACAAGCATCTTATTACTTATCGGATGTAGCTTCTCTTTGGTGGCGAAGAAAGCAGGCCGACATCGAGAAAGGCTTGTATCGTATTGATACATGGGAGGAGTTCCGACGTGAACTCAAGCGGCATTTCTATCCCGAAAATGTCGTTTATGAGGCTAAGAAGAAGCTTAGGGAGTTGAAGCACAAGGGGAGCATTGCAGAGTATGTCAAAGAATTTACCACCTTGATGCTGCAAATTCCCAACATGTCGGATGAAGACTTGCTATTCTACTTCGTGGATGGTCTTCAACATTGAGCTAAGCAAGAATTACAAAGGCGAGATGTCAAGACGTTGGATGAAGGTATTGTCATAGCGGAGTCCCTTATTGAGTACCAACGACACCCAGATGCAGCAAAGGCAAAGAAGGACAAGGGTGATTACGGGAAAGGTGGGGGAGAGAAGCGGGATGGCAAGAAGCCCAACCTCCAGCGGCATGACACTCGAAAGGAATATGAAGAGAAGAAGAAGGTCTTCATTCCGAAAGGGGGATGCTTCTTATGCAAGGGACCGCATGGAATGAGCAGCTGTCCAAAGATGGGAACGCTTTCTGCAATCATGGAAGGAAACGATGCGGGAAATTCTGGAGAAGGTACTTCAGCTCAAATTGGTTCATTAAAATTACTTAATGTTTTGAATGTTAGACCTACTCCAGCCCCATCGGCAAAAGGATTGATGTTTGTGGAGGCGAAGACAAACGGGAAGGCCACCAAGGCCTTGCTCGATACGGGGGCAACACATAACTTCATGACCGAGCAGGAGGCTATGAGACTTGGTCTGAATATCTCTAAAAGTGAAGGTTGGTTGAAGACGGTGAATGGGAAGGCAAGACCGTTGCAAGGAGTTTCACGTGGAGTGGAGTTGCAGTTGGGAACTTGGAAGGGCCAAGTAGACTTCTCCATTGTACCTATGGATGATTTTCAAGTTGTGCTAGGGATGGATTTCTTTGAGAAGGTACGAGCTATCACTATGCCTTTTTGTAGATCCATGTGCATTATGGAGAAAGGGTCTCCATGCATGATCCCAGCGGTGGAAGGGCCACCAACAAAAGGAAAGCAGCTATCGGCTATGCAAATAGCCAAAGGCGTTAAGAAGGGAGATGTGACTTACTTAGCCACCTTGAAGGAGGAAGTCGAGGCAAAGGATGAGGAGGTACATCCTTTCATTGTGCAAGTCTTGGAGGAGAATCAAGATGTCATGCCAACCGAGCTTCCAAACAGGCTACCACCTCGGAGGGAGGTGCACCATGAGATTGAGCTGGAACAAGGAGCGAAACCACCTGCGATGGCGGCATATCGCATGGCTCCGCCCGAATTGGAAGATCTAAAGCAAGCAGTGAGCACCGAGCCGGTGTTATCATTGCCGGACTTTGGAAAGGAGTTCGAAGTCCAGACGGATGCTTCCGACTTTGCCATTGGTGGAGTCTTGATGCAGGATGGGCATCCTATTGCATATGAAAGTCGAAAGTTGAACGAGACGGAGCGGCGATACACCGTCCAAGAGAAGGAAATGACTGCTATCATACAATGCTTACGGGTGTGGAGACACTACTTGCTTGGGGCGAAGTTCGTGGTCAAGACAGACAATGTGGCCACAAGTTACTTCCAAACACAAAAGAAGTTGTCTTCAAAGCAAGCAAGGTGGCAAGATTTTCTAGCAGAGTTCGACTATACGATGGAGTACAAGCCGGGGAAGGCGAACGTTGTTGCGGATGCCTTGAGCCGCAAGGCTGAACTTGCCGCTATGTCCACGGTGAAAGGTGAGTTGCTAACAAGGATCAAGGAAGGGCTACAACAGGATCCGTTGGCAATAGAGCTTGTGAAGGCGGCAAGGCAAGGAAGTGCCAAACACTTTTGGGTAGAGGATGAACTCCTTTATACCAAGGGGAAGAGACTATACATCCCAAAGTGGGACAACCTACGGAGGGAATTGATCAAGGAATGTCATGACACTCGATGGGCAGGTCATCCTGGCCAAAAGAGAACCATGGCGCTAGTGGAGATCTTGTACTACTGGCCGAAGATGAAGAAAAGCGTGGACTTGTATGTGAAGACATGTCTTGTGTGCCAACAAGACAAAGTGGAGAATCGGCAACCAACGGGATTGTTGGAGCCTCTTCCAGTTCCAGATCATCCATGGCACACCGTGACATTGGACTTCATCAGCGCTCCCCCCAAATCAGAGGGATTTGGATCGATCATGGTGGTCGTAGACAGATTCTCGAAGTATGGGACATTCATCCCATGCGCAACGGATTGCACAGCGGAGGAAGCAGCCCAAGCATTCTTCAAGCAAGTGGTAAAGCATTGGGGGCTTCCACAAAATATTGTGAGCGATCGGGATCCTCGCTTCACGGGGAAACTTTGGACGGAGTTGTTCAGAATGTTGGGATCACAACTAAACTTCTCCACAAGTTTCCACCCGCAGTCCGATGGGCAGACCGAGAGGGTAAATGGCTTGTTGGAGTGTTACTTGCGGCACTTTGTGGGTGCTAACCAGCGGGATTGGGCAAAGATCTTGGATGTTGCTCAATTTTCCTACAACTTGCAGAGGAGCGAGTCTACGGGAAGGAGTCCCTTCGAGCTGGCGACCGGGCGTCAACCACTCACACCGCATGCATTGGCCATCAACCCAGGAGAAGGGAAAAGCCCAGGAGCATTTCAAATGGCTAAGTCTTGGGAGGAGCAAAATGACTTAGCCAAAGTCTGCCTAGAGAAAGCAAGGAAGCGCATGAAGAAATGGGCAGACGTGAAGAGAAGGCCGCAGGAGTTTGGCCTAGGAGATAAAGTGATGGTAAAACTCCTACCCCAACAGTTCAAAGTAATGCGGAGCAAGCATAAGGGGTTGATAAGGAGGTATGCAGGACCGTTCGAGGTGATCGGCAAGGTAGGAAAGGTGTCATATCGCCTTGATCTACCCAACTCGTTGAAGATTCATCCGGTCTTCCACGTGAGCATGTTGAAGCCTTATCATGAAGACCAGGAAGACCCAAGGCGAGGAGAATCACATAGAGCGTCTCCGATCATGACCAAATCATTCGAGAAGGAGATTGATCAGGTGCTATCTCAAAGGGTGGTGCGGCGACGCAGAGTCCCGCCAAGTACACAGTACCTAATCAGATGGAAGGGATTGCCAGAGTCTGATGCTACTTGGGAGACATTAGAAGACTTGTGGCAGTTCAAGGACTTCATTCAGCAGTATGAGGCGACGAGGACGACGCCAGGATAGGTGGGGGAGAATGTTACGATCTCCTCCTTTTTGGGGTTAATTGATGGGAAGATTCTAGAGAAATCTGGAGTCTTGTACATAGGAAGGCGGTAGAACAATCTAGAGAGTTCATGACTCTTGTATATACCGGAATTGTATAGAATATTCTAGAATAGTAGGGGTCTAGAATATTCTTTGGTTTGGAGGGAAACCTCTTTGGGGCCTATAAAAGGGGAAGGCCTCCTCATTTGTATTCATCCAAGTTAGAATCCAAGTTTGAGTTCTCTTGCTTACTTCTCATTGTGCTCTTGTGTTCTTGTTCTCATTCCCATTTCCACCACAGTTCTCTTGGAGTAAGGCTGACTTAGCTAGCCGCAAGGGGTGGCAAGAGGAGCTAAGGCCGCGCGCGACGTAGTCAAGGGGACGAGTCCGTGACAGCGCGCCCCCTACTCCGCTGTCTCCAGCGCACGCCCCCCCCCCCCCCCCCCCAACTCCAGCGCGACCACCTCCTCCGGCGAGGCACTTCTCCAACGCGACCCCTACTCCGCCGTCTCCCGTGCACGACTCCGCCGTCTCCAGCGCAGAAAACGTCCTCCGACGGGGTGATTTCTCCTCTGTGCCATTTCGTCCTTGAGTTTTTATTGTGAGCTTCTCCAGATTTTATATTTCTTTAGTTTTTGAATATCAGATTTTCATAGTTTTTGGATTTCGGATTATCCCCAACTCCGGCACAAATGTTTTTGTTTCATATAAGGTTTGTGCTTGTTATACCACCCGCAAGGGCCTTGGTGAAAGTATCTGGTTGCGGCCTAAATCACCTAGAGGGGGGTGAATAGGTGGATTCTATGTCTTTAAGCGGAATTAAAAAATAAACACAGAAAAGCAAACAAACAACCACAGCACAGACACAAGGATTTTATAGAGGTTCCCCGATGTGGGTAGTCCTCTTTCCCGCCTCGCCTATCTAGCACTACGAGGCTAGACTCGGCTACTTCACCAATCTCAGATTATAACAAATCTTACACCTCGGAGTCAAAACTCCTACAACTCGGAGTATAACAACTCCTACAACTCGGAGTGAAACCTCTCCTACACCTCGGAGTAAACAACTCCTACAAATAATCTCGGAGTGAAAAACTCCTACAAAAGAAGAGAAATGGAAACAAAATACTTCTTCTTAACCTCTAAAGAGATTAACTTCAGATCTTGAAAACTGAGTCTTCTTCTCAACCTTGAAGGAAAGCTTGGCACTAGAGAGAAGTGGAAGAGAGAAGACTAGGCTAACCAGATCTGAATAGGCCCTTTGACTTGCTTGAGAAAATCTTCAATAAGGAGAGCAGCAAAGAGATCAAAGGCCTTCTTCTGAGAACTCTCTAATCACAAATAGAGAAAGATTCTTGAGCAGAGAGAGTTCAATCTCAGAATACTTGTTCAGCAAAAGAGAAAGAGAAGATAGATTTTTTGCTTTTTCTTTTCTGAACTGGCGGCTGAAGAAAGTCTTAGATCGATTCTTTAGATCATCATTTTGCCCTAAAATAATGATCTATATATAGGGAGGACTTCAACGGCTCTTGCGACAATGAAGGGAGATGCGACACGTGTACTGTTCATGTCGGCTAACCCTAAATTTCAAAAACGAAACGAGAAATTGAAATCCGTCTGTCCGTCATTCGTCGGGATTCGTCGGGAGAACACGAGAGCATCCGACGAATTGACTTAGCTGAGAGTTTTCTTCAGAACCTAGACAGGATTGACCTCTGTCAGCATTCGTCGGGATTCGTCGGAATGACCCGAGTCATCTCGACGAATGGACTTGGCTTCAGAAACTTCTTCACAACCCAGCCAAAATGACCTCTGTCAGCATTCGTCGGGATTCGTCGGAATGATCCGAGTCATCTCGACGAATGGACTTGGCTTCAGAAAATTCTTCATGACTCAGCCAAAATGACCTCTGTCAGCATTCGTCGGGATTCGTCGGAATGATCCGAGTCATCTCGACGAATGGACTTGGCTTCAGAAAATTTTGCATAACTCAGCCAAAAAGTCTTCTGTCAGGATTCGTCGGGATTCGTCGGAAGGACCCGAGTTATCTCGACGAATTGACTCAGCAGAAATTTTCTTTTCTTCTGAAAGCCTGCTCCACACCTCAACCTTGAACACCTTCAGTTATGAGAATATGAAGTGTACTCCAAAAGAGAGATTACACATGGACCAACACATTGTTCTATACAATGAAGGATTACATTGTCTAGAACTGTGTTTGGTGATCCATTGCAACCTGACTTTGGTGTGCACTTAGCATTACTACCTGTCATAACACATCTAAACAAAAGTCATCAAATACACATACAATTCATTTTAGTTTACTAGGGGACATCTTCAAATCAAGGTGATTGTGGACACAATACCCAACAATCTCCCCCTATTTGAAGATGTCATAACCCTAGGCACTAACTTGAATTGCACAGAAAGAATATTAAATAAGAAGGCAGAACCCAGGCAGTAATATATATAATGAAGAGCAGATAGGACTAAATGTTTAAGAAAAGTGTATATATATATAAGCAAAGAAAACATCATGATTCCAGAAAAGCCCAGCTTATTCATGACCTTTGCCTTTCATCTTTGCAGCCATTCTGTCCACTGCCTCAGTTTTCTTCTTCAGTTCTGAATCCATTCTTTCAAAAAATGCCTTTGGCTTAGGCCAGTATTTGTCAGGAGCAGACTCTTTAGATCCACCATTCTTGAAGTGAATTCTTCTTTCAGTTGTTCTTTTCTCAAACTTGCTCCATTCTTTTGAGCTGTAGAAGTCACTGACCTTTTCATTCTGATTGCTGACTTTATCAAAAGCAGAGAGAATAATACTTTTGGAGATAGGGCTCCAGCTTTCTTGGAAGTTTCTAGGAGGAGGCCTATCATAGAACTCTAGCTCTGACCTTCTTAAATGGATTAGACTTCTTAGCAGGAGGCTTATCATCAAAAAGCTTCCTTTTTAAAGACTTCTCAGAGGGATCAGCAAAATGGGGGCTGTCAGGATCTTGAACAAGAGCTGGATCATCCCACATATCCTGATAAGATGAAGCCGGGAAGACTTCATCAGCAAACACAGAGTCCTCAGCAGAATGTGGAGAGAAACTAGGAGCCCTGGGACCTGGAGCACTTGAGGAGGGAACACTTGACCCTTTGTCAACAACAGCAAACCCCAGCATTTCAGCCACTTGCTTGAACAACCAGCTTTGGGCTTCATGAGTATACCAATTTACATCCTTGACATTCTGTAAGATGTTTTCCTTGAGATCTTGCATTTGAGAAGTTACATTTTCATTCAACTCATCCAATTTGCTTGCAGAGCCTTCTAACCTGGAGACCACACTTTCCTCCCCCTTTATGACATCTTCATGTAGGAGGGTATATAACCTTTTCAGCTGATTTTCAACTTGATCATCCAAGTATGAAATTCCTTGATCATGAGCAGAGCTGAGAGAAGAAATAGCAGAAGTCAGGTGCAACACATCTTCACTGACCTGATGCAGATTTTGGAGAGCATGCCCAACAGCCTTATTTGTGTGATCCAAAGCTTTCCCAGCAGATAGCATCCAGGCTTCTTGATCAGTCTTGAATCTGCCCATATCATGCTTGATCTCAGCCATGTCTTGCCTCAAAGAACTATCAACGGAGTCAATCTTCTTATACACTTGCTTGATAGATTGATCAAAGTGATCAGTCTGACCCTGTAGCATCCCAGCAATGGACTTCAGCAAAGAAGAGTGAGAGCTATCACTAGTCTCACCCTCTTCAGGAGAAAGCTTCTCAGCTACAAAACTTGAGGACTGTGCTAAGCTGTCAAGCACAGTTGCTCTTGGAGAGGTGCTCCTAGCCACAACAATCTCTGGAGGAGGCAAAAGCAGCAGAGGAGGAAGGACCTCAGAAGGAACAGATTCAGCCATGAAGGGATCTTCCTGGTCTTTCTCCCCCTCAAGAAGAGACATCTCCTTAGCCAACCTCAGCATGGCACCAAGGCTGCCCTGCTCCCCAGAAACAGATTGCTCAGGAGGAGTGTCTGGCAATATTTCATGATCTTCAGACTGAGAATCAACCATGGCAGGTGATCTCCTTGAATCTTCCAGCTGAGGAGCCTCAACAACCACAGCAGCAACCTCTTGATCCTCCAAGACAAGATCAGCAACACTAGGAGGAGCAACATCTGCAGCACCACTGCATGCACCAATGTCTCTTGGGGTTGGAAACTCCCCCTCAACATGTGCATCTCTGTCCTGTGCAGGAGCGGGATCCAGTCCACTCCCCCTGGAGGATTGCCCTGCTTCAGTGGACCTAAGTACATCAGGGAGAGGGGCCTCATCATCACTCAAAGGAGCCCTTACAGCAGCATTCCCTAATCCTTTGGGAATTACCCTTTCCCATTTGGTGAAAATGGAGGAATTGATTTTCTTAGTGTGGTGGATGGGGGTACCTCTTCCAGTATTGAAGAAAACTGGATTACCACTATGCAGAAGCAGACTGAGAATCCTTCCAAAATTAGGAGCAAGAAAACTTTCTTTAATCTTCTCAAAGAGGACTTCTCCAAAATTGAGATTTTTTCGACAAATTATAGCGGTGTGAATTTTGAAATCCTCTTCAGATATGTAGTCGTGAGAACCTACCTTGCATAAAAAACTTTGCCAATAATATCACACAGAAGCTTACCTCCTTCATTCATGAATTTTCTTCTGATTTTGGCGCTCTGATCAAGAATACCACAAAATCTTCTGGCTCTGAAAGTATCTTCAACAGACAGCTCTTCAGATTCGACATCTGGCATCTTCAACGATCGATTGAGACCTCTAGCCTTCAAAATTACCTTGCACGATCGAATAGAGCTTTTGATCTTCTTGCCTTGACCAGAGATTTTAGCATTTTGATAAAACTCTAGAACATCCTGTTCCAGGACTTTGGTCGGCTCTTCCAAGATGAAACTTAGCCCGGCGACATCAAGCATCATGATGACATTGCGAAACTCATCAGAAGCAGAGCGGAAGGCGCCTCTCACCAACTCTCCCCCTGAGTTCAAGCCACCGGAAGCTTTGGGCGCCATTGATGTCGTCGACGTCGAGGAAGAGAAACAGGGGAATCGCGACGGAGAAGACGAACGGTCGGGAGGGTTTCACGGAAGAGGAATTTGAGAAGACGAATCCTTCCGTGAAATCGTGATGTTTTCTTTTAATTTATATATATATATATATAAAATTTTAAGTAGAGCGCGCACCTGTAGAGAATTTATGCCACGGAAGAGGAATTTTGAGAGGAATAAATATCCAAAAAAAAACTGTCCCGTGAACACCCGTGAAATGTCATGAAATTTTCTGAGTTAATACGTGAAGTCTCGTGCAATTTCGTGAAATTTCAACAGTCCCGACTTCAAGATTCCTTATTGAGCATTCCAAGTTCCATTTTGAAGAAATTGAATTTGGTTTCGTCCAGAGGCTTCGTAAAAATATCTGCAATTTGTTTGTCAGTATTAACATATAACAAATTTATGTCCTTACTTTCGACATGTTCTCGGATGAAGTGATAGCGAAGCTCAATATGCTTCGTTCTGCTGTGAGAGACGGGATTATTTGCTATGGCAATAGCACTTGAGGAGTCACAGAACATGGGGATTTCTGAGAGCTTTACATTATAGTCCTCAAGCTGATTTTTCATCCACAAAAGTTGTGCGCAGCAACTGCCTGCAGAGATATACTCCGATTCAGCAGTTGAGATTGCAACGCAATTTTGCTTCTTGCTACTCCAGGAAACGAGCCTTTTTCCCAAGAACTGGCAAGTTCCCGAAGTGCTCTTTCTATCATCTTTGCTACCTGCAAAATCAGCGTCTGAAAATCCAATTAGTTCAAAATCATTGCTTCTTGGGTACCATAAGCCGAGATTTGGTGTACCCTTAAGGTATCTCAATATCCTCTTTGCAGCGGCATAATGAGATTCCTTGCAGTTCACTTGATACCTGGCACATACACATGTTGAGAACATTATATCAGGTCTAGTAGCAGTGAGATAGAGCAAGGATCCAATTATGCTTCTGTACTTGGTTTCATCAAAAGGTTTCCCTTTCTCATCCTTGTCCAGAGACATACTTGAGCCCATTGGAGTCCTCATTGAGGTTGCACTCTCCATTCCAAATTTCTTAAGAAGCTCTTTAGTGAACTTCGTCTGAGAGATGAAGATTCCATCTTCAGATTGGTTCACCTGGAGTCCTAAGAAATATTTCAGCTCTCCCATACTGCTCATTTCAAACTTACCTTGCATCAAGTTAGAGAACTTTTTGCAAAGTTTGTCATTAGTAGAGCCAAAGATAATGTCGTCGACATAGATTTGCACCAGCAAAATCTCGCCTTTAACTTCCCTAAGAAACAATGTCTTGTCTATTGTTCCTCTTGTAAATTTGTTCTCAAGAAGAAACTTAGACAATGTCTCATACCAGGCTCGGGGTGCCTGTTTAAGACCATACAAGGCTTTTTGTAAATAAAATACATGATCAGGAAAGTTAGGATCGACAAAACCTGGAGGCTGAGCTACATACACTTCCTCTTTAAGGTCTCCATTCAGAAAAGCGGACTTTACGTCCATCTGAAAAACCTTAAAACCCTTATATGCAGCATAGGCCAGAAATAATCTGATGGCTTCAAGTCTTGCTACGGGTGCGAAGGTCTGATCAAAGTCAATCCCTTCTTCTTGCCTGTATCCTTGAGCAACCAGTCTTGATTTGTTCTTGGTGATGATGCCCTTTTCATCAAGCTTGTTCCGGAAAATCCATTTGGTTCCAATCACATTCTGTCCTTTGGGTCTAGGTACCAACTTCCAAACTTTACATCTTTTGAATTGGTTGAGCTCCTCTTGCATAGCAAGGATCCAAGAGGGATCGGAGTTTGCTTCTTCAAACTTCTTTGGCTCAATCTGTGAAAGAAAACTTAAATGTAAAACTTCGTTAGTTGTACCTCTTCTTGTTCTTACACCAACATGGGTATCTCCAATAATTTGCTCTGCAGGATGGTCCCTTAAGTGTCGGATCATTCCAGCATTTGGATTTCCACGGGGTTCCTGCACTTCCGGTACATCTTCATCTTCTTGAGGTTCATCTTCCTCATGTGCGGATGGAATGTTGACTTCAATAGACTTTGGAGCATCTTCCTTTACAGCTTCTTCCAAGTTTATGTCCTTGAACCTTGCATCTGCATCTTCAACAAAAACACTAGAAGAACTGCTTTGAAGCATACTAGTTTCATCAAATATAACATTAAAAGTTTCTTCTACAATCAGGGTTTTCTTGTTGAAAATCCTATATGCCTTACTATGGCTACTATATCCTACGAAAATACCTTCAAAACATTTTTCACTAAACTTAGTTTTGTAATATTTCCCGTTATTAAGCACGAAGCATTTACTGCCAAAGATTCTAAAATAAGACAAGGTTGGCTTCTTGCCCTTCAGGAGTTCATAAGGAGTCTTATGATGGTTCTTGTTGATTAGTGCTCTGTTTTGCACGTGGCAGGCAGTGTTGATGCCTTCAGCCCAGAAGTATTCTGGGAGAGAAGAGTCACTCAACATTGTTCTGCAAGCCTCTATGAGTGTTCTATTCTTTCTCTCAGCTACTCCATTTTGTTGTGGAGTACGAGGAGAGGAAAACTCATGAAAGATACCTAGGCTTTCACAAAATTCGGTCATAGCCCCAGACTTGAATTCTGTACCATGGTCACTTCTGATTTTGACCACAGAACATTCCAGTTCATTCTGAATTTGCTTGACGAATGTGGTGAACGAGTCAAAGGTGTCTGACTTGTGTTTCAGAAAGAAAACCCAAGCAAAGCGTGAGTAATCATCAACAATAACCAGCGTATAAGACTTGCCTCCTAAACTTCGGATTTGCATGGGACCAAACAAGTCCATATGGAGCAGATATAAGCATCTGGTAGAATCTTTGCCAATAATGCTCTTAAAGGTAGCCCGAGTCTGTTTACCCATTTGGCAGGCATGACAAGGTCTCTTTTTAATGCACTTGACATCTGGAGCATCACGAACTAAGTTGTGAGAGAATAACATACTTATTGTTTTGAAATTAATATGTGCTAGTCTCTTGTGCCACTGGTCACAGAGAGATGCACTATCTTTTGCTAAAAGACACACTGGTGTAGAAGAGTCTAAACAAAGAAAGTTTAAACAAAAGATATTTCTACTCCGAGTGCCTGTTAAAATAGTTTCTGACGTATCAGACGACTTTATCAAGCACTTGTCCTTGTAGAATTCTACCATATAGCCTTTGTCACAAAGTTGACTTATGCTAATGAGATTATGTTGTAATCCTTTAACATAAGCCACGTCTGTGAAAGAGACTGTACCATTAGTGATCATACCGTAGCCTTTTGTGATTCCCCGATCAGATCCGCCAAAAATAACTTTTGGACCATCTTTCACGGGGGTATACTCTTGTAACAAACTTCTCGTTCCGGTCATGTGCCGTGAACATCCACTGTCCAAGTACCATATTGGATTTGAATTGGCCTTTGGACATACCTGCAATCAATAATCAATTGCCCTTAGGAACCCAAACCGATTTGGGTCCTTGGCTTTTTGTTAGATGACCACCACTTGGAATGTTAACATTGCGAGAGGTCATTCTTGCATTGTTAATCCGTGGAGTCGAGACATTTCTCGGATTAAACCAACAGTCTATGGCAAAGTGAACAATCTTGCCACAACACCAACAATCGAATCGATTGTACCTTCTCTTTGTCTCCTGTTTTGCCTTTTGAACGGGAGGTGCAACAGGAGTGACTTTCATAGAGGAAGTCTTCTTAGAAGTGGGAGCCTCATGGTGACAGCACACACATGGCTCCAACTTCTTCTCAACAGGTTTGGGTGCAATCGTTCTAATTTTCGGTGCTTTCTTGTGAGCTGATCCGTGAACAAATGGGCCATGATCTTTGAGGGTTATTTCTTCATGAGGAGCTTTGAAGGGAGAGTTGTCAAAGTTTCGGGGAAAGCTCCATCCTTGATATCTATTACTAGGTTCAACATGTGTTGGCCTAGCAAAATGACCGTAGGATGAATCAAAGTCAAACGGATTTGATGGAAAAATGACCTTCCTAAATGAAGGTTGACTTTGATTAGCAGTTCCCTTTCCCTTCACAGCTCTCTTCTCAGCAGTCTTACTACTTTCAGCCTTATGACCAATTCCACTACCCTTCGCAGGAGCAGAAAACGTATCAATGAATGGAAGAATAGTCTTAGGCTTGGAGAAGCTTTCTACGAGCTTCCTTTCCGCCTTCAACTTATTTTCTAGTTCACTTATGGTTTTCTCCTTTAATTTTAACAACTCAGTGGAGCTTTTCAGTTCGTCTTTCAAGAGTTGGATTTCATCTTTGAGGGGAGTTAATTGTTCAACTTCCTCCCTCAAGGCTAATTCCACTGTCTTGAGAGATTCAATTTCTTTTGACTTGGATTTGACAACCTTGCGGCACTTGTCAAATCCTTTCACAAGGGCTTCATACTGAGTTATTAACTTAGAGTCCTCCTCCGAGGAGTAGCCTTCATTTGCTACGGATGCAGTCTCATCTTCAGAAGCAGATAGAAGGGTATGAGAGTTTACCTTCCCCTTATAAGAGGAGTCGCCTACTTCTTCATCTAGATGAGCCATAAGCCCAAAGTAGGCTTCTTCATCTGAGCTTGACGCATCAGAGTCGCTGTCGCTCAGAGTCTTGGCCTTTTTGGCGAGGAGACTCTTTTCTTTCTTCCTTCCTTTAAATGATCTCTTTTCTTCCTTCCTTGATCCTTCTTTCTTTTTATACGGGCACTCGGCTATTACATGCCCTGGCTTATTGCAGCAATAACAAATAATGTCAGCAGAAACAAATTTGTTCGGTTTAGATTTATACCTTTCATTATTGTAGTCCTTTTTGTGATGATCACCATCACGTTTTGATCTTCTGTGATCAAATGTAGTGGATTGCCCTCTCTTCTGCTTTCTTTTATTCAGAAGTCTTTTGAATTGTTTGGAGAGAAGAGAAAATTCTCCATCAGACATCTCTGAACCTGATGGACTGGCATCAGACTCATCCTCATCAGAAGATGGTCTCCTTACAGGTGGGAGAGCTTTGCACTTTCTTGAGCTTTCAGCTTTTAGGGCAGAGGACTTCTCCCTTCCAGAGGCTCTGACCCCCTCTTCTTCAGCTTTGCGGGAATTCAGCTTCAACTCATGAGACAGGAGCTTACCAAACAACATTTGGGGCTCCGTGGTTCCGAGCTTTCCAAATTCTCTGATGGCTATGACCTTTGTATCCCATTCTTTCGTCAGGGATCTCAGAAATTTGTCATTAAGTTCACCAGTCGTGAATTCTCTATCATAGTTTCTAAGACCATTTACGATCTTGAAGAACTTCTCGTAGGTGTCAGAAATGGAGTCTCTTGGATCTTGCTTGAATGCTTCATATTCTTGGTTCAGCAACGATCTTCGGTCATCCCTTACTTCTTCGGTCCCTTCCATCAGAACGACTAGTGAGTCCCACATCTCTTTAGCAGATTTGCAGTGAAGCAGATTTTGCAACATTGAATCATCAACTGCACCTGCTATGATATTTTTTGCTTTCTTGTCCAGAGAGACCAGTGCAATCTCATCCTTTGTGAGTTCCAGCATCTTCTTGGCGACCATAATTGTAGAGTTTATGGAAGATGGTTTCATAGGAACATGAGGACCTTCTTCTACAATCTGAAATATTCTTGGATCAGCAGCCTCCATGAAGAATCTGACTCTCTCCTTCCACATAGGAAAATTCTCTTTTGTGCAGACTGGAAGCTTGACGGAATCCTTGGTCTTATCCATGCCAGACATGTTTGCTTTAGCAACTAGATGAGGAGATCTTGTTCAAGGTGTTAGCCTTATAGCGAACAACCTCCCTCTGATACCAATTGAAAGTATCTGGTTGCGGCCTAAATCACCTAGAGGGGGGTGAATAGGTGGATTCTATGTCTTTAAGCGGAATTAAAAAATAAACACAGAAAAGCAAACAAACAACCACAGCACAGACACAAGGATTTTATAGAGGTTCCCCGATGTGGGTAGTCCTCTTTCCCGCCTCGCCTATCTAGCACTACGAGGCTAGACTCGGCTACTTCACCAATCTCAGATTATAACAAATCTTACACCTCGGAGTCAAAACTCCTACAACTCGGAGTATAACAAATCCTACAACTCGGAGTGAAACCTCTCCTACACCTCGGAGTAAACAACTCCTACAAATAATCTCGGAGTGAAAAACTCCTACAAAAGAAGAGAAATGGAAACAAAATACTTCTTCTTAACCTCTAAAGAGATTAACTTCAGATCTTGAAAACTGAGTCTTCTTCTCAACCTTGAAGGAAAGCTTGGCACTAGAGAGAAGTGGAAGAGAGAAGACTAGGCTAACCAGATCTGAATAGGCCCTTTGACTTGCTTGAGAAAATCTTCAATAAGGAGAGCAGCAAAGAGATCAAAGGCCTTCTTCTGAGAACTCTCTAATCACAAATAGAGAAAGATTCTTGAGCAGAGAGAGTTCAATCTCAGAATACTTGTTCAGCAAAAGAGAAAGAGAAGATAGATTTTTTGCTTTTTCTTTTCTGAACTGGCGGCTGAAGAAAGTCTTAGATCGATTCTTTAGATCATCATTTTGCCCTAAAATAATGATCTATATATAGGGAGGACTTCAACGGCTCTTGCGACAATGAAGGGAGATGCGACACGTGTACTGTTCATGTCGGCTAACCCTAAATTTCAAAAACGAAACGAGAAATTGAAATCCGTCTGTCCGTCATTCGTCGGGATTCGTCGGGAGAACACGAGAGCATCCGACGAATTGACTTAGCTGAGAGTTTTCTTCAGAACCTAGACAGGATTGACCTCTGTCAGCATTCGTCGGGATTCGTCGGAATGACCCGAGTCATCTCGACGAATGGACTTGGCTTCAGAAACTTCTTCACAACCCAGCCAAAATGACCTCTGTCAGCATTCGTCGGGATTCGTCGGAATGATCCGAGTCATCTCGACGAATGGACTTGGCTTCAGAAAATTCTTCATGACTCAGCCAAAATGACCTCTGTCAGCATTCGTCGGGATTCGTCGGAATGATCCGAGTCATCTCGACGAATGGACTTGGCTTCAGAAAATTTTGCATAACTCAGCCAAAAAGTCTTCTGTCAGGATTCGTCGGGATTCGTCGGAAGGACCCGAGTTATCTCGACGAATTGACTCAGCAGAAATTTTCTTTTCTTCTGAAAGCCTGCTCCACACCTCAACCTTGAACACCTTCAGTTATGAGAATATGAAGTGTACTCCAAAAGAGAGATTACACATGGACCAACACATTGTTCTATACAATGAAGGATTACATTGTCTAGAACTGTGTTTGGTGATCCATTGCAACCTGACTTTGGTGTGCACTTAGCATTACTACCTGTCATAACACATCTAAACAAAAGTCATCAAATACACATACAATTCATTTTAGTTTACTAGGGGACATCTTCAAATCAAGGTGATTGTGGACACAATACCCAACACTTGGGGTGCGTCTAAAAGAAACACCGCTTAAGAAAGGTGGGGGCAACGGACAACGCATAATCGCTTGAGTTGAAAAGACCGAGCCCGCCATTCCCGCAGCCATCCGCCAAAGTCAAGGCACGTGATAACTTCTCAAAAAGAAGTTATCTTGTGATTTAATTGTTACCCTTTTGATTAAAATGTTGATAATTATGAGTTAAAATGTTATTAACATGAGTAATATATGTTCTTGTTGAAAGTTTGGATACTATCGTCATTTTATATGTTATTGCGCAGAAAATTTGAAGTATCAATCTTGAAGAATCAATGATGGACAATTAATTAAGTGCGGGAAGAAATGTTGCAACATAGTTCGTAGTTCAGAAAAACATGTTGCAACATCTTGGTCTCTGTTTGATGAAGAAAAGTACATAAACATGTTGTAACATATCCTGCAGTTCAAAATGATGTTGCAACATGTCGACGGTTTCTGACAGATTTAAATACGAAATTACTCCACGTACTTCTGGCGGTTACGATGATGGGTGGTTGCATCTATTTCGCAATTTAACATGTCTCGACGGTTGAAAAGAGGATTATTATCGCAGAGGAGAGGGAAGAAGTAGGGGATCAGAAAAAGGAAGAGGAGAACGGTTCTAGGGCGTGAGAAAAGGAGATAGACGCTCCGGATCTTCATCAAGGAGGACATTTGCGCAATTCTGAACACAATTTCCTGCAGCGTTTAGATCTCTAAACATCATGTCTTGTAAGATCTATCTAATTTCGTTGTGTTTGATCTTCGTGATGAACTAAATTCTCTTAGTCTTGTATGTTGTGAGTACTTTGACTCGTTGTGGTGTTTTGAACCTTATTTCTTCGTCATGAATGCTTGAGATTATATCGTTATTGAATTTATGATTCTTATCTTGGGAATTTTGGGTTAAGTTTTCATCTTTAATTTGCTTGGCGAGATTCGAGAGAGGAGTCAGGCTAGATGAATGTTTTATTTTGCGCGGCAAGATTCGAGAGAGGAGTTGCGCAATTATTTCACCAAAGTTTCCGCCTTAATACTACGCTGCGAGATTCGAGAGAGGAGCGGCGTAAGTGTATCATAAATTTTAATATATCGTTGAAGGGAGAAAGAGATTTCGTCTTCTCGGTAGCAGCATTGATTTGCGTACTTGATGTTACTCTCTATTGTTACCTATGTTAGAGATAACTAGGGAAATACGGGGTAAACGGATGTCGGATATCGAGAGATAGCGAGATCCATTTTCAAATCGTTGCATGATAGTCATTTCAACATTCATGATAAATCATTTTAAGAAAACATTACAACAAGCAGAGGAAAGCAATGTACGAGACTATCTTCCTAAACTGATACAAGTATTTTTAAAGTAGTTATTATAGAAACTAGATTTGATTTTTCCGTTGTTAACATAAATCACCTTAATTAATTCACTTGAATTTAAAGAAAAGGTTAAGCTGATAATTGCGAGCGTTAGATTCGACACTTCCTCGTGGGAACGATACTTTACTTACACTTTATTACTTGAACCGACACGTGCACTTGCATAAATTATACATCTGTTTCGGGCGTATCAAGTTTTTGGCGCCGTTGCCGGGGAAGTGTAAACTAATTTAATGTTTTCTTGCAATATTAGTAAACCCTGAGTATTTAGAGCTCAAGTTTTTGTTGTTTTATTTGAGAAATTAATTGTGAAGTTGTTTTCTTTTTAATTCTCTTTTCATTGTTATTTTAAATTTTCCAAGCGGGCCTCCATAGTGGTTTTGTATTTGTACATCTAGTTTATGCATCATTTTAATTTGTGAATCCACCCATACATCATCATGTTTTCTTACTCTCAATGTCGATGGTGCGGATCTTATAATCATAATAGTGATGAATGTTATATAGGAGATCATGGTTATTCGTCATATGACTCACCTTACGGAGCACCAATATCATATGATATGTCATATGAAGAGCCTAATTTTTATAATTACGCACCTCCACAACAAGTATCGTTCCCTTATTTCGGCCCGACCCCTCAAAGGTCGAGAAGAAATGAGGAACAATGCATATTCTGTCATAGCACCGACCACGTATTAAAAGAGTGCGCTGCACTTCAACGTAAAAGGGAGGAGGAGAAGGGGTCATATATTGAAATTAGTCTATCTGATTATCCACCTTGTATGCGGGGGGATATTGCGAATTCTCTCCGTACGCATGACGTTCCTTCTACCTCTGATGATCCATACGCAGTACCACCTTGTCTACGAGGGAGTATTGCGGATTTTCCAATTATATTTTCCGATGATTGGTGCAATGACATGGTTGTGCCTCCTTTACACACGCATTCATCATCTCTTTTGGATTCACCCCACGAGGAACCAATCCACATGTTCTTTGATATTGCGGTTGACGCAGTTCCTCCTAAACTTTCTACACTCATTTCCACCGATCCTATTTTAGCCATCCAGCAGAGCGAGGTTACAGAGATTGTAGTCGAGTCACAAAACTTTGACGAGGGCATCTCACCGGTTGAGGAAGTATCAACTTCCTCACTTGTTGACGATGCCAATGATGCTTGCGTGACTCCTATACCCTCTGATATTTCTTGCCCCGCCTTGGATGTCAACATCAGTGTACGTGCTTTGGAGCCTGTTGGGAGTGAGACCGGGATCACTCCCCTGATTTTCAATTAATTTAAGTTTTTCTTCAAATATATTTCCTAAGCCCCCTTCTCCATCTAAGTCTATACAAGTTGATGAGTCACAGGTGCATCAAGAGGATAGGGAGCAACAAGCTCTCTTTGATGCGGTGAGCATCCTCTTTTGTGAGGAGGTTGATCCCTCCTTCATCGAGGCAGCTCTACTTGTTGCTCTCCCCCCATGTATTATCCCTGAGGACGATGACACCTTGTTAGACAATGATATATATTTTGATGAGATGAGTGAGGAGCAGACCTCCTCCTCCTCCTCTTATTTTCTATTTCCCTTACCTATGAAGTTCAGGTATTATTATTCAGGAGAGGGAGTAACGGTGTTATCTCCGTATCGGTACCCGTTACCGCAACGGATATTAAGGCAGTTACATGTTCACTTTATCTTTCACAGGCCAATAATCTAGAATATTTTTAAGGCCTAAATAAGTCATGCTGGGGAGACAATAAACCCAGTAGTTATCTTATTTTTCCTGTATTTTCATTTTTCCAAGTCTAGTTTAATTAGTTTTTATTTTATTTTATTTGTCTATTTTCCTTGTTTGTTGGAGCCCACCACTGCAGGTACACTTCATTTGGACTTAGCGACAGAATTTTTGATCTTATTTTGCCTTCTGAGTATGTAAAGCGAAGAGATGTGAAAAAGCTTCAGATTGTTAATTTCAGGGGAGTATTTATATTTAGTTTTTATTTTGAATGATTAAATCCTTCTTATTCAATTGTGATTTACTGTGCCCATTCTTCAAGAAATATTTTTGCTAGGAACTAGCAAAAGAACAAGTGTGGGGGTGGGATAACATTCACTGATTGAGTGATGGATAGTTTATTGCATAATAATTTATGGAGCCTTACTCTTATTTCAAGTTATGCAATTTATATTGATTGGTGGACTTGTCAGTCCTAAAAATTCAAATTTTAGCTTTTGAAGTTAATAAGATATGTTAGAGCTCTCTTATGTATTTCCTTTATGCACAATATTCCTTAAAAAAATATTTTCTCCCTACAAAATAACTTTATTAACTTCCAAACATATTGCGGAGGGGTGAGCAAGAACTGAGTCAATGTTGTAAGCTTAGACATGAAGTGTATGTAGTTAATTGATAAAAATGATTAAGGACACCTTTGGATAATTTCGCACCGCAAAGCCTACAATTATTTTGATTATCCATAACTCTTGAGCTTGAGCCTTGTAATTTTGATACAAATTGACATGCATAACTTCCCTATAATTTTACTAGTTATTTCTTAGTAAACTTTCCATCTTTGAGTGTTTAATAAAAAAAAAGAGTACGAGTCATAGTGATATGTGGCCTAAATATGTGTATACCTACTTGGAATGATCCCAACTATGATTATAAAAAAAAGAGTACAAATGTCATAGTGATATGTGGCCTAAGTATGTCTACACATGCTTGGAATGATCCCAACTATGATAAAAAAAGGTATAAGTGGCATAGTGATATGTGGCCTAAGTATGCATACACCTATTTGGAATGATCCCAACTATGGACTGCAAAAAAATGATGATTGGGAAATTAATAAACCTTAAAGTATGGACAGTTATTAGGAATTTTAACTAGAAAAATTCCATCCACTATCAAAATTCATCCATAAGTTCCTTACCAAGCCAAAGTCATTCCTACCGCAAGTCCTTATGATTTCTATTCAAATTGAACTACTACACTCTTGTGGAGGCCACATCAAAGACTCAGATTATTCTTATCATTTCCAATTATGAGGAAGTTTAATGACTTAAATTGTTTGGGAGTGAATAAATTTAAGGAATATCACACACAACACTAGGAAATCATAATTGAACTTTAACTCTTATCAAGCTAATGGATTTGTGCATGTTTGAAATTTTAATGATTGACATGTTTACCAATTGTTAATGCAAATTACTTGAGTAATCTTGATTAATTATGTTTAAGGGTAAGGAGACTCAAATTTATGTGTTGATAGATATTCACTCATTCAATTAGTTTTAATGATTTATTTTGCTAGGGACTAGCAAAAAGCTAAGTGTGGGGGTGTGATAACTTCTCAAAAAGAAGTTATCTTGTGATTTAATTGTTACCCTTTTGATTAAAATGTTGATAATTATGAGTTAAAATGTTATTAACATGAGTAATATATGTTCTTGTTGAAAGTTTGGATACTATTGTCATTTTATATGTTATTGCGCAGAAAATTTGAAGTATCAATCTTGAAGAATCAATGATGGACAATTAATTAAGTGCAGGAAGAAATGTTGCAACATAGTTCGTAGTTCAGAAAAACATGTTGCAACATCTTGGTCTCTGTTTGATGAAGAAAAGTACATAAACATGTTGTAACATATCCTGCAGTTCAAAAAATGATGTTGCAACATGCCGACGGTTTCTGACAGATTTAAATACGAAATTACTCCACGTACTTCTGGCGGTTACGATGATGGGTGGTTGCATCTATTTCGCAATTTAACATGTCTCGACGGTTGAAAAGAGGATTATTATCGCAGAGGAGAGGGAAGAAGTAGGGGATCAGAAAAAGGAAGAGGAGAACGGTTCTAGGGCGTGAGAAAAGGAGATAGACGCTCCGGATCTTCATCAAGGAGGACATTTGCGCAATTCTGAGTACAATTTCCTGCAGCGTTTAGATCTCTAAACATCATGTCTTGTAAGATCTATCTAATTTCGTTGTGTTTGATCTTCGTGATGAACTAAATTCTCTTAGTCTTGTATGTTGTGAGTACTTTGACTCGTTGTGGTGTTTTGAACCTTATTTCTTCGTCATGAATGCTTGAGATTATATCGTTATTGAATTTATGATTCTTATCTTGGGAATTTTGGGTTAAGTTTTCATCTTTAATTTGCTTGGCGAGATTCGAGAGAGGAGTCAGGATAGATGAATGTTTTATTTTGCGCGGCAAGATTCGAGAGAGGAGTTGCGCAATTATTTCACCAAAGTTTCCGCCTTAATACTACGCTGCGAGATTCGAGAGAGGAGCGGCGTAAGTGTATCATAAATTTTAATATATCGTTGAAGGGAGAAAGAGATTTTGCCTTCTCGGTAGCAGCATTGATTTGCGTACTTGATGTTACTCTCTATTGTTACCTATGTTAGAGATAACTAGGGAAATACGGGGTAAACGGATGTCGGATATCGAGAGATAGCGAGATCCATTTTCAAATCGTTGCATGATAGTCATTTCAATATTCATGATAAATCATTTTAAGAAAACATTACAACAAGCAGAGGAAAGCAATGTACGAGACTATCTTCCTAAACTGATACAAGTATTTTTAAAGTAGTTATTATAGAAACTAGATTTGATTTTTCCGTTGTTAACATAAATCACCTTAATTAATTCACTTGAATTTAAAGAAAAGGTTAAGCTGATAATTGCGAGCGTTAGATTCGACACTTCCTCGTGGGAACGATACTTTACTTACACTTTATTACTTGAACCGACACGTGCACTTGCGTAAATTATACATCTGTTTCGGGCGTATCAGCACGCACAGAGCAAACCGCAGGCGCATGCACTACCACGTGCACGGTAGCACGCGGTAGCACGCGAGCAACACCCCCCCATCGCGGGGAAGCAACCCGGCCGCGCCCCGACTGCACCCCTCAAGGGGCGCAGCTCCAGCCGCACCCCTTGGGGGGTGCGGTTCCAGCCGCACCCCTCAAGGGGTGCGACCCCAGCCGCACCCCTTGAGAGGTGCGGCCCGAGCCGCACCTCCCTTGAGGGGTGCGGCCCCAGCCGCACCCCTTGGGGGGTGCGGCCCAGTGCGGCCCGGCCGCACCCCTCCAGGGGTGCGGCCCTAGCCGCACCCCTTGGGGAGTGCGGCCCAAGCCGCACCACCCTTAAGGGGTGCGGCCAAGCCGCACCCCCTTGGGGTGCGGCCTCGCCGCATCCCCCCGGGGTGCGGCCCAACCGCGCCGCCCTTAGGGTGCGGTCATGCCTCCTCCCCGCGCTTTCTCCGCAGGGGGGCTCGTAGGGACCCCGCCGTATTCACGCCCCCTCGTCGGGCGCGTCGGATCCCAATTCCCCTTTGGGGGACAACTTCCCGTTCCACCGTTCGCTCAGAACGCCTCCGCGCTCACGCGCCCTCAGAACGCCTCCAAGGGCGTTCAGAACGCCTACGCGCTTACGCACGCTCAGAACACTGCTAAGCGCGCTCAGAGCGCCTCCATGTTTGTTGCGCGCTCAGAACGACTCTGAGCGCGCTCGGAACGCCTCTAAGCGCGTTCAAAGCGCTTTCATGTTCATTGCGCGCTCAGAACGCTTCTGAGCGTGCTCACGTGCGCTCAGAATGCCTCCAAGCGCGTTCTAAGCTCTTCCGTGTTCGTAGCGCGCTCAGAACGCTTCTGAGCGTGTAACGCCCCCGATTTTTGAGTTTCCCCGTGTGCGGTCCGTTTTAGTTCGGGCGTTACCATCTCGTGTTCGAGGGAGCGTGTATCTCGTACTCGTAGTTATTTTGAAATAATAAAGTTAAATTATACAGTTTTAATAATATTAATAACCTTAGGAGTGGGCAACTTTCGTAAAAGAGTAATATAAAATGAACTTAAGTTTTCAATATAATACATATATAAAACACATGTATTTTGTCAAAATATATTCCCAGATTTTATATAAAAATGTATATATATATATTTTATCTTATCAAAAGTGACCTGGGAGAGTGTGCCCCCTTTATGAAAGAAAAAAAGAAAAAAAAAATCTCTCTTCTTCTTCTTCTTCACGCCATTTAGACTGTACTGAGTTCAGAAAAAGAGAAAGTTGAGTTAGAGAGAGAAAGGGGTGAAACGGGTGCTTTGGAGGTGATTTCTCTCCCGTCAGCGGCTAGATTTCTCATCGGAGGCCGGAAATCAAAAGCTCTCGGCGAGGGCTTCCCGGCTAGGTGCTTTTCGTAGCGAGCAGCGGTGATTCAGCGGCGATTTAAGGCAAGTAGATCTCCATTTCTGTCTAGACTTTCCTTGTTTCTATTTTAGGTGATAAAAAATCTGATGTTTATCCTTCTATGGTTGTTCTTATCATGTTTATCGTTTTTATCGTCGATCTGGGTGTTTATACTCAAAAATATTCGAAATTATGTTTAGTTATGCTGCAGCAAGTGTTAGGATAGGTTAGATCGTCGAAACGGCTTTTAAAACGCGAAAACCCAACTTTTTACTGCAATTCGTCGAAACCTCCCGTGAAAACCCGTGAAATACGTGAAATCTCGTGGAATTCGTCGGGATGATCCCGTGAACATCCGACGAAATTCGTCGGGACTTCACGGGTCAACCCAGGAAATCGTTCAAGTCAGATTCGTCGAAATGTCCCGTGTAAACTCGACGAATTTTTCATAAATTCGTCGGGAGACCCTTATCCCGTGAAATCTCGTGGAATTCGTCGGGATTCCACGAGAGGGAGCTAGCGCCAGCGCTAGCTAGCTAGCGCCGGCGGTAGCTCCTCTTCCTTGTTTTGTGCCCCCCAGCTCCAAGTGTGATCGTCATATCATGTCATGTTGTCGGTATACGTCAGAAGGTCCCTGTACCCTTTAGTTTTATAGATATACCCGGGGACCGTGGTTGCCATTTTCGAAAGATCGTGAGAAGGCTTGTTTCTTCCGAGAGGTGATACCCGTTAGTGGGGTTATGTTATTATATGATGGGGAAAGCATTATTTTGGGTCGTTGGATGGATAGTGACTCGGTAGGTCCGCCACCACGATACCTTGTTTCTATTTTGTCTGTTGGAAGGTCGGTGACCCGATGTGTTTCGCCTCCGCAGCAATGTTTGAATGCGAGATGGTAGTGACACCGTCGTGTTCGCCATCACATTCCTCACCTCGTCATGTAGTAACATTTGGGAAAAATCTGTGCGTTCGATGCACTCCGAGTTGACATTTCTTATGATTGTCAGATTTCTTTCTCTCTGGTTTGCTTGCACCCGCTTTGGGCTGAGGCATTCTTCGGTTTTGAATGCTTCAGGTTCAGGTACTTAGCCGTGCTACTCCAGGGTTTTGCTCCTGCTGGACGGCGTGCTGATACTCTTGTTTTCTTTTCTCTGGTGAGGAGTTGTACTTTACTTTACTTTGTATATCATCTAACTTTGACTACTATGGGTTCGTGTCAGTTGTTGGCGCCCATAGTGTTAGTGCCTTGCTTACGCTTTAGTTTTTTTTTTGATCTCCGCTCTGTTTATATTCATATGCTCTTGGGAACGGTTTTATGTTAGGATGCTTAGTAGATACTTTAAAGTATATATATATATATATAAAAGCTGCATCCTTATGTTAATGGCATAATTTATGCATAAACTTACTACCTTTCAAAGCGTATCAAACGATTCCTTATACCTCTTTAAGTATAAGTATAATTATGTCATCAAATTTGTATTTATGTAAAGAAATCATATATTCTGCTGCGTAAAATACTTTCTTTTACTTGTGGACTACATGAGCCACTGACCGAGGGACACGGTCCAAAGCTAAAACCTATGATTCTCTTCAATAAAGAAACATCTTATTGTTTGAAATGTTGTTTAGCGGTTAGCCTGAGCGTCAGGGGTTGTCCCCTCCCTGACGTGGCATCGCAGCGCGTAGTTTCCCCTTCACTCTGATGTAACATTTTTGGTGGGAAAATGCGGGTTGTGACAGTTGGTATCAGAGGGAGGTTAACCGGGTTGCCGTGACGTTCTAGTTGGCCCGGTTAACCCCCCTGGTTAGCCGTGATAATCATTGCATACACACATCGAGGGTCATCCGTCGATCTTGCCTGAAGCATGAACACGTCACGCATGCATGTAGAGAAGTATACGGGGCATATTATGTTGTATGGGCGGCATAATATGTGTTTGTATATGGATCCACCATAGGTAACAACATGTGGCGGTTATGTTGTATGGGCGGCATAACCTAAACCCCATGGATGTTTTTTTTAGAACGTTTTCTTTTTAGTTACATACGATAATATGTAGTATGGGATGCATAAGATCGTATGTGTACTCCACTCATATCATGCATTAAGGCTTCATTAGAATGCAAAGCATGACATAAGCATAGCATTACACTGCATTTGCACACGTGCCAAGTTAAAGATCGACAGGATGACACCTGTACACACATGATTTAAGAAAAGTAATATCAAGCATACATACAAGCATATGTTAGGCACAAGAGCTAAGGACTAAATGAAAATAACGCGCATTCGATCTTGTTCCCAGAGCTATATGATAACAGAAGTTGGTATTTGTTCTATTTCCTTTGTTCTTGGGTTAGGGATTGTGAGTGAGTGTTTTCTTTGATCAGTAGAAATGGCTTCCAGGCGTCGCCCGGCGAAACCTGCCCCCCAGTCTGAGGGAGAGTCTTCTGGTGCCCAGAGTGAGGCGGTGATCGAGGAATTGCGTCAGAGCAACTTGGCTCTGACTCAGCAGATGGCTGCCATGCAAGAGCAGTTGCAGGCGTTCATAGCAGCTTCAGAGAGATCGCGGACTGCTACCCCGGATGGTGCAGCGGTTCAGGATGCCCCTGCCCGACCTGCTCCTTTAGTACCCCCGGTCGCGTTACCACCCGAGATGAATTTCATCTCTCATTTCCAGCGGTTAGGACCCCCGACTTATGATGGGAGCGCCGACTTCGTGGCGCTGGATGATTGGATTGTATCAATGGAGGAGATGTTCTCGTACTCCGGTGTCACAGCGGAGCAGAAGGTCATGGTTGCTGCCTTCCAGTTGAAGGGACTCGCGAAGGGATGGTGGATTCGTACGAGGGAAGGACTTACAGATGGTTGCTCGTGGGATGAGTTCAAGCGGAGATTGCTGCGGAAGTTTTTACCCCCAGTTGAGGAGGATCGCTTGCGAAATGACTTCATGCATCTGAAGCAGAGGCAGCTTTCTGTTGGAGCTTATGAGATCGAGTTTGCAAAGCTGAGCAGGTTTGCTCCAGGGTTAGTGGCTACTGAAGATGAAAGGGTGAAGAGATTTCTTGGAGGACTTCGGAGTGAAGTGCAGCAGTTGGCATGTGCCTACCGTGCTGAGTCGTACCCCGAGGCGGTAGAGGCTGCCCTGAAGGTTGAGGCGATCGAGAACGCCAAGAACCGAGGTAAGGAGTTGAGAAAAGATAAGAGGACTTTTGAACCAGGAGCCAGTTCGGCGCAAGGGAAGAAAGGCAAGATAGTGTGTAGCTTCTGTGGCCGGGTGGGCCATCCATTCGAAAAATGCTTTAAGAGACTTGACGCGCAGAAGCAAGTTCAGGTGATGGCTCTGCAAGGAGAGCCCAAGAAGGAGGTGGTGACTTGTTCCCATTGCAATCGAAGGGGCCATGAAGTCGCTCAGTGCTGGATGAAGGTAAAGGCTTGTGAGCAGTGTGGTATGAAAGGCCATGATGCGGCCCGATGCCGTTTGCATGAGAGGGTATGTTACCAGTGCAATCAGAAGGGCCACTTGAGGACCCAGTGCCCGCAGCTTCGGCTTGCTGGTGGGCCGCCTGTTGTGCCTACAGCGATGCTCCCGCCGCCGCCACAGCAGTTGCCTTTATTGGATCGTGCAAAAGCTAAGTTGAACGCTGTCACGAAGGTAGAAGCGGAGAGTTCAACTCAAGTCATATCAGGTTAGTTACTTTTGTATTGTACTGTTTTGATGCATGTGATAGTAATAGCGATTCTTTTTCGCGAATGTTTTTTGCAGGAAGATTTAAAGTTAGAGGTTGTTGGGCTCGCGTTCTTTTCGATTCTGGTGCGACCCACTCCTTTGTGGCCGATAGATTTGTGAAACAGCATCGTTGGGCCTTAGAGTCTTTTGCCGACCCTTGGTCTGTTAGCTTTCCGTCTGGTGATTCAGTCCTGTCGACCCGGTGTGCCGATCAGTGTCCAATCTTGTTGGATAGGTTTGTGGCTTTCGCGACTCTGAAGGTTATCGAGTTAGAAGACTTCGACGTAATCCTCGGTATGGATTGGTTAACCCGTTATGGCGCTGTTATCCGGTGTAAGGATAAGCGTCTCGATTTGCTCATGGACGGTGGTCAGCCCATGAGTGTGTTTGGGTTACCACGTCAGGCGTCTTCATTTGCTTCTGTGGTTTGTGCTCGTGCTTTTGATGAGCTTGGTGGTTCCTTTTGCTTGGTATCTCTGTTGAGTGCAGTTTCTGCATCTTTCTCGATTGATAGTATCGCTGTGGTACGAGAGTACCCAGATGTCTTTCCTGATAATCTTCCTGGTCTCCCTCCGGAGAGAGAGACAGAGTTTGTGATTGATCTTGAGTCAGGTACTCGTCCGATAGTTAAAGCTCCGTATCGCATGGCGCCACGTGAACTAGAAGAATTGCGTACTCAGTTAGATGAGCTTCTGCAGTGTGGATTCATTAGGCCGAGTTCGTCTCCGTGGGGTGCTCCCGTATTGTTTGTTAAGAAGAAGGACGGATCTATGCGACTTTGCATCGATTATCGTGAACTGAACAAAGTGACTGTGAAGAATAGATATCCGTTACCGCGAATTGATGACTTATTCGACCAGCTGCGTGGTAGTAGTGTATTCTCAAAGATTGATCTTCGTTCGGGCTATCATCAATTGAGGATCCGGGAGTCGGATGTGCCTCGAACTGCCTTCCGTACGCGGTACGGACATTTTGAGTTTTTGGTCATGTCGTTCGGGCTGACGAATGCGCCCGCAGCTTTCATGGATATGATGAACAGAGTCTTTAGCGACTTTTTGGACAAGTTCGTAGTAGTGTTTATTGATGATGTGCTTGTGTTTTCTTCTAGCGAGGAGGAGCACGCTCGACATTTGCATTTAGTTTTGGCAACTTTGAGGAAGCATAGGTTGTATGCTAAGCTTAGTAAATGCGAATTCTGGCTTTCTGAGATATCGTTCCTGGGTCATGTGGTGAATCAAGATGGTGTATCGGTGGACCCAGCGAAGGTAGCCGCGGTGTTAGAATGGAAACGACCGCAATCGCCGAAGGAGATAAGAAGTTTCCTGGGATTGGCTGGATATTACCGGCGTTTTGTGGAAGGGTTTTCAAAACTATCTGTTCCATTAACTCAGTTAACTCGGAAAGGCGTTGCCTTTGTTTGGAGCGATAAGTGCGAAGAGGCGTTCCAGGAATTAAAGAGAAGATTGTGTTCTGCTCCAGTGTTGGCTCTTCCGGTAGAAGGATTGGAGTTCCAAGTGTATGTGGATGCATCGTACATTGGACTCGGGTGCGTGCTTATGCAAGATGGTAAAGTAATTGCGTATGGGTCGCGAGGCAATTGAAGATCCATGAAAAGAATTACCCTACGCATGATTTAGAGTTCGCTGCTGTGATTTACGCCCTGAAGTTGTGGAGACACTTGTTGTACGGCGTGTCGTGCAAGATTTACTCGGACCACAAGAGCTTGATTTATGTGTTCTCTCAGAAGGAGTTGAACCTGCGGCAGCGGAGGTGGTTGGAGTATGTTGCGGATTACAGTGTAGATGTCTTATACCATCCAGGTAAGGCGAATGTTGTAGCTGATACCTTGAGTAGGAAATCTGCCGTGTTTGGTTTGTCGGTTCAGTCTTTGGTGGAGGAATTTTACCTGATGAATATTGCTGTGAAACCCAAGGATGGGTTATCTTCTGTGGAAGCGGCCGAGCCCTCATGGATAACTCTTACGAGATTACATCAAAAGGAAGATCCAGATTTGCAACATCTGCGCGGCAGAACTGAAAATGATGAACTGCCAGACTTTTCGATTGATCGAGAAGGCACGTTGAAGTATCGTGGCTGATTCTGTATCCCTGCGGTGGATGAAATTCGGGAGAAGATTTGTGAGGAGGCTCATGAATCTAGTTTGGCGTACCATCCGGGTTCGACAAAAATGTATCTTGACTTGAAGAAGATTGTTTGGTGGCCTGGAATGAAGAAGGACATTGCGATGTTCGTGGCTAAATGCTATACCTGCCAGCGTGTGAAAGCCAGTCACCAGAGGCCCGGAGGAAAGCTGGTACCGTTAGATATCCCGATGTGGAAATGGGAAAGTTTATCGATGGATTTCATTACTGGATTGCCGAGGTCCCCTCGTGGACATGATTCGGTGTGGGTAGTTGTCGATCGTTTGACCAAGTGCGCACACTTCATACCATTTAAGATCAGTTACTCGATGGAGAAAATCGCATCTTTATACCTGCAAGAGGTGATCAGATTGCATGGAGTGCCAGTGAGCATAATCTCTGATCGAGATTCAAGGTTTATGTCTCGCTTTTGGCAGAGTTTGCAGGGTGCTTTGGGTACCGATCTGCGATATTCTACGGCGTATCACCCGCAAACGAATGGTCAGACAGAAAGGGTGAATCAGATTATTGAGGATATGATTCGCTGTTATATTTTGGAGCACGGAGGAGCCTGGGACGAAAGGCTTGGACTGATGGAGTTTGCTTATAATAACAGCTATCAGGAGAGTTTGCAAATGGCTCCGTTCGAGGCCTTATATGGAAGACGGTGTCGTACACCGTTGTTTTGGGCAGAAGTTGGTGAGGAACCAGTGCTTGGACCTGAAGCTCTAGAAGAAATGAGTATCTCGGTATCTCAGATTAGAGAAAAGCTCCGCATAGCTCAAGAGCGGTGTGAAAAGTATGCCAATCGGCGAAGGACTGAATTGGAATTTGCTCTGAACGACTTGGTTTTTCTGAAAGTATCGCCGATGGCCGGAGTGAAGCGATTTGGGAAGAATCATAAATTAGATCCGAGATACGTTGGGCCGTTTCAGATTATTGAGCGTATTGGGGTTGTTGCTTACAGGCTTCTGTTGCCCGATTCCTGCCCTGGTGTGCACGATGTGTTCCACGTGAGCCAGTTGAGGAAGTGTGTTCCGAATGAGCGGCAAGTTCTGAATTCAGTGCCTGCACTGCAACCTAATCTCACGATTGTAGAAGAGCCGGTCCGTATTCTGGAGAAGCAAGATAAGGTGCTGCGAAGAAAAGTCATTCCCATGGTAAAGGTCCTGTGGAGAAATCAGGATGTTCGAAGCGCGACTTGGGAGTTAGAGTCGGCTATGAGGGAATCTCACCCTCAGTTATTCGTGTAGCTTCTTCGGTAAGTACTCTCTTTTAGTACTGTTTATCTTCCGTTCATTCCTTTGTTCTGTATGTTATGTCGAAAGTTTCGGGGCGAAACTTTTTTGAAGGTGGGGTGGCTGTAACGCCCCCGATTTTCGAGTTTCCCCGTGTGCGGTCCGTTTTAATTCGGGCGTTACCATCTCGTGTTCGAGGGAGCGTGTATCTCGTACTCGTAGTTATTTTGAAATAATAAAGTTAAATTATACAGTTTTAATAATATTAATAACCTTAGGAGTGGGCAACTTTCGTAAAAGAGTAATATAAAATGAACTTAAGTTTTCAATATAATACATATATAAAACACATGTATTTTGTCAAAATATATTCCCAGATTTTATATAAAAATGTATATATATATATATATTTTTTATCTTATCAAAAGTGACCTGGGAGAGTGTGCCCCCTTTATGAAAGAAAAAAAGAAAAAAAAAATCTCTCTTCTTCTTCTTCTTCACGCCATTTAGACTGTACTGAGTTCAGAAAAAGAGAAAGTTGAGTTAGAGAGAGAAAGGGGTGAAACGGGTGCTTTGGAGGTGATTTCTCTCCCGTCAGCGGCTAGATTTCTCATCGGAGGCCGGAAATCAAAAGCTCTCGGCGAGGGCTTCCCGGCTAGGTGCTTTTCGTAGCGAGCAGCGGTGATTCAGCGGCGATTTAAGGCAAGTAGATCTCCATTTCTGTCTAGACTTTCCTTGTTTCTATTTTAGGTGATAAAAAATCTGATGTTTATCCTTCTATGGTTGTTCTTATCATGTTTATCGTTTTTATCGTCGATCTGGGTGTTTATACTCAAAAATATTCGAAATTATGTTTAGTTATGCTGCAGCAAGTGTTAGGATAGGTTAGATCGTCGAAACGGCTTTTAAAACGCGAAAACCCAACTTTTTACTGCAATTCGTCGAAACCTCCCGTGAAAACCCGTGAAATACGTGAAATCTCGTGGAATTCGTCGGGATGATCCCGTGAACATCCGACGAAATTCGTCGGGACTTCACGGGTCAACCCAGGAAATCGTTCAAGTCAGATTCGTCGAAATGTCCCGTGTAAACTCGACGAATTTTTCATAAATTCGTCGGGAGACCCTTATCCCGTGAAATCTCGTGGAATTCGTCGGGATTCCACGAGAGGGAGCTAGCGCCAGCGCTAGCTAGCTAGCGCCGGCGGTAGCTCCTCTTCCTTGTTTTGTGCCCCCCAGCTCCAAGTGTGATCGTCATATCATGTCATGTTGTCGGTATGCGTCAGAAGGTCCCTGTACCCTTTAGTTCTATAGATATACCCGGGGACCGTGGTTGCCATTTTCGAAAGATCGTGAGAAGGCTTGTTTCTTCCGAGAGGTGATACCCGTTAGTGGGGTTATGTTATTATATGATGGGGAAAGCATTATTTTGGGTCGTTGGATGGATAGTGACTCGGTAGGTCCGCCACCACGATACCTTGTTTCTATTTTGTCTGTTGGAAGGTCGGTGACCCGATGTGTTCCGCCTCCGCATCAATGTTTGAATGCGAGATGGTAGTGACACCGTCGTGTTCGCCATCACATTCCTCACCTCGTCATGTAGTAACATTTGGGAAAAATCTGTGCGTTCGATGCACTCCGAGTTGACATTTCTTATGATTGTCAGATTTCTTTCTCTCTGGTTTGCTTGCACCCGCTTTGGGCTGAGGCATTCTTCGGTTTTGAATGCTTCAGGTTCAGGTACTTAGCCGTGCTACTCCAGGGTTTTGCTCCTGCTGGACGGCGTGCTGATACTCTTGTTTTCTTTTCTCTGGTGAGGAGTTGTACTTTACTTTACTTTGTATATCATCTAACTTTGACTACTATGGGTTCGTGTCAGTTGTTGGCGCCCATAGTGTTAGTGCCTTGCTTACGCTTTAGTTTTTTTTTTTTTGATCTCCGCTCTGTTTATATTCATATGCTCTTGGGAACGGTTTTATGTTAAGATGCTTAGTAGATACTTTAAAGTATATATATATATATAAAAGCTGCATCCTTATGTTAATGGCATAATTTATGCATAAACTTACTACCTTTCAAAGCGTATCAAACGATTCCTTATACCTCTTTAAGTATAAGTATAATTATGTCATCAAATTTGTATTTATGTAAAGAAATCATATATTATGCTGCGTAAAATACTTTCTTTTACTTGTGGACTACATGAGCCACTGACCGAGGGACACGGTCCAAAGCTAAAACCTATGATTCTCTTCAATAAAGAAACATCTTATTGTTTGAAATGTTGTTTAGCGGTTAGCCTGAGCGTCAGGGGTTGTCCCCTCCCTGACGTGGCATCGCAGCGCGTAGTTTCCCCTTCACTCTGATGTAACATTTTTGGTGGGAAAATGCGGGTTGTGACAGAGCGCGTTCAGAGCATTCTCACTTTTCCGACTCGGCTCGCTCACTTTTTGTTTTTCAGGCGTCTCACTTTTTGTCTTTCAGGCGTCTCACTTTTTGTCTTTCCGGCTTCTCACTTTTTGTCTTTCCGGCTTCTCACTTTTCGGGTTTCCGGCTTCTCACTTTTTGTCTTTCAGGCTTCTCACTTGTCAGGAACGGTCAGTCGCCTTTTTCGCCTCCAACGGAATTGCCCGAACTGCCGAGCCGCCCAAGCCGCCCGAGGGGCAAGGTGGTCATTTACGAAAAATGGCGATCTGAGGGCCCCGAACCGGAGAATATGATTCGTCCACCAAGCATTTATAGAAACTGCCAACGACAAAATTACCGGGCCGCCCCCGGCCAAAGCTATAAAAGGATCCCCAAGGCTTCATTTGAAAGGACCTTGACTTCTGGACCCGGGAGAGCTCCTTGCAGACTTTTGCGGAACTCTCCTTCGGCGCTTGAAGATCTCTTTCGTGGACTTGAAGATCTTCATCATCCCGAAAGGCGACTAGCCTTCTCACTTTCGTTCTCCAGCACTCCTGGAAGGAAAAGGCGACTAGGCTTCTCACTTTCGCTCTCCAGCAACCCCAGAAGGAAAAAGGCGACTAGCCTTCCCACTTTTGGTCTCGAAAGGAAGAGGCGACTAGCCTTCTCACTTTCGCTCTCCAGCATTCCCGGAAGGAAAAGGCGACTAGCCTTCTCACTTTCGGTCTCCAGCATTCCCGGAAGGAAAAGACGACTAGCCTTCTCACTTTCGCTCTCCAGCAACCCCGGTAGGAAAAGGCGACTAGCCTTCCCACTTTTGGTCTCGGAAGGAAGAGGCGACTAGCCTTCTCACTGGTGCTCTCAGAAGGGAAAAAGACTTAGTTTTTTCGAGAGGTGGCCTGTCACCCTCGAAGTTCTCTCCCTCTCTCCGTCATTGAAACGAGCAGCGGCCTGTCGCGCTCGAGTTCTAACTTCCAAATTGTAACCCCCCAGAAGATAGTGAAGTTTGGTCGGCACAGCTCCGACCGCGTGGTTTTTTACCCTTTCCGGGTTTTCCACGTTAAAAAGTCTCTGTGTACTCAGCAAATCTCTAATTGACTGTTTACGTGCTTAGTTCGCTCACGAGCTAAGGTGGTTCAAGTGAACCGGTCTACCAAGAGCCCTAAGCGTTCCGCAACAGTTTGGCGCCGTCTGTGGGAAAAGGATTCCCAAAACTCTTTGAAAGCCAACTACTATGGCCAGGAAGAGTGCTCGCACTACTGAAGGATCAATGCCGGAAGGGCGCGTCGACCCAGCCCCCTCCCACTCGCTTATCAATGCACCTCCCGCAGAGGAGGCACCACCTGCGCCCGCAGCTGGGCTGGAAGTGCGCATGCAACAGATTGAAGAGCATCAAGCCGAGATGTTGGCCCTCGTAAGGAACCTTGGGGCTCCTCAAGTTCCGATTCAGCCGCCAGCTCTGAACGCACCACCGCCCCCAGTTCCGAATCACGCCCCGAACGGAGAGGCCGTTCAGGAAGACGAAGCTTCAGAAGGATTCTCCAACGTGGCGAGTTTCGCTCACCTTGCCCCGCCAGCTGGAGGCTCGGAAGCTGGCCACTGTCGCCATCAACCCAAAAGAGCTGCCCCTGAGCAAGCAACAGAAAGAATGACGCGAGAAGAGATACGCAACATGATAGAGGAAGAGTATGCCCAAGCGGGACGGCGCGCCGCTCTCGCCCGCCGTCCCGCGCATCACGACTCCCCGCTGTCGCCTCAAGTCCTAGCCCATCCAATTCCAAATGGCTTCAATCTTCCCAGCATAGAGACGTTCGACGGGACGGGCGATCCATTGGAACATGTCAATCACTTCACCACCGTCATGAGGATTTACAGCGCCCCTGATCAGCTCCTCTGCCAAGTGTTCCCGGCAACCTTGAAGGGACAAGCGCGCACTTGGTTCCATTCTCTGCGGAATGGGGCCATCAACAACTTCACGGAAATGGCACAGCAGTTCGTGGACCAGTTCATCGCCAACCGCCGAATTGTCCGGGATCCCTCCCATCTCTCAGGGATCCGCCAAAACGACGGAGAAAATCTGAAGGACTTTTTCCGATGCTTCACCGCTGAGGCTCGACAGATCCCGAGAGTCGACTCCGAGCTTTTGTGAGGAGTCTTCCTTGGAGGTCTCCGCCCAAGTGGATTTTACTCAGCTCTAATGAGAGAAACCGTATCAAGCTATCCTGACCTCGTTCAGCGAGTCGAGGCCCAGATAGCGGCAGATGAAGCAATTGAAGCACACCGCCGACAGTTCGAGGGGAGCTCGAAGAGGAAGATAGAGGAACCGACGTCGCAGACGGTTCCCAATAAGAATAACAAGCGTCACGACAACCTCAGCCGAGGCCGAGGATCTCGTCAGCATCAGGACTACACTCCCTTGAACACTACCAGGACTAACGTCCTCCTCGCTATCCGCGATAGCAACGAAGCGCTCCGTAAGCCAAGACCCCTCGCTAAGAACGCGGGGGACCAGACAAAATATTGTGAGTTCCATCGTGGACAAGGACATGACACAGAAAACTGCTCCAAGCTTAAGGATGAAATCGAGCGCCTCGTCCAACAAGGCAAATTGGGGAAATTTCTACGAGGCTAGGCATCGATTCAGCCAGATTAGCGAACGCCTCACCAAGAAGTACCAGGAGGCAACCCTTGAGTCAGTCATCTCGGGAGAACGCTTCACACCTATTAGCGGGGCTCTACCCGCGCCACTGAAATGTTCTATCAACTTTGTTTCTATGCAAACTTTGCGTAAATTACCACTACGACAAAGAGTTTTTAAAGTTCTATTTCACGCATGTCATATCTTGCGCCATCGGAACTACGTAAAGACGTCCACTTGCTAATGAACAGCACCTGCCTCAAGGCAGTGCGCTAATGAACAGCACATGCCTCAAGGCAGTGCGCTAATGAACAGCACCTACCTCAAGGCAGTGCGCTAATGAACAGCACCTGCCTCAAGGCAGTGCGCTAATGAACAACAACTGCCTCCAGGTAGTGCGCTAGCTAACGAGGCCCTGCCTCGGGGGCTTTGCACCGCCGTCGATTGAAGGTTCGCCCTTCTCCTCCGCCGTCGAGCCCCAGCGTCGTAGGGGCCTGCCCCCCTTACGTTCGCCCCCGGTTTGAATACACCAGCTATTCACCGGCCACTTCGGGGCCCTGCCCCGGGGGCTTTGCACCGCCGTCGATTGAAGGTTCGCCCTTCTCCTCCGCCGTCGAGCCCCAGCGTCGTAGGGGCCTGCCCCCCTTACGTTCGCCCCCGGTTTGAATACACCAGCTATTCACCGGCCACTTCGGGGCCCTGCCCCGGGGGCTTTGCACCGCCGTCGATTGAAGGTTCGCCCTTCTCCTCCGTCGTCGAGTCCCGGTGGCGTAGGGGTCTGCCCCCTTGCGTCCACCCACGGTTTGAATACACCCGCTATTCACCGGCCAAGCCGCGAGCGCAGACTCGTGCAAAAAAGCCGCAAGCACAGACTTGCGCAAGCTAATTTTCTATTATATAAAAGCCGCGGGCTCAGAACCGCGCAAATTCATCTGTTATTTTGCAGAAAACACTCAATCTAGACAGATATCAATGCTAGGCAGAAGGCCAAGCAACAATCTCAGAAAGCCAATGCCCTTCGCTGGCCATCTTAAAATGTCTTCCCTCAGTCAACGCTCTGTCAGCAACCAGGGTAGCAGGACGATCAGAGGGCTATCACGACCCAGCACAGGGCGAGAAACGCATGACCAGGACAAAGAAACAAAGTCAACCACACTTACCCCCGATGGCAACTCCTACCCAAGGCACCACAAAGAGAGCAATGATCAAAGCCGCCACAGAGAAATTAAAACCTCTGAACTCCTCGCACCGAAACTCGGACTCCGAAGGTTTGGGGGGCTTATGTTATACCACCCGTAAGGGCCTTGGGGTGCGTCTAAAGGAAACACCGCTTAAGAAAGGTCGGGGCAACGGACAACGCATAATTGCTTGAGTTGAAAAGACCGAGCCCGCCATTCCCGCAGCCATCCGCCAAAGTCAAGGCACGCACAGAGCAAACTGCAGGCGCATGCACTACCACGTGCATGGTAGCACGCGGTAGCACGCGAGCAACACCCCCCATCGCGGGGAAGCGGCCCGGCCGTGCCCCGACTGCACCCCTCAAGGGGCGCGGCTCCAGCCGCACCCTTTGGGGGGTGCGGCTCCAGCCGCACCCCTCAAGGGGTGCGGCCCAGCCGCACCAGAGGTGCGGCTCCAGCCGCACCCCTCAAGGGGTGCGGCCCAGCTGCACCAGAGGTGCGGCCCGAGCCGCACCTCCCTTGAGGGGTGCGGCCCCAGCCGCACCCCTTGGGGGGTGCGGCCCTAGCCAAGGGGGTGCGGCCCTAGCCGCACCCCTTGGGGAGTGCGGCCCAAGCCGCACCCCCCTTAAGGGGTGCGGCCAAGCCGCACCCCCTTGGGGTGCGGCCTAGCCGCATCCCCCCGGGGTGCGGCCCAACCGCGTCGCCCTTATGGTGCGGTCAGGCCTCCTCCCCACGCTTTCTCCGCAGGGGGGCTCATAGGGGACCCCGCCGTATTCACGCCCTCTCGTCGGGCGCGTCGGATCCCAATTCCCCTTTGGGGGACAACTTCCCGTTCCACTGTTCGCTCAGAACGCCTCCAAGCGCGTTCAGAATGCCTACGCGCTTACGTACGCTCAGAACACTGCTAAGCGCGCTCAGAGCGCCTCCATGTTCGTTGCGCGCTCAGAACGACTCTGCGCGCGCTCGGAACGCCTCTAAGCGCGTTCAAAGCGCTTTCATGTTCGTTGCGCGCTCAGAACGCTTCTGAGCGCGCTCAGAACGCCTCCGCGCTCACGTGCGCTCAGAATGCCTCCAAGCGCGTTCTAAGCTCTTCCGTGTTCGTAGCGCGCTCAGAACGCTTCTGAGCGCGTTCAGAGCATTCTCACTTTTCCGACTCGGCTCGCTCACTTTTTGTTTTTCAGGCGTCTCACTTTTTGTCTTTCAGGCGTCTCACTTTTTGTCTTTCCGGCTTCTCACTTTTTGTCTTTCCGGCTTCTCACTTTTCGGGTTTCTGGCTTCTCACTTTTTGTCTTTCAGGCTTTTCACTTGTCAGGAACGGTCAGTCGCCTTTTTCGCCTCCAACGGAACTGCCCGAACTGCCCGAGCCGCCCAAGCCGCCCGAGGGGCAAGGTGGTCATTTACGAAAAATGGCGATCCGAGGGCCCCGAACCGGAGAATATGATTCGTCCACCAAGCATTTATGGAAACTGCCAACGACAAAATTACCGGGCCGCCCCCGGCCAAAACTATAAAAGGAGCCCCAAGGCTTCATTTGAAAAGACCTTGACTTCTGGACCCGGGAGAGCTCCTTGCAGACTTTTGCGGAATTCTCCTTCGGCGCTTGAAGATCTCCTTCGTGGACTTGAAGATCTTCATCATCCCGAAAGGCGACTAGCCTTCTCACTTTCGTTCTCCAGCATTCCCGGAAGGAAAATGCGACTAGCCTTCTCACTTTCACTCTCCAGCAACCCCGGAAGGAAAAAGGCGACTAGCCTTCCCACTTTTGGTCTCGGAAGGAAGAGGCGACTAGCCTTCTCACTTTCGCTCTCCAGCATTCTCGGAAGGAAAAGGCGACTAGTCTTCTCACTTTCGGTCTCCAGCATTCCCGGAAGGAAAAGGCGACTAGCCTTCTCACTTTCGCTCTCCAGCAACCCCGGAAGGAAAAGACGACTAGCCTTCCCACTTTTGGTCTCGAAAGGAAGAGGCGACTAGCCTTCTCACTGGTGCTCTCAGAAGGGAAAAAGACTTAGTTTTTTCGAGAGGTGGTCTGTCACCCTCGAAGTTCTCTCCCTCTCTCCGTCATTGAAACGAGCAGCGGCCTGTCGCGCTCGAGTTCTAAAATTGTAACCCCCCAGAAGATAGTGAAGTTTGGTCGGCACAGCTCCGACCGCGTGGTTTTTTACCCTTTCCGGGTTTTCCACGTTAAAAAGTCCTTGTGTACTCAGCAAATCTCTAATTGACTGTTTGCGCGCTTAGTTCGCTCACGAGCTAAGGTGGTTCATGTGAACCGGTCTACCAAGAGCCCTAAGCGTTCCGCAACAGTGCTAAAACATTCTAAATTAAATCTACTTCATATGTATGTTTTTATAGTTCTTTCAAGTTTTGAAATTCAAAAGAATATTTTCTAAAAAGGAGAGAAAAAATACTAATTTGATGTTTAGAAAATAGGTACAAATATCATATTTGAATACAAATATAAATTTATGGGTATAAATATCCATGAGTTACAAATATCAGGTTATAAATAACAACTCTCTTTATTTTTAACCATAGGTAAAAAAGTATAGTTTATTTTACTTTTATGGTTGCACCAGCAGTGGACAGAATATTATTTTTCTCAGTTTAGCTGTTCAAGTTGTAAATTAATTTGGGCGTTATCATTTAATAATTAAATAATGTATCATAAGTTTATTTAAACCGAATCACCATATTCGCGCAGGTGCGACCGCATTCTCTGGCGAGGTAAAGGGATGAAGCAGCAATGCTACCGTCGCGGCGAGTCCCGCTTCTCCGACCACCGCCCGGTGTTCGCACTCTTCGCCGTCGACCTCGACGGCTGCGAGTACACGCTGGCGAGGCCGTCCGCCGGAAGCTCGTCGGCGGTATGGGGCAAAGTGCAGGCAGAAGAGATTCTGCTGCTGACGCGTGCGCAGAGCTGCATCGAGACGGCGTCCCGGTTCTGACTTCTGATCGATCGAACCGGGACCAGGTCTGCTGACACGTCAGAGGATCGACTGAGACTCTCTCTCTCTCTCTTTATTTTTCATTTCTGAAAGCCGGCGAGAGAAACAGAGAAGACGGAGTGAAGGAGAGAGAAAAAAGGACGTCAAAAGGAGGCGGAAGTTGTATATAGTGACAAAAACTTATCACTCTCTTTATCTTGCTTTGGTTTGCTCGCCGGACAGACGGTGGAGTAAAAATGGCGGTGACTGAGAGCTGGAGAAACCAGAGAGAGATGATGACGGGAGAATGGCGTCATCCATCCTCGTCTTTTGAATGATTTGAAATATATGTATTTGTAAGAAAATTATTAGTCGATCAAATATGTAATCCGATCCCCTGTGTTTGCACCAGAATTCCTACCCTGAGGCCTGATCCAGCCCGGGTATTTCTGAAGCAAAACAAGCTCCCTCTTCCTGTTAAACCACCGTACTCATTTTTCATTTCATAACACGGGTCAAAGATAGGAGATGTGTGGCCTATTATAAGCACGAGTGGACTGTCTGGGTATGCGGTGTGGGACTAATCTTGGTATGCCTTTTTTTGTTCATGCTGGACCGTCCAACACGCCCCCTCAATGTGTGGACCTCTCTCTGATACCATGTTAAACCACCGCACTCATTTTCTATTCCAAAACCCGGGTCAAAGATAGGAGAGTTGGGGCCTATTATAAGCATGAGTGGATCGTCTGGGTAGGCGGTGTGAGACTAATCTTGATATGCCTTTTTTTGGTTCATGATGGACCGTCCAACACTTCCTCCGATATAATCAGCCGCAAACACTATACTCATTTAGGATCTGTTTAGCACGGCGGTGGCGGTTTGTGACTACATTCCATCCCTGCCCCCAAAACAACGACCTCGTTGTTTGGTTACACCAGGGTCAAAGACTATTGGAGACTGATCCGTCAGACATGCCTGCAATAAATAAGTCTAGTCAATGTATTAGAATCCTAAGAGTCATTTTGTTTTGGAATTAACTACCTGTTTAATTGCCGTTGTTCTGGATTGTTCTTCTGAACTCCTATTTAAATGTTTGCACGGTTGTAGCCAGATAATGAATGAAATTGGCATGATTTCTATTTGCTCTGTTCCTGTTTTAATTCCACTTTCCTGAAATGAGTAGAGAAATGTTAGGGATATTTCACCATCAGTGGTATCAGAGCTTTTGATCTCTGCTATACCAGCAGCCCCTGTTCTTACTTCAGAACATCATGAGCTCATCATCTACAACAACCATTCCCTACTCACACCACATTGCCCCCATCTTCAATGGGGAGCTCTACGAACATTGGGCCGTGAAGATGGAGACCCTGCTAGACTCTCAAGACCTCTGGGAGATCGTTCAGAACGGTCCCCAAGCCTCGGAGAAATCGAAGGAAGGCACAGCAACAATACCCAAGGAGCAAAAGCTAAAGAACTCCTTGGCATTGCTGACCATCCAGGAGGCAGTCTCTCCAATCATCTTCCCGCGCATCATTGGGGCAAAAACTGCAAAGGTTGCATGGGACACTCTCAAGGAAATCTATCAGGGAGACCAAAAGGTCATTTCCATCCGGAAGGTAAATGTGAAGAGACAGTTTGATGCTCTCACAATGCAAGAAGGTGAAACAATTTTTGACTTTATGCCAAAGTTAACCAACTTATCAAATCAATTAAGCAACCTGGGAGCACCCATTCCTGAGAATGAGCTCGTGCTAAAAGTCCTCACAAGCCTCCCTAAGTCGTATGACCACATTGCTACAGCAATAGAAGAAAGCAATGACCTCAACACTTTACCTATTGCGCCCTCATAGGAAAACTTCAGTCTCATGAGGAAAGACTAAAAAGGCATGCGCCAAATTTGGCTCAAGCCCTTCAGACCAAAATGCAACTTGGTAAGAAAACAACCACAAACTAAACCCCATGGAAACACAAGTAACCGGGGGACAAAGTCCAAGCAAGCAACACAAGGAAGGCATCAACAAAACATCAGACCCATGGAAGATGAGGGTCACTCAAATGGTCTCTACTGCATCCTTTGTAAGAAAACCAACCACGATACCTCTAAATGCTATTTCAAATGCAAGAGGTGCAAGAGGCACATCCATTATGATCGTGATTGTTGGTTTAAGAACAAAGAGGAAGCAAAGGTTGCAGAAGAGACAAAGCCTGCCACAGAAAAACTATTCCTAACCTGCACCAAGGCAGGTTCTGAACTCACAAAAACATCAAATTGGTTCATTGACTCTGGCTGCTCGAGTCATATGGCCAATGACAGAACTCTGTTCAGTGAGTTAGATGAAAGCAATAAGTCCCTAGTTTATCTAGGAGATGGCAACTCAAAAAACATTGAAGGGAAAGGTAGCATAGTGGTAAAAGACATAGATGGGAAAATCAAAGTTGTCTCTGATGTTCAGTACGTCCCATCCCTGGCTCAGAATCTACTCAGTGTAGGACAGCTGATGGACAATGGATATTCAGTCTTGTTCAACTCCAAATCCTGCATAATCACTGATTCTCAGAACAATCCAGTTGCCTCAACAGGTATGTCCAAAAACAGAGTTTTTCAGCCCACTCTTGACTCCCCAGATCAAACAACCCTCTCTACAATAGGTAACAAATCAGATCTGGGCCTCACCTGGCATCACAGGTTGGGCCACATGAACTTTGACTCAATCAAAAATCTATTTGAACATAAGCTTGCTGAAGGAGTTCCTGAGTTGCAGATTCATCACAGCCCCTGTGAAATTTGTGCCCAAGGAAAATCTCATAAACAACCTTTCAAATCAACATAATCTCGCAGCACAAAGCCTTTGGAACTTCTACACTGTGACCTATGGGGGTCAGCCACAACACAAACTCTTGGAGGTAAAAGATACTTCTTCCTCATTGTTGATGACTTCTCCAGGTACATGTGGATATTCTCTCAACCAAAAATCAGAAACACTCTCCTGCTTTATCGATTTTAAGAGAGAAATTGAAAATAAACTAGAAAGAAGTATCAAAACTCTAAGGAGTGACAATGGTGGTGAATTCACATCCCATGCCTTCAAACATTTTTGCAAAATAAGTGGGATAAGACATGAATTCACTGCACCCAGGTCACCTCAACAGAATGGTGTTGTAGAACGCAGAAATCGAACTATAGTTGAAATGGCTCGATCAATGCTTCTACATAAGAACCTGCCAAAAACCTTTTGGGGAGAAGCCACAAGTACTGCTATTTACATTCTAAATAGAGGGCCAACAAAAGCTTTGCAACAATCAACACCATATATTGCCCTAAATAATAAAAAGCCAAATCTGAGTCACTTAAGACAATTTGGATGCATTGCGTTTGCACACATATTAAAGGAAAAACGTGATAAACTTGAACAAACCAGTGAGAAATGCATTTTTGTGGGGTATAGTGAAAATAACAAAGCTTATAGACTCTACAACCCTCTAAAACAAGAGTTAATCATCTCAAGAGATGTTACAGTTCATGAAGAAGACACTTGGGAATGGGCATCAGACAAGCAAAGTGAAAGCATCACTACTCCTTGTATCTCGGTTGAATTCAGAGAGAATCCCCTCCATGAGACACAGGAAGAGATCGATCATCAGGTAACAAATGTCCAACCTAAACCTGACTCACCTGAGTCATCACTGCCCCGTCGAACTAGATCACTGCAAGAGATTTATGAAGTTGAAGATATGGCACTTTTTCACTCTTCACCATCATGTTTTACTGAAGCAGTCAAATACAAAGAATGGAAAAATGCAATGGATGAAGAAATAAGCATAGTAGAAAAAAATCATACTTGGAGCTTGGTACCCATGCCCAAAAATAAAACCATCATTGGGTTGAAATGGATATACAAGCTCAAGCAAAATGAAGAGGGAAAAATTATTAAACACAAAGCTAGGATCGTTGCCAAGGGCTATTCACAGAAATTTGGGAAAGATTATGAAGAAACATTTGCCCCTGTTGCTCGGATGGTTTCTGTAAGACTACTTATTTCTATAGCAGCCAACAACGACTACCCCATCTACCAGCTTGATGTAAAATCTGTTGGATCTTGTGGCGCCCTTAGAGGGGGGAGGGTGAATAAGGGCCTTTTTAAAATACGATTTTTACTTAAGAAATTTTAAAACAAATTTTACTTTTCTAAAAATTACTTATAAAAATTTCAAACAAATGTAATTTTTAAATTAATTCAAAACACAAATTTCTAAGTTAAAGATTAAGCAACCATATTTGCAATTAAAGAAAAGGCATAATTTTATAATCATGAAATTTACATACAAATAAAATGATCTTAACAATGCTTAAGATCAAGACACAAATATGATAATAAAACTTTTACAATTTGTGTTTACCAATCCTTCTTCCAAGGATCGGAAGGCTATCACTTGTCTCTCCCTAGACCAAGCCCAAGCCTATCCTCTAGATCTTCCCAAGATCTAGACGTAGCACACAAGGCCACGATTTCCTACCAAGCCACGCAAGGACTTGGACGCTCCGCACAAGGAAGCGATTTTCCCCTAAGCCACGCAAGGACTTAGACGCTCCGCACAAGGAAGCGATTTTCCCCTAAGCCACGCAAGGACTTAGACGTCACGCACAAGGAGACGATTTCCCTACCAATACAAAATGAAAAGTATATAAATACAAAATAGAAATTCAGATATGAAACTCCCTAAAAATGAAGCTCTGAAGACGACGCCGAATCCTTGCAAAGATTGCCTGAGATACTGCGCATGGACCGTCTCGCTTTTGAACGTTCTTGCCAAAATGGGAGTTCTCGGAGTTCTAGAGCTCTCTGGATGGAATGCACTCAGGAAAGGACTTGGAGATCTCAATGCTTGGAATGCACGATCAAAAGGAGCCAATTTATAGAAATTCGTTGTCGCCTGGGCGACAGCAGCTGTAGGAAATTTCCGACAGCGCTAAACTGCCGCTAGTAGTGCTCGTGGTGCTGTCGTGGGCAATTGTTGTAACCTCCGAGCTGTCGCCTGGGCGACATCACTGTCGGATTTCCGACAGTTCAAAAACTGCTGTTCGTCGTGCTGCCGTGGGGGAAGTTACTGTAACTTCTGCGTTGTCTCCTGAGCGACATTGAGTGTCGGAATTCCGACAGTCACTGTCGTCTGGGCGACATTAAGTGTCGGAATGCCGACAGCTCCTCTTCATTTTTGCCGTCCGAAACTTCTCCAAACTGTAGATTGAGTCGTTCTCATCTCCGAAATGGGGTGGCACGTTCTGTAACTCTTCCTGGATTGAAAGTTATGGTCATTTTAAGATCAGCACACAAAACTCATCCTTTTGCTTTTTCTAATGTGTACACACTCTCGGATCATGCTCATGAACGAGGACTTGTCTCCTCATTGAACATGTACAACCTGGACACTATAAACACACAAAAGACTAGATCAAATACAACACGGTATTTGTTATTCTCAAACAAAGAGGTGCGGAACATAGGCTCCAACAATCTCTCCCTTTTGATAATAACAAATACCCGTATGAGAAATTAGTGGGATTATGACAATTTGTGTTTATAGATAAGTGTTCTTAATAAGATATGCATGAATAACATATTAAGAGCGTGATAGAATTGAAAGAGATAATGCCTACTCTTTCTATATCAAGTCCTCCCCTACATTGAAAGCGATAATGTCTACTCTTTCTATATCAAGTCCTCCCCCTATATTAGTGTCTCTTATAAACTACTCCCCCTAAATATCTATTTTACTAGATTTCTCAATTTCTTCTCCCCCTTTGTTATTAACAAAAGTGGGTAGGGATGAGTGTATATCTTTTAAGATAGGTAAGGAACCATTTATTGAAGGATTTTCATGATCGAGCATATGATAGTGTATGCACCTCCTATATGATTACTCCCCCTACAAATATACCCATTTTTTGAGTTTAATATCATTATAATGCACTCCCCCTAAATATTAGATTTATGCAATTTAATCTCCCATTTTGGTAGTATCAAAAGAGGGTTTATGTGATATTATGCAATAAAAAATTAAATGATTTATGTTGAGAAGAAAAATAGGATACAATATAAAGCTTGGTAAATACTCCTTGTTGAGAAAAATATAAGCATGATGGAACAAAAAGTAGTAAGCAACATAGCTGAAATGATAAGGTAAGCATTCTTAGTTTAAGATATACCACGTGTTAAAAAAAGTCATGAAAGAGCATAAGTAGTAAAGATGTGGAAAGCATGACGAAATATTTTTTTTTATTAAGTAAACATCTATGTAGGAAATGTGAAGCATAGTAAATGATTAAGAATTTTAGGCATAACAAAATAGAAGTTGTAGCATTTTAAGTACACAAAGGATTTTGCGTTATAAATGTTTGAAGCAAAAAAAAGGTAATGATTTTCCAAGTAACCAATCTACCCAGACAATATGTCTACATCCTATCCCCGTACTAAGTGACGGATGGGCATGAGGAGCTGCATACATGCCGCAGGTTGGGGTGTTAGTCCCATATGCAAACACTAGACAAAACTCACCCTAGCACTCTTTCCCCCCAGTGCCTCACAAGGCCCCACTGGAACCCTCCCCGGTTAAGGACAAGACATGACTAGAGATAAGGTTATCTAATGTCTACAACCCTACGCCCCCACTATGGTGAGATATGAAGTCATGGATAATAATTATTGGAAACATTTAAGCGTTTTAAATCTAATGATGAGTTCATAGCTTATGGATTTATATTTTTATTTGAATTTAGTAAACAAACAACTCACATAGCTATTTAGAAATCCCTTAATGAATCAGAGTTTTAGCATAACAATATTTTCATGTTGAGAGCAACCAATATAAATTTTACCAAGCAAGTCTACCATTTGTTAAAAAAAAGAATTTTGGTATTTAAGACTTTGATATAAGCATGAAAGCGCAAGGTAAAAATATATTGTGATGATGCGGAAGACTTATAGAAATACAAGAAAATATCTTTTTTTGTAATCATGATTATGCATAAGAAGAAATATGAGTTAAATTCAAAAAGGAAGATGTTTTTTTTTTGCAAATCAAGTTATTGTTAAATTTTTTTTGACAATAAAGTAACTAAGCATGAAAGAAATATATCAATAAGAGACTACTACAATGTTGTTGTAATTCACAAATTCAAGACATACCAAATATTGTAGAGAGCATGCTAGGTTATCTCGTGCATTTCATAAATAAAGAGTAGTATAGAATTTGCATTAGGATCCAATACTCATGAGAAGAAGTGTTATGGAAGATAATGATGTGCACATAAGTGTATTTTGAGTAGAGTAAACAAATGTTTTAATCAAAAATACAAGAAATATGTAAAGTAAAAAGCACAATAAAACACAAATAGTTTTACTTCCACAAACTTTAATGCACAAAAAAAATGTACAACTACCAAGGTGCTTTGCACACACAATGCTCATTAAGAATTATCAGGGTGCAAAGTAGTGCTTGGGGGATCACATGTTTTATTTTATTTTAATGTTGAGACTAGTGATCCGGTGTACTTTAGAGTAAGTGGTTTTTATTTTGAAAGAAAGATATGATTTGCACAAGATACTTTACTATTCTTTCCAAGGTGCTCAACATCACAACGCTTATTAAGACTTATCAGGAGGTTCAAGTAGTGCTTGGTGGAGTTATCTTTGTCACTTTATTTTATGATTTTTGTTTTGTACAAAGATCTCCGAATACACTTGTTTTGCAAACCAATATAATTTATGAAAACATAACCACTTTTCTTAACCTTTTAAAGTGCACAAAAAAAAGTAGTGTAGGTAAGATACTTGTGCAATTTTAATTCATTGTACTAATACAAAACATACACAAGCATTCTTAGATTAAACACATAAGTAGACAATGCCAAAATAAGTGAGTGAATAAATATCATTATCAACCATAAAACATTTACTCATACTTAGAGGCATGATAAGCTTAGTTCTACACAACTTTTACCATATAATTTTATGCACAAATGAGTAGATATATCAAAGCATGATGAAAACAATGTTCAAGGTAGTTTGAAAAAGTAAATTACAACATTTTAGAAGTTCTAAATGATGGGTTAAATCATGCTTGATTTTCAATGAAGTCCATATAGTAATTTTTTTGATAGTTTTAATGTTTTGTATTTTTGTATTGGAGTTTTGCATATATAAATCAAACAAATAACCAAAGAAAGGAAGTAAGAAATTTTTTTTTTTGTAATTTGGTTTTTGAAATTTTGTATTTTAATTTTAAAAAAAAATCAATTATAGGCATAGATGCAAAACTGAGTAGTACATATAAAATAATATATTTTTAGTAATTTTTTAGAATTTTAAAATGACAGAAAATCTGAGACTTGAGTTAGCACCGACGTTAGGTACTAGCGCCTGCGTTAGCTCACAAAGAGTGCTTATTTTGATCATATAGCCTAGATTTTCTTCGATCTTGCTTCCAATTTTTCTTAATTATGTTTGTGCAATGTACTGTCTGTCTAATGAAGTGAGGAGATGAGAAGAAATCACAAAAAGTTGCGGAAGTTAAAATTTTAGTACATGGGTTTCACATTCATTAAAGCTTAGTTCTTGAGTTTTGCACAACATATGCATGTGTGAAATGATCATAAATAAGTGAAATAATATTCATGCAATTTCTCAATTTCGGTTAGACATGATTATGATTTAACATACTAAGGGTAATCAAAAATGACGCAAATATATTAAATACCTAAGCAAAACTTGCGCATTTTATAAATTTAGTCTAATACCCCTAAAATACACCTTTTAAATCCATTTTGACACTTATTTCATTTAGTCTTAATAATATCATATGACAAATTTAGTTTTTCAAATTTTATAAGACTTTTTAGGAAATGGATTTAGAAGGATAAAAATAATAAGGATAAGTAGATCACTTGAAAAATGACATGACTTATTATTCAACTTTACTCAATTTGATTTATTTATGAATTTTGGTTTAATATGTGAAAGTCATATTACAAGTTATATAAAGTGATCATATCATGATGGTTCAACAAAAAGAAAATAAACAAACAAAAAGAAATAGGCTAGGCATATCATGAAGTAGAATAATGATATTTCATTTTTAGTTGATTTCTACTTCATGCAAATGATTTGATACTAATGAATGAGAGATTTAAGTATCCAAAGAGGACCAGGTGTGATGGTTCTTTTGGGTACCCAAATACATCGTGTTTGCTTTTGGGGAGATAGTGATGAATGGGCCCTTTTGAGTGGAGTTTGTGTTTCTTCTTTAGCTTTGGGTCTCCATTCAAACCTTGGAAAAACGTTATTTTTATTTTTCAAATTTCCATAATCATTTACTTGAATATTTGGATCAAAATGATTTTTGAATTTATAATTTGGAGGAAATTTGTTTGCATTTAATTTTATGTTGGGAGAAACATGATTTTGTACATAATGGTGATTTTGATTTTGATTTACAAATCCTTTATGTTTCTTACTCTCATTATTAAACTTAGTTAAGATGTTCATATTCATATTCAACTTGTTTTTAGATATAGTTTGATATTGTGAATTTGTATTTACCATTTTCTTAAGCAAGTTGATTTTTGATTTTAATTCATCATTCTTAATCTTTAAATTATATCTAGCTTTATTATAAACGATTGTGCTATTTTTAAGAGTGGAAACAATTGAATCAATATGATCTTGATAGTTATTTCTATATTCATCAAATGTTTCATCCATCTCTTTAATTTCAATTTTATATTCTTTACACTTACCACAATCATTTTTTAGAGAAGAGTTTTCTAAACATAATTTTTTATTTTGTTCTTTTATGAAAGTAAGCTCTTTTTCAAGTTCCTTGAATTTTTCTTTAATATTATTACAATCAAAACAAGATATAGAGTTTTCAAATGAAGAGCATGCAGGAGATACAAACATTTCATTTTTGGATTCTACATTCACATTTGCTTTCAAAGTTTTATTTTCTAAACGTAGTTTTGCATTAGCCATTTTTAGTTTCTTAATCTTACGTTTAGTATTTTGTAGCAATTGTAGTGTAGAAATAGATGTACAAAAAATAGGAGATTTTGATTTCCTTACAGCGCTCGTGGATGAGGCAAGATTTGAACATAGTGTTCCTTTGTCTTCTTCATCTTCCTCTTCCAAACAAGAGTTTCCATTATCCTTTCCGCTTGATGAGCATTCTATGGATCCATCCTTTGTGTAGCTTTCTTGAATATTTTGCATAGGCTTGCATATTCTCCGGTTCTTGTGAATGTTCCGTACCTGTAGAAGGAGAATCATAAGTTCTTTCAAGAAAACTCCAAATTTCATATGCGGTAGGTAAAGTATAAATCAGTTTGAAAATATTTTGGTCTAACGCACAAAATATACTATTCATAGATTTTGCATTTAAAATAATTTCGTTTCTAGTTAGTACGCTTGATGGCTTTTTAATAGTAATATTCCAAACTTTTTCATCTAAGGCCTTAAGAAAATTTTTCATTAATATTTTTCACCCTTTAAAATTTTTGCCCATAAATAAAGGTGGTGATAATACTTTTTCATTTATATTAAAATTTTCCCCACTAGTAAAAGCGAGATCATGATCAAGAGACGCCATTATTCCCGGTTGTTAAGCCGATTTGGAATAACCTCGCTCTGATACCACGTGTTGGATCTTGTGGCGCCCTTAGAGGGGGGGGTGAATAAGGGCCTTTTTAAAATACGATTTTTACTTAAGAAATTTTAAAACAAATTTTACTTTTCTAAAAATTACTTATAAAAATTTCAAACAAATGTAATTTTTAAATTAATTCAAAACACAAATTTCTAAGTTAAAGATTAAGCAACCATATTTGCAATTAAAGAAAAGACATAATTTTATAATCATGAAATTTACATACAAATAAAATGATCTTAACAATGTTTAAGATCAAGGCACAAATATGATAATAAAACTTTTACAATTTGTGTTTACCAATCCTTCTTCCAAGGATCGGAAGGTTATCACTTGTCTCTCCCTAGACCAAGCCCAAGCATATCCTCTAGATCTTCCCAAGATCTAGACGTAGCACACAAGGCCACGATTTCCTACCAAGCCACGCAAGGACTTGGACGCTCCGCACAAGGAAGCGATTTTCCCCTAAGCCACGCAAGGACTTAGACGCTCCGCACAAGGAAGCGATTTTCCCCTAAGCCACGCAAGGACTTAGACGTCACGCACAAGGAGACGATTTCCCTACCAATACAAAATGAAAAGTATATAAATACAAAATAGAAATTCAGATATGAAACTCCCTAAAAATGAAGCTCTGAAGACGACGCCGAATCCTTGCAAAGATTGCCTGAGATACTGCGCATGGACCGTCTCGCTTTTGAACGTTCTTGCCAAAATGGGAGTTCTCGGAGTTCTAGAGCTCTCTGGATGGAATGCACTCAGGAAAGGACTTGGAGATCTCAATGCTTGGAATGCACGATCAAAAGGAGCCAATTTATAGAAATTCGTTGTCGCCTGGGCGACAGCAGCTGTAGGAAATTTCCGACAGCGCTAAACTGCCGCTAGTAGTGCTCGTGGTGCTGTCGTGGGCAATTGTTGTAACCTCCGAGCTGTCGCCTGGGCGACATCACTGTCGGATTTCCGACAGTTCAAAAACTGCTGTTCGTCGTGCTGCCGTGGGGGAAGTTACTGTAACTTCTGCGTTGTCTCCTGAGCGACATTGAGTGTCGGAATTCCGACAGTCACTGTCGTCTGGGCGACATTAAGTGTCGGAATGCCGACAGCTCCTCTTCATTTTTGCCGTCCGAAACTTCTCCAAACTGTAGATTGAGTCGTTCTCATCTCCGAAATGGGGTGGCACGTTCTGTAACTCTTCCTGGATTGAAAGTTATGGTCATTTTAAGATCACCACACAAAACTCATCCTTTTGCTTTTTCTAATGTGTACACACTCTCGGATCATGCTCATGAACGAGGACTTGTCTCCTCATTGAACCTGTAAAACTTGGACACTATAAACACACAAAAGACTAGATCAAATACAACACGGTATTTGTTATTCTCAAACCAAGAGGTGCGGAACATAGGCTCCAACAAAATCAGCATTTCTCAACGGAGTATTAAAGGAGGAAGTCTACGTTGAGCAACCTGAAGGCTATCAGAAGAAAGGGAAAGAAGATCACGTTTACAAGCTCAACAAAGCCTTGTATGGGCTTAAGCAAGCTCCTCGAGCTTGGCACTCCAATATCACCACATACTTTAAGGAAGAAGGATTTATTCCCAGCCAATCTGAACCATCACTCTTCATCAAGCAGGGGACAAGCAGCCATAAAATTATCATCTGACGACTTGCTAGTCACTGGAGGATCAAACAACATGATTAAAGAATTCAAGGAGAATATGAAGAAGAGGTATGATATGACGGATTTGGGACAGCTAAACTTTTTTCTTGGCTTGCAGGTAAAACCTTTCCCTGGAGGTTTCTTCTTATCCCAAGAACTATATGCCACTGAAGTTCTAAAGAAATTCAATATGTGGGATTGCAACTCAACGACCACGCCAATGAGTACTGATTTAAAGCTCTGCAAATACAAGGAAGGAGACGATAAAGCTGATGAAGGGGTCTACCGAAGTATAATTGGATCCCTGATTTACCTAACAAATTCCAGACCTGACCTGGAGCATGCGGTAAATCTTCTTTCCCGGTTTGTAAGCTGTCCAACCAAAGATCACATGGAAGGGGCAAAGCGTGTACTAAGATACATAAAAGGTACTGTCACCCATGACATCCACTTCACCAAGGACCTCAACCCAACGCTCACAGGATATTGCGACTCTGATTGGGGAGGTTCCCTCGACGATAGGAAGAGCCGATCGGAAAGCCAAGGGTTTGATTCGGTTATGCCTTGCAGATTCCATCTTAACAAATATAATGGAGGAAACTTCGGCCCAAGGTCTATGGCGGAAGTTGGAGACTCTCTACCAGAGTAAGTCTCTGGTGAATAAATTGTTACTGCGAAAGAAGTGGTATAATCTCAAGATGCAGGATGGTGATTCCTTCTCAGAACACCTGACAAATTTCAACACTGTTTTGGGACAGTTGACCTCTATTGGTGAGAAGATCTCGGATGAAGATAGAGCCATTACATTACTGTGCTCATTGCCGGATTCTTGGGACAACGTGATTGTTGCCATCGGGGGCAATGGAGAGAAAGCGCTCTAAAGTGGTGTGTGCTACTCTATTATCTGAGGAGACCAGAAGAGGAGGCTCTGAAAAGGCTAGCAAGGGTGCGTTGAGCGTATCCAGATCGCGCCCTCAACGGAGGGATAACAGACATGGTGGCAATCGAGATAAGTCTCGGGGCAGATCCAAGAGCCGGGAGAAAGAGAAGGAGAAGAAGCCTATTCGGTGTTGGAAGTGTAATGAGGATGGACACGTGAAGTCTCAGTGTCCAAATAAGGCCATTCAGAAAAAGGAAGCAGCGACAACTTCAGGTACAAAGAAGGAGACTGATGGCGGTGACATGTACATTGCTGCTGCGTGTGTTGCTCAGAAGGACACAGATCTGTGGTATGTTGACACGGGAGCCTCATATCACATGACCCCTCATAGACACTGGTTCTGTGAGTATGAGAGGTTTGATGGTGGTGACGTCATGCTAGGAAATGATACCGCTGTACAGATTGTTGGGCGTGGCAAGGTGATGCTGAAGTTGTCAAATGGGATCATAAAGTCTCTTCCGAACGTGATGCACATTCCGGGGATGAGCAGAAATTTGGTCTCGGTGGGATCTATGGCGGATGCGGGGGTGTATTTCAGTTGTGACAAGCACTCATGCAAGATGACTAGAGGGGCAATGGTAATTACCAACGGAGTTAGGCATGGGACACTATATAAACTACTTGCTGATACAGTAGTTCCAAGCGGGGCACTTATCTCTGAAGGCCAGAAGAATGACCAGGAGGAGCAGTCCAAGCTATGGCATCATCGGCTTGGGCATATCAGTGAGAAGGCGATGTCGACCATGGCATCGAGTCGGATGGTGGATGGTGTGCCAAAGTGCACCACGAGCTTTGGGTTCTGTGAGCATTGCCTACTTGGCAAACAGAACTGGGTTAGCTTTCATGGAACAGGCACGAGGGCAACTGGATTGCTGGATTTGATACATAGCGATGTGTTTGGGCCGACTCCAGCTCCATCTCTTGGCGGTGCCAGGTACTATGTATCTTTCACTGATGATCTTTCACGATATTCCTGGATCTATTTTCTCAGGTCCAAGACAGAGGTTCTAGACAGGTTCAAGGATTTCAAGAGACTGGTGGAGAACCAGTTGGAGAGAAAAGTGAAAGTCTTTCGTTCTGATAACGGAGGTGAATACTGTTCTGATGCTTTTGAGCGGTACTGTACTGAGCAGGGTATTGCACGGCAGAAAACTACACCTTACACTCCAGAGCAGAATGGAGTGTCAGAGAGGCTGAACAGGACATTGATGGAGAAGGCCAGGTGCATGCTCAGTTGGGCTGGTTTGGGGACGGAGTTCTGGGCTGAAGCAGTGGCTACTGCTAATCATCTGAAGAACAGGTCCCCCACTTCTGCAGTGGAGGGGTGTACCCCCTTTGAAGCCATTTTCAAGAAGAGGCCGAATCTGTCTTACGCTCGTGTGTTTGGGTGTAATGCCTATTGATACGCCCGTAACCGGTGTATAATTTAACCGCAAGTGCACGTGTCGTGTCAAGTAATAAAGTGAGAGTTAAGATCGTTTCCACGGAGAGGTGGGTGATTCAGTGCTTGCAAATACTAGTTAGTCTTTTTCTTTAAATCCAAGTGAGTCTTTATAAAGGTTGTGATATGTAAGGATAACTATAGAAGAAATCTAATTAGAGTAAACTACGAATGCTTGAAGAAAAACTTTGATTAAAATCACAAGTTGGAGAAATAATCTCGTGTCGTGATTTCCCAAATCTAGTGCGATGACATGATGAAAGTGTCTTTGTGAAACGAATGAAGTGAAAATCCTTGCAACGATTTTATGAAAAGAAATCCGTATCTCTCGATAACGGAAGTCCCTAATTCTTTTATCCCCCAGACGGTGAGATAGAGAATCGCTTGAAGAACGAAAACCTAAGTTGCTAACATCAAGGAAAGATCATCGTCTCCCTTCAAATGCCATAACGAAATCACGATATACTTGCGCAACTCCTCTCTCGAATTATGAAGCGCAGTAAAAATATAAAAATCTCAGTTAAATATTCATGCAACTCATCTCTCGAATTATGAAGCACGAAAGTAAAATCTTCACAAACTTGTTACGTAGCTCCTCTCTCGAATTATGAAACGCAACAAAAAGATGAAGAACCGAGATTCACATAATAAGGATCATGAAATCGATAAAAGAGATTCACTAAAAAATCACCAAGAATAGTCTTAAGAATTTATCATCACACAAGATTAGGTACTTTCACAACACAAGATCTAGAGAAGTTAGCCCATGATAATGGGAGAAAACCACATGATAAGGTAGATCTTACAGCACATGATGATCAAAGTTCAGTAAATGCAGGAATTTGAACTCCGCACGCTTCCGAAGTCGCCTTTTCCAAGATCCGGAAAAACAGCCCTAGTTCTTCTTCTCCAAGCTGAGTTCTTCAAAGTTCTTCTTTTTCCTCTCTAGTCTCCCTCTTTTCTCCAAAAGAAAACTGATATCCTGTTTCTCTCTCTTGACTTGCTAAATGCGTCCAGCCCTGTTGCCAAACGAAGCATCCTTCCAAAAATTCGGAAAAACGTAACTGCTGTATTTAATTTTTGGAGTTTGAATCCCGTCAGAAGGTTGCAACCTCTATTTCTGAGTGTTGCAACTTTTTTTCCAGATTATGATTTTTGGGCAGATTTCTTTTTCCAAACGGATTCCTTCGGCGCATCTAATTAAAACATCATGGAAAAACACCAGATTAGCCTTGAATCAACTAAATATGAATTTACTTCTATTTTTATATCGTTTAGGCTTATTTATAACGATTTAGCCGAATAATTAGTCGGAAATATTGACGTAGATAACTTCTTTTTAAGAAGTTATCACACCCCCATACTTAAACCTTTGCTAGTCCCTAGCAAAGACAATTACAATAATCAAATTGAGTGAGGAGATATACATCAAAAGTTAAGATTGTTCAAGATCCTTTTTCTCAAGAAAGTCTGAGAGAAAACATAATCCAAGAGTACCGATAAAACTACTTCAGGATGGTCAATCACTAAAAATTCAAGACATTCAAGAGTTCATTAACTTGATGGAAGAAAAATCTCAATTAAAAATTTCTAGTGTGGTGTGTGCAATCCTTTAAAATAAATTACTTCCCTCCAACTTTCCATTGAACTTCTTATAATGATTAAGAAAGGGTAAGCATAGGCCGAGTCTTCAACTTCAACTCCGCAAGATTTAGTAGTTATGTATGAAAAGACGACATGAAGTTTGGTGCTGAGGATGACTTTGGTCTGGTTATAGTATGTAAGGATGTGGAATGTGTCTTCCTAGATGAAAAATTCTTAGTATCTCTCCAAACCATGAGGGGAATTTGGGTCTGTAGTTGGGATCATTCTAAGTAGGTGTACACACACTTATGCCACATATCACTACAACTCTTTTCTCTTTTATTAGTCAAAAATTAGAATCATAGTTGGGATCATTCCAGGTATGAATGCACATACCTAGGCCGCATATCACTATAACTCACACATGAATTTTGTTCTTTTTGATAGAGTCTATAGTTGGGATCATTCTAAGTAGGTGTACACACACTTAGGCCACATATCACTACAACTCTTACATTTTTTTAACAACCAATCATAATTGAAGAGCATGCTAAGAATTACCAAATAGAAGCCTGGGAAATTTACGCATAGAAAATCAAAGCTCAAAGTCAAAAGGGTATAAATGGTGATAGAATTGAAGAAGTATGGCGTGAAATGATCAAAGAGAAATACTAATCATCATAACTATCTATCATCAATGCTTTGATTATCATCTCCAACTCGGTTATCATCTCAAACTTGATACGCCCGTAACCGGTGTATAATTTAAACGCAAGTGCACGTGCCGTGTCAAGTAATAAAGTGAGAGTTGAGATCGTTTCCACGGAGAGGTGGGTGATTAAGTGCTTGCAATTACTAGTTATTCTTTTTCTTTAAATCCAAGTGATTCATTAACAAGGTTGTGAAATCTAATTAAAGTAAGCTACGAATGATTGGAGAAAAACTTTTGTTAAACTTACGAATTGGAGAAATAATCTCGTGTCATGATTTCCCAAATCTAGTGCGATGAAAGTATGAAAGTGTCTTTGTGAAACGAATGAAGTGAAAATCCTTGCAACGATTTTAAGAATAGAAATCCGTATCTCTCGATAACGGAAGTCCCTAGTTCTTTTATCCCCCAGATGGTGAGATAGAGAACCGCTTAAAGAACGAAAACCTTAGTTGCTAACATCAAGGAAAGATCATCGTCCCCCTTTAAATGCCATAACGAAATCACGATATACTTGCACAACTCCTCTCTCGAATTATGAAGCGCAGTAAAAATATAAAAACCTCGGTGAAATATTCATGCAACTCCTCTCTCGAATTATGAAGCATGAAAGTAAAATCTTCATAAACTTGTTACGTGGCTCCTCTCTCGAATTATGAAACGCAACAACAAGATGAAGAACCGAGATTCACATAATAAGGATCATGAAATCGATAAAAGAGATTCACTACAAAATCACCAAGAATAGCCTTAAGAATTTATCATCACACAAGATAAGGTACTTTCACAACACAAGATCTAGAGAAGTTAGCCCATGATAATGAGAGAAACCCACATAATAAGGTAGATCTTACATCACATGATGATCAAAGTTCAGTAAATGAAGGAATTTGAACTCCGCACGCTTCCGAAGTCGCCTTTCTCCAAGATCCGGAAAATCAGCCCTAGTTCATCTTCTCCAAGATGAGTTCTCCAAAGTTTTCTTTTTCCTCTCTAATCTCCCTCTTTTCTCCAAAAGAAAACTGATGTCCTTTTTCTCTCTCTTGACTTGCTAAATGCGTCCAGCCCTGTTGCCAAACGAAGCATCCTTCCAAAAATTCGGAAAAACGTAACTGCTGTATTTAATTTTTGGAGTTTGAATCCCGTCAGAAGGTTGCAACCTCTATTTCTGAGTGTTGCAACTTTTTTTCCAGATTATGATTTTTGGGCAGATTTCTTTTTCCAAACGGATTCCTTCGGCGCATCTAATTAAAACATCATGAAAAAACACCAGATTAGCCTTGAATCAACTAATTATGAATTTACTTCCATTTTTATATCGTTTAGGCTTATTTATAACGATTTAGCCGAATAATTAGTCGGAAATATTGACGTAGATAACTTCTTTTTAAGAAGTTATCACACCCCCATACTTAAACTTTTGCTAGTCCCTAGCAAAGACAATTCCAATAATCAAATTGAGTGAGGAGATATACATCAAAAGTTAAGATTGTTCAAGATCTTTTTTCTCATGAAAGTCTGAGAGAAAACATAATCCAAGAGTACCGATAAAACTACTTCAGGATGGTCAATCACTAAAAATTCAAGACATTCAAGAGTTCATTAACTTGATGGAAGAAAAATCTCAATTAAAAATTTCTAGTGTGGTGTGTGCAATCCTTTAAAATAAATTACTTCCCTCCAACTTTCCATTGAACTTCTTATAATGATTAAGAAAGGGTAAGCATAGGCCGAGTCTTCGACTTAACCTCCACAAGATTTAGTAGTTTTGAATAAAAGGACAACATGAAGTTTGGTGCTAAGGATGACATTGGTTTGGTTAGAATATGTATGGATGATGGAATGTGCCTCCCTAAATGAAAAATTCTTAGTATCTCTCCAAACTATGAGGGGAATTTGGGTCCGTAACTGGGATCATTCTAAGTAGGTGTACACACACTTAGGCCACATATCACTACAACTCTTTTCTTTTATTTAAATCAAAAATTAGAATCATAGTTGGGATCATTCCAGATATGAATGCACATACCTAGGCCGCATATCACTATGACTCATACATTTTTTTTTTCTTTTTGATAGAGTCTATAGTTGGGATCATTCTAAGTAGGTGTACACACACTTAGGCCACATATCACTACGACCCTTACAAATTTTTTTAAAACAACCAATCATGATTGATGAGCATACTAAGAAATATCAAATAGGAGCCTAGGAAATGTACGCATAGAAATTCAGCGTTCAACCTCAAAGGGTATATGGTGATAGAATTAAAGAAAGATGATGTGAAATGATCAAAGAGACGTACTAACCATCATAACTATTTATCATCAATGCTTTGGTTTACATCTCTAACTCTGTTATCACTCCCCTTTCATTATTATTTTTAGAAGTCCATACAGGTATATTTTTAGGAAGAAAACTAATTTAAAGAATAATGTGGGTAAATGAAATCTTTAAAAGAGATTTAATCCATCTTGCTAACATTAAATCAAAATGGTGTGAACCCTTAGGAGTGACTATCCTTATAAGTTGTATTTAACATGTACTCTAGAATAGGAGAATCAAAAGAATTAGGATCGTTAAATAAAAACAGATAAATAAAATCAACCTCACTCAATTGGAAGGGGTTAAACTACCCCCACCCCCATACTTTTGCCCTTTGCTAGTCCCTAGCAAAGCGACTTTGCCCCTCATGAGAATAGAATTTGAGAACTTGAAATAAATACAAGAAATTTACGGAATTCAGAAAAGTTGAAATTTAAATACTCCCCTGAACTCCGAGTGTGTGAAGATATGTCAGAAACCGCTCGTAGATGTATCCATGAAAGACGTTTCAGAGGAGCAGTAGTATAAAAATCTCCGCAAGTATGCCAATCTGCAAACTCATATTTTGTACTAGGAAAAACATATTTTAAGGGCAAGTTATAATGGCAAAATGTCATTAGTACCAATATCATCAATGAAACAACAGGTGAATGAAGAGTATCATCACGCACTCAGATATAGTAGCATTAAAGTATTAACGATTAGGAATAATAGATCATGTATGAAGATATAATCAGCATCAACCAGTCAAATATAAGAGTAGTAGAAAATTATCCAAAAGAAAATGTCAAACAAACATGAACAGCCACCCATATCAAAACAAGATGTCCACCGCCGAATATAAAAAATAACAGGATAAGTGATCAAAATAAAATGCCCCTAATCATCATCGGCTTCTTCCTCATCGGCATCCTCGACCTCTTCGTCATTGTTTGAATCAGATTCAATATACTCGGTTGGGTCTAAGTTGTTTCCTTCTTCATCCAAGAGATGTCCCTCGTCGTCGAACTGTGACTGAAATTCAAAGACAGTAGATTCCGCGGGTATCTTCGCTTTCTGTAATAGACGATCCACCTTTTTCTCCATAAGATCCATGCGGGATTTTGAATATAAATGATGACACCTTTGATATGCTTTGATGAACTCAACACTATCCATCACATCCTCCAAGGTCGCATCCTTGCCCGATGGAATATTCACCTTCCTTGGTTCACTCCTCTTTCCCACCTTTTCCTGTCCGCCATCATCCTCATCGGCCACCTTAATGTTGACTTTTATCACATGTTTTGTGATATGCTTCGTAACTGGTGTGATCAAATCCCCCTCTCCTGGTGTTACTCCATGCCTCCGACAAAGATCCGTAATCAAGGTAGGAAACCAAAGTGGCTTTGTTGTATCATCTGTAGCTCGCATCTTAATGTGTTGACTGATTACCTCGCCCACGTTAAACTTAATCCGTTTCAGTATGTAATATATCAGAACAAGGCGATTATAGGTGACATTGTTAAGAAGGCGAGTCGGCATTAGACTAGCATTAATAAAAAGGAGCCAGACCTTGGCTTCCCGCCTTAATGAAGACGATTTTAGAGCCTTCATAGGAGCGCTTAACCCTGTACTATCAAGAGAATTGCAAACCACAGAAACTAGTTCAGTCGGATCAATTTTAGCGTCTAACCGCGCGTAATTTCTCTCATTGTCCAATTCAAAATAGTTATTTAAAGCTCTTGCAGATATGTCACTTTGTTTTCCCCGGACCATAACCTTCTCCTCCTCAATGCATAAGGCATTCGCGTAAAACTCAAAAACCCATGGTAGAATAGCGTCCGGTCGCGGATGGCAGAGCGTATCCCACTGGAATTCCTGAATTCGTATGGCATACTCACGACTCCATGCTCGAACTTCCATTTTGAAACCTCTCTCATATATGAACTTCCAAGAGGAGGACTTGAGAGTTTCGAATCTCACCAAGGCATTATTGTTCACAAATTTCATGTCTTGTCGTGCCCCCTCTTTGAGTTTCCCCTTCCCCTTCCCCTTCCGTTTCGAAGACATCCCTGGTACAGGAATTGGGAAAACCCTAAACTCTCTATACTCGAAATGTTAACTGCTGACAGGACTGGAAAAACGAAGTCTAGTGTGAAGTGGTTACCTTTCAATATGCAGACCTTGGAGAGAAGGGTGAGGTGAGGGTTGGCCGGCCGTCGGACTTGCTAACACCACCGATCGTCGCCTTGAAACAGAAATGTGAGAGGATGGTTTCCGTGAAACAGAGATGTCGCCTGGACAAGGAGAAGAAGTGGCGGGTCGTCGGAGGTCGGCTCGCTAACTAGGAAGTCGCCCGATGTCGTCCTCGCAATAAGGCTCGCCGATCGTCGGCGGTAACGGCACGCGAGAGACGTGTGCACAAGGATGCATAAGACCGGAGAACCACCGAACACCGCCGTCTGCAGTACCAGGGATGCGAGCACGGACGGAGACGCAGAAGAAGGAATCGTCGGCGAAGCTTGCGCACGGATAGAACGCGGAATGGCTCGGTAGGGTTAGGCGGCGTGGATGAGGAAGAATGTTGAACCGGTTTTATTGGAATAGGCGATTTAGAAGAAAAGATGAACCGGTTTTATTTTTAAATGAATGGATAGGTGAACCGGGGCACTGTTCCGGTTTATTTTTTTCTTCACGAAAGTGCAGCCCCAAACAAGTTGCTACCTCAAAATTTCGAGGTTGCAACCAAAGCAGTTTAACCCATTGAAATTGACCGGTCCACTGAACCGGGAATTTCAGAAACTGGACTAGGCGAACCGCAACACTGTTCCGGTTTATTTTTTTCTTCATAAAAGTGCAGCACGAAACAGGTTGAGACCTCAAATTCATGAGGTTGCAACATCCAAAATTTGTACTTCTAAGAACTCTTTTACCTCAATTTCTTCCCGATACAAACTTTTTAACAAACAAAAAATTAACAAATTAGTTAGATAACAGTAGTAAATATATAAATGACTAAGTTACCGATGAGTTGCCTCCCATCAAGCGCCTAATTTACCGTCCCGGCAGGACGGTACGAAACTAGAGAAGCTTTATACTCGACACTTCCCTGTCATAATCGTCTTTCAGGTATGGTTTCAGTCTTTCTCCGTTGACCTTGAACTCAGTCCCGTCAGTTTCATTAAGGATGGTTACCGCGCCATAAGGATGCACGATTTTAACCTTAAACGGGCCCGACCAACGTGACTTTAGTTTTCCTGGAAACAATTTTAAGCGGGAATTGAATAAGAGGACAAGTTGTCCCGGCTCAAAATGTTTTTCCTTCATGCGTCGATCGTGCCACTTCTTCGTACGCTCCTTATAGATTCGTGAGTTTTCATACGCTTGCATCCGAATTTCCTCTAGTTCATTCAATTGCAATAATCTCTTCTTACCGGCGTCCCTAAAATCATAATTAATTTTCTTAATCGCCCAAAACGCCCGGTGTTCTAACTCTAGAGGAAGATGACAAGACTTCCCGTAGACCATCCTATACGAGCTCAACCCAATGGGAGTTTTAAAAGCAGTGTGGTATGCCCATAATGCATCCGTGAGTTTCTGCGACCAGTCTCTACGATTGATACTCACTGTCTTTTCTAAAATCTTTTTAATTTCCCTATTTGATACCTCCGCCAAACCGTTTGTCTGGGGATGATACGCAAGTGCAACTTTATGGGTTACTCCGTATTTATTTAATAATGACTTGAATTGACTATTACAGAAATGACTTCCCCCGTCGCTAATGATTGCTCTAGGAACGCCGAATCGATTGAATATATGGTTTTTTAGAAAATGCAGTACCACTTTGCCGTCGTTCTTAGGGGTCGCTATCGCCTCCACCCATTTAGACACATAGTCTACTGCCAATAATATATATAAATTACCATTCGAGTTCACGAACGGACCCATAAAATCCATCCCCCATACATCAAATAATTCGATTTCTAGCATTATGTTCATGGGCATCCCATCATTCTTTCTTATATTCTCACTCCTTTGACATCTATCACATTGTTTAACAAACATGTTAGCATCCTTAAATAAACTAGGCCAGAAGAATCCGGCCTCTAACACCTTCATTGCCGTCCTTGTGCCCATGAAATGACATCCGTACGGAGAGTTATGACACTTCTCTAAAATTGATCTCATTTCGCCCTCCGGTACACATCTTCTCACAACTTCATCAGCTCCGATCTTGAACAAATAAGGCTCGTCCCAAAGATAGGAGCGAGCCTCATGTACAAACCTCTTTCTTTGTTGATAGGAAAGGTCAGGAGGCAAAATATTACTTACTAGATAATTCACATAATCAGCGTACCAAGGTGTGGTGCTCTCATGAATGGCTAGCACTCTCTCATCCGGAAATCTCTCGTCGATTTCAGGATTATATGAAGGTTGTGTAGACTCAATTCTGGAAAGGTGATCCGCAACCGGATTATCCGTACCTTTCCTATCTTTGATCTCTACTTCGAATTCTTGCAACAGAAGCACTCATCTAATTAATCTAGGCTTAGCGTCCTTTTTCTCCATGAGGTAGCGGATCGCAGCGTGGTCCGTAAAAACCGTACTCTTAGTGCATAGCAGATACGATATAAATTTTTCAAAGGCAAACACTACTGCTAGTAATTCTTTTCTGTGGTTGTGTAATTAATTTGTGCATCAATCATGGTCTTACTAGCGTAGGCTATCGTGTGAAAAACTTTCTCACGTACTTGTCCCAAGACAACTCCTACTGCGTAATCACTCGCGTCACACATAAGGACAAGCGGTTCCTCCCAATCAGGAGTGATAACGATAGGGGCCGTAGTCAAACGATTTTTTAAGGTGTCAAATGCATGTAAACAATCGTCAGTAAACTGAAATTTAACATCTTTCTCTAGTAGTCCACTCAATGGTTTTGCAATTTTCGCAAAGTCTTTAATGAATCTTCGATAGAAGCCCGCATGTCCTAAAAAACTACGCAACATTTTTACATTCTTGGGTGGTGGCAGTCTTTCAATCACATCTAACTTTGCTTTATCTACTCCTAAACCATCCCTTGAAACATGATGACCGAGCACAATCCCTTCTCGCACCATGAAGTGACATTTCTCCCAATTCAATACGAGATTAGTCTCAACACACCGCGCTAGCACTTTCTTCAAACAAGTTAAACATGCATCGAACGAATTACCGAAAATAAAAAAGTCATCCATAAAAATTTCAATACCATCGTCCATAATATCAGAGAAAATAGCAATCATGCATCGCTGAAAAGTAGCGGGTGCATTACATAGACCAAATGACATCCTTCTAAAGGCGAATGTCCCATAGGGACATGTGAACGTGGTCTTCTCCTGATCCTCTGGGCTACCGTAATCTGGTTATATCCTGAATAGCCATCAAGAAAACAGAAGAAATCATTTCCTGCTAACTTATCTAGGACTTGATCGATAAAAGGTAACGGAAAATGATCTTTTCGTGTGGCTTTATTCAGCTTTCTGTAATCCATACAGATACGCCAACCGGTAATCGTTCTCGTAGATACTAGTTCATCTTTCTCATTTCGTACGACCGTCATACCTCCTTTTTTCGGTACACATTGCACCGGTGACACCCATGAGCTATCCGAGATAGGATAAATAATCCCTGCGTCTAGCCATTTAATAATTTCCTTCTTTACCACCTCTTTCATAGGTGGACTAAGACGACGCTGGGGTTCAATAGATCCCGTAAAAGATTCTTCCAAAAGAATCTTGTGCATACATAGTGATGGGCTAATTCCTCGGATATCAGCTATAGTCCACCCTATGGCCGTTTTAAATTGAGTTAGCAATTCTAAAAGCTTTTGATGTTGATCATGTGGTAATTTAGAATTGACAATAACCGGCAATGTGTTATTTTCTCCTAAATAGGCATACATGAGATGATCGGGGAGAGGCTTCAACTCAAGAATCGACGGACTTATAATAGAGGGCTTGTCCGCCAACGACTTGTTTGGCATCTCAAAGGGTTCCGGTTTTCTATAAAAATTGGGTTGTTTCTCAAATACTTCGAGACAATCTCGAATTTCCTCTTCATCATCCGAAATCTCCTCATGCATCAAAAATCGAGTTAACAAATCATCTTGCTTTGCGGATTTAATATTCAAATTGTATTCATGAATTGATATTTGGTTCACCGATTCCATATTATCTTCTTGATTCTGGGGGAATTTCATAGCTTTAAGTACATTAAAGGTTACTTGTTCGTCATTAACTCTCATGGTCAACTCCCCCTTCTGCACGTCTATCAATGTCCTTCCCGTGGCTAAGAAAGGTCTCCCTATGATAATGGGAACCTCTTTATCTTCCTCCATATCTAAGACAACGAAATCCGCAGGGAAAATAAACTTGTCCACTTTTACTAAGACATCTTCCACTATTCCTTTTGGGAAAGCAAGGGTTCTATCGGCCAATTGCAAGGTGATGGAAGTCTTAGCGATTTCTCCTAAACCAAGCTTCCTATAGATCGAGAACGGCATCAAATTGATGCTTGCACCAAGATCACATAATGCCTTTCCCTCGAATTGGTACCATATGGAGCACGGTATGGTGAAACTCCCCGGATCTTTCAATTTAGGCGGGAGTTTCTTTTGAAGAATAGCACTACACTCCTGCGTGAGTGAGACCGTCTCATTTGCTCCTAATTTTCTCTTCTTAGATAAAATGTATTTCATGAACTTTACGTAGCTTGACATTTGCTCCAAAGCTTCCGCGAAAGGAATATTAATTTGCAGTTTTTTAAATATTTCTATAAATTTTTGGAACTGTTGATCAAGCTTGCTCTTCTTTAAACGTTGAGGGAATGGTGGTGGTGGATAAACTTTTACGTTATCATTTCTCTTTTTGTCTTCGATGAATGATTTTCTCTCGGTCTCTCCTAATACTTCCACTACTCCTTCCTTTTCATTCTCATTCTCTTCTAACTTATCATTATGAACACTAGGACTAACGTTCTCTAACTCCTTCTCTTCTTCATCCTGTTCCTCTTCTTCATTCTTAGACCTACCCACTAATTCTTTACCACTCCGTAAAGTGACAGCTTTGCATTGAGGATTATCTCCCTTCGGATTCGGGGTCGTATCCGTAGGAAGTGACCCTTGAGGTCTAAGACTCAAAGCATTAGCAATTTGACCTAACTGTGATTCAATGACACGCAATGACCCCTCTAAACTAGAAATGCGAGCATCCCTCTTCTGCATGGATTCTATAAGTACCTCATCCGATAATTTCCTATATGACCCTTGTGGATTATAGTTATTGTGTTGGGGTGGATGAGGGTTTGAGTTGAATCCGGGTGGATGTGTCACTCCAGAATTATTCTTCCATGAGAAATTTGGATGATTACGCAATTCCGGGTTATAATAGTTTGGGACCGCATTGTTATGTCTCGGTTGTCCACCTATATAATTAATTTCCTCATTATGACCAATAAGTTGTTCAACCGTGAGTGATTGGTTCGTGGACGTTGAAGGGGTAACAATGCTATTGACATGTGAGTGTGGTTGGGCTTGATTCAAAGTCAAAGCATCTAATCGCTTATTCATAGAGTTGAACTGTGCGGTAATTTGTGCGGCGAAAGAAGTGAGTTGATCAACTTGGTGAAGACCTGCCATAAAGGATGAACCTTGTCGCTCAGATGAATGATAATTATTAGACGATAAGTCGTCTAGGATCGCATAGGCATCCTCGGGATATTTATTCATTAAAGATCCTCCCGCAGCTCCATCCACTTGAATCATAGTAGATGTCTGGAGGCCGTTGTAGAAGGTCCACACCTGCTGGTGAATGGCCAAGCCATGATGAGGACACTTCCGCAACAATTCCTTAAACCTTTCCCATGCATCGTAAAGTGTCTCCCTGTTCCCTTGCATAAAAGTAGATATGTCGCGCATAAGCTTAGCAGTTTTCGATGGAGGAAAGTATTTAGCTAAGAATTTCTCTATCAAAGATGCCCAAGTAGTAATGGACCCATTGGGTAGAGAATTCAACCAATCCTTTGCTTTTCCCTCCAAAGAGAATGAGAATAACCTAAGTTTTATAGCTTCCTCTGATGCGCCATTGATTTTAAATGTGTCGCATATTTCGATGAAAGTTCTCAAATGGGAGTTAGGGTCTTCATGATTAAGGCCTCCAAACTTATTATGTTGAGCGAGTTGCATTGCCGTAGAGTCTATTTTAAAGTTATTCGCTTCAATTGCCGGCCTAGTTATACTAAACTGCAATCCTCCCCTTAAGGGCATATTATAGTCACGACAGGTTCTCCTAATCTCAGCAGGTTGACCATTCTGATCTACCTGACCTTCTTGTCCTACATCATCCTGAAGATTTTCATTGTTTGCATTTTGCTGATTGAGATTCATGGTTGAGGAGTTAAATTGTTCTACTCGAGTTGCTTTCCTATTTTGTCTACACGTCCTCTCAATCTCTAGATTTAAAGGCAAAAGTTCTGGTGTTCGATGTCTGGACATACACTACGCAAGACAGCAAAGTAACACAATAATATAAGCAAATAAACAAAACAACAAGCAACAAAGCAGAAATGAAAGCAGAGTAAATAACAAAAGAAAATAAAACTTGAGCTTTAATTACTAAAGTTTCACTAATATTGCAAGAAATAAACATTAAATATGTCGCACCTCCCCGGCAACGGCGCCAAAAACTTGATACGCCCGTAACCGGTGTATAATTTAACCGCAAGTGCACGTGCCGTGTCAAGTAATAAAGTGAGAGTTAAGATCGTTTCCACGGAGAGGTGGGTGATTCAGTGCTTGCAAATACTAGTTAGTCTTTTTCTTTAAATCCAAGTGAGTCTTTATAAAGGTTGTGATATGTAAGGATAACTATAGAAGAAATCTAATTAGAGTAAACTACGAATGCTTGAAGAAAAACTTTGATTAAAATCACAAGTTGGAGAAATAATCTCGTGTCGTGATTTCCCAAATCTAGTGCGATGACATGATGAAAGTGTCTTTGTGAAACGAATGAAGTGAAAATCCTTGCAACGATTTTATGAAAAGAAATCTGTATCTCTCGATAACGGAAGTCCCTAATTCTTTTATCCCCCAGACGGTGAGATAGAGAATCGCTTGAAGAACGAAAACCTAAGTTGCTAACATCAAGGAAAGATCATCGTCTCCCTTCAAATGCCATAACGAAATCACGATATACTTGCGCAACTCCTCTCTCGAATTATGAAGCGCAGTAAAAATATAAAAAATCTCAGTTAAATATTCATGCAACTCCTCTCTCGAATTATGAAGCACGAAAGTAAAATCTTCACAAACTTGTTACGTAGCTCCTCTCTCGAATTATGAAACGCAACAAAAAGATGAAGAACAGAGATTCACATAATAAGGATCATGAAATCGATAAAAGAGATTCACTAAAAAATCACCAAGAATAGTCTTAAGAATTTATCATCACACAAGATTAGGTACTTTCACAACACAAGATCTAGAGAAGTTAGCCCATGATAATGGGAGAAACCCACATGATAAGGTAGATCTTACAGCACATGATGATCAAAGTTCAGTAAATGCAGGAATTTGAACTCCGCACGCTTCCGAAATCGCCTTTCTCCAAGATCCGGAAAAACAGCCCTAGTTCTTCTTCTCTAAGATGAGTTCTTCAAAGTTCTTCTTTTTCCTCTCTAGTCTCCCTCTTTTCTCCAAAAGAAAACTGATATCCTTTTTCTCTCTCTTGACTTGCTAAATGCGTCCAGCCCTGTTGCCAAACGAAGCATCCTTCCAAAAATTCGGAAAAACGTAACTGCTGTATTTAATTTTTGGAGTTTGAATCCCGTCAGAAGGTTGCAACCTCTATTTCTGAGTGTTGCAACTTTTTTTCCAGATTATGATTTTTGGGCAGATTTCTTTTTCCAAACGGATTCCTTCGGCGCATCTAATTAAAACATCATGGAAAAACACCAGATTAGCCTTGAATCAACTAAATATGAATTTACTTCTATTTTTATATCGTTTAGGCTTATTTATAACGATTTAGCCGAATAATTAGTCGGAAATATTGACGTAGATAACTTCTTTTTAAGAAGTTATCACCTATGTTCACATCCCAAAAGAGAAGAGGGGAAAGCTTGATATGAAATCTGAGAAGTGCATCTTTGTGGGCTACAAAGAAGGCGTCAAGGGGTACAAGCTTTGGAGCCCGGTGACCAGGACTGTGACTTTCAGCAGAGATGTGGTGTTTCATGAAGTCAGCCCACAGGTTGGCACACAAGCGGGGAAGACTAAGGCTGCAGAGGAGGAGATAGTGGTCGGGAGCATAGAAATTGATTCTCAGGTTGATGCTCAAGGTGCTACTATTGGTGATGCTGAATCTGACTCCGAATCAGATGATCCAGAGGCGGTGAACATTGATGATGGATCAGGAGATGAAGTTGATGATGCTCCACTTCCGAGGAGATCGACGAGGGAGAGAAGGGCACCACTCCGGTATTCTCTTAGTGCCATTGGGGCACAATACTGCCTTAACATGCTTGGTGAAGATCCCATTTCTGCCAGGGATGCTAGGTCAAGGGCTGATTCGAATCAGTGAGAGCTTGCTATGGTGGATGAAATGGATTCCCTGCGGAAGAATCAGACTTGGAGTCTGTGCAAGCTACCAAAGGGGAGGAAGGCCATTGGATGCAAATGGATCTTCAAGAAGAAGGTGAAGGTTGATGGCACCGTGGAGAAGTACAAGGCAAGGTTGGTTGCAAAGGGTTTCTCCCAAGTTGAAGGTGTGGATTATGACGAGATCTTCTCGCCGGTAGCAAAGCTGACGTCGATCAGATTGGTTCTCTCTATTGCGGCGGCGCATGATTTGGAGATTGAACAAATGGATGTGAAGACGACATTCCTTCACGGGGATCTAGAGGAGGAGATATATATGAGGCAACCAGAGGGGTTCGAGGCCAAGGGCAAAGAAGATCTGATGTGCAGGCTGAAGAAGTCCCTTTATGGACTTAAGCAATCTCCGAGGATGTGGTACCAGAAATTCGACACCTACATGTTGGAGTTGGGCTTTGAAAGGTCGAATTCGGACCATTGCGTGTACTTCCAGAGGAAGTGTGAGCACTTTACTTTCTTGAAGCTTTATGTTGATGACATGTTACTGGTGGGAAATAGTGTCAGGATGATCCAACAAGTGAAGAAGTTGCTCTCGGCCAAATTCGAGATGAAGGATTTGGGTCCGGCAAATGTGATCTTGGGAATGCAGATTTCCAGAGACCGGAGCAAGAGGAAGCTCTGGTTAGGGCAGCAGAGGTACGTCGAAGAGGTGTTCAAGAAATTCAACATGGCTGATTGCAAACCGGTGGGAGCCCCTATGCCAGTTGGGAGCAAGTTGTCTGCTGAGATGAGTCCGAAGACACGTGAAGAGATTGAGGACATGGCAAATGTTCCATATGCTAGTGTTGTTGGGAGCTTGATGTACGCCATGGTCTGTACCCGCCCAGACATTGCTCAACCCGTGGGAGTGTTGAGCCGGTATATGGCTAAGCCCGGGAAGGAGCATTGGAATGCTGTGAAGCGTGTATTCAGGTATCTTCGCGGCACCTCAAAATTTTCTATCTGTTTTGAAGGTGCTGGTGATAGAGGAGTCCTAGACGTGGTTGGGCACGTGGACTCAGATTGGGGTGGTGATTTGGATAGCAGGAGATCCACTAGTGGGTATGTGTTCACACTGTTTGGAGGAGCTATCAGTTGGATGAGTCGTCGACAATGCGTGGTGGCACTCTCGTCGACGGAAGCGGAGTACATGGCTCTTACTCATGCTAGCAAGGAGGCCATATGGCTACGCAGGTTATGCTTGGAGCTAGGATTCGAGCAGGGTCCAGTGAAGCTGTGGTGTGACAGCCAAGGGGCTATACAGTTAGCCAAGAATCCAACTTTCCATGCAAGGACCAAGCACATCGACATTCAATACCACTTCATCCGGGAGAAGGTGGAAAAGGAGGTGGTCCGACTTGAGAAAGTCGACACGATGGTGAACAGTTCTGATTTTCTTACCAAGGCGGTTCCTGTTGCTAAGTTCGAGTGGTGTGCAACAGTCGTGGGTTTGAAGAGGAAGATTGGTGGAGCTGCTCTCATCTGCGGAAGATGTCCACCAAGTGGGAGATTGTTGGAGTTGGGGAACACTTCCGGCTCTCTTGTTTCTCACACTGGGTTAGCCCACGTGATCTTAGAGACGTCGGAGCGTGACTCTCTCCGATGATTGAGGTACCGTGGCCAAATTTCGGTTTGTGATAACCGGGTGTGCGGATATCCGGGTTTCGGTTCCATGGCCTGTTTAAAAGGCGTGTAACCCGATTTTAGGGTTAAGGGTTTTTTTTCTGAAGCGGTTTTCGGCTGAGGAGATTGGAGGCGTTTACGAAGAAGTTCGTGGAGAGGCGTTTCCGGCGGTGGTTCCTCCGTTTCTTGTCCAAGAGAGGGGTGCGAGGTAGGATCGGGTATTGATCCTTGTAACCTTTGTAATCTGTAACTTTCTTTGGTGAATACAAGAAGATAGTGGAGGAAGGGAGAGAGGACGTAGCCCGGTTTTGGGTGAACCTCTATAAATCCGTGTGTTTGTGTTTTTCCTGTGTTTTTGTCTTTGTTTTCATTCGAATCGCTCTTCTCGGCACCCCACGATTTTTCTACACTGAGAACCAGCTCGCCGACATTTTCACGAAATCCCTTCCTCGACAACGTTTTTCGTAACTCAGAGCTGAAGCAAAAGTGAGCACTCCGCCCGGTTCAAGGGGGGGGGGGTATTGGAGACTGAACCGTCAGACATGTCTGCAATAAATAAGTCTAGTCAATGTATTAGAATCCTAAGAGTTATTTTGTTTTGGAATTAACTACCTGTTTAATTGCCGCTGTTCTGGATTGTTCTTCTGAACTCCTATTTAAATGTTTGCACGGTTGTAGCCAGATAATGAATGAAATTGGCATGATTTCTTTTTGCTCTGTTCCTGTTTTAATTCCACTTTCCTGAAATTAGTAGAGAAATGTTAGGGATATTTCACCATCAAAGACCCATATGATGATTGAAACAGTAAATGTGCAACTACCCGGGAGTTAGCCATCGATGTCATCTGGACGTGCGGTGCGGAAACTGCATTTGATGCGAAGAATGGAGTGTGAGCTAGCTTGCATGAGTGTGCGTGTCCTTGTATAGGCTGTCCAATGTTAGCAGATATTTCTTCGGACAGTTTGGTTGTTGCTGCAGTGGCCCCATTGGAGCTTGAAAAAGAGACTAGAGCCAGCTCCCATCCCGTCAAAGTGGTCGGCGAACCAAGGTTGCACGAAGGAGAGCATTGGATACCGTCAGGAGGCAAGGTTTGATCCGGTTGTTTTCCAGTTGAAGGACCCTCCAATCCATGTAGGCCGGGTGGACCTCCGTGTATTTCAAGTGTCGGATCGGAGGTATTGGAGAGCAGAACCAAAGATTGCGACGAAAATCCCAAAATTCTTGATGTGCCACTTCTAACACCATCTTCAATATTGGGGTTCGATGAAGAAATAAACACTTGGAGAAAATTACTGCGTTCATCTTCCGAACGTTGAACGGTTGCCTTTCGCTCGTCGTTGAAATCTTTGAAATATTGTTGTGATGCGGTCGTCCATCGTTGGTTGGAAGGACGACACACGGGGAACGAATGCAGGAACCGTTAAAAATGCCTCTAAGAACTCTACTTCAAGAGTTACGAGATCAACTCTCAATCTGACACCACCTTGATCTCCTCTTCAGATTTGCTCTGCTACTCAAAGAGAGTGACAACGTAGAGAGAAGTTTTGGTAAGGCCTCTCTGTTGATTTTGATGATTGTTAATTTCTTTAGAAAAACCACTTAGAACAAGATCTCGATCCAACCTTGAAGATGAATTTTCATTAATCTATTTTTCACACTTACAAGAGAGGGATCCTCTGTTATATATAGAGAAGCTACAACTGACAAGAAAAGGAAATTACAAATATGCCATTCCAGGTATTTACATAAAAGCCATATTATAATTCATCATCCCCCCTCAAGTTGGAAGTTGGACGTTCGTACAAATGCCCAACTTGCTTAACAAAAATTGAAACTGGGAATGGTTCAGTGCTTTGGTAAAAAGATCAGCAACCTGAAGTCGTGTGGGAAGATGATGGGTGATGATTATACCAGAGGCAAGCTTTTCGCGTACCAAGTGACACTCTAGCTCAATATGTTTTGTCCGTTCATGATAAATGGGATTGGAGGTAATGTGAAGCGTTGCCTGGTTGTCGCAGGCTAGAGGAATAGGAAGGATATTCAGGAGTTGCAGATCACGTAGTAAATTGACAAGCCAGGTGAGCTCACAGCAAACGGATGCCATAGCTCGGTATTCCGATTCAGCAGAGGACTTAGAAACAATTGGTTGTTTCTTGGATTTCCAAGAAATAAGCGAATTCCCGAGCATAATACAAAAACCTGTGATAGATCTTCTGGTCATTGGACAAGAAGCCCAATCAGCATCACAAAAAGCAGATAATTGCATGTTGGAGGCAGCAGGGAAATGAAGTCCCTGTCCAAGAGTACCCTTGACGTATCGCAGAACTTTGTGTGCCATGTGTAGATGAGGTTGTCGTGGGGTTGACATGAACTGGCTTAATATGTTAACAGAATAGGCAAGATCAGGCCGAGATACTGTGAGGTATATTAATCTTCCTATCAATCTGCGATAAACTGTAGGATCAGCAAGTAACTCTCCATCATTGTCAGATAAATGGTGGTTCTGTTCAATAGAGAAGGAGCTGGGTTTAGCTGAGCTCAAGCCGGCATCAACTACAATATCACGAGCATATTTCTGTTGATCCAAATAAAATCCAGCATTTGTTCGACAAATTTCCAGCCCAAGAAAATATGCCAAGGACCCTAAATCTTCGAGCTTGAATTGTTTATTCAAAAGAGAGGTTAAGGCAGTAATGTCGGATTGATGAGTACCCGTCAGAATGATATCATCTACGTATACTAAAATGGCAACAAAATGCTCTTCATGTACCCTGGTAAAAAGAGAGTGATCACACTGGGATTGCTTGAAGCCTAGAGAGATTAATATGGTGGAGAACTTGGCAAACCACTGTCTGGAAGATTGCTTGAGATCGTAGATGGACTTGAGAAGACGGCAAACAGGAGTGTTGATGTTCTGGTCTGTCGGAGGAGTAAAACCTGGTGGCAAACACATGTATACTTCTTCAAGGAGATCCCCATGTAAGAAAGCATTATTAACATCAAGTTGATGTAGAAACCACCCTTTAGAGACAGCCACGGCGAGAAGAGCTCGAACTGTGGTCATTTTGGCCACCGGCGCAAACGTGTCCTGGTAATCAATTCCTTTCGTTTGAGTATATCCTTTAGCGACTAAGCGCGCCTTGCATCGATCTATAGATCCATCAGGTTTGTATTTTAGTTTGTAAATCCATTTGCAACCAACTACATGTCGGCCGGGGGGAAGATTGGTGATCACCCAAGTCTTGTTTTCTTCCAAGGCTTGTATTTCAGCCTTCATGGCATGTTGCCAGTTCGAGTCTGAATAAGCTTCTGCATAAGTGCTAGGTTCCTTTATTAAAGTGGAAATCGAACCATCTGAAGAAGCAATGTGGGAGGCAGTGGAGATGGATGAGCATATATAGTCATCATGCCACTTAAGTTTGACAATAGAACGGGTGGTTTTTCTGGGTTGTGAGGTAGAAGTGATCGGCAGTGGAGTAGAAGATGAGAGGTTAGGTGGAGAGATATTAGGAAGATCTAATTCATCAGAATCTAATTCATCAGAATCTGTTGGGAATGGTAAAACGGTGGATTGGGAAGGAGATTGATTAGAAAAAGGAAAATTAGTTTCAATGAATTGCACATCACGGCTAACAAATATGTGATGAGTTTGTAGATCAAACAACTTGTACCCTTTTTGGCCCATAGGGTAGCCAATAAAAACGCATTTAGTAGCACGGGGTGCAAATTTATCGCGGTTGTGAGAGATGGTGGAGGCAAAACAGAGGCAGCCAAAAACTTTTAGATGGTTATAAATGGGAGGAGTTTGGAAAAGGATTTCATGTGGAGTTTTATTGTGGAGCACACTTGAGGGTAGTTTGTTGATAATATGTGTAGCCGTGAGAACACATTCTCCCCAAAAAATTATAGGTAAAGAAGCTTGAAAACGTAATGCCCTTGCAAGCTCAAGAATGTGACGGTGCGTTCAACTATGCCGTTTTGTTGAGGAGTGTATGAGCAACTGCTTTGGTGGATAACACCATGATCTAGAAAGAATTGTTTAAGCGTGTGGTTAAAAAATTCTGAGCCATTATCTGTTCGGAAGATTTTAATGGAGATGTGAAACTGGTTTTGAATAAGAAAGAAAAATGATTTAAGGAGGGAAGGTACTTCACTTTTGGATGTCATGATATAAGTCCATGTATTTCTTGAAAATTGATCAACTATAGTTAAAAAATACTTGAATCCAAAATGAGTGGGACTTTTGTAAGGCCCCCACACATCACAATGAACTAAATCAAAAATTTTGTGACAAAAGCTATCACTTTTATTGAAGGGTAGCCTTGTTTGTTTGGCAAGATGGCAAATATTACATTGCAACATAGAATGAGCATGTAAATCAGATATGCTGTGAGATAAAAGTCTGAGTTTATCAATGGAAGCATGGCCTAATCTATGGTGCCATAACTGGGTATTATTTGGGAAGTTGGCGGCATGGCTTTGTATAGAGGTTGATGTTGAAGAGGAGGTAGCTTGGGTAAGACAATATAGCCCATCCACTTTCTTACCAATTTCCACTTTTGTCTTCAACAAATGGTCCTGCATAACACAACATTCAGAGTTGAAAAGTAGATCGCAGTTAGAACCAGCTGTGAATCTGCTAACAGAAAATAGGTTGTGTTTGAAGTTGGGGGACAAATAACACATTATCTAATGTGATGATTGAATTAATGCATATATTGTACAACCCCGTACCCGTCGGGTGGGACCCTCTCCAGATAGATGGGACCCGAGGTGTCTTGTGATGGGCTAGCATTGATCGGGGTGTGGTTAGCGGGTTTTGGTGTGCGTTTAGAGGAGTGGTCCGCGGATAGCATGGATGGGCTAGGGTTTTAATAAAATCCCTAATACCCCCTCTCCCTCCCAAGCCGGATCGCCCTCCCCGACCTCCCTCTTTCTCGTTCTTTTTGGAGCAGCCGCAAAAGCCCCCCTCACGATCTCCCTCCCTCTAAATCGCCCCTCCCCCCGATCTCTCTCTCTCTCGCCGCCTCCAGGACTAGGGAAGAGCCGCCCCCGAACCTTCCTCCTCCCTCTCTCGCCGTCGGCTTTATGCAAGGAGAGCCCGAGCCCTCTCCTCCTTCTCTCCCGTCGCCCCCTCTCTCTCCCTCCTCGAGCCCTATCTTCTTCCTCCCCGTCGGCCTGGAGCAAGGAGGGCTTCCGCTCCTCTCTTCCCCGTCGACCTGGTGCAAGGGTAGCAAATTCCATCTCCCCCTCTCTTTGTCCCAGCCGCAGCCGGCTAGGAGAAGGTCGACCCCTTTTGGTTGGGTGTCGCTGTGTGCACGACGGTGGAGTTGGAGCTTGGCCGGCCAAGTGCGGGGAAGAACTCACGTGGTCATTTCAGAGCTCGGACCGGTGTGCGAAAACCAATTCTGTGGTGTTCAACCTATGCCTCCAAAGCACGCTTCAAGTGTAACGAAATTTCTCCTCGGGCAGGTGAAGCCCTAATTTATCATAATTGCATGAAAGCCCCTCTCCACCAACGGGTGGAGGAAGGGAGCTCTCTGACGGGTCCACATGTACGTCCCCGCTTGTAATTGCATTAGCGTCCGGAAGCGCGAGTATGGACTTAGGCATACTGTGTGAAGCCCATCCGGATGTGTCAATCCGGATCGGTGATGTTTTGGGGTTCCCGGAGAAGACTCCGAGGAAGTTGCATACTACTTGCTTGCAGGGGCGAAATATTGCCACTTCCAAAAAAGGGGTAGGGTCGATAGGCTTTGGCCCGTTGTATCTGATCGATGTTCAGCTTGCCACCGCTTGGCAGGACGTTGGCGTACAGGTGTTGCGGAACAAAGCAGGAAATAGCGGGTTTAAACCCAAGGTTGTGCCGGCCCGAGAAGGCCTTATTTATTTATATTGCCGGCCTGCATGCCGAAGTATGGAATTCACATTCCTGTAATCTGTGATGGATGTACTTTGTTTATCTCTTCAATCGTAGTCAGGTGGAGTCCCCGTAGACCCCCTCGCACGGTGGGGGCCCAGAGGGAAATTTACTTGGTAGCCCCATGAGGGTTCGCTAATAGTCTCCCGGAACAGCGGAGTCACGATGTTGGCAGCACCATTTGGTCTGCGTATAGTAAAACTGTTAGGCGGGAGTACGATATTGGTCGACCGGACAAAAAAGGCTTCATATAGATCCAGGGAGGTGCACCTGTGGAGAGGAAAGGGTCGGCTCTGAGATTTTGGCCGGCCAAAAGAGCCCTCCAAAGGTGCCTTAGCTCAGCCTTTGGCTTAGGAGGGGAAGAGTTAGTTAGTCTTCCGGGTGTGCGGTGGGACCTCCACGCTGAGACCTTAGATCTGTACTTTGAGTTCCTAGTCTTGTGTCTAGTTCGTTCGCTTGAGCGTAGTAAGTGCGCGGTCACCCCTATTTTGGGACCCCGAACTCCACAGAGACCGAGATATCGGTTTCAACATTTATGATGCGGTGAGCGTGGAGAGTGACTAGCACAGAAGAACTCAAGCGAACGTCATGGCTAGAGAAGGGGAACTAAGTGACGACCAAGGTCATGCGCCGACACCCGCGGGAAGATGTGAGAAGTTCTACTAAGATGGATCGATCATGTGTAAAGGGGACCATTAGAGGCACCAGTTAGGCATCGCATGATAAACGAAGGAGGGGTAGACCAATAAAGATTTGGAATGAAACTATATCGCAAGACACGATGCACTTAAGCATTAGTGAGGTTATGACTAAAGATAGGGCACAATGGCAACAAAGGATCCATGTAGCAAACCCCACTATAGTGGGATAAAGGCTTGAGTGATGTTGTTGTTGTGTGTGAGCATGCTAAGTATAATTGTATAAACATATTACATTTTTTATTAGCAATAAAATAAGATTTATCCCTTTTCATTTAGTTCAGAGACATTCTGGGGTCATCTAATACTCAAATGTAAGTGGAGCTCGTTGGTTTGTATCATTTAGTGATAGTAGCATCAGGGTCACTTCGATTTTCCTTAAACCTATATATTTTTGTTGGTATAATTCTTACAAATTGTTATGATCTAAAGTCACTTTGGTGGTAAAATACAAAGTTTAGGTATCAAAGATTATTTCCAAGACTGATTTTCTACTTCCATGTGTCTAAATCATATTGGGGGAGCCATCATTACTACTCATCTTACGAATGGTCTTCCATCTAGAATTTTGGGTTTTAAATGTCATATGAGTATGCAACCAAATGTCTATCATAGAAGTTTTAGTTGTCCTTTTGTTAATTATCATAGTCCTAATATGGAGAAATTGAATCACATGACTACTAAGTGTGTTTCTAGGATATCTTTCCGCTCAAACAATGTTATAAAATCACCATTATCCATCTAAGAAATCATGTCTATGCGGATGTCACATTCGTGAGGGAGAATCATACTTATACCGTCTCATCACCAGGTGAGGATATTAACATGGAGGAGCTCCGGGACCTGGTCACCATTCGCCAGGAGGAAATCAAGAGGCGGATGGCCAAGTATTTTGATCACCACGTCCGGGTAAAGCAGTTCAAAAAGGGGGACTTGGTCCTGAAGAAGGTATATGCGGTATGGAGAGGAGCCGCTATAGGTAAACTAGAGCCCAACTGGGAGGGGCCTTACGTTGTAAGTGAAGTGCTCAAGTCGGGAGGGTATCACTACCAGGATGTGGAAGGGTTACCCCTCGGCCGAGGCAGGAGTGTGGACGACTTGAAAAGATTCTATCCGTGAAATTTTTTGTAACCAACTTGTTGTGCGTTTCATTATCCATGCATATATTCTGAGGTCTTTTCTGAGCAGGTGACAGGTCCTTTTATGCTGGATTGCCCCGGACGATCCCGCTGTCGGGCTCTCACTAGCCGGTGGGTCAGGTTGATCTCGCGAAGAGGCTGGCAAGGTGACAGGTTCTTTTATGCTGGATTGCCCCGGACGATCCCGCTGCCGGGCTCTCACTAGCCGGTGGGTCAGGTTGATCTCGCGGAGAGGCTGGCAAGGTGACAGGTTCTTTTATGCTGGATTGCCCCGGACGATCCCGTTGTCGGGCTCTCACTAGCCGGTGGGTCAGGTTAATCTCGCAGAGAGGCTGTCGAGGTTGACAGGTTCTTTTATGCTGGATTGCCCCGGACGATCCCGCTGCCGGGCTCTCACTAGCCGGTGGGTCACTTTTGTTCTCAGAAGAAGAAGCGTTCAGCTTTCCGAGAGGTGACATGTCACCCTCGTAGTTCTCTCTCTCTCTACCATTGTAACGAGCAATGGTCTGTCGCGCTCGAGTTATTAATTTCAATATGTAACACCACAGAAGATAGTGGAGTTTGGTCTGCACAACCCCGACCGCGTGATTTTTCACCCTTTTCGGGTTTTCCAGGTTAAAAGTTCTCTTGTCATTTACTAACTTCTTTTATTGACTGTTTGCGCGCTCGGTTCGTTTTCGAGCAAAGGTGGTTCAATTCGACCGGTCTACCAGAGCACCCAAGCGACCCGCAACAGTTTGGTGTCGTATGTGGGAAATGTGTTCCCAAAACCCTGCGAAGAAGTTTCGGAGCCAGAATTCGCTTCGCAGTGATATTAGACAATGGTTAGAAGAAGTGGCAGGACCACCGAAGGATCAATCCCCGGGGGACGCGTCGACCCGCCTCCCTCGCATTCACTCATGAACGCGCCCCTTGGGGACGAACCAAGAAGTGATCCTATAGTAGCGCTAGAAGGACATGTGCGTCAAATGGAGGAGCATCAAACTGAGATGCTGACCTTACTAAGGATCTGTTTCTCCCCCTCCCTTTGTGCTAGCTTTTAGATCCATCTGTTGGAGCATGCGTCTCGCACTCCTCCGGTTTGATAATAACAAAGTCCCGTTTGTATTTGATTTTACTTTTATTAATGGTGTGCAGGTAACAAGTATGAGATGTTCACATTTCTGCTGGAGCTAAACTTGAATGTGGGAAAAATTCACTGTCGGAAAATTCCGACAGCTGCTGTCGCCCAGGCGACAGCAGAGAAGTTACAACTACTTCCCTCCACGGCAAAACGACGAAAGGCAGTTTTGAGCTGTCGGAATTCCGACAGCGATGTCGCCCAGGCGACAACTCAGAGGTTACAACAACTGCCCACGACTCCACCCACGACCGGCAGTTTTGCACTGTCGGAAATCCGACATCGATGTCGCCCAGGCGACAGCTCAGCGGTTACAGCAACTGCTCGCACGACAGTACTACCAGCGGCATAGCGGCAGTTTAGCGCTGTCGGAAATTTCCGACAGCCACTGTCGCCCAGGCGACAGTGATTTTCTATAAAAAGCCTCCTTGTGTTCGTGCATTCAAGTTTTGCCAATTCCAAGTACCTTCCTGAGTGCATACGAACCAGAGAGCTCCAGAACCTCTTCAACTCCCATTTGTGCCAAGAAGGATTGAAGATTGAAGACGAGATCGGGCGCGCTTCTTCATCAACGATCATCTCGAGGCTTCAACAATCCATTCAGAGATTTGAAATTCTAGGGAGTTGTCATTTCCATATTGTATTTTCATCTACACACATTTCATTTTATATTGGTAGAGAAATCGTCGTCTTGCGTGCGGCGTCTAAGTCCTTGCGCGGCTTAGGGGAAAATCGCTTCCTTGTGCGGAGCATCCAAGTCCTTGTGTGGCTTGGTGGGAAATCGTGGCCTTGTGTGCTACGTCTAGATCTTGGGAAGATCTAGAGGATAGACTTGGGCTTGGTCTTGGGAGAGACAAGCGATAGCCTTCCGATCCTTGGGAGAAGGATTGGTAAACAAAAAAATTATTGTATTTTTTATTAACATAATTGTGCCTTGATCTTAAGCATTGTTAAGATCATTTTTATTGTATGCAAATTTCATGATAAATAAAATTATGCTCTTTTCACTAATTGCAAATTTGTTTGCTTAATTCTTTATCTTAGAAATTTGTGTTTGATTTAATATAAAAATTACTTTGGTTTGAAAGTGTCTTATAAGTAATTTTTAGTTAAGTAAAAATCTTTATATTTTAGACACACCCTTATTCACCCCCCCCCCCCCTCTAAGGGCGTCATACGATCCAACAAGTGGTATCAGAGCGTAGGTTAATTCCTTATAAGGTTTAACCACCTGGAATTAATGGCGCACAACGATCATGCGTTCGTTGAGGGGCAAGGCATAAGTAGACCACCTTTATTCACGGGCACGGACTATAATTATTGGAAAACACGTATGCGTTGTTTTCTAATTGCGCTAGATATAGAAGTCTGGAATATGGTGGAATCTAGTTACACTTCTCCAACATTTGTTGTAGGAGATGTAACTATGGATAAGCCCAAAGACAAGTGGGATGACAATGATAAGTTAAAATGCAAGAACAATGCAAAAGCCATGAATGCTTTATTTTGCGCACTAGATCGCACTGAATTTAATAGAGTTTGTTCTTGTAATAATGCATTTGAAATTTGGAATCTATTGGAAATTACTCATGAAGGTACCTCGCAGGTGAAGGACTCAAAGCTTTTCCAATTGGAGTCAGAATTCGAAAAGTTCAGGATGGAGGTTGATGAGGATGTGGATATCATGTACACAAGGATTCACCAAGATTGTAAATGACTCAAAAGTTTTAGGATTTTTTTTCAAATGGTGATTTGGTAAGGAAAATTCTTAGATCTCTTCCCCCTAAATTCAATCCCAAAGTGACGGCTATTTCTGAATCCCATGATCTTAAAACTCTTAATATTGAAAGCCTGATTGGGAACTTGAAAACTCATGAAGTTGAATTGAAAATTCAACAACAAGAGTATATGGAGCCAAAGAAGAAGGGATTGGCTCTAAGATCTAAGAAGGTAGAAACTAGTGATTCTGAGGAGGAAGAAGAAGATGAGGAAAGTTTATTTGTTAGAAAATTTAAAAAATTTATGAGAAATCCAGAAAGGAGGAATTCATTTAAGAAATATTTTAAGAAGGAGACCTTTAGGAAGAAGAAGGGAAAGGAAGGCGATGAGGAGGAAGAGAGACCGCCACCGGAGTGCTATCACTGCAAGAAGTTAGGACACATCCGTAGCAAGTGTCCAAAGTACTTGAAAGAACTTAAAGAAAAGAAGCACAAAGGGTCGAAGAAGGTGCTGAAGGCGGAAACATGGGATGATACTACTTCTGAGGACGCAAGCAGTTCAGACTCAAGTAAAGAAGAGGAGGCCAACATGTGCTTAATGGGAAAGAGCGTCATATCTAATGACGAGAGCAGTGTCCAAAGCGACACTGAGGTAACTCCTCCAACTTATGATGAGTTATTTTCTGAATTTTTAAAGACTTGCAAATTTTTTGAAAAAAGTTTAAAAAATAATGATATTCTTAAATCTGAAAATGAAATTTTGCTTAATGAAAATAAAGATTTGTCAAATAAAATTAAGACTATTGGAAAAAGGAATATTTCTTGCCAAGAGTGTGATCACTCTTTGGGAAGAATTAAAGAACTTGAAGAATCTCTTTCCAAATCACATTCTACTATAAAAATTCTTACTAAAAAGAATGAGATTTTAGAGAGAGATCTGAAATCTTCAATTTCCAAAGTCTATGAGGGAAATAAATCTTTTGAACGTAGATGCGTAAATCTAGTATCCGAGAATACACAAATGAAAAACAAGATTCATGACTTAACACTAGCCATGAAAAAATTTGGAATGAGCCGAAGATCACTGGATATGATCTTAGGATACCAACGCCATGGATCTGGAAGGTTTGGACTCGGATACACGTCAGGAAGCTGTCGCCCGGCGACATCTACTGTCGCCGGCGACAATGAAAAGTACAGAAAATCCAGTTTTAAAAATTCTAAAGTTAATGGATTGTCAAATACTGCATCCTCATCCAGTAAAAGTCCAGAAAAATTATATTCTTCTAAATACATTACATGTGCCAAATGCAATAGATTTGGCCACACTACGGACTCTTGCTGGAAGGAAGGAAAAAGTAAAATTAAGCAAATCTGGGTGCCTAAGGCTTCTACCTATACTATGGGTGGAACCACTTGGGTAACCAGATCTTTACTCACCTCTTCTTTCTAGGTGTGTTGGCAGGCTAAGGACAAAGAAGACGTGTGGTACTTGGACTCGGGGTGTTCAAAGCACATAACGGGCAATAAAGAGAAGTTCCTTAGCCTGGAGATGAAGAAAGGAGGAGTTGTTACATTCAGAGACAATGGAAAAGGAAAAATCATCGGCATCGGAGTTGCGGGTAACGAAAATTTTTCAATTTCAAATGTTTTATTTGTAGAAGGATTAAAGCATAATTTGATTTCTATTAGTCAATTATGTGATAAGGGTTTAAATGTTTTATTTGAATCTTCTACAAATTTGTGCAAAATTATTAATTCTAAAACAAATGAAATTGTTTTTACCGCACATAGATGTCATAATGTATATATGATTAAATTTCTTGATTTTTCAAATTCTACTTTAAAATGTCTTTTATCAAAAAATGATGAATTAGATTTATGGCATAGGCGACTTGGACATGCTAGTGCCAAGTTAATTACAAAACTTTCAAAAGATAAATTAATTAAAGGTTTACCTTTGTTAAATGGAAATTTATCTTCTTCATTATGTGAGCCTTGCCAAAAAGGAAAATTTTCAAAATCATCTTTCAAAAGTAAAAACATTATTTCTACCACTAGGCCACTTCAATTAATACATATGGATTTATTTGGGCCAATTGGAATTTCTAGCTTAGGAGGTAGAAAATACACATTTGTATTGATTGATGATTATTCTCGTTTTTGTTGGACTTTATTTTTAACCTCCCAATCCGATGCATTTTTAGAATTTTCAAAATTATGTTTGCGTATTCAAAATGAATTTGAGTTAAAAATTAAACGCATACGATCGGATCATGGAGGAGAATTTGAAAATGAAAAGTTTATTTCTTTTTGTACGGAGTTAGGAATTAAACATGAATTTTCCGCTCCACGCACACCACAGCAAAATGGTGTAGTGGAGAGGAAAAATAGAACTCTTCAAGAGTTAGCCCGTACAATGTTATCTGAATTCAAATTACCAAAATCTTTTTGGGCTGAAGCGGTTAGTACGGCATGCTATGTAATTAATAGAGTAATGCTTCGCCCTATTTTAAAATTAACTCCTTATGAATTAATTTTTAATAAACAACCGAATGTTTCATATTTCAAAGTTTTTTGTTGTAAATGTTTTATTTTGAATTCTAAAGATTCCTTAGGAAAATTTGATGAAAAATGTGATGAAGGTATTTTTATTGGTTATTCTTCAACTAGTAAAGCTTATAGGATTTTTAATAAAAGAACAAAAATAGTTGAAGAATCTATTCATGTTAGGTTTGATGAGTTTGCTTCATGTGTAGAAAAGAAAATTACAGGAAAAGAAGATGAACCCCTTCCTTCGGTGGAGAATGATGATGAAGAACTTGGAGAAAATGAAGAAGGAAAACAAGAAGAAAGAGAAGGAGAAAGAGAAGTAGAAGAAAGAGAAGAATATGTACCTCCAAGTGAATTGAGGTTTTCAAAGGATCATCCAAAGGAGCTTATCATTGGAGATCCGCAAAAAGGGGTTAGTACTCGTTCATCGCAACATGTTTTATTTTCAAACCTTTGCTTTGTTTCTGAAATAGAACCAAAAGATGTTTTCACCACTTTAAATGATGAATTTTGGTTTTTAGCTATGAATGAAGAACTTAATCAATTTGAACGTAATAAGGTTTGGAATCTTGTAGAACGACCCAAAAATCATCCTGTAGTTGGAGTTAAGTGGATTTTCAAAAATAAATTGGATAGTGAATCTAGAATTGTTAGAAATAAAGCCAGATTAGTTGCAAAAGGTTATGCACAAATTGAAGGGGTAGATTTTGATGAAACTTTTGCACCCGTAGCAAGATTAGAAGCGGTTAGGATCTTTCTTGCATTTGCTTGTTTTAAGAGATTTAAATTATATCAAATGGATGTCAAAACCGCATTTTTAAACGGGTATATAAAAGAAGAGGTTTATGTAGAACAACCCCCTGGCTTTATAAATGAAAAATATCCAAATCATGTTTATAAATTAGATAAAGCGCTTTATGGATTAAAACAACCGCCTCGTGCTTGGTATGATCGATTAACTCAATATTTGTTAAAGCACGGTTATAAAATAGGAAGTGCCGATTCTACACTCTTCATTAAGCAAATTGATCATGATTTAGTAATTTTGCAAATTTATGTTGATGATATTATTTTTGGAGCCACTAATGAAGAGTTGTGTAATGAAATAGTTCAAATTATGAAAAATGAATTTGAAATGAGTATGGTTGGAGAACTTTCATATTTTCTAGGTTTTCAAATTACACAAAAACATGATGGAATTTTTATATGTCAAACCAAATATATTCATGATATGTTAAAAAGATTTGGATTTGAAAATCTTAAGCATGCAAACACTCCTATGAGTACTTCACTTAAATTAGGAAAAGATGAAAGTGGTGTTTCAATTGAACAAACCCTTTATAGAAGTATGATAGGATCCTTATTATATTTAACCGCATCTAGACCTGATATTATGTTTGCCGTTTGTTTATGTGCTAGATTTCAAGCTAATCCTAAAGAGTCACATTTAAAAGCGGTGAAACGTATTTTTAGATATCTCATAGGAACATCAAAATTAGGTTTATGGTATCCTCATAATGATTCCTTTATTTTGCATGGTTTTTCGGATTCGGATTATGCAGGATGTTCTTTAGATAGGAAAAGCACTAGTGACACTTGTCACTTTATCGCCCCTTCACTTATTTCATGGTCGAGTAGGAAACAGAATTCTGTTGCCCTCTCTACTACCGAGGCCAAATATATTGCACTAGGTAGTTGTTGTGCCCAAGCTCTTTGGATGTCACAAACATTAGAAGATTTTGGCATGCAACAAAGTAGTGTAGAATTAAAGTGTGACAATAAAAGTGCTATAGACTTAACTAACAATCCCGTATTACATTCTAGATCTAAGCATATAGATGTCCGATATCATTTTATAAGGGATCATATTAAGAAGGGTAATATAAAAATCAACTTTATAGGCACGGAAAATCAACTAGCGGATATATTTACTAAGCCGTTACCGGATTCCCGTTTTTCTATGCTTAGGCTAGAATTGGGAATTCTAGACATTTCACAATGAATATATCCCTATTTAAAGCCTATAATATTAAAAAATTATTATCACAAAACCTAAACAATTTAAACAGAAAAAGCCTAAATTTTAAAAATCAAACCATAGAATTTTAAAAGACATAACAAAAATTCAAACATCATCAATATTACATCAATATTGTTCAAATAAAATAGTAGAAAAAAAAAACATAAGGATCAAGTTCATTGAAATCTGAAGAAATTTACTGTCGCCCAGGCGACAGTGGATGTCGGAAATTTCCGACATCGAGCAGCAGCAGCAGCTTGATGAAACTAATCAGAATCTTCAAATCCAGCCCCGCTGCTCTCTGGACAATCTTCTGGAGGTCCTCGTCTCACGGCTTTACCACGGCGAGTCCGCCTCACCGACTGGCGTGGCGGTTCTTCGTCCGGAACGTGCCATTCGGCCTCTTCCTCCGGAGTTGGCTTCAACTTCAGACCTTTGACGAGAAACTTCATAAATTTCTGCATTCGACTACGGTCCTTCTTCACTTCCTTCTTATGATCCTCTAGTGAATCACGTAGATCATCAATGGACTCCCTTAGTGAACCTCCCCTAGAAATTCGCGGCTCTCTAATCTCAATTCCCGGATGGGGCTTTTTCTGCGTCTTCTTCACTTTTATCGAACCCGTATAATATATATCGGGATAACAATCATCCAAATACGAATCTTGCACTATCCATCCATACTTCTTATATAATACGCGCTGAATTATCGCCCCCATTGGCAGCGTATGAATCTTCGCCCATTTTGGATTTTTTAATCTATACGCATACCTAATCTGGGAGAGTATGAAGTCCGCCACATCAAAAGGTTCATTTCCATAATAAAGTAAGTAAGGAGGGTCAACTGAGCTGTAATACTTCTTGTATCTCCACTCTTCAACATGACAGAATTCCTTAATATATCTTGAACTAGGAAAGCATCCGGAGTGAGTGATGTAACTTCAGTGGTTAGAGTTTTCTTTTGATTCCCATGTAAACTCATGTTTACAAGGGTCCAATCTCTATCTTTCCTATAACTCTCCACTATATCCGGCATATTCTCACTCATTACTAGTCCGAATTCCTCTCTTAAATCAACATGTGTTATTTCCACATGTTGACCCTGGATCCTTGATCTTACACCTCCATCCAACTCAGTGTAATTTGGGTCTTCCAAATGATTATAGAACTCTCTAATTAAAAGGGATGAAAACCCCTCTGGAGTAATTATTGAAAGTATACCTGCATTCGCAAGCCGATCATAGATATGATCATGCCTTGGCGAATCAAATTCAATATATTTCGCAACTCCAACAATAGCTTTCTCCACCCCAGGAAAAACTTGATATGAACTATGTGCATCTTCCGAAGTACTCCTTCGAGCTTTGGAACTGGAAGCCATTCTGCAAATAACATAAAAATTTGGATTAAACATGTGTTGTGCACTGGAACACTGTCGCCCAGGTGACAGTGACTGTCGGAAATTTCCGACAGCTCTCCAAGTGAACTTCTCTCAAAATTTTTTACATATACTTCCAGATCTACTCAAAATCAAGGTTATTTCAACAACAAGTTTAAAAAAAAAATTATATATGTCTTTCAAATCAAAATCTTCTCCATCTTCTTACTATTCATCATCTTCAACCTTCCTTCAAAAGGAAAAACTTCCATTTTTAAAATTAAACTATGAAAAAAATGCAAACCTTCAACCACAAAAATCACTTAATCAAAACATTTTTAACAAAGATCCAACAAGATCCACTTGTTTTAAACTAGATCAACACTTTTCAAATCAAAAAAAAAAAATTCAAAACCTACACCATTCATCAAAAAATCAAAATGAAAACTACTTTTTCCTTCTTCTCTTCTATCAAAATCACAAATCCCTAAAAAATTTTGAGTTAAAAACATAAAAATCAAAAAACATACCTTAGATCTAGGGATATCGCCGACTTCCGACAGCTCTCTCTCATTTTTAACTCCAGGAAATGATGCACAATAGGGTTTGACTCGGTCCACAGCCGTATTTATATTTTTGGCTGTCGCCCAAGCGACAGTGACTGTCGGAATTTTCCGACAGCTCCAAATTTGCTAAATCTTTATTTTTGGCCCCTTTGAAGATTTACAATAGTTATATGTCATTATTAATGCTTCACCTCATGACTTGATGACAAACCATGTGCTTTTTATTTTAAAAAAAAATGACTCTTACATGATTATATGATTTCATTTCACAGCTATCATCGTATTGACACTCCTACTTAGTTGTTTAGACCATTGGAAATTATTTTCGCATGCCTCTAAGTATGAGAAATTGTTTATCTATCATAATGAACTATCACGTTCACTTCTTTTGATCAATACGTATGCTTTTTTATTTAATTTATACATGCATCATATTTGCTTTAACATAATAAAATAGCACTTCATAAATACAACTTTCAACCTTGATTTGTTAGCACAACAAAATATACACCATCTTTTGCGATTCAAGTGAATTCAGAGATCCTTGGTCAATTACAAAAAAAAATCAATATCTCAAAATTAAGATATCACAACATTTGTGATAAAAAAAAGTTTAAAATAAAGACAAGGATACTCCACCAAGCACTACTTACCCTCCTGATAAGTCTTAATGAGCATTGTGAGGTTAAGCACCTTGGAAAGAATTGTAAAGTGTCTTGTGCAAAAGAAAACTGGTTTTCTATTAATCTTGTGCTATATCTTCAAAGTCAAAGTTGACTTTATATGCTTTTATTATGTTCTCCATTTCAATGATCATGCAAATTAAATAACTTCATATGTTTGATCTAAGTATCACATGTACACATCATTATGTTATATAAACATTCATCTCATGAGAATTGGACCGAAAATATTCCATACTTCTATACACTTTTGTGTCTTTCTATGATACTTTCAAATGACGTTACTCATGTTTAAGTTATTTTCTTTCATTACTTCATATGGCTATACCATCTCTTCATGAGTTTATTCATACTATGGCATATTAATATTATTTCATTAATTTCAATCATTTCCAACATGTAATATTATTTCCAACAAGTGCTTCCGCTTACTCTTCATTTCTATATCCTATATTTTTTCCCTTCAGACCTACTCTTTTATCTATTATTAACTTTTGCTAATACCAAAAGGGGGAGAATTAAAATTATAAAAAGAAAAATCACAAATCTATTACACCTAAATATTCCTCCAACACAATACATCATATATTTAGGGGGAGCATATATTTAGGGGGAGCATTCATTTAGGGGGAGCTTTCATCTAAATGGAGATTATTTATTTTAAGAGAAATATATCATGTTAGTTTGTGCACACACCAAATGTTAAAATCAACAATCTAAATAGATTTGATTTCTTTTTATACGGATTTATTATTATCAAAAGGGGGAGATTGTTGGAGCATGCGTCTCGCACTCCTCCGGTTTGATAATAACAAAGTCTCGTTTGTATTTGATTCTACTTTTATTAATGGTGTGCAGGTAACAGGTATGAGATGTTCACATTTCTGCTGGAGCTAAACTTGAATGTGGGAAAAATTCACTGTCGGAAAATTCTGACAGCCGCTGTCGCCCAGGCGACAGCAGAGAAGTTACAACTACTTCCCTCCACGGCAAAACGACGAAAGGCAGTTTTGAGCTGTCGGAATTCCGACAGCGATGTCGCCCAGGCGACAGCTCGGAGGTTACAATAACTGCCCACGACTCCACCCACGACCGGCAGTTTTGCACTGTCGGAAATCCGACATCGATGTCGCCCAGGCGACAGCTCAGCGGTTACAGCAATTGCCCGCACGACAGCACTACCAGCGGCATAGCGGCAGTTTAGCGCTGTCGGAAATTTCCGACAGCCACTGTCGCCCAGGCGACAGTGATTTTCTATAAAAAGCCTCCTTGTGTTCGTGCATTCAAGTTTTGCCAATTCCAAGTACCTTCCTGAGTGCATACGAACCAGAGAGCTCCAGAACCTCTTCAACTCCCATTTGTGCCAAGAAGGATTGAAGATTGAAGACGAGATCGGGCGCGCTTCTTCATCAACGATCATCTCGAGGCTTCAACAATCCATTCAGAGATTTGAAATTCTAGGGAGTTGTCATTTCCATATTGTATTTTCATCTACACACATTTCATTTTATATTGGTAGAGAAATCGTCGTCTTGCGTGCGGCGTCTAAGTCCTTGCGCGGCTTAGGGGAAAATCGCTTCCTTGTGCGGAGCATCCAAGTCCTTGTGTGGCTTGGTGGGAAATCGTGGCCTTGTGTGCTACGTCTAGATCTTGGGAAGATCTAGAGGATAGACTTGGGCTTGGTCTTGGGAGAGACAAGCGATAGCCTTCCGATCCTTGGGAGAAGGATTGGTAAACAAAAAAATTATTGTATTTTTTATTAACATAATTGTGCCTTGATCTTAAGCATTGTTAAGATCATTTTTATTGTATGCAAATTTCATGATAAATAAAATTATGCTCTTTTCACTAATTGCAAATTTGTTTGCTTAATTCTTTATCTTAGAAATTTGTGTTTGATTTAATATAAAAATTACTTTGGTTTGAAAGTGTCTTATAAGTAATTTTTAGTTAAGTAAAAATCTTTATATTTTAGACACACCCTTATTCATCCCCCCCTCTAAGGGCGTCATACGATCCAACACCATCTAGGAGAGAAATCGGGCTCAATTGAGCCCTATCCCATGTGAGAAAGAGGGAGAAATCCCGAGCTTTTCTCCTAGCTCGGGATTGCCGGAAAAGCCTCTCTAGCGGTCGTGCTGCCGCTTGGCGATAGCTACCACCTCAACGGAGGTGGTGGTGGCAGTGGCCGACCGGGGAGGTGGATGTATGGATGGGAAATGGAGCATCAAGTTGCTCTAGATTGGGGCAATCCTAGCCGTTGGATAGAGGTGGAAGATGACCAGGAGCCCTCCAATCTTACCTCAAGATTCATGCAGGATTTAATTTATGCACTATGTAGTTTGTATTAATCTGTCACATATATTATAGTGCATAGATTAGTTATTTTGAAGCCCTTAGAGGCCATTTCATGAAAAGTGACTAGAGACAACAGTTGTAGATCTAAGTGTCTATTTTAATTAGAAACTTGAATCAGCTCATTTGGAGGACTGTATCCCCCTGTAGAGTAGTTTTGGTGGGACTGGTCCTAATGTATGACAGAAATTATATTATGAATATCTCTTAGATGGTAAGTCCAATGGAGCTGAAATTTGGCTCATGCATGCATGTGCCCTAGTACTATCTTGTGCCCCCAAATCAGATTTTTAGGAGAAAATTTCTCTGTGGTTTTGTTCATTAATTGATTTATCAAATTAATGATATTTAACGAGTTGGACCACTCAAAATAACCTCAAATTTGGGTGGCATGCTTATTAGGTAATTATCTGACCCTAGTTAAATTTTGAGTGCAATTGAACCACTACATGTTGGGTTATTCCACTTGCATGTCTTTGCATGATATGTGTTGTGGTGTGCATATAGCCAAAAAGAGGATTTGGGATTTTTGACACACTTGACTTGATCTTAGCCTCTGATGTTTTGACCACATCTTCTTCATGACATAATACATCACCTCAGACAAAATTAGGATTTTTTTTAGGAATAAAAATCCGAGTTAATTCATTAATTCGTCCTTGACCAAGTTGTTCACACAATGAAGCTGACCCTCCGTCTCCTTGGAATGATTTCCTTTGGCAGGCGAGCCCATGTCGAAAGTAGCAAATAGTAGAGATCACGAGCTAGATTGGACTTCACACCCTTGAAGTCGCTCACAATGGCTCCACGGAAGAAGTGACATACCTATCTCAGTCATGGCCCCCCTATTTATAGGGGTCGAACACCGACTCTGTGAGGCTGAGTCCAAGGCGAAGTCCATCAAGGACTCATAAGCTCGCCAAATGGCGAGGAGATGGCCAGATGGCGGTCAAAAATCTCAAAGGGCGAAATACATTTCAAAACAAAGAATTGCAGCTCACGACTCTTTTTACAACTATGGGCGTCCCGTTAGCCGCAATAGTCATAGTCTTCACGCTGGTAATGATATTTATGGAACTCAGTTCGACCGCAATGTTTACACTAATCATGCAGATGGTCGCGGAGCTCTTGATATCCACGACGGTCACATTGGACATCACATTTAAATCTATAATATTGAGAGTTATTTGAGATATTATTAAATGAAATGATATTTTTATTCCACAGGATAATCCATAAATCTCCTCTAATCGTTAATTCTTCACTTTGTAATATTAAGATATTATTAAATGGAGGTTGTGCATAAGTAACTGCGTGTGTATTCTAAAATCATAGAAACACAGGCAAATTTAATAGTTTCATTATAAGGATTATTTTGATAATAAAAACAAACCCAATCAGCAATAAAGCAATCCGACAAATATCACAACCGTCAGACAACCGAACATAAATTATATATCAACGGTAAAACCAACGACACGTCATCGATCCCCATGCTTCCCGTTCCAGCCAATTATGGTTCACCTTATTGAGACTTTTTAATCCATCAGCGCCATTAAAGTTTCTTCTTCCATCACTCGCTTCTTTACCCTAATAGTGGCTCCGATTCTTTAATAGCTTTCCGATTCCCGATTCCCGATTCCCGATTCCCGTTCTAATGGCGCCGAAGAAACCAGCGCGGAAGAAGCCTTCCTCCGAGAAGCCGGCGGAGGAGAAGGAGGACAAGATGGAGGCGGCGGAGACGACGCCTGCCGGAAAGAATCCGAGCGCAGAGAAACGCGCTCTGTCGTCGAATGACGGCAGTTCCTCCGGTGACAAGAAGAAGAAGAAGTCAAAGCAGAACTACAAGCCTTTAATCTTAGATGCCTTGAAGGAAGTCTACCCTTGCCGTGGGATCTCAAGAAGGTCTTTGACCTTCCTGAACGATTACGCAAACGACTTCATAGAGAAAGTCTGGCAGGAGGCTGATTGCATCGCTGAGGAGAATTCTATCGACATCATCACCCCTCGCGAGCTCGACGCTGCCGTCTACCGCATCTTTCCAGAAGATTTCGCCAAAGGCCTTGTTTCCGAGGCTAACAGGACCTATGCCAAGTTTCTCAGTGATGCGAACCAATCAGGAGACGGCCATGAAGTGGCGATCCAATCAGGGAACCCGCAGGACGTGGCGGAAGTCTAATACTAATATGCAGGGGTGTTTTTAGACAGGAAGAGGCTGTTGTTCTTTACGTTTTTGTTCATGTCTGTTCTTCCATCTTTCGACTGGTGTTTTGCCATTGACGAAGAGCTCCCTGGCTCGCCCTCTCTGTAACTGTCTGTTCAGGAGAACTTCCTTAAGACAGTGAATCTTTCCTAGCATTCTCGTATACATTCATAAGTGTATTGCTGCAAGTGTGGATTCTTGATCTGATATTGATATAGCTGATACTGTTTCATAATATCTTTCGATCTTGCACCGATATTGTCTGGATCGTATCACTCAGTTCTTGATCTTTCTTCATCCACACATCTATCGTTGTAGTTGCATCATCTTTAGTATGCTATATATATATGCTGCAGGAATTAGGTTATGTTTTTTTTTAATGTTATTTGAAGTGTCGAGTCAACCGTCAAGCCCAGCTTCTCCTACGTGATGGAGACCTGGCTTGCGTATTTTGATCCATCCGCTGTGATTCAATATGAACTTATTGTGTTTAGTTTGATGTGATCACTGGTTTATTGAATTTACTCTTGTGTTTGAGTGGTCTCTCTTGTTCCTGAAGTTTAAGAACGCATCATGCTGAGCTTAAGTTTAAGAACGCATCATGTTTGATTGGTCTCTCCTGCTCTTTTCACTTCACTAGTTTAAATTACATCCCTAAAATATGATATTAATATGTACCAATAATGATCTTTTGTAGTAACTAGTAATTGTATTTTAATTTATTAACTCTTCTTAGTCCTTGCAGAATTTTACTTTCATGTAAATATCTTCTACAATATGTTTCAAGTGATGCATTATATACATAGACAAAAAAATTGTACATACATAGCAGCAACAAAATTAAAAACACATCAAGAAAAGGAAAAAAATTAGTAAAATACTTTGCGCAAGTAATGAAAAGACATTTAGTATAATGTTTCACCATTTTTGTGTCCTACTCTTAGAATTCTTTCAAAGTTCTCAAAAGAGATTTAGATAAGCAAATAACCTAATAAGTCTATAATAGTCATTTTTGGTACCCAAATATGCCACCATGCTTCTCTAGTTTCTTTTATTGAATGATTGGTTTTCAACATTTTGGTGCACAAAATATGGTGTTCAAAGTAGAAAAATAGCATTTGTGTTTGAGGTGTGCCTCATCTTTCTTTTTGGTACCCACATGCTCTTATTTATAGAATCTCCAATATACACGGATGATCTAGGTTTCAAAACTATTTTCAGTACTCATGAAGGTGACGATTTGGCGATGGCAGTTAAGGCTCATGCATCAACCTCTTCAGTGCTCATGAAGGTGATTTTCCCATTGCGAAACTATTTAAGGCTTTTGGTGTGCTTGATTTCTTTCGTGTTGAAAGGGTTCTCATTTTGGATATATGTAGATGTTCTGCTTTAGGAAGTATTAAAAACTATATGAACGAATAGGCATGTTAGCTAACTAAAGTAAGGATTTGTAAAATTAATTGTCTTTGTTTTAAACAAGATTGTTAGGCATGTTAGCTCTCTATGCTTTAGAATTGTCCATATAGGCCCAGGTGGTAAAATTGTATCCGGTTAGGCAATTCTTATATGAATTGATAAATAATAAAATTTATAATTAAAATTTCTTCTTAAAGAACACTGTTCATGCAGAACTCATAGAGACCTAGAGACTTACACGTATGTAAGATGGATGAATACAAGTTATTAATTATTACTGTGGATGCCTCTCTGTTATTTTCTCTCCATCATGGCAATGTCTGTTGCATCATAATGAGAATTATTGGTGTAGTCATCATCCTAATTCCCATCATCTCAATTCCCAAAACTATTTGTTATTATTATTAATCTATATGATGCATATTAATTATCATGGTAATCATTCCACTAATATGGCAAGCTTATTGTACTCTTTGATAATAGAATATTGGGTACTTTATGCTTCAACTGCCCCTTACCAGATGATCAATATGGTGCTTTAAGCTCATTGTGGAAGCTAAAGATTTATCCTGGTTTTAAAGATATACCTTTAACCAATATGAACGAATAAGTAATAGCTTTTTTTTATTTCATTCATAGGTAACCAGTCCTATTTATTCATAAGTCTACACCAATGTCATATCTATTAATATTGATTTTTTTCTACAATACTGCAGGTTTAGCCCGAAGGGAGATGAACGTTTCTGCTCCACGATTTCAGCCACCTAGGGCTCCATTTCTAAGGTACAAATGACTCTTTTCTCTCATTTCCGTCTGTTTCGCACCCCATTCTACCCATGCTCATCATGATAGGTTCTCTTAGTGTGTAATGCCTTTAATAATAATTTAGTAAAGAATGCCTTGTTGTGCCTGAACACGGGCAGTGGATGGACACCTTCTACTGAAACCACCATTCACGGCTATATTTGAATATCTACAGGTTGGTGAGAGTAGCATTTATTAAGAATTAGATGGTTTATATAAAATTAGTCTGGATAGTATAACAATTGTGAAGTAAATACCCTTGATATAGGTTGCGATCACTGCGAATAATGTTTTGAATTTCTGACTGATTTTCATGCACCTCTACTTGTTCTATGAGCCTAAAGAACTATTACATCATATATATATATATATATATATATATTATCTTAGTGAGGTGGCATGCTGTGGTGCCCCAGTCTGACCCATACCATTTTGCATTTACAAGGGTGTGTTACAAGGAGCGTGTGATACTCTTGATTTCTATCTATATGATTTGAGGGAGTGCATTATTATGCATCCTAGGCTTGTTATTACTTAGTTATTCAGCAATTAGGCAGAGAGTTCTTACACTAGATCCATCTGCATTTTCCCTGTCTAGAAAAGAGGAATAGCATCTGAAATTTCTATGAAATATTAGATGTAAACTGTTATATAAGTTCTCAGTGCTTGTGTGTGCATGCAAGTGCTACTTGCTTACATCATTGAAAATTCTATCCCGCATTCTTTCACTATTTTTTAATGATGCATTGTGAGGGGGTCTGATATATCTTCTATTCTATACTTGATTTGCTCATTTCCATGTAACACTCCTACCTAGTTTGACATCAATTCATAAGCCTGACCGAAACTTATGATGTGAAGCAAACTAAGCAACAATATAAAATTAGTATCATAACAAGATTAACTAAAGTTTACAGCGGAAATAAATGATTGGAATTAAAATTAATTAAGTACCTTAAAGCTTGGAACACAGAGCCCACTAGGAAGTATCTGCAAACAACTTGACCCGTATTTCCTGTAATGAAAATTTCGAAAACGGATCAACCCACTGGTGAGCAAGAAAGACTTTCCCCCAGTGACACTAAAAATATAATTTGATTAGATTATAGGAGCATGCTTTTAAAATAACATTTTTATTCTAATAAATGTAAACTATGCTCTATACATGCTTTTCTATAAAGTACTTGAACCTTTAAATGTCTGATTTATCAATTAAAATTAATTAAGTACCTTAAAGCTTGGAACACAGAGCCCACTAGAAAGTATCTGCAAACAACTTGACCCGTATTTCCTGTAATGAAAATTTCGAAAACGGATCAACCCACTGGTGAGCAAGAAAGCTTTCCCCCAGTGACACTAAAAATATAATTTGATTAGATTATAGGAGCATGCTTTTAAAATAACATTTTTATTCTAATAAATGTAAACTATGCTCTATACATGCTTTTCTATAAAGTACTTGAACTTTTAAATGTCTGATTTATCACGTGATCTTAAACTGAACTTTTTTTAGTTTTCAAAATCATTATTCTATAGAGATTTCTAAATTTTAACTTGCTTTTGTAACTGAGATGTCTCATATTTTCTATTCTTATCATTCTTAGTTAAGTAGATTTGAATGCACATTCTAACGATTCGAGTCCCTACTAATGATCATATGTATTCTAGTGTCTCTCTGTCACATACATGGACTCGAATCTACTAAACTTGTATGGGGTGTCAACTCCCAAACTTGAGGCTCATAAGGTCTGCTACGCCCTATGAGTATGATGGTGTGCCTCCATAAATCATGATGAAAAATACCTCTCATGCCCCCTTTCTGAACTAATCATCTAGTGGTTGGTACGATAAATATATTATGTCGTCCACTTAAGGCCACTAATTTGAGGCTTATTGCATATCTTAACCTTTTGTTTTTAGTCTAATTGCATAAAACATCTTCAACTGGTTAGTTCATGCGTTAAGATGTTATTCTGCGCTGATCTGTATGTCGAGATATACCAACTTAATTGACATTTAGTATGAATTCATATGCTACTGATAATAAAATTTAACATATGTTTTGTAATTCATTATTTGTCTAAATATGAATTCATGTGCTACTGATGATTCAATTTTTCGTGAGTACTGTAATAAATTATTTGTCTGACTATGAATTCATGTACTATTGATGGTTTGGTCTCACGTGTGTTCTATAACTATTATTTGTTTAAATATGATTTCATGTAATATGTTACGGGCCCTGGACTGAGAGCGCGTGCAAGGGGGAAGAGGCGGGAAGTCCTCGAGGGAGGAGGAGGAGACCTTCTTGGAGCCTCGGGGAGCTATGGCTGGCGGTGGTTGCTTGCGGCTTGCGGCGATGTAGGAGGAGGGCTTTGCGGGGTCGCAGGAGTCGTAGAGCGGGAGCGGCTAGGGTGCTGGTAGGGTGTGTCGGCAATTAGAAGAGGGTTAGATAGAGAGAGATAGGGAATTTGAGAGAGAGAGAGAAATAGGCAAAATTAAAATAACTTTTCTTCTCCCTTCATCAAGGTTCCCACCCGGGTACTAAATAGTCACACCCAAAATGCCCCCTCCTTGGGCTTAGACACGGAGGATCAAAGTGCATAGTAAAATATAAAATAGGACTAGATAAAAGTCTGCGATATACGCGACCAAAACGGGACCATAACATCTCCACCCTGCTTGACTACAAGCTTGCCCTCAAGGTTGTTCTGTGGTGCCGGTCGGCGTCAGATCCCCTGTGTCTGTGTCAGCATTCCGTTCTGCTGCGGGGTCGTCTACCTCCAACCAGAAGAGGCGCTTGCAGCGATGTCCACGGATAAATGGCTCGTCGCAGTTGTAACAGAGGCCCTTAGCACGACGGTTATCTCTTATGTGGACAGTCGACGAATGGTGGGGGAACGGTTGGCCTCGCGGTCCAGAGGGCGCGCAGTACGATTGGGCCCTTCAGTGTTTGGGTGATGTAGATGAGGGCGATCCAAGAGCAGACGCTTCTCGCAGATGCGAGCCAAGCTCATTGCAGTCGTCAGATCTGCGGGGGCCTGAAATTCCACGTCCATGCGTAGGCGCTCATGGAGTCCCGCCGTAAAGATGGGCACCTGCTGTGTCGGAAGAACTGAAGGAGTGCGGGCCAGGAGGACCTGAAACTGCTTGAGGTACTCGTCGATCGGACCAGACTGCCGGATAGAAATGAGATCTCCCAAGGTATTGCTGTGGAGGGGTGGGCCGAAGCGGAGGGTGCAGCTCACTTTGAAATCCTCCCATGATAGGAGTGGTTTCTCCCGTTGCAGTTGGGAAAACCAAAGTTCGGCGGGGCCCATTAGGTGGAAGGAAGCAATATTGAGCCATTCTTCCCCAGGGGTGCGTTGATGGGCGAAGAACTGCTCACAACGAGAAAGCCAGGCCAAGGGGTCTTCGTGGCCATCGAATATTGGGAAGTCCAGCCGCATGTATCGTGGCACACTGTTGCCCTCATGTCGCGGTTGGAAAATCTCCGGCGGGGTTGGCGGAATAGGGACGTCATTGGAGGAGCCCGCTGCCTGTTGGTCCTGTCGGTTAGCAGCAAGCTGGGCTGTGATGGTGCTGATGAGGGCAGTGTTGTTATCTGCTAGGAGCTTAGCGAGAGACTCAAAAATTAGAGCAAGAGAGGGCGGTTCGGCCATTGCTGGAGCGTTGATGGCGTCAGAGGGGTTGGAGGACGGCTGGAACGGCGGCGGTAGCAGCCCAGTAGAGGCAGCGAGCAAGGGGGCCCCGTCGATGGAGGAGCCGAGTAGAACACGCTGTGGAGTAGGGATGGCAGAGAACGTTCGGGGCGGAGCTGGTCGGATTGGAGGCAGAGCAGGTCGGAACGGAGGCTGCTGAACGGAGCAGGTCAGAGCGGGTCGAAGCATGGCGGGAGGGAGCTGGACGAAGCTGGACGGAGCAGGTCGGGGCGTAGGCGGCTGGGTGAAGGAGGTCGGAGCGGAGCCGGTCACGGTAGAGTTGATCGGGGCCGCGGGCAGTAGATCTGGAGTTTGGGTTGATGGGAGGAGAGTACCCTCTGATACCACGTTGTTACGGGCCCTGGACTGAGAGCGCGTGCAAGGGGGAAGAGGCGGGAAGTCCTCGAGGGAGGAGGAGACCTTCTTGGAGCCTCGGGGAGCTATGGCTGGCGGTGGCTGCTTGCGGCTTGCGGCGATGTAGGAGGAGGGCTGTGCGGGGTCGCAGGAGTCGTAGAGCGGGAGTGGCTAGGGCGCTGGTAGGGCGTGTCGGCAATTAGAAGAGGGTTAGAGAGAGAGATAGGGAATTAGAGAGAGAGAGAGAAATAGACAAAATTAAAATAACTTTTCTTCTCCCTTCATCAAGGTTCCCCACCCGGGTACTAAATAGTCACACCCAAAATGCCCCCTCCTTGGGCTTAGACACGGAGGATCAAAGTGCATAGTAAAATATAAAATAGGACTAGATAAAAGTCTGCGATATACGCGACCAAAATGGGACCATAACATAACACTGTTGGTTTGATTTCACAAGTGTTCTATATTAAATTGTTTGTCTGGATCTGAATTCGTGTACTACTGATGATTTGATTTTGCGTATATTCTACAATAACTTATTTGTCCGTGGATATTGTCGTGCACTGATTTGTACGTTGAATTTAGTTAACTTAATTAACATTTAATACGAGTTCATATGCTACTGCTGATTCAATTTCATATGGGTTCTGTACTAAATCATCTATTTATTATCATGCATTACAAGGCTACGAGCATTACAATATCACATGTGTTCTGGCACGACAAATAAATAAATTTACAATAAGTGGTATGCTTAGCCGAAAGGGAACGAATTTCTTACAACGGTATTGCGGCACTCATAGATGCGATGTAGCGACATGTTTCTTTATAAAAAAAATATTCTGAAGGCCCAAAGTTGTTCTCCGATTGTCAACGAGGCTTACCTCTTCAAATCTCCTCAAAACCCTAAAATGATTGAGTTTTTACATTATTTTTTCTTTATCTTAACCTTTTGTCAAACGATCGTGACCAGAAAAGTCGACCTCACCTAGGGCTGGAGACACGATCCTCTGCAAAAGTGAAGACGCCCACTCTCGACTTCTGGAATCTGGGAAAGTGGGGATAGAGAGTCCTAGTATTATGCATTTGGAAGGAGGCAGGAGAAACTTAGAGCTCATGGGTGAAATCAGTTCTTTGGCGATTACCTGCTTCGAACCACGATTGGAGGAGAAGCCTTGTGCTGAAACATCACTGGAAGGATTCGGCGGGCCTCCTCAGGCAGCAGGGGATTAGCATCTAGGGTTTCTGGAGGAGGGGGGAGGATCAACCACTCCAGTCGACCAGTCAAGGCGTCTGTGAGAGGAGAGGAGTGTGGCGGTTTCGTTGATCGGCTGCGAGAAAAAACCGAGCGACGGTTTTGTTCTTTCGTGTGGCTGGGAGGGAGAGAAAAAGAAAGGCTGCAGGGTAGAGTCGTCTATGTTGTTAAAGGCGTGCTTCAGGCACGCCTAAGGCTCAAGGCTCACCAGGCTCTGAGGATTGCGTCTTCGTGCGCCTTATTTGTGACTTTGGAACATAAAAGTCACACATGAGTTAGATTTTTGTTGTAATTTTTTTTAAAAAAATTAAGAAAATAATAATGAAAAACCCAATCATTTTTGATTGATTTAGTGTTTGTGAAAGATAATTGTGCGTTGAGATTTAGAGTTGATGCAAGTGATCACATTGATTCTATTTTTTATGAGATATAAATGATAGTAATGAATGCTTAATTAGTAAGCTAGATGAAGAATTTGATCGAGAAGCTAAAATAATGTTTGATGCTGCTTATTTAATATGGATGCGGTTGCGCCTTATCTTCGTCAGGCGCGTGCCTGCGCCCTGGGCCTCGTGCCTAGGCTCTAAGTCCCCTTTGCGCCTTTAATAACTAAGAGAGTCGTGAATCACAATTTATTATGATAGAGGAGCGGCGGTTAGCGTGAGCCGGATTTAGGGCTTTCTGATTTTAATTACAAAAATGACACCCTTTCAACAAGTGCACTCCCGCGAAACCCTAAGTCGCGTCTAATTAAATTTTACAAATTTCCTTATTTAAAAATTTTTTATATGATTTACCCTTTTTCTTAAATGAAAATTAGTCTTAGCGGGTATAAATACCTTGATATGCTCATGATGCCAATCTTTATCACGCGCACTCGGCTCCTGAAATTAAGATAAGCGGCTCTTAAATTTTTGGATGTTACATTCCAATAGGTGTATTTTCCTCCCTTGAGCTCATGTTTCTACTTTTGTTCAAGTATATCAGGCCTAGTAAACATCATATTTTCTTTTGTAAGTAATGGTTTTACTTTTTTGATTGCTGCATTATGATGAATACATTTTGCTTTCTTTGAACTTTTCATTACCAAGAATGTTGTAGTTGTATAATCACTAATTTGCGGAGAAAATTGCTCATATTTTGTTATCAATTGTTAGAATATAAATGTGATCGCGCGGTTAAAACCTGTGACCCCGCCTTGCGGTTAGTGCGGTTAGCTTTATCTAACCGCACCTTGCGGTCTGTTCGGTTAGCCATGACTAACCGTCTGTTGTGTTGATGAAGATCGGCGGATGCATTCTAAGTACCTGCCCATATGTGATGTGTTGTGGGCGGTTAGCTTGTCTAACCGCACATCATCTGCGGTCAGGACATTTGTGACCGACCTGACCGCCCTTCTCTCCCTTGTAGTTTTGTATAATATTAGTCCCACATCTCTAATATGTAATCTCTCTCACCTCCTTCGTTCTATATAAAGGCGGTCATACCTTTGTAATATTCAGTTTTTTTGGAAATAAATAATTCTTTTATTTTCAATATCCCATGTGTTATTGTTAATTGCGGTTAAAATATTTCCAAGTTCTCACATCAATTACGCTAGAACTTAAGATTTCTTTGTTTTGATTTCCTCCCCTATTGCACCTGAGCTCGCTTGGGCCACAACATTGGGACATTTCTGCCTGCAATCAACTCAAAGAACCGCTTGCCCATTATCAACCAAACATAGCCAAAGTGATTTTGATCTAGTCCCTTGTTTGTTTTGGTAAAAACCAACAATAATAGATTTAGGAATGAAAAATAGATTCTTGATTCGTTTAAGGGTCTTAAGTTTTTAATGAACATAATTTTTATGCATGAAATTTAGGTTTTTATTGGACCTTCTTGATAAATCTTGAATCCTTTAGGGGTAGACAGTTGGAGCAGGTTGGCTGTTGTGGAATAGAAGGCCTACAACTGGGGGGGGGGGGGGGGGGGTAAGATTATGATTGGTTTTTTTAGATTCTTTTTAAAAGAAATGATTTTCATTGGATAATGGATGTCGTGTTAAGTAGGTATTCGAGCAACAATGAATGTAAGATAACTAATTCCTTACATTTAGTAATTATAATAATTAATAAAAAGATGAAGTCAAACACCTATGTGATAATAATTTTAACAGACTCAAAAATTAAATCTAGCTTAACCAAAGCAGTTGACCTAGGCTAGTATTTCTTTGTCCTATTTCATCGTTTGTTTGTCCTATTTCATCGTTTCTTTGAAGTTAAACTTGATGCAAAGATTGTTATTTTTCTGCTCACAAAATTTATTATATCCTTAGATTTTTTGGAATTCAAAGACTGATATTTTTCATCAACAATTATATATCTATGATGTATTTTAGGGTTTCATGGTAATGTGCAGCTTTTAGAATTTCACATATCAAATGCATGTTCTTTCCATAAAATTTTGTACATATTCACCTTCTTACATGGAAAGCTATGGTATGAAGTGCTGGTTCAATTTTAGCATTTCTCCCTTTTTACATCCATTTTTGACATGCTATGTTTTCAAACTTGCTTCACTAGAATGTAATGTTCTTCTGATTAGAAACTCTGAAATGTCCTTAGGTGATTTTTTACATGATAATCTTCTCAGGCTATGCATGTGTTGTGTATATTTATGCTGGCATGGTGTTTCTTGGTCACACTTGTAACGATGTGGTCATGAATGCTGGCATGGTGTTTTTAGATGTACGAATCACTTCTTGCTTGCTCTTGCATGTTGTTCAATTCCTAAATCCTGGCATTAGTCAACTATTTCTTTTTCTCTTATCAATGAAAGCTCTCCAGTGATTGCCGTTACGTTTCTTTCATTCTTTATTACCCTGACCAAACAGTTCCACATTTTTAATCTCTAATGATGATAATGATTTCTTTTTTACTATTTTATATACTTCAAATACTTTTTTTTTTACTAATTTATATACTTCAAATACTTTTTTTAATAATTTTTTTTCCTATTTTGTTAGGTAGTTTTCAAGTATTCTCATACTTTCTTCAGTAATTTGAAGTAATAAATTTTATTTTCAATTCTTTAGTATTTGCCAGGGTTTTTGGCCATGGCAAATAGTTTTTTAAAAAATATATAAAATATTAATTGTCACGGTTTGGGGCTGTGGCAAATAATCAGATCAATTGTCACGGCTTAAAACCGTGGGAAATAGTTTTTTTTTACTAACGAATAGTATTTGCTATGGGGTGAAATCTCATTCCAGAGGGGAATTGAGAAGACCCTCCGCTTGGTGGAGAGGGAATTTGGATGCAGCGTTGCTGGTCTTGGAGTTGGTGACCTTTTCGAAGATGGTGACTCTGACGTAGATGTTATCGGTTGAGTCGTTACGTGTACTTTGTTCGTACTGTATGTTGTTTTGCTTTGATAGCTTGTAGCCTCCCTTTGCGGGGCGTCATGTATTGTTCGGTCGCATGTGTCGCGAATCTTGCACTTGCTGTATTTGTTTTAGTACTCCCTTGCTCTTGTGCATCGTTATGAGATGGCTTCATGTTATTTGTTCAACTTTGATGCGCTAATGTTGCTAGCGAGGATGGTAGCTACTGATGACGATGATGTTGACTCGCATCGGTGGGAGGACTCTTACTCCAACGCATCGTCAGCATGGTTTCACTTTTCTTGAAATATTAGTAATAACGAGAGGAAGACTTGTTGTGTCGCTGAAGAGTTTTCTCATTCGAACCAATAGCGCGGTCTTACCCATAGAGTGGACCTGCTATGCCGGTGAAGAGCGAGTGCATTCAAACCGGTAGCACGCGGTCAGGGGGATGATGAGCGAAATTCATATAGTGTTTTAGACACTATTCTAGCATAGTTTTTCTTTCATTGCGCTCATCTAATTGATGTTTTCATCCTAAAATCCATTGTAATCAAATTATATGTCATGTGAGCGCATTTAAAGCTAGATAGAGCATTTTTGAGCATTTTCATGCATGAGGGAGATCTTCTCTCCCTCTCTTTTCTATTTTTTTGATTTCATGTTGTGTGTTTGGCTGTGCGGATGTTTATTCTGGAAATGTTGAATGTTTTTTCTGCAAGTACAGTGGTTGTGGTATTGTCCAATGCTGAATATTTTTCCTGCAGGTACAGTGGTTGTGGTATTGTCCACGCGTGCCTCGGTCATTTTCTAAGGAGGCCAATACTCGTGCATTTTTCTTCACGCACGAGTAGTGGCCGCTCTGCTCACAACCACTGGTCGTGCGTGGTCTTTTGCACGTCATCGACTTGATCCCCTCTCGATCGGCTTGATGTGTCCACTACACCTGCGTTTTTTCTTCTCGCATGAGTAGTGGCACCTCGGCGCACGACCACTGGTCGTGCGCGACTATGTGCATAAGATCAACCCGTGAAACGCACTAGTAAACGCACGGGCAGTGGTAGGGTTGATATCTAGTCGATTTCGATCGATTTCAGTCCAGCTTGATATCGAAATTTTTGACTCGAAGTCGAAATCGATTTGATTCCGAGCCAACTCGAATCAATTTTGAGTATGCTCGAAATTAATTATTTTTTTATAAAAAATTATTTATTACACATTAATTATTAATACATGGCGTGCAAGTAATTCGAATCAATGCATGCAAAAATAAGTTATATGTTGGATAAGAAGTTCCTGAAAATAATTTTGTTGCATATTCAAAGACTTTCAAAATATTCTTAATTTTATGAAACATTTGCCATGTTTCTTCAGGAAAGTCTCACACAATCTTTATCTTTTCTAAAGAAATAATGAACTACATATCTATAATGATAAACACTATCAAGCATGTAATAAGTACTATTCCACCTTATTTTCACATCTGAAAAAGACCTCGTGATGTAGAAATTCCTAATAATTTAGCTGATTCAGTAAATGATTTAAGACGCGAAGGTGACCTTATTGTTGAAGCCAGGAAAATCTTAACTCCAAAATTCGGATCATTACAGCCGGAGGCTACTTGCCTAACGGTCTGACAATATGACTTGACTGACGACGACGAAGGAACTAGAAAGATAACAAACAGAATCCCAGGTGCTGCGGCAGGGAGGTCCCATCACGTACCCAAAAGTTCAAAAGAGTCTTCTCCTCCACAACCAACGAATGACCGAGCTTGTTACTAGGAAGGCACTGGCTAGGGAGGATTCTCGCCAATATGGGGGATGAAGCTCTGGTTTTTTGATAAGTGCTCTTCCTGGTACCCCTGGGGATCTATTTATAGACAAATCTTGAGGGAGGGGGTGCATGCGACTATCCCTGGCCCTTTTGAGATGGTTGAGCAAAGGCTTAAGCGAGCGAGTAGGCAAGAACATCGTCGCAGGCTGGCGAGTTGGTTGATGAAAGTCACCTATAGGCGAGTATGTCCAGGCCTTTGACCTTCTCGCTCGGCTGTCTGGGTAGCTCCGGGGGCGTACTCCTTCTCGCCAGTTTGGGGCGAGTAAGGCGCTACTCGCACCCCGGGGTTATATAGTCCCGGTACGCTGTCTGATATCTTCGGTTTGACCATTGACTTTGACTTCTGCATACGTGGCTTTGGACAGGCCCCACCCTCGGAGAATATGGGTTGTACACAATCCCCGCTCTTTGCGAGTAACGAAGATGCTCGGAAAGAACCATCCAACCCGTATTCGACGAGCTGCTTCTGACGAGTATCTATCTTATTCGGAAGCCAGGGGGTCCTTCAAAATCTATAAATAGGGGGGATGGTCCTTCCATGGACACCATTTTTTTTATATCCGACGAGATGTTAACTACCGAAGAAATATTTGCGAAGGCCGAGTTGCTGAGGAAGCTGATGAAAAAGAAGAAGAGTTCTGATTCGTGCAAGAGGAAGAGGGGCTCTACTGATTGCCGCTCCAAGCCGCCAGGCGAGGAGGTAACTCATATTGATCTCGCGGCCTCTTTACCTGAGTCGACCTTAACCCGACCGAACGATGAGGGTTTGGGGAATGACGCCCCCCGACTGTACGCCAAGGACGAGCGTCTAAGCGCCCATCCCGGCCCTCTCCGAGAAGGTGATTATCGTCTTTTTACTGAAATCGTGATACTTCCTTTCCGTTGATGCTGACGCTTTTTTGCAGGTGAGCTTCCCGCGGAGGCGAATGTGCAGATGCCTCTGGTGGAAGAATGCGTGAGTGCCGAGCACTTACCGCCTCCCTCGGTCATTCCCGCGGGCGTTATCCCGCAGCAGGAACCTCTTCGCCAACCACCCCATTTATCAGGGTGCGCGGAGGGCGAGACCCGTTTAACTTTAAAAAAACTCAAGAGTCACCATCTCGCAGCCATCTTCCTCGTCCGGGGTGTTGGATCTGTAGGCGCCCTTAGAGGGGGGGGGGGGGGGGGGGATGAATAAGGGTTTTAAAATTTTGAGATCATGAGAGGAAAAATAATTCTCTGCCGCTACCGCCAACGATAGGTTATCGCTCGGCGTTAGCGATAGTAACAATATTTTTACGTTAGAACAATGTAAAATCACAGAGTACGAATCAGAGATGGAAAGACACACATATTTTCATTATCATTAAATTGAAATAAATGAGATTACAAAAACTTTCCAATGACGCTTGGAAAGAGGCGACAAATGAAAATTCCTTTGGTTTTCTATACCGACCCTTCTCCCAAGGACTGGTTGGCTTTAGCCTATCTTTCCTAGATAAGGCCTCAAGCCGCTCTAGCACTTCCCTCACCGGAAAGTCCTCGAGCACTCCCTAGATCTACACCCTAGACCTAGTCGCCAAACGCGAGACAAATTTCCCCTAGTCCCTGCAAGGCCTTAGCCGCCTTGTGGCGAATTTCTCTACCGAACAATAGATAGAAAAGTTACAATTAAAAACTGAATTAAGACAAGAACTAAAACTCCCTCAAGAAGAACTTGAAGTTGATGTAGATGCGATTGAATCGGTCTTCAAGTTCTTTTGCATTCAAGGACGTTGACGGAGTTATTTGGGCTGCTTCTGAAGGCTCTCACGAGTGCTCTGAAAACAAGGCTTCAATTCGTTCTCCAATATCCAGCCATAATAGAGGAAGCACACATCTTTAAATAGAATGGCAGCTACCGCCTGCGATAGTACGACTGCCCCGCGGTAGACACACGACGCGCACACGGATCGTGGCAGTTAAGGCAACTTCTGAGCGCGAATGGTTGAGATTCCCCTAGCGCGCCGCGGTAACGCTAACGCTCCGCGATAGTGAGATCACCTTCCTTCAGCCAATATTTCCTTCCAAATTTGCCCCTCAATCAACTGCAGACGAGAGGTTTCCAAAAGATACCGCCGGGCGGTAGACATACCGCGCCGCGGTAGAGCATGCAGTTCTTCGAACACAACTTCGTTGACCGGGCTTCTTAATTCGTCGATCTCCGTTTTCGTCGAACGAGCATGCATTTCGTCGAGCGCCAGTTCAGTTTTCAGCGGTTTTTCGTTCTCAGCGGTTGTTAACGTCGGGCGTTAACAACTAACGCGAGCGGTAGCTCTTTCTCAGCGATTTTCTGTCTCAGCGGTTAGCTCTCCCGTTCTCAGTGGTTGCCTTCTCGACAGTTGCTACCGCGGGGCGTTAACAACTAACGCGAGCGATAGCTCTCTTTTCAGAGAATCAGCATCCAGTTCATAGGGTTATATTACTATAGTACCTGCACACTATAAACATAAAACAAGTATGATCAAATACAATAGGATTTGTTATTGTCAAACCAAGAGATGCGGAAAGCATGTTTCAACACGGGGCTCCTCGCACTACAGCCCTAGAAGTACCGAGTATTCATGCTTCTGGGGGAAGAGGAGGGGGAGGATCTTCTTCCGCGGCGCCTACGTCTCATCTTCCTCGACGGCCCAATGTGGCGCCTTCGCCATGCCGTTCTCCTCCTCCTCTTCGGCGGAGGCTCAGCCCTCGACGATTGCAGTCTCCTCGCCGAATAGCTTCACCTCCCCGCCAGGATGTTCCTCGACGAACACCTTCTCCTCGTCATCAATCGAGGGCAGCACTAGTGCGAGCAGGTATGAATGATGCGTCGAAATGACTTTTCGTGGCTCTTTTACTAATTTACCCTTTTTCCAGCTCGAGCGATGTCTCCGGGATCGGCCTTTATCGAGGCACTGATCCTTCCTACTCGCGAGTATAGGACGAAGATGGCTTCTGCCTATCTCGACCTTGAGATGAAGGTCGAAAGGTTGATGGCATACGAGGTACATCAGCGTATATCTCAGCTGGAGGGGTGCGTTGCGAATATCGAGGGATTTGAGCATCGATTGGAGATTGCTGAAGAAAAGCACTATCTCATCTCATCAATGAGCTGGAGCGGCGGATGGCGGACGTGGAGCATCGTTATGATTTGCTGAAGACGGATATGCGCAGTATACATGCGAGTATGGGGTCTCTCGGGACCCTTACTCGCATGGAAGAGCATATTCGTCTCAGCGAGGAGCTTATGGCGAGGGCTAAAGAGTAGATGGGTTTCGCTCGTCAGCTGGGCTTTTCTGGGCGACATTGTACAACCCGTATTCGTCGAGTGGGCCTCTCAAGCCAACTGACGAGACCTGGGTCACCCAGATCATTCGCCCAGGTTAGGATAGGTGGGAGGGCCCCCAGGTCAGTAGAGGTGAGGTGCAGGCAAGAAGGAGTTCGGCGAGTGGTGCCTTCACGGACCATTCGCCCAAAGGTATGGGCATTCACTCAGCTAAGCGGGTGCCCAGCGAGTGGTGCCCTCACGGACCACTCGCCCAGGATGATTTGAGGAGGAAAAGACCCTCATACCCTTGGTGGGTTGCAAATAGCCCTTCGGAACAGCGGAGTTAGGCTGTTAGCAGACCAATTTGGGGTGCTGTTAGTAAAATTAAAAGGCGGATTCATGCTATCTGCAGACCAGCCTAGAAAAATCTATAAATAGACCCTTAAGGGCACCTTGGAGGAGATCCGATTTGAGAGAATTCTCTCCTCTAGGCTAGTTTTGGTTGGCAGCCAGTGCCCTCCAAGGTGCCCGGTTGAGCTTTGGTTTGGGAGGGGAAGCTCTCTAAGATCTTCCGGGTGTGTGGCGGGACCTCCTCGCTTCAGCCTTGGGTCTATTCCTATTCTAACATCCACCGTCAAGAGAGTCTAGTGAGGGAGAAATAAGCATCGGCTACACCCCCCAGTGGGTCCGAACTCAAGAGACCAGTTACTGGTTTCAACAGACATAGCGCGACCTCGGACAGGCGCGATGATCCTTCTGTGAATTAGAACCTTTATCTTCCTCTTGTAATCTATGGACATTATTCAGACTCTATTTGTAGTAGCTTCGAACTGCCTGTAGTAATTTCGAACTTTGCTGGTTAGTCGTGCTTGTGTTACTTCCGTCTTTTGCTTGTCGCTATTTATCGCGAGAAGGTCCCTGGGATTGTCGCTCGTATTGGTGGTATGCAGCTTCGTATCGAGCGAATAGGTAGGTACCTCGCGTGTAGTTAAGTTGCGACCCCCCCTGCGATTTCTATAAATAGGGGGGGGGGGGGGTCGAAGTCGATACGCTTTCCCGAAACCTCTTGAGTATCCAACTATCCCGGAAAGATTCTTCCCTTCTCGATGACGCCTTCTGTGGATGCCGAAGCTCGTCGCCTAAGCTATGCCCAGAACTTCATCGTGAAGAAGTTCAAAAAGTCTGTTACTCGTCAGGACGATCTGGAGAGGTTCGTTCACCGCTAGCTCACCCAGGGATTCCACGCTTGTCTGTCGGCCTCCGGAGAGCGAATAAATACCTTCTCGGGTGGGAAGCTCGCCTTTCCCCTCTCCCATTTCAAGGTTGGGTTTCCCTTCCCCTCTGGCCCGAGTTCTGCCAGATTCTGAGGTACTATGGGTGGGTCCCCGCGCAGATCAATACGAATAGTGTAGCCATCATCGTCGGCTACCTGTGCTTCCCGCGGTCCGAGAAGATCGCTTTTGATCTTGATGTTCTTAGGAAGGTCTTCTACATGGCTGCGTCCAAGGAAGGGGTTGTCTACTTCGGCAGCCATCACTGCAAAGTGTCAGGAACCTCGAACAAGGTTCATCAGTGGAACGAGAAGTTCATCTTCGTATTCAACGACTTCTCGCAGATACCTGTTCGACCGCAGCAGAGACCGGCTGCGTCATTCATCACCCCTTCGCTTCGCGGGGCCGCGAGGACCTCTTCTTGGCGATGAAGGACAAAAAATTTGACATCGTCTTCTGGCGTAAAAAAGTCGACCAACTCGCCTATGTGGAGCCCGATGAGGGTAACATTGTATGGCGCGAATTGATCTGATCTTTGTTAATCTCTAACATTTCTCTTCTAGGCTGTCTTCACCTAACGACGATACCTCTGCCTGTATCGGGCCAGACCTCACCTCCATCTCCTTCAGCGACTTCGGCAACGGCGCGGCATGGGGAGGAAGAGGAATGCGAGGAGGATTCCCCTCTTACGGGAATCCCTCCTGAGCTCGGCGATCCGGCCGAGATTCTTCGCGCGACGGAATGGCTGGATGCACATGAACCTCCAGAGATGAAGAAAGGAAAAGGAAGGAAATTGCTCGAAAGGTGGAAGCAGAGCGAGCGCGCGAGGAGGAGGACAGCATCCCGGAGAATCATCTGAACTTCGGGTAGGGCTCGCGTAACATGGGTCTGGATGGCAAGCCGCTCATTTCCTGTAGCAGGGAGTGCATCGAGATCTGCTTGAGTTCTCACCTGCCTTCATGGAGCGAGGATGAGGTTCCTAATAATGACGTTTTCTGCGTCACGTTTGGACTCTACGGGCGCGATGATGCGAAGGTGCTCCAACATGCTTCTCCCCGCTTCCTCGCCGATCAAGGGTTGCGTGCGATGTTGCGGACCGTGGAGCTTGCTCATCAGACCGCTCGGAACCTTCTCGGTGCCGAGCAGGAGGTAGCACTTTTTCGGAAGCTTACCTTAGAAGCGGAGAAGCGCGAAGCCGAGGCCTTGAAGCGGGCCAAAACGGCCAAGGATAAGGCAGAATCGAGTAGATGCTTCGAGGTGATATTGGTTGTTCGCAAGGGCTCTAATTTTAGACACTACCTTTTTCTTCTACTTTTTGTAACCTTCCCTTTCTCGCCTCTGTAGGAAGAGCAGCTGGTCGCGGCGGAAACGATCTCCAAGATGTAAAGCGACTTGCGGGCTAGCCAGACCTCGCTGGAGGTGGCACAAGTCCGTAATGCCGAGTTGGAATCGAAGATGGCTGCCCATCCTTCCTCAGAGGCTGGACCTTCACGCCAGGTAAAGGGGACGTTCCTATCTTCGCAGGAGTTGTCATCGCTTCGGCGGGAGATAGCCCTTGCCGCCAGCAACTTGGTTTTTGTGAAGCTTCAGGCTACGAGCCTGCTGGTGTCGGGGGCCGAGAAGCTGACGACGGAAGGGCTTCTCTCTGACATCTTGGATGCGAGCGAGGACGAGGGGCAGGATGGCGAGGAGGGCGACGAGTCGAATTCTTCTGATTATTTTCCTTGGCCAAGATAAAGATCTGTAATTAAACATTTTTGATGCTTCTCGCGGAGTCGCGCTTTTAGCCTTTGGGTAGATAACATTTTTTGATAGAAATGATGATGTTTATTTTTGATAGATGATAACCTCCGTTTGTCTTGCGCTATTATGACGATATCGCTAGGCTCATAGGCTCGCTCGTTCATACTCGTTTACCTTTCTGATCTAAGCGACTATCTTACCATACTCGCTTATGGGATCCTCATTGCTATATATTCGTATTGAAGATGCTCGCATATATGGATACTCGCCGTCTTCAAAACTTGCTGTCAGTTGAGCTGTGCATGAAATTTTTTTTTTGGGGGGGGGGGGGTCTGCAAGCTCTCCGACTCTACCTGACCATCCTGAGGGTTGCCATCCTACTCGCCTGCTGGATGCCGAGAGAACTGCTGGGTAGGGAAGGACAGTCGGGGGGGGGGGGGAGGGGGGGGTCCAAGGGGACACACAATCCCGATAATCTCCATCCTACCTGTAACATCCCCCAAACAACTAGACCCCTAGAGTGGTTTTGTCAGGACTAGGCCATGACAAAACCCTAGGAAGCTTGATGAGACCACTTGGCCTTAGCCAAGAAGAAGGTTTACCATAGTGGTCTGCAAATAGCAATTTCCAGTTACCAAGCTTAGGGTTGGACTTTAGGGTCTCACCTTGACCATTTGACCCCACCATAGCATACCTAACCCTTTAGGGGTCCCCTTAGAGCACAAAGGGCCCATTGGGGTCAACCAAAGAAGCCAAATTGACCAAAGTCAACCCTAACCCCAAATTGGTCAAAGAAGCCTAATTAGGGTCAATTGACCTCCACCATGCCAAATTGACCTTGCCACTACCCTCATAAGGATAGTGGGGACCCAATGGACTAAAAACCCCCTTCATGGGACCACCAATTTGGCCAATTTGACCTAAGTCAACTCTAGCCCTATTTTGGTCAAATTGCCCTATTGTGGGTCAATTGGCCTCCACATTGCCAAATTGATCCTACCTAGACCTTCCTAACGCTTAAGGGAGGCCAATGGGTGACTTGCCACCCATTGGGGTCAACCCAAATGGTCAAATTGACCAAAGTCAACATTATGCTATATTTAGGTCAAAATGACCTATTTTGACCTAATCAAGCCCAATTCACTTGGGCTAGACCCAATTATGGTGGTCCACCACCCAATGGGATTAAGTGCTACTGATTAGGCCATTTAATTTCAGGAAATTCGGCCAGGAGAGAGAAAGCCCTAATTTGAAAAGAGAGAAAGAGGGGAGGGGGGGGGGGGGGGGGGGGGGGGGATTAATGGGGAGGAAGAAGAAACCTTCAATCTCCCCCATTAATGGTCACATTCATCTCCTCTACGGGAGAGGAGGAGTTTCCAGCCTTCTCCCGGTTGGATTGAGCCCCTAATCATCTCCCCCAAGCCAAAACCGAAATCACCTAAATGGCCATTAATGGTTTTCAAGGTTGTAACCTCCCTCTCTCCCAATTGATGCCTTTAACACCTTCAAAAGACTGAGAGGAGTGAAACCCCCAACATTCCAGAAGAAATCGTGCATCCTAGTCTCAGATCGGCATGGCTTCCAAGCTCCAAGGTCGGCTATGGTGATGGTCCAAATGGCAAGGCTTCAAGGCTCCAAGAAGGTCTGGTTCTTCTCCTCTACCCTAGTGGATAGATCCACATCTATTGCTTGCAAGCTTTAAGGCCAATTGGCCCTAGATCATGTGAGCCGAATTTCCATTTTTTGGAGATTTTCTTCTTGTTTAAACCACCATTTCTAGCCACCACCGGCCGGCCAAGACCTCCTATCGCCGGCCACCACCTCAAGGAAGGTGGTGGTGGCATTGGCCGGCTAGGGCGGCGCTCAGGTGGCCGGGAAATCCACTTCCAAACCAGCCCAGGTCAGGGCAATCTGAGCCGTTGGCTCCATGGAGAAGATGAATGGATGCCCCACGTTTTTGCTTCAAGATCTGTGCAAGATCTCATGTATTAAATGATATATGTTGCATTTTCTGTCACAGTTTTTGCTGTACATAGATTTGTTTATTAAAAATACTTAGGACCCTCTACAGAAAAAGTGGTCAACATCAAAGTTGTAGCCCTTGGAATCTACTTTAATTCAAAATTTGTTTCAGCCCAAAAGGATCACTGTAGCTCCATGTAGGTCCATTTTGGTGGGGCTGGTCCCTAGTGTAGGACAGCCACCATTTCTTGAATAACTTTTGATTGGGAAATGATATGGCCTTGATATTAAAAACCTAGGCTAGTTACACCTACCCACACATCATACCCAAAGATGGGAATTTTAGGAGAACCTTTTTCTAAGGTTTTTGTAATAATTTCATAAATTAAATATTAATTAATTATTGGGTCAAATGACCTCCAATGCCCTCCAAATTTTGGTGGGTACCCCTTGGGGTTATGTTATGACCTTGGTAAAAATTTCAGCCCAATTGGGGCTGTTTTGGTTGGGTAATCAGTCAATCCAAGTTGGGTCAAACTAGGTCAAAGCTAGGACATGGTGTTTATCTTGGAGTATGGTGGTCAAAATTCATCACCATGAAGTGAAACCATGGTTACTGGTTTAGGATCACCTAAGACACCTCCATGAGTGATATGGGGTGGTGTGGAGGTGGTTATGCCCTAGGACCCTAGTTTTAGCCCTAGGTGTGCATATAGGACCTTGTGAAGGAAATGAGATCAAATGTCCTTGAATGGTTATGAAACTTGGTGGATAAGTTCATAAGGGATAGATAGGCCCTAGGTAATTTTATAAGAATTTAAGAAATAACTATTCCCTTTGAATTATGTCATAACTCCTTTTGGGAAATTCCTTATAAGAGTTGATTACATGCTTAAATGGTCTTGGATGATGATCAAACTTTAGTAGTGTCTTTCTAATCATGATATAAGTCTCTGGTAATTTTTGTGTAATTATTGGATTGATTGAATTAGTACCTCACTCACAAGTCAATTATTTTCTCTTCGAATTAAGAAAAATAAATGAGGATCCAATACACTCTGTAAAATTGTGAAATTTGGTTATAGGACATTTTAGGGAATTAGGAGTCTCTGTGAATTTTTGTGGAATTTTTGGAAGTTTATATCAGTAGGCTACTTCACAGCATGTTCAAATTAGGAATTAATTGGATTAATTATTTCAGTGAGAAGATGATTTCCATAAATTGTGAAGCTCTGTAGATAAGCTTTTCTGGACATAATAGAGGTCTGGTAATTTTTCCATAATTTTGGCATAAGTATTTTTGGTGGTTCCTTCATAAATTTACAAATTTGGATAGAAGTTAAATATTAATTATAGAGGACATTTCTTTATTGTAAAATTGTGATATTCAGTATTTACTGTATTTTTGGCATGGTAGATTTATCTTGATTTTATGGGGGCCATATCATAAGGATAGACAACACTTCATGTTCAATTTCATACTTGGCTAATGTTGAGGAAATTAAAAATAAATGCCAAATAAATAAGGAAAAATATGATTATCTGGATTTAGTCTTATAACATCATGATAGACCCCCAGTAAATATTTTGAGTTAGTATGATGATTATTTGGAGTACCTCTATTTATAAGCTTCATATAGTTAGTTGGGTCTGCGTATAGTAAAACTGTAAAACTTGAGTTATTGTGGATCAGTAGGTGGTAATGGGAGGTAAGTGATGTACCTAGTCTGGTAGAGAAGAAGTGAAGGTCATCAAGAAGGGTTTAGATGGTAAAAGTGTGCTTGGTGAGTTAAGGGTGAGTTATGCTCGGGATAGACGAAAGATCGTTTTTTCCCCTTAGAGGGTCAAAAAGCACTTAGGTTTAATTCAAGTAAAATGATAAGAGGGTAATCTTATGGGTAGATACCAATAATATTAAGTATCTTGAGAAAGGGAGCTTTGGGCTATCATCCCATCACAATTCCTAGTACCGCTGCGAGCCCCTCACAGGGTAGCCCTCGAGAAGTCCAAGATTAACCGTAAACCGTAGGGATAAAAGGTTATACAAGAATAATTTAATAACACACTCACCCACACCCCGTGGTTATGGGAGTTTAGTCGGTTTGGTTCTACGAGCTATAGGCTCGATGGTTGTAAGAGCGGACTGGTTAGTCCGGTGAGCTTGTGACTCAGTAGTGTTTGTTGGTACGGACGGGTTGGTCCGGCCAGCCGGTGGTTCGGAAGGTTATTGATGGCGGGCAGGTTAGCCCAGGGAGCTTATGGCTCGGAGGTAGATAGTAGAACATGTTGCATGTGCACGAAGGTGGTGGGTCTTCGGTATTGGACGGTCGTTCACTCCGACGTCAATACGTTGACTCGGCAAGTGTAGTATTTACACTTAGCCATGAAAGTCTGGTGGTCCAGCCAGTAAGAGTACGCAGATGCTCCACGGGTTTTGCATTGAGGCATACGATAGGTCTAGGTTAGGTACTGTGAATACCAACCTAGAGGTGGGCGAGGCCCAACCCACCGCTTCCGTTTACAACTATGGGAGTATCCTGGGAGTCTTGCTAGCTCCAAAAAGGGGGAACTAAAGGTCTATGCGCATATAGTCGAAGTGTGTGAGTTGCACTTGTATGAACATAACATAAACATCATACATTGCATGTCATAGCATAAGCATTGCATTTCAACCCCTACCCCTATCGTATAAATTGGTATGAGACTTTTTATACGATAGGCCCTGCTAAACGACCCCTTGGTCTATATGTTTGTATGGACATTCCTATAAATCAATGGTTACTTTTATATTACTTTACTTGCCATTATATATTCTGTTTACTGTTCTTTACATGCTCTTTACTATGCTTACTTACTGCTTCATATATATACACCTGTGTAGTTGTAGATATTCCTGTAACTAGATCCGCCGCCACCTGCTTTTGTTTTTACCCCTTGAATGTCCTCCTCTTCCTCCTCCCCATACGGTGCCTAGGAGCCATTGGGGGAGGGGTGTGGAATTGGCTGAGTCTAGTTTGACTGACGGTCGGTGGACCATATCATTTTAGGGGTTCGAGGAGACGCAGCAACATGAGAGACCGATGCAGGCGGAGGCGGGCCGGTGCAGTACAGGAGCACAGGATTCAGGATCAGTGAGTGATTAGTAGTTAGCTTCCGCGAGTGATCTTGTAGTGAGGACATGATGTACAGGGCATGATCCCTTTATTATTGTAAATTTTGTTATCTTTTATTCAGTTATATCATGTGGACATTTATATTTCATGTTGATTCTGTGAACTTGTCTTCTTTAATGCACTTTTCCTTGTGATTGATTTGGCCGGCAGGATCGGTGTTTTGTAGTGGCGACCTTCCCGAGTGAAGGTGTCACCGCAAAGCGGCGATTCTGGGCCTAAGACCCGGTGTTTGAAAAGAAAAAAAAAGGGGTCTTACAAGTGGTATCAGAGGGGCACCTCGATCCGAAGAAAAGAAGTCCACAAACCTTGGGCCACCCCGCGCGAGCTTAGTTTGAGGACAAACAAGCAGCGGAAGCAGTGGTGTGCCCATATGGGGAAATCACATGAAAAGACCACTTTTAACTGAATCTTTTTAGCCAAATTTCGTTGCGAGTGTCAAGTTTTCTTTTGTAGCCTGCGACGAACCCTGCCCCCATCAGGGAATACCTCAGGCTGCAAAGATCTCTTTATATAGTCCTTTAGTTAATGAGTTAGACTCAACCCCACTAGGACACATGACTTACCATGATAATTTATACCATGCCCTAGTCTGAAATAGACCGTAGGTATAACTTTTGGTGAAGGTACGAGGATACCCCAAAGAGGCTAGAGAAAGGGAGATTGACACATAAGCAGAATAGTATGAGACTCATAGACTCAATCCTCGTATCCGTGATGTGATTACATTAAGACAACCACTACGACAAACACCGAGGGTCGGATAAGAAATGAAGTTCAGAAGGGACCCGTTTGGGATTGGGTGACATATTGACCCTGATAAGGTTGTCGTAGAAGGTACCTAGAAGAGTCTAAGGTATGGAGTGTGTAACATCCCCCAGACAGCTAGACCCCCAGGTGAATTTGTCATGACAAGGTCTTGGTAGTGTAGAAAATCCCTTTAACTTAGGCAAGATTAGGGTTGAAAGTGCCTTGGACTGCAAATAGCAATTTACAGTGACCAAGCTTAGGGTTGGACTTTAGGGCCTTAACTTGACCATTTGACCCCCACCATGCCAAGTTGACCACACCTTTAGGTCTAAAATACCATAAGAGACCTAGTAGACCTAAAAGCCCCATCACGGAACCCCCAGTGGTGCAAATTGACCAAAATGCCCTTTAAGGTCAAAATGGCAATTCTTCACTAAGTGCCCTAATTGACCACCACCATATTAAATTGACCATACCGATAGTGTTACAATGTCATAGGGGACCCAGTGGAACAAAAAGCCCCATGACTGGGTCAACCTTAGGGCTCAATTTGACCAAAGTCAACTTAGCCTATTTTGGTCAAATCAGCTTATATTGGGTCAACTAAGGCTCTTGTGACCTAATTGACCCCGCCAGTAGTTTCTAAACCTAATTTGGAATCCAATGGACCCAAAAGCCCCATCCTAGGGTCACCCAATTGGTCGATTTGACCAAAAGTCAAACTTGCCCAATTTAGGGCTAATCACTTGGATCTAGCCCAATCCCTTTGGGCTAAGCCCAAATTGATCACTTGACTAGCATGCTTGACTGATAATTAACCTAGGTGAGAGAGTAAAATCGACCATGATGAGTAGGAGAGAGAAAAACCCAATTTTAATGGAGAGAGAAGGTGGTATTCATGGCCATTAAGGTGATAAACCCCTTGGAATCCCCATTGATGACTCCTTTCATCTCCCCTGATGAATGTGGAGGGAATTTCAGGAGTTTTCTGGAGGAATTGAAGGCAGGGGGAGGCATAAGGGTGGCCGGCCATGGGGGAGAGGAGGGGTCACTTGGTGACCTCTTAATGGAGCCCTCCTCCCATTAAATTGAGGCCTCCATTAGCTTTAGAAGGGTTCAAGGAGTGAAACCCCTATCATCCCAGCATAAATCGTGCATCCTAATCTCAGATCGGCATGGATTCCAAGCTCCAAGGTCGGCCACGGTGAAGGCCCAAATGGCAAGGCTTCAAGGCTCCAAGAAGGTCCACTTCTTCATCCTTCCTTCAATGGATAGATCTTATTCCTTCCTATTTAAGAATCGACTGAGATTGGAGGCTCCTCCAATCGATTTTTCTCTTGTTCATAACCGAAAAACGCAAGATACGGGGGGCCAACTCCGGCCACCCCCTGCCACACCGACGCCGGCAATCGAAAGGTGGAGGTCAGGTGGTGCTTTCGGCTTGGGCGAATCGCCGGAGGTGGCGCCGTCGCGCCGGAAATCGGCCCGCAAAATCATCCAGGCCGGCGAAATCACAGCCGTCGGCTGCTTGGGGAAGACGCACGGATGCCGTCCGTTTCTCCGGTGAAGATATAATTAATATATATTAATATGTATTTCATTGTTAATTATGCTGCAGTTTTTGGATTTAAATCTTAAAAATACTAGATGACCTCTACAGAAAAAGTGCCCAACGTGAAGGTTGTAGGCCTTGACCCCTAGAATCATACAAAATTGAGTTCACCCAATTTGGAGTCCTGGTTTGACCTCAGCACCCATTTTAGTGCAAAATTTGACTGAACTTTGAATGGGTGCCCACACCAAACCACTAGTCCAAATGACTTGAAATTTGTACTAGGAGTGAGTCATGCCTATGACTACAACATATCCAAAAATGGGAATTTTTGGAGAACTTTTTCCTAAAGTTTTTGTAAGAATCTAATAATCCTTGTATAAATTATTTGGAGGGTCAAATGACCTCCAATCTCCACCAAATTTTGGTGGGGTGTTATTAGGGTCATGATAAGTCTCTGGTTAAAATGTCAACCCATTTGGGGTTGATTTGACCAGACAATTGATTGGCCCAAGTTTTGGGTCTTTAAGGAGGAATTAGGCTAAAGGGGCTAAGTTGAAATTGAGTGGTCAAACCACCTCCAATTGGAGTGGAATTTTGGCCACTGCCCTAACACCACCCAAATCACGTCCAGGTGAGTTTTGGGGTCATGGGGAGTTGGATTTCCCTAGGACATGGAGTTGGAGCCCCTTGGGGTGCATTTAGCCAAGTAGAGATCCAGTGGCCAAATGGGCCCATAGAGACTTGAGTCTTCTTGGGAAGGTTAGTGGGATCAATTTGAGACCCCAATGAGGAAGATGGTGAGTTTTGGAGTTGATTTGCCCAAGGCCATAGGGTTGATCCCTATGGAGTGGAGTTTTGGGGTTATGAAGGACATAGGGGTGTTTGTCCTTGGAGAGGAGTGCAATGGACTCCTCTGAGTTCTTTGAGTGATATAACTCTCTCACAAGAAGTTCGGGTGGATTTGGGGAAGCATGGACCATAATCCTAGGGTAAACCCTAAGGGGTGCAATTAGAGGTCAATGAAGGAAGAGGGGTCAAACCTTTATGGTTTGACCAAAAATTTTGGGGAGATGGTCATGATGACCAGAGAGTCCTCCTGTGAGAAATTGGTAGGATTTGGAGTTGCCAACCCTAGAGAATAAATCCTTGGGTAGATTTGTAAATATTTAGGTTTTTGGGAATTAGGAAAGATTAATACTTAATGATTAACCATCTTCTGACACCAACCTAGTTTTGATATTATTAATCCATGGAGAGTCTATTAGAACCAATGGAAAACTTTTGGAGGTCCAAATTGTAATTATTCATATTGTTGGCAATTTTTGGGATGATTAATTTCAGGGTGTTAGTTTTCTGTAATTTCATGAAACTTTGCTGGATATCATTTCATACCATTATGAACACACAGTAATTTTCTCATAATTTTTGGATTGATATTTTGGGTACTCTTAGTTCAATTTGGAATTAATTACAAATATATCCTTGGTGGAAATTACAATTGTAACCTCTATGGAACAAGGTCAAATTTTGTAGGGCTGAATATTTTAGTATGAATCACCTCTGTATAAATTTGCATAAGGTTTGGAGTTCATATGAGGGTACCTCCTTTGGAAATAATTGAAAATTAATGGGTTTTGGAATTTTTAATAATAGTAAATCTTGCTAGAATTTCCTAAATTTCATATCTACTGATTACTAGGTACCCTTGATTTATGTAAAAAGTTGGGTAGGCATTGGAAGTCATAAAAGTGCACTTGTAGTTCAAACCTTAGGAAGTTGTATTTTTGGAAAATTGTTTTAAATATTAATAATGTTGGGAAAATTATGAAACTATGAAACTGTTCTTAAAGGAGTAGCATGGACCCCCAATAAAAATATTGGGTCATAGAGTTGATTATTTAATGTACTTCCCTTCATGAGCTTCAAAACGTTAAGGATGGTCTGCGTTTAGCAAATTGGCAATTTTGGGGTTATGGGTCAAATTGGGGTATATTGATTGTAGATGTGAGAGTTTAATGGTGATCATATGACTATGTGAGGATCCCTGGAGTTAATTAGGGTTTGATGAGTCCTAGGGTGGTGGGGTGCCACCCTTGGGGTAGGTCGTCCTGGGATTGACGAAAGATCGTCTTTTCCCTTTAGTGTCTTAAAGCACTTAGGTTTAATTCAGGTAAAGTATCAAGTGGGTTTTCTTATGGGTAGATACCAATAATACTAAGTGTCTTGGGAAAGGAAACTTTGGGGTGTCATCCCAGTGTAGTTCCTAGTATCGTAGCGAGCTCCTCACAGGGTAACCCTCGGGAAGTCCAAGATTAACCATAACCTGTAGGAGTAAAATGTTATGCTAGAAGAACTTAATAACACACTCACTCACACCATGTGGTTCCGGGAGTCAGCTGGTTTGGTGCTACGAGCAGTAGGCTCGGTGGTAGTAAGAGCGAATTGATAAGTCAGGTGAGCTTGTGGCTTAGTAGTGTTTGTTGGTACGGACGGGTTGGTTCGGCGAGCCGATGGATCGGAAGGTTATTGATGGCGGGCAGGTTAGCCCGGGGAGATTATGGCTCGGAGGTAGGAAGTAGAACATGTTGCATGTGCATTGAAGGTGGTGGGTCTTCGGTATTGGACGATCGTTCACACCGACGTCAATACGTTGACTCGGCGAGTGTGGTATTTACACTTAGCCTTGAAAGTCTGGTGGTCCAGCCAGTAAGAGTACGCAGATGCTCCGCGGGTTTTGCGTTGAGGCGTACGATAGGTCTAGGTTAGGTAGTGTGAATACCAACCTAGAGGTGGGCGAGGCCCAACCCACCGATTCCGTTTGCCACTACGGGAGTATCCTGGGAGTCTTGCTAGCTCCAAAAAGGGGGAACTAAAGGTCTATGCGCATAGAGTCGTGGTGAGTGAGTTGCACTTGTATGAACATAGCATAACAGCATACTTTGCATGTCATAGCATAAACATTGCATTCAATCCCTGACACCTATCGTATAAATTGGTATGGGACTTTTTATACGATAGGCCCTGCTAAACGACCCCTTGGTCAATAGGTTTGTATGGGCATTCCTATAAATCAATGGTTACATTTATATTACTTTACCTGCCAATATATATACTGCTTTACTGTTCTTTACATGCACTTTACTATGCTTACTTACTGCTTCATATATATATATACACCTGTGTATTGTAGAATATTTCTGTAGAATAGTTCCGCCGCCACATGCTTTTGTTTTTACCCCTTGAATGTCCTCCGCTTCCTCCTCCCCATACGGTGCCTAGGAGCCATTGAGGGAGGGGTGGGGAATTGGCTGAGTCTAGTTTGACTGACGGTCGGTGGACCATATCATTTTAGGGGTTCGAAGAGAAGCAGCAACACCAGAGGCCGGTGCAGACGGAGGCAGACCAGTGCAGCTCAGGAGCACAGGATTCAGGACCAGTGAGTGATTAGGTGTTAGCTTCCGCGAGTGATCTTGTAGTGAGGATATGATGTACAGGGCAAGATCCCCTTTATTATTGTATCTTTGTTATCTTTTTATTCAGTTATTATCTGTGGACATTTACCTTTATAATTCATGTGATTGTGGACTTGAGCTTCTTATTTGTTCATGTATACCTTCTTCTTCGTGATCGAATTGGCCGGCAGGATCGGCGTTTTGTAGTGGCGATCTTCCCGAGCGAAGGTGTCACCGCAAAGCGGCGGTTCTGGGCCTAAGACCCGGTGGTTTTTGCAAAAAAAAGGGGTCTTATAGAGTGTACCAATGAGCCTCAAGATAGAACCCCAAGTCTAAGGTTGTGTGCCCTAAGAAGTGTTTGCATACTTGGGACGAATATAACTTAGTGATATTGAAGATACTCAGCCCAAAATAGATAGTGGCTTATCTTTTGTTTATTGGGGCTTATCCTTTGTTTATTGGGGCTTACCTTTTGTTTATTGGGCAAATTAATGACGGACTTGGATTTCCCTTAGACCTAAGTTAGAAAATTTTGTGTCATGAACATAATGATTTCGAAGTCGATCTTACTCAATATTACTTGGAAGAAGATGAGACGGTGTAACAGTATGTTTGGAATGATGATCGGTAGTAGTACCAAGACAATGGATAGACATCATTGATCGAACAACAACTTGACCTTGGTTGAATCGTTGGAAATGTAAAATCGCCAGGATTAATCACATAGGGATGTCGATGTCCTAGTATAGAAGTTATGGACGGAAACTAGGTCATACAAGTTGTGGTTATATTTGAAGTTCTTGTGGTTAGGGGCATTCAGAAGTTATCAACTTAGGATTAGTTAAAAATCATGCCCCATCATGGTTGAAAATTTTATCTATAATAATCATCCTTAAACCTTGGAAGCTATGATGATAAATAACCCGAGAGCTTAGACGACGACTTATTGGAATTAGAATATAGTATCTGAGTTCATAATAGTAAGAACTGCATAAATGGTAGAGTTGAGTTGATTGATTAATCGGACGTACCTGAAGGAATACGAATTTGAACGTGTGAAAGAAGCTTTAGAGGCATAAGAATCTGCCCAGGTTAGAGTGAAAGTTTGAGGACATAATTATGGGTTTCATACACAGGTTACCACATCGCCACTCCGAGCACATGTTTATTTGGAACATCGAGGATAAATTGACCAAGGTAGCTAGGTCACCCCAGTCTGGATAGATGATACAACGGTGCGAGTCTTGCGGCGCAAGAAGGTTTCGAAGGTTAAGTCATGTGGTAAAATTATGGACATGAGGAGCACACCTGGGAGCCACTTGAGCTGATGTAGCAGAGATAGTCGGTGCTCTTCGAGTCAGGAATAACTTCCATTCTTAGGGGATGTTACGTTCAGGCACTTGCGGTAGAAGCCCCGCAGACCTAACCTGAATTTTTGGAGCAAAATTATTATTTTTGTTTATTTGGATTTGTAACATCCCCCAAACAACTAGACCCCTAGAGTGGTTTTGTCATGACTAGGTCATGACAAAACCCTAGGAAGCTTGATGAGACCACTTGGCCTTAGCCAAGAAGAAGGAAACCACAGTGGTCTACAAATAGCAATTTCCAGTTACCAAGCTTAGGGTTGGACTTTAGGGTTTCACCTTGACCATTTGACCCCACCATAGCATACCTAACCCTTTAGGGGTCCCCTTAGAGCACCAAGGGCCCATTGGGGTTAACCAAAGAGGCCAAATTGACCAAAGTCAACCCTACCCCAAATTGGTCAAAGAAGCCTAATTAGGGTCAATTGACCTTGCCCCTACCCTCATAAGGATAGTGGGGACCCAATGGACTAAAAACCCCCTTCATGGGACCACCAATTTGGACAATTTGACCTAAGTCAACTCTAGCCATATTTTGGTCAAATTGCCCTATTGTGGGTCAATTGGCCTCCACCTTGCCAAATTGACCCTACTTAGACCTTCCTAATGCTTAAGAGAGGCCAATGGGTGACTAGCCAACCATTGGGGTCAACCCAAATGGTCAAATTGACCAAAGTCAACATTATGCTATATTTAGGTCAACATGACCTATTTTGACCTAATAAGCCCAATTCACTTGGGCTAGACCCAATTAAGGTGGTCCACCACCCAATGGAATTAAGTGCTACTGATTAGGCCATTCAATTTCAGGAAATTCGGCCAGGAGAGAGAAAGCCCTAATTTGAAAGAGAGAGAAAGAGGGGGGGGGGGGATTAATGGGGAGGAAGAAGAAACCTTCGATCTCCCCCATTAATGGTCACATTCATCTCCTATAGGGGAGAAGAGGAGTTTCCAGCCTTCTCCCAGCTGGATTGAGCCCCTATTCATCTCCCCCAAGCCAAAACCAAAATCACCTTAATGGCCATTAATGGTTTTCAAGGTTGTAACCTCCCCCTCTCCCAATTGATGCCTTTAACACCTTCAAAAGACTGGGAGGAGTGAAACCCCCAACATTCCAGAAGAAATCATGCATCCTAGTCTTAGATCGGCATGGATTCCAAGCTCCAAGGTCGGCCATGGTGATGGTCCAAATGGCAAGGCTTCAAGGCTCCAAGAAGGTCTGATTCTTCTCCTCTACCCTAGTGGATAGATCCACATCTATTGCTTGCAAGCTTTAAGGCCAATTGGCCCTAGATCATGTGAGCCGAATTTCCATTTTTTGGAGATTTTCTTCTTGTCTAAACCACCATTTCCGGCCACCACCGGCCAGCCAAGACCTCCTATCGCCGACCACCACCTCAAGGAAGGTGGTGGTGGCATTGGCCGGCCGGGGCGGCGCTCAGGTGGCCGGGAAATCCACTTCCAAACCAGCCCAGGTCAGGGCAATCTGAGTCGTTGGCTCCATGGAGAAGATGAATGGATGCCCCACGTTTTTGCTTCAAGATCTGTGCAAGATCTCATGTATTAAATGATATATGTTGTGTTTTCTGTCACAATTTTTGCTGTACATAGATTAGTTTATTAAAAATACTTAGGACCCTCTACAGAAAAAGTAGTCAACATCAAAGTTGTAGCCCTTGGAGTCTACTTTAATTCAAAATTTGTTTCAGCCCAAAAGTAGCAATGTAGCTCCCTGTAGGTCCATTTTGGTGGGGCTGGTCCCTAGTATAGGACAACCACCATTTTTTGAATAACTTTTGATTGGGATATGATATGGTCTTGATATTTAAAACCTAGGCTTGTTACACCTACCCACACATCATACCCAAAGATGAGAATTTTAGGAGAACCTTTTTCTAAGGTTTTTGTAATAATTTCATAAATTAAATATTAATTAATTATTGGGTCAAATGACCTCCAATGCCATCCAAATTTTGGTGGGTACCCCTTGGTGTTATGTTATGACCTTGGTAAAATCTCAGCCCAATTGGGACTGTTTTGGTTGGGTAATCAGTCAATCCAAGTTGGGTCAAACTTGGCCAAAGTTAGGACATGGTGTTTATCTTAGAGTATGGTGGTCAAAATTCATCACCATGAAGTGAAACCATGGTTACTGGTTTAGGATCACCTAAGACACCTCCATGAGTGATATGGGGTCGTGTGGAGGTGGTTATGCCCGAGGACCCTAGTTTTAGCCCTAGGTGTGCATATAGGACCTTGTGAAGGACATGGGGTCAAATGTCCTTGAATGGTTATGAAACTTGGTGGATAAGTTCATAAGGGATAGATAGGCCCTAGGTAATTTTATAAGAATTTAAGGAATAACTATTCCCTTTGAATTAGGTCATAAATCCTTTAGGGAAATTCCTTATAAGAGTTGATTACATGTTTAAATGGTCTTGGATGATGATGAAACTTTAGTAGTGTCTTTATAATCATGATATAAGTCTCTGGTAATTTTTGTGTAATTATTAGATTGATTGAATTAGTACCTCATTCACAAGTCAATTATTTTGTCTTAGAATTAAGAAAAATAAACGAGGATCCAATACACTCTGTAAAATTGTGAAATTTGGTTATAGGACATTTTAGAAAATTAGGAGTCTCTGTGAATTTTTGTGAAATTTTTGGAAGTTTATATCAGTAGGCTACTTCACAGCATGTGCAAATTAGGAATTACTTGGATTAATTATTTCAGTGAGAAGATGATTCCCATAAATTGTGAAGATCTGTAGATAAGCTTTTCTGGACATAATAGAGGTCTGGTAATTTTTCCATAATTTTGGCATACGTATTTTTGGTGGTTCCTTCATAAATTTACAAATTTGGATATAAGTTAAATATTAATTATAGAGGACATTTCTTTATTGTAAAATTGTGATATTCAGTATTTAATGTATTTTTGGCATGGTAGATTTATCTTAATTTTATGAGGGCCATAGCATACGGATGGACAACACTTCATGTTCAATTTCATACTTGGCCAATGTTGAGGAAATTAAAAATAAATGCCAAATAAATAAGGAAAAATATGATTCTCTGGATTTAGTCTTATAACATCATGATAGAACCCCAGTAAATATCATGAGTTAGTATGATGATTATTTGGAGTACCTCTATTTATAAGCTTCATATAGTTAGTTGGGTCTGCGTATAGTAAAACTGTAAAACTTAAGTTATTGTGGATCAGTAGGTGGTAATGGGAGGTAAGTGATGTACCTAGTCTGGTAGAGAAGAAGTTAAGGTCATCAAGAAGGGATTAGATGGTAAAAGTGTGCTTGGTGTGTTAAGTGTGAGTTATGCTCGGGATAGACGAAAGATCGTCTTTCCCATTAGATGGTCAAAAAACACTTAGGTTTAATTCAAGTGAAATGATAAGAAGGTAACCTTTTGGGTAGATACCAATAATATTAAGTATCTTGAGAAAGGGAGCTTTGGGCTATCATCCCATCACAGTTCCTAGTACCGCTGCGAGCCCCTCACAGGGTAGCCCTCGAGAAGTCCAAGATTAACCGTAAACCGTAGGGATAAAAGGTTATACAAGAATAATTTAATAACACACTCACCCACACCCCGTGGTTATGGGAGTTTAGTCAGTTTGGTGCTACGAGATGTAGGCTCGGTGGTTGTAAGAGCAGACTGGTTAGTCCGGTGAGCTTGTGACTCAGTAGTGTTTGTTGGTACGGATGGGTTGGTCCGGCCAGCCGGTGGTTCAGAAGGTTATTGATGGCGTGCAGGTTAGCCCGGGGAGCTTATGGCTCGGAGGTAGATAGTTGAACATGTTGCATGTGCACGAAGGTGGTGGGTCTTCAGTATTGGACGGTCGTTCACACCGACGTCAATACGTTGACTCAGCAAGTGTGGTATTTACACTTAGCCATGAAAGTCTGGTGGTCCAGCCAGTAAGAGTACGCAGATGCTCCGCGGGTTTTGCGTTGAGGCGTACGATAGGTCTAGGTTAGGTAGTGTGAATACCAACCTAGAGGTGGGCGAGGCCCAACCCACCGCTTCCGTTTGCCACTACGGGAGTATCCTGGGAGTCTTGCTAGCTCCAAAAAGGGGGAACTAAAGGTCTATGCGCATATAGTCGAAGTGTGTGAGTTGCACTTGTATGAACATAGCATAAACAACATTCCTTGCATGTCATAGCATAAGCATTGCATTTCAACCCCTACCCTTATCGTATAAATTGGTATGAGACTTTTTATACGATAGGCCCTGCTAAACGACCCCTTGGTCTATAGGTTTGTATGTGCATTCCTATAAATCAATGGTTACTTTTATATTACTTTACTTGCCATTATATATACTGTTTTACTGTTCTTTACATGCTCTTTACTATGCTTACTTACTGCTTCATATATATATAAACCTGTGTAGTTGTAGATATTCCTGTAACTAGATCCGCCGCCACCTGCTTTTGTTTTTACCCCTTGAATGTCCTCCGCTTCCTCCTCCCCATACGGTGCCTAGGAGCCATTGGGGGAGGGGTGGGGAATTGGCTGAGTCTAGTTTGACTGACGGTCGGTGGACCATATCATTTTAGGGGTTCGAGGAGACGCAGCAACATCAGAGACCGGTGCAGACGGAGGTGGGCCAGTGCAGTACAGGAGCACAGGATTCAGGATCAGTGAGTGATTAGTAGTTAGCTTTCGCGAGTGATCTTGTAGTGAGGACATGATGTACAGGGCATGAGCCCTTTATTATTGTAAACTTTATTATCTTTTATTCATTTATATCATGTGGACATTTATATTTCATGTTGATTCTGTGGACTTGTCTTCTTTATTGCACTTTTCTTTGTGATCGATTTGGCCGGCAGGATCGGTGTTTTGTAGTGGCGACCTTCCCGAGTGAAGGTGTCACCGCAAAGCGGTGGTTCTAGGCCTAAGACCCGGTGTTTGAAAAGAAAAAAAATGGGGTCTTACACTACCATGCTGCCGGATGCTGAGAGAACTGTTAGGTAGGGAAGGACAGTCAGGGGGTCCAAGGGGACACACAATCCCAATAGTCTCCATTCTACCATGCTGCCGGATGCCAAGAGAACTGTTAGGTAGGGAAGGACATTCGGGGGGGTCCAAGGTTACACACAATCCCGATAGTCTCCATCCTACCATGCTGCCGGACATTGAGAAGATCGATGAGTAGGGAATGACAGCCGGGGAGGTCCAAGGGGACACACCATCTCGAGGCCTCCATCCTACTAGGATGCTGGATGTTGATGAGAAGATCGACGAGTAGGAAATGACAGATGGGGAGGTCCAAGGGGACACACCATCCCGAGGCTTCCATCCTACTCGGATGCTGGATGCTGACGAGAAGATCGACGAGTAGGGAACGACAGTCGGGGAGGTCCAAGGGAACATGCCATCCTGAGGCCTCCATCCTACTCGGATGCTCGATGCTGACGAGTATCTTCCTCCTGCTACTCAACAATCAGAGGGGGTTAACCGCACCAACTCATATGATTGGACGAAACAATAGAAACAGTATGCCTTGCCGCGAGATTTTAGCTCCTTGAGGGTACATCTCGCCTTTATTCAAGGGTCCCCTCAGCCAGTTAAATCGATTAGCTCTTCGTCGAGTTGGGAGGTTGGCGTCCAGACTTTCTCCTGATAATCTTTCCAATCAGATGAGAAATGCCGTCGGAGGGTATCTACGGCCAACGTGCAAGGGGGGAGCTGATCTCGACCATTAGTGTAGAGGCTTGGTCTTAGGAGAACTCACTACCGAGGCACTGTCCCATCATCCGTTCTGATTTTTATGAGGATTGAGTAGGGGGCCTGTTTCCCAACCTGCCGTGGAGATCGCTCTCACCTATCTTCATCATTCTTGAAATGTATTGCTAAAAAAGACTCATATCATCCTGTGTTTCAGGGGGTGGGAGATTTTATATAATCTAAGTTGTATTTAAAAAAGAGGGACGTATATACACCTGCTAGGGGTAGAACCTTTTCAGGTCGTCACCACTCCAGGTATTGCCAAGCAGCTCCCCTTCATAATTTCGCAGGCGATATCCTCCGGTAGCTAGTGATTCATGGATGATGAAGGGCCCCTCCCAATTTGGGTTGAGCTTCCCAGCGGCCGCTGATCTTCCTGTAGCGTCCACTTTCTTCAGGACTAGATTACCTGCTTGGAAATGCTTGAGGCAGACGTGCTTGTCGAAGTGTCTCGCCATTCGGCGGTTGATCTCCTCTTGCCGAGCTGAGGCCAATTCTCGGAGTTCTTCGAGGTAGTCGAGAGATAGCTTCTAAGCTTCATCATTCTCCAACCGCCATTCTTCGTCTCCATCTTTAACCGCAACCACCCTTGGACTTCTAACTCCAAACTCTACTGGGATGAGAGCCTCAAACCCATGAGAGAGTTTGAATGAGGTTTCCCCTGTGGCTGAGCTAAGAGTGGTCCTCAAAGCCCACAAAACCGAGGGGAGCTGCTCCGCCCAATTACCTCGTAGGTTATCGACTTTCTTCTTCAGGAGGTTGATGATCAAATTATTGGCGGCCTCCACTTGCCCGTTGCTCCTTGGGTGATATACTGAAGCGAATCGAAGATCAGTTCCCAACTGCCTACAAAAGTCTTCCAGCTCCAAGCTAGCGAACTGGGGACAGTTGTCGGTGACGATGGAGAGAGGGATCCCGAATCTGTAGACGATTTCCCCCAGATGAAGTTCTTCACGACCTGAGAGGTGGTCTTGACCAGAGCTTTGGCCTCGATCCACTTGGAGAAGTAGTCGATCATGACGAGAACGAACTTCCTCTGGACAATGGCTGAAGGAAAGAGACCTATCAAATCCATTCCCCAGATAGCGAACGGCCACGGGGCTGCAACTGAAGGGGGGCGAACAACTGACACTTCTGGCACTTTTTTAAGAAGACCTCCGCATCCTTCCGGATAGTAGGCCATAAATAACCCTGCCTTAGGATTCTTTGCTCCAAAGTGCGAGTCCCAGAATGACTTTCGCACTCTTCCGAGTGGATCTCCTCCTAGACTCGAGGTACTTCGTCTTCAGATACGCATTTGGCCAGGGGGCCCGAGATGGTCTTACGATACAGCTCCCCGTCCTGCAATAAGTAGTATGTCGCCTTGTATCGAAACTTTCTTTGATCCCCTTCATCCGCAGGGAGTTGTCCGACATTCAGAAATGCTACGAACGGATCCATCCAGGAAGGGCGCTGCTCAATCTCCATCATCTCCCCTTCTTCAATGGACGGTCGAAATAACTCAGTGATAGTCCCTCCATCCCTTGGCCCGTAATTGGCCAGACGATCTGCTGCCGAGTTGTCCTCCCTTGGTACATGCTCGACGAAGAAGGATTGAAAGCCTACAATCAATCCTTTTACTTTGACAAGATACTTCTACAGGATAGTGTCGCACACTTCGAACTCTCTCCGAATCTACGATGCGACCACCAATGAATCAGTGAAAGCCCCGATATCTTGAATGCCTAACTCCTTCTCGAGACGCAAGCCTGCCACTATGGCCTCGTACTCTGCTTGATTGTTCGAGACGGGGAAGAGGATCTCGACTGCTTGCTCGATCCTAGTTCCCTGAGGGCTGACAAGCATGATGCGTACTCCCACAGAGCTCTTGCCCGAAGCCCCGTCCACGAACGTCTTCCAGGGGACTAGATCGGAAGGCCCCTCACTTGGACTCGCTTCTCCTGAGAAGTCGGCTAAGAAGTCAGCCACTGTTTGCGCTTTGATCGCCACCCGGGGTGAGAAGGAAATGTCGAACTCACTGAGTTCAACTGACCATTTCGCCAACTTCCCGAAAGCTCCACTCCCTCTAGGTTACTTCGGAGAGGATGATCAGTTATGACCCGGATGGAGTGAGCTTGAAAATAAGGCCAGAGCTTCCGTGCTGACATCATCAGGGCGAAGGCAAGCTTCTCCAAAATCGGATACCGAAGTTCTGCCTTCTCAGCACCCGACTAACATAGTAGATGGGTAGCTGCTTCTTCCCTTCCTCCCCGACTAACACGGAGCTCACGGCTTCCGTCCCTACTCCTAGGTAGATGAGTAAGTCGTTGCCTTCTTTCGGACTTTGGAGGAGGGGTGTTTGGGTTAACTGCTGCTTCAGCCTATCGAACGCCTTCTCGCATTCTTTGGACCATTCGAAGTCCTCGTTTTTCTGAAGTGTTTGAAGAATGGAGAGCACTTCTCTCCTGCCTTTGACAAAAAGCGGCTAAGACCTACGAGCCTTCCTGTCAGCCTTTGGACTTCTTTCATCGTCTTTGGCGAGGTCATCTCCAGGATTGCCTTAACATTGTCAGGGTTTGGCTCTACCCCTTCCGGGGTGATGAGATGCCCCAAAAACTTCCCCCTTCCGGATCTGAACACACACTTTGCCGGGTTGAGCCTCATCTTGAACTTCCTCAGCATTGCAAATGTCTCCACCAGATCAGCTATATGCTCCTGAACGCTCTTGCTTTTAATCAAAAGATCGTCCACATACACTTCCAGATTCCTCCCCTTCTACTACTTGAAGATATGGTCCATCATTCGCTGGTAAGTCGCCCCTGCATTCTTTAACCCGAAGGGCATCATCTTGTAGTTGTAGCAACCATCACCAGTGATGAAGGAGACATCGCGGCAGCCGGGGGGATGCATCCGAATCTGGTGGTATTCTGAAAACGCATCCAGAAAGCTCATTACAGAAAAACCGATGGTTGAATCAATCAGCGCGTCGATTCGAGGCAGGGGATAACAATCCTTCGGGCAGTTTTTATTCAATAACAAAAAATCAACACACATCCTCCAGATGCCCCCAGCTTTCTTCACCATTACAATGTTTGAGACCCAGCCTGGGTACTGGATCTCCGACACAAAGTCTGCTTCAAGCAGCTTCTTCACCTCCTCTCTGATAGGTACGACCAACATGGTGGCACTTGACCTTTTCTTATGGCAGACGGGCTTGACCATGGTGTCTAAATTGAGGCGATGACAGGCGACCTTCGCGTCAATCCCCGACATCTCAACAGCACCCCAAGCGAAGATGTCGACATTTCTTGAAGACACGCCGCCATCTTGGTCTTTTCTTCGGTCTTCAGTGACCCTTCGACCTTTAGCAATCCAGGCACTCCCACCTCGGAGTACACCTCGATCTCTTCCACCTCCTCAACTACTTCCATCCTAGCCGTGCTCACCAGCACTCTTTCGAACTCCTCTGCTTCAGCCATCCAGCTGATGGTACTGACCGCGTTGAGGTAGCACTCACGGGCGGCTCCTGGATCACTCCTGATTCTCACCTGGACATCCCCTTGACAGTACTTTAAGCACTGTTGGTAGTAAGATGGAACGACCTTAAAGGTGTTGAGAAGCGGCCTTCCGAAGATAGCCTTGTAGCAACTCGGGGTGTCAATGATGATGAAGCGGCACTTGAGGGGGTGCCACCGAGTGTTACAAGGAGATCTACTCCTCCTTCCACCTCCTTCTCTCCTGAGAAGCCAAAGAGGGGACCATCCGACGCACGGACTTTTTCTGCCCCGACGCCCACCCCGTCGAACGTCTCCTTGAAGACGATGTTCACGGAGCTACCGTTATCGATCAGAATTCGATCAACGGTGAAGTCCTCCAATGCTGCCTGGATCACGAGGGCATCATGGAAGAGATTTTCATTCCCCAACATATCCTCCTTTTAGAAGGTGATTTACTCCAACCGGGGCGGTGCTTGCGAGGTTGAGGCGACACTCCTTTGATAGATTTAATGGAGACTGCCCTTGCGGGAAGCTCCCAACCCTGCTCCCCCGTGGATCACCCCTACTCCTCTGCCTCCTTGGGCGATGTCCCCTCGACCTCCATGGTCGATCCGGTCCTCATTCCTCCATCGACCGACGACTTGCAATGTCGGCAGCTCGACAGGGGCTTCTATCCTCCGCTGCTCTCCTCCTACTTCTCATGCTGCCAACCACCTTCTAGCTTCCCAAAAATCTGGGCATGCCATCGTCCCGTGCCCCTCCACCTGATGCAGATTACAATAGAGGGGGATCTCCTCCGCCTGCGGCCTCTTCTGCCGATTCTTCCGACCTTTCCGGTTACCGCACCGGGAAACCGCCATCGCTTCCTCCCTTCTTCTTTCCTGACGCCTCTCTGGCTGGTCGAAGCGCCTTCTCTCCGGGGATCTCCTTCCCCAATCCTGACGCTGAGGTCCTCTTGCTGGCCTCCAAGGCGGCCGGTTAACGGGAACTTGGTAGCGCCTTTCCTCCTCCCGACGCTCCGGAGCTACGATGAGTCTCCTCTCATCGTTTCTTCTTGGCTCTTCCTTCCTAGGCTCCCTCTTCTTCTCCTCCCTTCGCCTTTCCTCCGGATTCCTCTTCTTTGCCCTCCTGGGATCTTCTTTCCTCCTCCTCTCGGGGGTCTTCTCTTCTTTTTCCTCCTCCTCCCTGGTCACCCTGGTGAGCCTGGCTAAGAAGCCTCGGTTAGAAGCCTCCCCCTGAACAAACTTGTTGGCCCTCTCGATGAGGTTGTCATAAGAATGGGGAGGATTCCTGCCGAGCTCCAACTTGAAGAGGCTTTCGCTAAGGCCGAACGTCAAGGCAAGCTGCAAGGTGGGGCCATCCACCTCCTGGATGTCCAACACCTCCTCCTGGAAGCGATCGATATAATGCCCCAATGCCTCCTTTGCTCCCTGCACTAGATGGAAGAGGGTCGTTGACTCCTTCATCTTCTTGGCCGTGGAGAACCACATCATCAACCTCGACACAGATCCTCGAAGTAGTAGATCGAACTTGCTGGCAACTGGTGGAACCAGTCTCTAGCCTTCCCTCTGAAGGTGATAGCGAAGAGCCTACATTTAAAGGCGTCCGACATGGTTCGGATGGAGGCTACATCCTCGAACCATTGGATGTGTCAGATAGGGTCATCCCTCCCTGAGTAGTAATTCATCATGGGATCTTTGAACCCCTCTGGCATGGGCGTAGCAAGGATCTCCTCGCGGAAAGGGATCCTCCTGTTGGAACATGGTCTTCCGCATCTCCTAGGTTTGAGAATAACAAATCCTATGTATTTGATCTTGTGTGTTCAAGTGTGCAGGTTTACTAGGTCCACATGACTCAAGGAGTACGCATGATGACTGCCCCCAAAATTGAGGCCAAAATTCGAACAAGCTCACTATCGTCGGCGGTAGCGATAACGCCCGGCGATAGCAATGAATGGCGCAATTTCGGCAGCTTTTATAGAAGGCGCTAACGCCTGGCGGTAGCTGATAGCGCCGGCGGTACCGTGACGCACATAAGGCAGAGAGAAGCGTGTTGCCGCGGATGGGAGATTCTGCCGCGCAAATTGTTTCTTAATTCGGGCTAGCGCCGGCGGTAGCGCTAGCGCCGGCGGTAGTGCTTGGGCTATAAAAGGACCCCCTATCCTCACGATTTCTTAGACCAATGGCATACACCTCAGAGGGAGAGAGTGCTTGAGTTCCAGAGGCCTGTCTTGGCCGAAATTTGAAGTCCTAGCGAAGTGCTGCCAACTTCTGAAGGAGAATTCCATCACGCCGAATCCAAACGAAGTCCGCTTCGACAAACGCTGATTCTCCAGCGGATCTTCGCCTCCTTTTTCAGATGTTCATCTTAAGGGAGTTTTAGTTATTGTTATTTCTTTTTCATCTTGTAAACGGTAGTGAAATCGCCTCGTGTTGGCGACTAGGTCTGGGGTAGGACTTAGGGCTGAAATTCGCCTCGTGTTGGTGACTAGATCTAGGATAGGTCTAGAGGGTGCTCGAGGCCACATCCGGGGAAGGATTGGCTAGAGCGGCTTGAGGCCGAATCCGGGGAGGATAAGGATAGGGCCAACGGTTCGTGGGGAGGTGAGTCGGGATAGAAAACAAAAGGAGTCTACTATTCTTCGCCTCCGATTTCTAGCATCATAGAAATCAAGTTTTGTAAAACTCTATTTGATTTTAATATAACATGTCTATTTATTATTTTACTTGATTTCTCATTTTCTTGATTTTCTTTAGTCTAACAATCAAAGTTTTTCCAAAGTTTTCTAAATATAATCTAAAGTTTTTGAAAACACTTATTCACCCCCCTCTAAGGGCGCCTACCGATCCAACAAGTGGTATCAGAGCGGTTTTATTCCAATCGGCTTAACAACCGGTAATAATGGCGTCTCATGATCTCGCTTCTATTAGTGGGGAAAATTTTTGTGAAGAAGAAAAATCACTTACACCGCCTTTATTTAAAGGAACAAATTATAAAGGATGGAAAATATTAATTGAAAAATTTATTAAAACTTTAGACATCGAAGTTTGGAATTTTGCCATAGCAAGACCTGCAAATGAATCAAATAAAAAAGAAATTCAATTAAATGCAAAAGCTAAACATTATTTATTTTGCGGTCTATCTAACGAAATTTTCAAACTAATATATTGTTTTTCAAGTGCTTATAAAGTATGGTGATTTCTTGAAGAAATGTATGATTCTCCATCTACAGGTATGGAACAAACGCAAGAACTGGAGAAGATGCAAGCGTGCACAAATCTTCAAGAATGCCCCTCTCATGACGAATCAATGGAGCACACATCAAAGGAAAGAGAAGAAGAAATCTTACTTTTGGAAGAGGAGTGCCAAGAAGAAGACAAAGGAACATTATGTTCAAATCCTCCCTCATCCAGAATCAATGTAAGGAAATCAAATTTCATCGCGTGTACTTCTATCTCTTCATTACAATTGCTACAAAATACAAAACACAAAATTAAGAAATTAAAAAAGGCTAATAATCTTTTGCGCTTAGAAAATAAAAATTTAAAGGCAAAAATTAATGAAGACTCAAAGTCTAAAGACTCCTTTGTTGAAAACATAACACCTTGTAAAGATTTTGATAAGTTAAATGAAAAATGCAAGGAACTTGAAAAGGAACTTATTTTTATAAAAGAAAAAAAATGAAAGATTATGCGTAAGAAATTCTTCCTTAAAAAATGATTGTGCTAAGTGCAAAGATTTTAAAATAGAAATTCAAGAAATGGATGAAACATTTGATGAATATAGAAACAACTATCAAAATCATATTGATTCAATCGTTTCCACTCTGAAAAATAGCACAATAGCCTATAACAAAGCAAGACATAATCTTAAGGTTAAGAATTATGAATTGGAAACTAAAGTCAACTTGCTTAAGGAAATAATAAAGAAAAATTCTCAACACATAAATCAACAATTTCAAACAAATTCCAAAAGCAAGTTAAATATGAATTTTCATAATATGTCTAAACCCAACAAAGGAAATAAAAAATATCAAATGCTTGAAAATAAAATTCCAAATCATTATCATTTACAAAATAACCACTCTCCCAACATAAACTTAAAGATAAACAAATTTCCTATAAAGAATGTTTTGCAAAATCATCATGGAAATTTGATAAATAAGAATAATATTAAACCAATGTTTGAATGGCGGCCAAAAGTTAAAGATGAAACACAAACTCAAATCAAAAGGGCCCATTCAATCATATCCCCCCAAAAGCAAACACGATGTATTTGGGTACCCAAAGGAACCGTCACTGCCGGTCCTCTTTGGATACTTAAATCTCTTATTCATTAGTATCCCATCATTTACATGAAGTAGAAATCAATTAAAAATGAAATATCATTTCCCTACTTCATGATGTGCTTAAACCTTCTTTTTGTTTATTTTCTTTTGTTTTTCTTTAACTATCATGCTATGATCGCTTTATATATCTTGTGATATGACTTCCACATATTAAACCAAAATTCATAAATAAATCAAACTGAATAAAGTTAAAAAGTCATATCGTTTTCAAGTGATCTACTTATCCTTTTTATTCTTATCCTTCTAAATCCATATAAAATTTGAAAACCTATTTGTCATATGATATTATTAAGACTAAATGAAATAAGTGTCAAAATGAATTTAAAAGGTAATTTAGGGGTATTATGCTAAATTTATAAAATGCGCAAGTTTTGCTTAGGTATGTAATATATTTGCGTCATTTTTTTTTAATTTCCCCTAGGTTGTTTAATCATAATCATGCTAAACCGAAATTGAAAAAAAAAATTTCACTTATCTATGATCATTTCACTCATGAATATGTTGTGCAAAATTCAAAAATTAAGGTTTAATGAATATGGAGCTTTAATGAATAAGAAACCCATGTACAAAAATTTTAACTTCCGCAACTTTTTGGGATTTCTTCTCATCTTTTCACTTCATTAGACAGGACTTACATTGCACAAACATAATTAAGCAAAATCGGAAGCAAAATCGAAGAAAATCTAGGCTATATGATCAAAATAAGCACTCTCTGTGAGCTAACGCAGGCGCTAGTACCTAACGCCGGCGCTAGCTCAAGTCTCTGATTTTCTGTGATTTTAAAATTCTGAAAAATCACTAAAAATATATTATTTTAGATGTACTACTCATTTCTGCATCTATGCCTATAATTGATTTTTGAAAAATTAAAATACAAAATTACAAAAACCAAATTACAAAAAAATATTTTATTTTCTTCTATTCTTTGGTTATTTGTTTGATTTCTATTTTCTACATGCAAAAATCAAATACAACAAAAATATAAAAAAAAAACAAGTATCAAAAATTATTATTTTGAACTTAACTTTTCTATTTACATGTATCTTGCGAAAGGTTGATTTGGGCTATCATCCCATCATATCACCTAGTACCGGGCGAACCTCTCACAAGGTAGTCCTCGGGAAGTCCAAGATCAATTTTACAAGTTCAAACTTTACATAAAAATTATTCTTCAAAAATATCAAAAATATTGTATGGACTTCATTGAAAATCAAGCATGAGTTAATCTATTATTTAGAATTTCTATAATATTGCAATTTATCTTTTCAAACTACTTTTAACACTGCTTTCATCATGCTTTGATATATCAATTAATATGTGCATCAATTATTGTGAAAAAGTTATGTAGAACTAAGCTTAAGCATGCCTCTAAGTATGAGTAAATGTTTTATGTTTGATAATGATCGCTATTCACTCACTTATTTTGGCATTGTCTACATATGTGTTTAATCTAAGAATGCTTGTGTATGTTTTGTAATAGTACAATCAATTAAAATTGCACAAGTATCTTACCTACACAACCTTTATTTGCACTTTTAAAAGTTAAGAAAAGTGGTTATGTTTTTATAAATTCTCTTGATTTGCAAAACAAGTGTATTCGGAGAACTTTGTCCTAATCAAAAATCATAAAATAAATAACAAAGATAACTCCGCCAAGCACTACTTGAACCTCCTGATAAGTCTTAATAAGCATTGTGAGGTTGAGCACCTTGGAAAGAATAGTAAAGTGTCTTGTGCAAATCAAATATTTCTTTCAAAATAAAAAACCACTTACTCTTAAAGTACACCGGATCACTAGTCTCAAAACTTTAAAAATAAAATCTGTGATCCCCCAAGCACTACTTTGCACCCTGATAAGTCTTAATGAGCATTGTGTGTGCAAAACACCTTAGTAGTTGTACATTTTTGTTGTGCATTAAAGTGTGTGGAAGTAAAATTATTTGTGTTTTGTTGTGCTTCTACTTTACATATTACTTGTATTTTTTATTAAAACATTTGTTTACTCTACTCAAAAATACACTTATGTGCACATCATTATCTTCCATAACACTTCTTCTCATGAGTATTGGATCCTAATGCTAATTCTATACTACTCTTTATTTATGAAATGCACTAGATAACCTAGCATGCTTTCTACAATGTTTAGTATGTCTTGAAATCGTGAATTGACATAACATTGTAATAATTTCTTTTTGATAAACATTATCTCATGCTTGGTTACTTTATTGTCAAACTTAATTGAAAAATGATTTACAAAAGCATCTTCTTTTTGAAATTTAACTCATATATCTTTTTATGATCATCATTGATTGCCATAAGATGTTTCTTGTATTTCTATAAATCTTCCGCATCATTACCATATAACTTTTACCTTGCGCTTTCATGATTATATCAAGTCTTAAATCTCAATGTTTCCTAAAAACAATTGGTAGACTTGCTTGGTAGAATTTATATTGGTTGTAACAACTCTGATTTATAAACTTTTCTGTTAAACACTCCTCAAACAAGTGAAATATTGCTTATAAAAACATCTTCTTATTATTATTTCAAATCAATTTTTACTTTTGAGGATGTTGTTTCTTTATTCCAAAATGCTTTAACTCTTATCTTTATAAAGTTTTTTTTAAACTCAATAAACATCTACTTTTTTCAAACTCTTAGTATGATGTTTCTTTTTTGAAATCTTCCGCAAATGCTCAAACTCTGATTCATTCATGATTTTTCAATATAGTTATATGAGTGTTTTCATAAAGACAAATAAAAACAAAAACCCATAGGCTATAAATTATCATTAGATTTAAATGCTTAATGTTTCCAATAATTATTATCTATGACTTCATATCTCACCATAGCGGGGGCGTAGGGTTGTAGACATTAGATAACCTTATCTCTAGTCATGTCTTGTCCTTAACCGGGGAGGGTTCTAGTAGGGCCTTGCGAGGCACTGAGGGGAAAGAGTGTTAGGTTAAGTGTTTGTCTAGTGTTTGCATATGAGACTAACACCCCAACCTACGGCATGTTTGCAGCTCCTCATGCCCATCCGTCACTTAGTACGGGGCTAGGGTGTAGACATATTGTCTGGGTAGATTAGTTTCTTGGAAATCATAATTCTATGCTAAAACTCTGATATTTTTACAACTCTTATATAAAGAGAAAATCATTATATTTTCTTAGGCTAAAACTCTGATCTATTTTCTCTACAAAGTATTCTAAAACTCCTTATCATTTCCTTTTCATTAAGAAGCTCGATCATGTCTTTATCAAATTATCGCTCTTTTATGTGGTACCTCCTAACCCACTTTTGCTAATAACAAAGGGGGAGAACTAACATGATAAAATGCAAAAGGGGGAGAACTAACATGATAAATATGATTAAGTAGATCGCATACATATTAGGGGAGCATTCACATAGGGGGAGCATATATTTAGGGGGAGCAATTCTTATTGCTAAAATCAATAATTATCCTAAGTCATCACTCACACACACACAAGTAGGATTTCAACATGCTTATATATTAATGCTCTATTTTATCATTAATGGATTTGTTATTATCAAAAGGGGGAGTTTGTTGGAACATGGTCTTCCGCATCTCCTAGGTTTGAGAATAACAAATCCTATGTATTTGATCTTGTGTGTTCAAGTGTACAGGTTTACTAGGTCCACATGACTCAAGGAGTACGCATGATGACTGCCCCCAAAATTGAGGCCAAAATTCGAACAAGCTCTCTATCACCGGCGGTAGCGATAGCGCCCGGCGATAGCAATGAATGGCGCAATTCCGGCAGCTTTTATAGAAGGCGCTAACGCCTGGCGGTAGCTGATAGCGCCGGCGGTACCGTGACGCACATAAGGCATAGAGCAGCGTGTTGCCGCGAATGGGAGATTCTGCCGCGCAAATTGTTTCTTAATCCAGGCTAGCGTCGGCGGTAGCGCTAGCGCCGGCGGTAGCGCTTGGGCTATAAAAGGACCCCCTCTCCTCACGATTTCTTAGACCAATGGCATACACCTCAGAGGGAGAGAGTGCTCGAGTTACAGAGGCCTGTCTTGGCCGAAATTTGAAGTCCTAGCGAAGTGCTGCCAACTTCTGAAGGAGAATTCCATCACGCCGAATCCAAACGAAGTCCGCTTCGACAAACGCTGATTCTCCAGCGGATCTTCGCCTCCTTTTTCAGAAGTTGATCTTAAGGGAGTTTTAATTTTTGTTATTTCTTTTTCATCTTGTAAACGGTAGTGAAATCGCCTCGTGTTGGCGACTAGGTCTGGGGTAGGACTTAGGGCTGAAATTCGCCTCGTGTTGGCGACTAGATCTAGGCTAGGTCTAGGGGGTGCTCGAGGCCACATCCGGGGAAGGATTGGCTAGAGCGGCTTGAGGCCGAATCCGGGGAGGATAAGGCTAGGGCCACCGGTTCGTGGGGAGGCGAGTCGGGATAGAAAACAAAAAGAGTCTACTATTCTTCGCCTCCGATTTCTAGCGTCATAGAAATCAAGTTTTGTAAAACTCTATTTGATTTTAATATAACATGTCTATTTATTATTTTACTTGATTTCTCATTGTCTTGATTTTCTTTAGTCTAACAATCAAAGTTTTTCCAAAGTTTTCTAAATATAATCTAAAGTTTTTGAAAACCCTTATTGACCCCCCCTCTAAGGGCGCCTACCGATCCAACACCTCCCACCCACCTGGTGACAATCCTCTGCCTGGCGAGTATCACCTCCATAATAGCCGAATTGGTGAGTACCATTGTACCTCGCCTGCTCTTCCTCTTCGCAGATTCAGATTCCGCCGGCTCCCTACGAGGCCTGTGGGTAGAACTACGACCTCCTCGGTCGCTCGGGCTCCTCCTCACGTTCATTCCCTGCTCACCGAGGGGGAATGCCTTCCTCGGTCAGAATTGGGCGATGAGGCGAGGTTGCCGTACCCTCCATGTGAGGTTGGAGATTTGCTCGCACAGTCCCCTCTAGACGCTGCACGAACTCTTCAAAGACAGCCAACATCACAAACTCGCCGCCTTCGGCCGAGTTACTAACTACCTCCTCATGGTCGCTAACTGCCACCATCTCTCCTTTCTACCAAGTTTTCTTCCTCTGGCTACGATCCACGCTCACCGCACCAATGTGTTGAAGCCAGGAAAATCCCGACTCCAAAATTCGGATCAATGCAGCCGGAGGCTACTTGCCCAGCGGTCCGACAAGATGACTTGACTGGCGATGACGAAGGAACTAGAAAGATAACAAACATAACCCCAGGTGCTGCGACAGGGAGGTCCCACCACGTACCCAGAAGCTCAAAAGAGTCTTCTCCTCCACAACCAACGAATGACCGAGCTTGGTACTAGGAAGGCACTGGCTAGGGAGGATTCTCGCCTATATTGTGGATGAAGCTTTGGTTTTTGATAAGTGCCCTTCCTGGTACCCCCGAGGGTCTATTTATAAACAAATCTTGAGGGAGGGGGTGCATGCGACTATCCCTAGCCCCCTTTGAGATGGTTGAGCAAAGGCTTAAGCGAGCGAGTAGGCAAGGACCTCGTCGCAGGCTGGCGAGTTGGTGGAGAAAGTCGCCTATAGGCGAGTATGTCCAGGCCTTTGACCTTCTCGCTCGGTTGTCTGGGTAGCTCCGGGGGTGTACTCCTTCTCGCTAGTTTGGGGCGAGTAAGGCGCTACTCGCACCCCGGGGTTACATAGTCCATGTAAGCTGTCTGATATCTTCGGTTTGACCATTGACTTTGACTTCTGCCTACGTGGCTTTGGACAAGCCCCACCCTCGAAAAATAGGGGTTGTACACACTTATGTATCTCACAGCTTCTCTAACAATGGTAATCAATGAAGAAATCTCCTTTAAGTCATCTTGCACAAGAATATTCAGTATGTGAGCACAACATCTAACATGAAACACTTTCTCACCTAAATATAAGCGATTGGAACTTGCAAAACTTTGTTGTAAATGTCTTGCATCTATATCATTCGCAGATGCATTGTCAAGAGTGATGCTCATTACCATTTTCTGAATTCCCCACTGTAAGATTGACTCACGAATTGAATCATATATGACTTGACCGCTATGAGGTGGATCAAGGTCTAAAAAATTTATAATTGAATGTTGGAGCATCCAATCAGAATCTATATAATGAACCATAATGCATAAATATCCAATAGATTGATTAGATTTTTTCTATAATCTTATGCACACACAATAAAAATACTTCTAATTCCTATGCATTCAGCTGATCTATTCAGAATAAAGTAATCACAGAAAAGCAGAAATAATAAGATTGACAACACAGAAAATTCACAGCACAAAGACAAGAGCTATAGTGGTTTCCCACAACTTGTGGGTAGTCCACTCTTCTACCACCTTGGAAGGAATACACTCTCAAATGCCTGCATCTTTTGATTAGGAGACTCTTAGAACCACTGAGTCTTTTGATAAGGAGACTCTTAGAACCAACTACTGAGTCTTTTGACAAGGAGACTCTTAGAACCAACTAGATCTTTTGGCAAGGAGATCTTGAACCAACTGAATCCTTTGTAGAGGGATTCTTAGGACTCTTTACTCAATGTTACAATATGAACAATAGAGAATAAGAGAGAGAAGAATAAGATGAAGAATGTTCTTCTGAGTGAATCCTCCTTCAGCAATCACTGAGGATTCAGGGCACTTGGTGTTCTTCAGGATCTGTTTAGTAGATGAACCCTTGCTTGAGATAGAAAAGAATGCAAGAGGTGTTTTGCTTATGATCTTGGTGATCTCTGTATGCTTGTTGGCTTTCTGCTGTAAGAGAAGAAGAAGCAGAGGCCTCTTTATATTTCCTGTACAAAGATCTTCTTTTCTTCTATCTGAGAGAGAACTTGAGGAAGAAGAAGGCTGGATGGAATAGAATAGAGAACTCCACTCGTTTGTTGTCTCTCTTCCTAAGTATATTCTCTGTCGAATAACATTTGATTGTTTCCTCTTCTGTTGTATCCCTGTTAAGAATGTTCACGGGATAATACAGTTCTCTTTCCATTTATGTTGACAACCTGTCAATCATCTTTTTGAATAACTTTCAATAATGTCTTTGTTGTCTCTCTGGAGTTCTTCTTTCCATTCTTGGAAATAAACGAACCGTTAGAATTCAAATTGCTTCCTTGTATACCTTCTGGAAGAGCATCAAGAAAGAATACATAAAGTATTCTATTTCTGTGCCTATATTCGATGTAGCGTCGAGTACATTTGCCTTCTAGTCGACACACCTCCGAGTTCTAATAGAAGCTGCTTCGAATTCCTCTTCAGCTTAGAACTGAACTCTGATATCGACGTAACGTCAAATTCTTATCGACGTATCCGTCGAGTTGAAGGCTTGGACTTTGAACTTCATCTTCTGCGTCGACTTTAAGTCGAAGTTGCGTCGACTTCTAATACTGCTTCGACTGACTCTTTCTTCTGTGTCGAGTACATCTCGACGTTGCGTCGACTTCAACTTATACTTCAACTTCAGTCTGAGTAACTTCTACTTTTATTCGAAGTTGCTTCGACTTCCAATCGAAGTTGCGTCAACTTCTATTCGACGCAAGTTTTAACTCAACTGAATTTTGGACTATTCTAGACTGGTCTTTGACACCCTCATTAGAGTGTGACATCCTAAGACATCTAATGATCAAATTACCCTTTCTATACAACGTAGGTAATAAATCCTAAATGATGAAATCACTTTTATATAATTTGTTAAGATAAATCAAAGGGTGTTTTTCCTAACAATATGCCTTGAAATTTTTACATGATTAGAATTTAGAGCTTTAGAGTAGACATTGAAAAATGGTTGCTCAACAATTGAGAATGTAAGTTCAGCAGTAATTATGAACTTGGCTAGCAGTTTCCTAATGCTAACCGAGTCATAAGATCCAGCCAAACAAATGGGGGGCATTTGAATATCATCCTCTACCATATTTACTATCTCTTGATTGAACGTGGTTTGATTTTTCTTAACCTGTATAAGCTTATAACATGTTTTAATATGTCTTGCAATATAAGAATCTCATCCCATTTTATGTAAATATCATCCTCTACCCATATGCTACCTCATACTTTCAATATAAGAATCTCATCCTTATACTTTCCATGTTCTTTATTTCCTATAGGCTTCCTGATTTATATCAAACAGATCTTCCAATTAAGCAATGTATTTCAATAAATTGTGCATGAAGGAAGGTGTGCATGTTGCAAGAGCATATTCAGCAACCCAGGGGCATCTTGGTCATAATCAGCAAGCAAAATCGTATGGGTATACCATTTTGGGCAAATATGAAAGCATCAAGGAAAAAAGGAAGCCCAACATAGATTTCACCAGAGATATGAGGGGCAAAATAATAGTGGAAGAAGGTTTCTCGAGCAACAAAAAGTAGTGAAGCCAGATTGTGTGTACTATAGTGTAGGGCATACCAGACCATTAATATACATCGTTGCACTGGTTTTCTCGATTCCCTTTGTAATAAATTGTGGTAAGTATGGATATGGCATACAATTTATAGAAGTAGATGGTAGTATGGTACCAATTAGTTGTAACATAGGTCGCGGGGAGGTTCTTTACCTGATTATCAGAGTCAACATAATGATGCAAACCCGGCTGAGCGAGGCGGGTTTGAATGCTGATGGCGAGCAACGGGTCGCTGAAAGAGACCCTTCACCCTCTCCCCTCGATACGACCGCAACAGGCAATGGTCGCATCTTTTCAGAAATCTTGTAATTGGTGTTTTAACTGATGCCAACTTTCTTTCATTGCAACTCTTCCTTCAGAGGACTCCGGTTGAGCCGAGCGCGCCGACACCTCTCACGTAAGAGCCTGCGAGGGCCGAGCATCTGCCACCTCCTCCGGCTATCCCTCCCGGCATCGTCCCTCAGTGAGAGCCTTCTCGGCAACCGCGCTCTTCGACAGAGCGTGGGGAGAGTAGTTCCCGCGTGGGACTGCTAAAGTTGAAGAAGTCGAGGGTCACAACCTCTCTTCCGCCTCCGCCTTCCTCTTCAGAAGTTCCTCGCCCGTCGGCGACAACCACCCAGGGTCCTCCGGCATCCGGCGGAAGGGGAGGCGGACGATCCTCCCACGCGCCACCATCCTTGACGTCCGCGAGGGTTGATGACTGCGCGAAGGCGCCCCTGGATTAGCCGCATGTGCCTCCTCCCCATCACGAGATGGTGCCGCCGCGCTACCACTCTGCTGGTGGGAATGGCCGGGGAGGTCGGTCGGGAATTCAGCGGACTACTCCTCATCGTACATCGTCACCTCGCTGTCTTTCCCCGCTTCGCCGCCGAGATACTCCTCGGCGGACGCCATCTCCTCGCCACCAGCCCAGGGTAGCTCCTGTGCACGCAGGTACTTCTCGCTTTAGAGCAATCTGTTGCATTGTCTTCGTGGATATCCTGCTGACTTACTTCAATCTTTTCCTGGTCGCGCGACGTTTCCGGGATCCGCTTTTATAGACGTCATAGGCCTGCCAATGCGCGAGTTCCAGACGAAGCTGGTCTCCTCCTACCTCGACATTGAACTCAAGGTCGACAGGCTGATGGCGTATGAAGTCCATCGGCGAATGTCCCAGCTGGAGGGTCGCGTGGCGAACATCGAAGGTTCGAGCACCGGTTGGAGGCCTCAGAGGCCAAGCACTTCGCCATCAACGAGCTAGAGAGGCGGATGGAGGATGCGGAGCATCAACAAGAATTGCTGAAGGCTGACATTCGTAGGATGGGGGCGAGTATGGGCTCCCTCGGGACCCTTAATCGTATAGAGGATCACATCCGCCTCAGCGAGGAGTACATGACGAGGGCCATGGAGCATATGGGCTTTGCCCGCGACCTAGGATTCAACGGGCGACATGTTCATACCTCGGACAAGAACGACAACCCTCCAGCGATATGATTTGGATGTTGGCAGGCGACTTTTTTTTTTTTTTTTGCATTTGTGGACATTGATCATTCAAGCTGCTTGTAATAATTTAAACTTTATCCTGACAAGATTTGCTTGCTAGTCGCACTTGCTTTCAACTTCGTTTCTGTCTTTTGTGATATTCTTATATTTTCTTATGTTTATTATGGCGATATTTACTTGTTTGTCGCGCTCTACGAGCGATATACGACCTCGCCTTCTCGGAAAGACTTTTGTGGGGAAGCCAATTTGACAGGAGATTTGAGCGAGTTATGGGTAAAATACTCGCGCGCAACAAACCTCCCCCCCTTGCGATGTCTATAAATAGGGGGGGGGGGGGCAAAAACAGTACGCTTTTCCGAACTCTCCCGAGAACTCAGCTGTTACGAGCGAGATTCTTCCCTTCTCGATGGCACCTTCTGATGATGCAACTGCTCGTCGATTGAATTATGCTCAGAACTCCTCCGCGAAGAGGTTCAAGAAGTCGATCACTCGCCCGGACGAGTTAGAGAGATTCTTTCATCGCTTCCTCCCCCTGGGCTACCGCGCGAGTTTGCCGACGAAGGAAAAGCGAATCAATTCATTCGCGGAGAGCAAACTCGCCCTTCCCCTCACCCATTTCGAGGTGGGCTTGCGACTCCACCTCTGGCCGGAGTTCTACCAGATCCTCCGATACATCGGCTGGGTCCCCGTGCAGATCAACTCGAATGGCGTCGCCATTATCATAGGCTTCCTGTGCTTCTTGAGGTCGGAGAGGATCACGTTCGATCTCGTCGTCTTCCAGAAGATCTTCTACTTGGGCGTGACCAAGGATAGGGTGATCTACTTCGGTAGTCACCACTGCTCGCTGACGGGAACCTCGAACAAGGTTCATCGTTGGAATAAAAGATTCGTCTTCGTCTCCGGCGACTTTGGGGTAATCCCTTTCCGCCCTCAGCAACCACCGTCTGGGTTATTCCTCGCTCCTTCTCTGCACGGTGCTCGCAAGGAGTTTTGCATCGCGATGAAGAGCAGGAAGTTCGACATTGTCTTCTGGCGGCAGCACGTCGAGTTCGGCGAAGGTAACATCGTTGTAGGGCGAGTAACGCTTGAGCAGAGTTATTTGTCGCTTTGGCTAACACTTTTCTTCCAGGTGCCTGTCATGTGCCCGCCACCGCTCTTCCCCTAGCGGGCGAGTCTACTCCCCTCGCGTCTCCTTCAAGGCGAGCGCAGCCCAGGGACGCGAAAGATAATCCTGAGGTGGAGTCCCCTCTCCCGTACGTGTTCGCTGGGCTCGGCGATCCGACTAAGATCCTTCGCCCCGAGAGGCGATTGGACAAGGGTGAGCCCTCGACCAAGAAGAGGAAGAGAAAGGAGTTGGCTCGATAGATGGAAGAGGATCAGGGAAAGGAGCAAGAGGACAGCGCTCCTGAGAACCATACGAACTTCGGGCAAGGTTCGCGGAACACTGGCCTGGACGGTGAGCCCCTCCTCGCGTGGAGCAGGAGAAGGAATGAGGTTCGCCTCAGCTCCCGCCTACCCTCTTGGAGCGGAGATGAGGTGCCAAACGATGATGCCTTCTGCGTCACGTTCGGGCTCTATGGGCGCGATGATGTGAAGATCCTGAGAGAGGCGTCTCCTTGGTTCCTCGCCGACCATAGGCCGCGTGAGATGTTGCGAGCTGCGGAACTCGCTCAACAGACCGCTTTGCAAAATTCGGCGATTGGCCTTATACGCCTCCATCCTGTCGACCTTGGTTTCAAGGTTGAGGTACGCGGAGACTGTTGGATCGGTCGGCTCCCTTAGAGGGGGGGGGGGGGTGAATAAGGGTTTTCAAAAATTTATATTATATTTAGAAAACTTGCTTGTGATACGAGATCAAAATATTGATTTTGAATAAAGATTTAAATTGTTTTATACTAAAGGAGAGGATAATAAACAATTTAGATAAATGAAGAACAAAATCAATTTTATTACAATAAGGGAGACATGATTACTATTAATAAAATTGATTACAAAATCTGATTTCTATGACGCTAGAAATCGGAGGCGAATAATAAAAACTCTTTTTCGTTTTCTATACCGACTCGTATCCCCACGAACCAGTTGGCTTTAGCCGATCTCTCCCCAGATACGACCTCAAGCCGCTCTAGCCAATCTATCCCCAGAAAGGCCTCGAGCACCCCCTAGATCTACTCCCTAGACCTAGTCGCCAACACAAGACAAATTACCCTTAGTTGTGCTAAGTGTAACGATTATAAAGTGATCATTGCATGATAGTTAAAGAAAAAACAAAAGAAAATAAACAAAAAGAAAGTTTAAGCACATCATGAAGTAGGGAAATGATATTTCATTTTTAATTGATTTCTACTTCATGCAAATGATGGGATACTAATGAATAAGAGATTTAGGTATCCAAAGAGGACCGGGAATAACGGTTCCTTTGGGTACCCAAATATATCGTGTTTTCTTTTGGGGAGATATGATTGAATGTGCCCTTTTGATTTGAGTTTGTGTTTCATCTTTAACTTTTGGCTGACATTCAAAAAAAGGTTTAATATTATTCTTGTTTATCAAATTTCCATGATGATTTTCTTTCCTTTGAAGATTATAATTGAAATTATCATTTATAGGAAATTTGTGTAATTTCAATTTTAAGTTGGGAGAAACATGATTTTGTAAATAATGATGATTTGGTTTTTGATATACAAAAACATTTTGTTTCTTATTCCCATTATTAGGTTTAGTTAAGATAGTTATATTTGTATTCAACTTGCTTTTAGATATTGCTTGATATTCTAAATTTGTATGTTTTGAATTTGTATTTATAATTTTCATAAGCAAGTTGATTTTTGATTTTAATTCATCATTCTTTATCTTTAGATTATGCCTAGCTTTATTATAAGCTATTGTGCTATTTTTAAGAGTAGAGACGATAGAGTCAATATGATTTTGATACTCATTTCTAAACTCTTCAAATATTTCATCCATCTCTTTGATTTCAGTTTTATAATCGTTACACTTAGCACAATTAATTTTTAAAGAAGAAGTTTTTAAACATAATTTTTCATTTTGTTCTTTTATAAAAAGAAGTTCTTTTTCAAGTTTCTTGTGTTTTTCTTTTAATTCGTTATATTTCACACAAGGTGTAATGTTTTCAACTAAGGAGGCATTAGAATTTGATTCTTCATTAATTTTTGCCTTTAAATTTTTATTTTCTAAGCGCAAATGTTTATTAGCATGTTTTAGTTTCTTAATTTTGCGCTTTGTAGATTGTAGCAATTGTAATGAAGAAATAGAAGTACAGAAAAAGGGATTTGATTTCCTTACATTGCTTTTGGATGAGGGAGGTTTGAACATATTGTTCTTTTGTCTTCTTCTTGGCACTCCTTCCAAAAGTAAGATTTCTTCTTCTCTTTCATTTAATGTGTGCTCCATTGATTCGCCATGAGAAGCGCATTCTTGAAGTTTTGTGCACGTTTGCATATTCTCTAGTTCTTGCGATTGTTTCATACCTGTAGATGGAGAATCATACATTTCTCTAAGAAATTGCCATACTTTATATGCACTTGAAAAGCAATATATTAATTTGAAAATTTCATTAGATAGACCGCAAAATAAATAATATTTAGCTTTTGCATTTAATTGAAGTTCCTTTTTATTTGATTCATTTGCAGGTCTTGCTATTGCTAAATTCCAAACTTCAATGTCTAAAGTTTTAATAAAATTTTCAATTAAGATTTTCCACCCTTTATAATTTGTCCCTTCAAATAAAGGTGGTGCAAGTGATTTTTCCTCTTCACAAATATTTCCCCCACTAGTTGAAGCGAGATCATGAGACGCCATTATTCCCGGCTGTTAAGCCGATTGGAATAAAATCGCTCTGATACCACTTGTTGGATCGGTCGGCGCCCTTAGAGGGGGGTGAATAAGGGTTTTCAAAAATTTATATTATATTTAGAAAACTTGCTTGTGATACGAGATCAAAATATTGATTTTGAATAAAGATCTAAATTGTTTTATACTAAAGGAGAAGATAATAAACAATTTAGATAAATGAAGAACAAAATCAATTTTATTACAATAAGGGAGACATGATTACTATTAATAAAATTGATTACAAAATCTGATTTCTATGACGCTAGAAATCGGAGGCGAATAATAAAAACTCTTTTTCGTTTTCTATACCGACTCGTATCCCCACGAACCGGTTGGCTTTAGCCGATCTCTCCCCAGATACGGCCTCAAGCTGCTCTAGCCAATCTATACCCAGAAAGGCCTCGAGCACCCCATAGATCTACTCCCTAGACCTAGTCGCCAACACAAGGCGAATTACCCCATAAGTCCTACCCAGACCTAGTCGCAAACACGAGGCTAATTAACGAACCGTTTACAAGAAATAATAAATGAAAATAATAATAATGTAAAAACTCCCTATATGGATCTCTTGGAGAAGTGGACGAAGGCCCGCAGAGTATGATCGTAGTCGATGCGGTCTTTCATCACGATGATGATGCGTGTTGAAATCTTCTCCACGGATCTCCTAAAGGCTTTATGGATTTGTGGGAGTATCTCTCTAAACCTTCCTCTCTCTGCTGTGATACGAAGCTCTGGAGTTTATGATCTCAAGATGATGAAGAAGACGGAGCCAAGGGGTCCATTTTATAGACTTAGCGCTACCGCCGGCGCTAACGCTACCGCCGGCGCTAGCCCGGATTAGGAATGATTTTGCGCTGCAGGATCTCCCATCCGAGGAAACATTTTGCTCTTTGCCTTCTGTGCTCCACGCTACCGCCAGCGCTAGTAGCTACCGCCAGGCGCTAGCTTCCTTCTATAACAGCTTCCGGAATCGCGCTAATCATCGCTAGCGCGGGCGCTATCGCTACCGCCGGCGCTAGTGGGCTTGTTTGAATTCTGGCCTCAATTTTGGGGGCAGTCATCATCTGTACTCCTTGAGTCATGTGGACCTAGTTGACCTGCACACTTGAACACACAAGATCAAATACACATAGGATTTGTTATTCTCAAACCTAGGAGATGCGGAAGACCATGTTCCAACGAACTCGCCCTTTTGATAATAACAAATCCATTAATGATAAATCAAAGCATTAATATATAAGCATGATGAAATCCTACTTGTGTGTGTGTGAGAGTGATGACTTAGGATAATTATCAATTTTAGCGTTTAGAATTGCTCCCCCTAAATACATGCTCCCCCTATGTGAATGATCCCCTAATATGTATGCTATCAACTTAAGTAATCATGTGAGTTTTTTATTTTATTTTATTTTGATAGCGGATTATATTTATCATGTTAGTTCTCCCCCTTTTGTTATTAGCAAAAGTGGGTTAGGAGGCACCACATAAAAGATTGATAATAAGATAAAGGCATGATCGAGCTTCTTAGTGAGAAGGAAATGATATGGAGTTTTAGAATAATTTTTATAGATCAGAGTTTTTAGCTTTAAAAAAAGTAATGATTTCTCCTTTATATAAGAGTTTTAAGCATAAAAACATAATGATTTCCATGTAACCAATCTACCCAGACAATATGTCTACACCCTAGCCCCGTACTAAGTGACGGATGGGCATGAGGAGCTGCAAACATGCCGTAGGTTGGGGTGTTAGTCCCATATGCAAACACTAGAAAAAAAAAACTTAACCTAGCACTCTTTCCCCCCAGTGCCTCGCAAGGCCCCACTGGAACCCTCCCCGGTTAAGGACAAGACATGACTAGAGATAAGGTTATCTAATGTCTACAACCCTACGCCCCCGCTATGGTGAGAAATGAAGTCAAGGATAACAATTATTGGAAACATTAATCATTTAAATCTAATGAGAAGTTTCATAGCATATGGATTTTTATTTGAAAATAAAACACACTTAGCTATATTGAAATTCATGAATGAGTCAGAGTTTGAGCATTTTGGAATAAAGAAACAACATCCTTTGAGCATTTAGAAACACAAAAGTAAAATTTGATTTGAAATTCAATAATAAGAGGATGTTTTATAAGCAATATTTCACTTGTTGGAGGAGTGTTTAGCATAAAAGTGTACATAGAAATAAATCAGAGTTTATAGCATAAAAATGATATGCGTGTTAGAACAACCAATATAAATTTTACCAAGCAAGTCTACCACTTGTTTTTAGAAAAATTGAGATTTAAGACTTGATATGAGCATGAAAGCGCAAGGTAAAAGTTATATGGTGATGATGCGGAAGACTGATAGAAATACAAGAAACATCTTAATGTAAGCAATGATGATCCATAAAAAGATATATGAGTTAAAGTTCAAAAAGAAGATGTTTTTGTAAATTATTTTTCAATTAATTTTTTTAATAAAGTAACCAAGCATGAAATAATGTTATCAAAAAAGAGATTACTACAATGTTACTTTAATTCACAATTTCAAAATATACAAAACATTGTAGAAAGCATGCTAGGTTATCTAGTGCATTTCATAAATAAAGAGTAATATAGAATTAGCATTAGGGTCCAATACTCATGAGAAGAAGTGTTATGAAAGATAATGATGTGCACATAAGTATATTTTTGAGTAGTGTAAACAAATGTTTTAATCAAAAATACAAGAAATATGTAAAGTGATAGCACAATAAAACACAAATAAATTTACTTCCACACACTTTAATGCACAAATAGAACGTACAACTACCAAGGTGCTTTGCACACACAATGCTCATCAAGACTTATCAGGGTGCAAAGTAGTGCTTGGGGGATCACATATTTTAATTTTTAAACATTGAAACTAGTGACCCGGTGTACAAAAGAGTAAGTGGTTTTTATTTTGAAAGAAAGATATGGTTTGCACAAGACACTTTACTATTTTTTCCAAGGTGCTCAACCTCACAATGCTTATTAAGACTTATCAGGAGGTTCAAGTAGTGCTTGGTGGAGTTATCTTTGTTATTTTATGACTTTTTTGTTTTGTACAAAGTTCTCCGAATACACTTGTTTTTGCAAACTAATATAATTTATGAAAAACATAACCACTTTTCTTAATTTTTTAAAAAGTGCAAATAAAGGAGTGCAGGTAAGATACTTGTGCAATTTTAATTCATTGTACTAATACAAAATATACACAAGCATTCTTAGATTAAGCACATATGTAGATAATACCAAAACTAAGTGAGTGAATAAATATCATTATCAAACATAAAACATTTACTCATACTTAGAGGCATGCTAAGCGTAGTTCTACACAACCGTTAAAATATAATTGATGCACATATTAATAGATGTATCTAAGCATGATGAAAATAATGTTCAAAGTAGTTTGAAAAGATAAATTGCAACATTATAGAAGTTCTAAATAATAGATTAAATCATGCTTGATTTTTCACAGAAAAAGCCATACAATTTTTGTTTTGATAGTTTTAAAGTTTTATATTTTTGTATTTGATTTTTGAAAAAGTAGACTTTAAACAAATGACAAAAAAACAAAAACAAAACATATTTTTTGTAATTTGGCTTTTATATTTTTGTATTTGATTTTTCAAAAATAAAAGAAAATCAGACGTGCAAAACCAAATAGTACATGTAGATTAATATATTTTTAGAAATTTTTCAAAATTTTAAAATCACAGAAAAGTGAATATGGACGCTAGCGCCTGCGGTAGCACTAGCGCGGGAGACAGTAAACGATTTTTTGTGATTTTGAAAATTTTAATTATTGATCTTGAATAAGTGTCACAATAGTAGTTTCATGCAGAAATATCAGAATTTTAGGAGATGTTTGGATAGTGCATATTGCATGAAACATTAGCGATTTAGTATGTGACTTGACAATGCATGATATATATTTTCTTATATTTTTATTTTCATTTTTCTAGGGCTTATATTTATCAATATAATGTAAGTTGAAACTGATAGGAAATGTAAGCACAAGATAACATGTTCGAATAAGCCAAATAATATATATTCTAATGATTAATCCATAAACTATGTGATTGATGGAATTTTAGTATTCTATTATGATTTCAAATCACATAGTTATCATAAAATTTGAATAACATCATAAATGTTGTTCCTAGCATAGATATATAAGCATAAACCAAAAAGTGATGCAAGAATGATGAGTTTGGATGCAATGTTAAACATATGATTAATCATGCATTTTGTGAAACATATTTTTCTTCATTATAAGGGCTATCATAATCAACAAAACAAGATCAACGCATTTCACATTTTAATTTTTAGCCTAAGCCCTTTAATAAACCATTTAAATCCATTAAAATAATATCATTAGTCTTGACAATAATTTCAATTTACAATTTATAATTCAAGACATTTAAAAGGTAATGGATTTAGAAGGTAAAAATAAAAAGGATAAGTAGATCACTAAACAAAATGATATGACTTTGATTCAATTTTATTCATATATTAATTATGGTTTAATTTATGAAAGTCATATCACAAGATATATAAAGTGATCATAGCATGATAGTTAAAGAAAAAACAAAAGAAAATAAACAAAAAGAAAGTTTAAGCACATCATGAAGTAGGGAAATGATATTTCATTTTTAATTGATTTCTACTTCATGCAAATGATGGGATACTAATGAATAAGAGATTTAGGTATCCAAAGAGGACCGGGAATAACGGTTCCTTTGGGTACCCAAATATATCGTGTCTTCTTTTGGGGAGATATGATTGAATGGGCCCTTTTGATTTGAGTTTGTGTTTCATCTTTAACTTTTGGCCGCAATTCAAACATTGGTTTAATATTATTCTTGTTTATCAAATTTCCATGATGATTTTCTTTCCTTTGAAGATTATAATTGAAATTATCATTTATAGGAAATTTGTGTAATTTCAATTTTAAGTTGGGAGAAACATGATTTTGTAAATAATGATGATTTGGTTTTTGATATACAAAAACATTTTGTTTCTTATTCCCATTATTAGGTTTAGTTAAGATAGTTATATTTGTATTCAACTTGCTTTTAGATATTGCTTGATATTCTAAATTTGTATGTTTTGAATTTGTATTTATAATTTTCATAAGCAAGTTGATTTTTGATTTTAATTCATCATTCTTTATCTTTAGATTATGCCTAGCTTTATTATAAGCTATTGTGCTATTTTTAAGAGTAGAGACAATAGAGTCAATATGATTTTGATACTCATTTCTAAACTCTTCAAATGTTTCATCCATCTCTTTGATTTCAGTTTTATAATCGTTACACTTAGCACAATTAATTTTTAAAGAAGAAGTTTTTAAACATAATTTTTCATTTTGTTCTTTTATAAAAAGAAGTTCTTTTTCAAGTTTCTTGTGTTTTTCTTTTAATTCATTATATTTCACACAAGGTGTAATGTTTTCAACTAAGGAGGCATTAGAGTTTGATTCTTCATTAATTTTTGCCTTTAAATTTTTATTTTCTAAGCGCAAATGTTTATTAGCATGTTTTAGTTTCTTAATTTTGCGCTTTGTAGATTGTAGCAATTGTAATGAAGAAATAGAAGTATAGAAAAAGGGATTTGATTTCCTTACATTGCTTTTGGATGAGGGGGGATTTGAACATATTGTTCTTTTGTCTTCGTCTTGGCACTCCTCTTCCAAAAGCAAGATTTCTTCTTCTCTTTCATTTAATGTGTGCTCCATTGATTCGTCATGAGAAGCGCATTCTTGAAGTTTTGTGCACGTTTGCATATTCTCTGGTTCTTGCGATTGTTCCATACCTGTAGATGGAGAATCATACATTTCTTCAAGAAATTGCCATACTTTATATGCACTTGAAAAACAATATATTAATTTGAAAATTTCATTAGATAGACCGCAAAATAAATAATGTATAGCTTTTGCATTTAATTGAAGTTCCTTTTTATTTGATTCATTTGCAGGTCTTGCTATTGCTAAATTCCAAACTTCGATGTCTAAAGTTTTAATAAATTTTTCAATTAAGATTTTCCACCCTTTATAATTTGTCCCTTCAAATAAAGGTGGTGCAAGTGATTTTACCTCTTCACAAAAATTTCCCCCACTAGTTGAAGCGAGATCATGAGACGCCATTATTCCCAGTTGTAAAGCCGATTGGAATAAAATCGCTCTGATACCACTTATTGGATCGGTCGGCGCCCTTAGAGGGGGGGGGGGGGGGGTGAATAAGGGTTTTCAAAAATTTATATTATATTTAGAAAACTTGCTTGTGATACGAGATCAAAATATTGATTTTGAATAAAGATCTAAATTGTTTTATACTAAAGGAGAGGATAATAAACAATTTAGATAAATGAAGAACAAAATTAATTTTATTACAATAAGGGAGACATGATTACTATTAATAAAATTGATTACAAAATCTGATTTCTATGACGCTAGAAATCGGAGGCGAATAATAAAAACTCTTTTTCGTTTTCTATACCGACTCGTATCCCCACGAACCGGTTGGCTTTAGCCGATCTCTCCCCAGATACGGCCTCAAGCCGCTCTAGCCAATCTATCCCCAGAAAGGCCTCGAGCACCCCCTAGATCTACTCCCTAGACCTAGTCGCCAACACAAGGCGAATTACCCCCTAAGTCCTACCCACACCTAGTCGCCAACACGAGGCAAATTAACGAACCGTTTACAAGACATAATAAATGAAAATAATAATAATGTAAAAACTCCCTATATGGATCTCTTGGAGAAGTGGACGAAGGCCCGCAGAGTATGATCGTAGTCGATGCGGTCTTTCGTCACGATGATGATGCGTGTTGAAATCTTCTCCATGGATCTCCTAAAGGCTTTATGAATTTGTGGGAGTATCTCTCTAAACCTTCCTCTCTCTGCTGTGGCACGAAGCTCTGGAGTTTAGGATCTCAAGAGGATGAAGAAGACGGAGCCAAGGGGTCCATTTTATAGACTTAGCGCTACTGATAACTTCCCAAAAAGAAGTTATCATGTGTGTTAATTATTACTCTTTTTACTAAAATATTTGATAATTATGAGTTAAAATGTTATTAACATGAGTAATATATGTTCTTGTTGAAAGTTTGGATACTATCGTCATTTTATATGTTATTGCGCAGAAAATTTGAAGTATCAATCTTGAAGAATCAATGATGGACAATTAATTAAGTGCAGGAAGAAATGTTGCAACATAGTTCGTAGTTCAGAAAAACATGTTGCAACATCTTGGTCTCTGTTTGATGAAGAAAAGTACAGAAACATGTTGTAACATATCCTGCAGTTCAAAAAATGATGTTGCAACATGCCGACGGTTTCTGACAGATTTAAATACGAAATTACTCCACGTACTTCTGGCGGTTACGATGATGGGTGGTTGCATCTATTTCGCAATTTAACATGTCTCGACGGTGGAGAAGAGGATAATTATCGCAGAGGAGAGGGAAGTAGGGGATCAATTCAGAAAATCGAAGGAGAACGGTTCTAGGGCGTGAGAAAAGGAGATAGACGCTCCGGATCTTCATCAAGGAGGACATTTGCGCAATTCTGAGTATAGTTTCCTGCAGCGTTTAGATCTCTAAACATCATGTCTTGTAAGATCTATCTAATTTCGTTGTGTTTGATCTTCGTGATGAACTAAATTCTCTTAGTCTTGTATGTTGTGAGTACTTTGACTCGTTGTGGTGTTTTGAACCTTATTTCTTCGTCATGAATGCTTGAGATTATATCGTTATTGAATTTATGATTCTTATCTTGGGAATTTTGGGTTAAGTTTTCGTCTTTAATTTGCTTGGCGAGATTCGAGAGAGGAGTCAGGCTAGATGAATGTTTTATTTTGCGCGGCAAGATTCGAGAGAGGAGTTGCGTAATTATTTCACCAAAGTTTCCGCCTTAATACTACGCTGCGAGATTCGAGAGAGGAGTGACGTAAGTGTATCATAAATTTTAATATATCGTTGAAGGGAGAAAGAGATTTCGTCTTCTCGGTAGCAGCATTGATTTGCGTACTTGATGTTACTCTCTATTGTTACCTATGTTAGAGATAACTAGGGAAATACGGGGTAAACGGATGTCGGATATCGAGAGATAGCGAGATCCATTTTCAAATCGTTGCATGATAGTCATTTCAACATTCATGATAAATCACTTTAAGAAAACATTACAACAAGCAGAGGAAAGCAACGTATGAGACTATCTTCCTAAACTGATTACAAGTATTCTAAAGTAGTTATTATAGAAACTAGATTTGATTTTTCGTTGTTAACATAAATCACCTTAATTAATTCACTTGGATTTAAAGAAAAGGTTAAGCTAGTAATTGCGAGCGTTAGATTCGACACTTCCTCGTGGGAACGATCTTTACTTACACTTTATTACTTGAACCGACACGTGCACTTGCGTAAATTATATATCTGCTTTTCGCGTATCAGCTACCGTCGGCGCTAACGCTACCGCCGGCGCTAGCCCGGATTAGGAATGATTTTGCGCGACAGGATCTCCCATCCGAGGAAACATTTTGCTCTTTGCCTTCTGTGCTCCACGCTAATGCCAGCGCTAGTAGCTACCGCCAGGCGCTAGCTTCCTTCTATAACAGCTTCCGGAATCGCGCTAATCATCGCTAGCGCCGGGCGCTATCGCTACCGCCGGTGCTAGTGGGCTTGTTCGAATTCTGGCCTTAATTTTGGGGGAAGTCATCATCTGTACTCCTTGAGTCATGTGGACCTAGTTGACCTGCACACTTGAACACACAAGATCAAACACACATAGGATTTGTTATTCTCAAACCTAGGAGATGCGGAAGACCATGTTCCAACAGAGACCAGTTTCGTCTGGAACCCGCGCATTGGCAGGCCGATGGCATCTATAAAGGCGGATCCTGAAGACGTCGCGCGACCTGGCAAAGGTAGAAGTAAATCAGCGGAATATCCACAAAGACAATGTGGCAGATTGCTTAAAGGCGAGAAGTACCTATGCGCGAAGGAGCTACCCTGGGTTGACGGCGAGGAGAAGGCGTCTGCCGGCTACAACAAAGTTTCTTTACGGTGATATTTTTTTTATTTCTTTAGTGACGATTTTAAAGCGTCGCGATAGTTTTTGTGACGTTTATAAAAACGTCACCAAATCGTCGCGATTGCATATGTCGCTGTAGCTCATTGTGACGCTTTCAAAAAAAAATGTCGTGATTGCCAGTTACTCTACCGCGACATTTTTTTTTCAAAAACGCGCGCCATGATTGGCAATTGTTCTACCATGACACTTTTATAAAAAAACGTCATGATAAGTAACTGCTCTATCGTGACATTTTTTCAAAAATGTCTCAAAAGATGTTCATCCTACCACAACGTTTCTTAACCAACATCACCAAAGCCAAAACTGTACAACACGTCGCAAAGTAATATATTTTAAAAAAATGAAAACAAATTATGATAATACTTCTCAAATAATCTATATACTAATCAAAACTTCACTAAACATTTACTTTTTATTTTAATTCAATTTTAGACATTCAAACACAAAAATAAATAAAATGCTCAATAGCAAAGAGAAGTGCGTTTAATATTCATTATTTTATTAATAGAAAAAAGAGGGTGGGAGATAGCCCAAGCCCCTCAATATAGACCAATAATACTTTCATCTCTAATTAAACTAAATACATGAAGAAAAAAAGTATCTACAAAGAAGAAAAATCTATAAATGCACATTCTTTTATATATTTGATAGTCAACTGATGTCTTCTCTTCTCTTCTTTAGATAATATACACTAGTATGAAAATCAAGCTACTACCTGCATCCAAAAATGCAAGAAATATGTTAAAAAGCATTACTCGTATAGTAGTATCTCAGCACCAAGAATTTGGTAAAAGAAAAGATTCGGTATATCAAGGAGCTTCTAATTAGGACAATGATTGATTGACTAAAAGATTTATAAGAACAAATGGCATTCAAACAACCATACCAAGAAAAATATGTAAGAAAGCATCAAAATGTTATGGGTTTTTACTAACTTAACTACATATTGTGTTGTATGATGATGATTTTCATGCATCATGCGATTCCTTAAATGAAAGCATCAACACTTTATTGCGCATATGCTTCACACATGCTTGACTGCTCTCTTGCAGGCTAAGCCCCTGCTCGATGTCTCTATGCCTACATGTGTTGTAAAAGTTATTGAAGTAATTACTGAATTAATTACTAGTGTCTACACTAATTACGGAACATTCAAAACAATATTCAGTACCTAAAACAAAAGTGAAAGGATAAGAAAATTAGAGCTTACCTCTTTTGAACCTTATCCACTTTTGAAAATTAGAGTCATGCATACAACGCAGCAGACCTTAGCTTGCAAATAAGAGGAAGTACATCAACTGTCAACTCGAACTGCATGAAATATGGATGTTAATTAATGCACACATCGATCCCATTTAGGTACGTTTATAAAAGTTATGAAATTGTGATCCATTTAGAGTTTAGAAGTTGAATTTTTTTAGATTAATAGCTTAGTTGAAGATCTAAATGAGAAAGAAAATAGCATCAGTCATAAATCATACCAAGGTCTACGTGCACCAAGATCTCTAAAAAAATTTCTTGCTTGATTGCTCTTCTCCACAACCAGTGAGTGCAATGAGCTTGCAATGTAGCAAAACTTGAGGCCTACACAGCAAGAGTGGAATATAGACATGACTTCAAATAATTGAAAGAAAATAAGAAACTAAGGAATTTAATTTAATAGATGAGAAATTTGAGTGAGAAGATTTTTTCCCCTTCTTATTTGGTTGCAGAACTAAAATAATTTAGAAAGCATGAAGCTTAAAATTGAACTTCTATTATATTGACAACTATACCAACAAAACATTGCAATCACTTGCTTAGAACCGTAAGATGAATGACAGCTGCAGAAAAAGAAGTACATGTAAAAGTACAGTCCTGGGCAAAAAGCCTACCAGGCCCAGGCTGGGCCCGGGCATGCCGGGCCCAGGCTTTTTTGAAAAAGCCCGGGCTTGGGCCTGGTTTTTGCCAGGCCCAGGCCGGGCCCAGGCCTCCTCTTGAGGAGTAGGCCTACCAAGGCCTTGCAGGCCGGGCCAGGCCCAGGCCGGGCCTGGGTCTGGCCCGGCATATTTAAATTTTTTTTTTAATATTTATTTTATATCTTTAACTACTAAATGCAAGAAGTTGCCTTTGGTGCAACATTCAAAATTGCCCAAATATAACCTCATTCTTTTACTCTAATGACTTAACCTATAGGATAAACAAAAGGGAAATTTCTAAAATATAAGGGCTATTTGTGTAATAACACTATATCCCAATAATAAAAAAAATAACACAAATTCAGAAAATCAAAAAGTTTTTAGTAGACCTCCTAAACCTACTATGATAGGTTATCATTACCTATTAAAATCTACTTTAAAATGATTTTTTGTTAAAATATATATATTTTTTTGAAAAAAAAATTATAAAATAGTAATTAAAATTTTTTTACGGTCATTTTGAGTACTCATATGTATATGTTCTGGGCGCAGCCAGCTGAGACGAAGCATATTCGCACCCCAGCCTGCCAGTCCAACCGACAAAGCTATCCGCACCCCAGCCTGCCAGTCCAACCGCTGAGACGCGGTTGGGTCCCAGCGGTTGGGCTGAGACGGCGTCTCAGCGGTTGGGCTGAGACGGCGTCCCAGCGGTTGGGGCTGGATTTCGTCCCAGCGGTTGGGGTTGGATCTCTTCAGTGCGGAAGCGGCTAGCGGTTGGGTCCCAGCGGTTGGGCTGAGACAGAATCTCAGCGGTTGGGCTGAGACGGCGTCCCAGCAGTTGGGGCTGGCCTTCGTCCCAACGGTCGGGCGAGCGTTGAATTTCCGCTAACGGTTAGCAGCTTCGAACAATGTTTGCACTTCGCCTTAAATTCGGTGCCGATCCGCACTTTCTCAAAGTGCTCCCAGACTGGAGCTGTGTGCTTATGCTCCACAATTTCCTGCGCAGTCGATGCGGAGGACGAAGGCATAGAGGAGGAAGACGCCATCTTCTCAAAAATTTAGAGAGAGAATGAGAGAGAGTGAGAGATAAAGAGGAGAGAGAGAATGAGAGAGAGTGAGAGAAAGAGGAGAGAGAGTATGAGAGAGAGAGGAATGAGATCGGGTAAGGGGGGGGGGGGGGGAGGGGAGGGAATGAGGATTTTATAAAAAAAAAAATTTAATTTTTAAAAAAAAAAATCCCTAGCCTAGGCGTAGGCTGCCAATTTTTTGGCAGCCTACGCCTAGGCTAGGCTGCCATTTCCTGGCAGCTGCCAGGAATTAATGATTCCTGGCAGCTGCCAGGAATACAACGGCTCTCTCTTTAAGAGAGAGCCGTTGTGTGTTGATCAACGGCTCCCAAAGGAGCCGTTGATCAACGGATTTGTGTTGATCAACGGCTCCTTTGGGAGCCGTTGATCAACGGAACAAAGCCGGGCCAGGCTTTTCCAGGCCTGGCCCGGGCTTTGCCCGGCCTAGTCTCAGGCCGGGCCTAGGGCCTGGGCTTTGCCCGGGCTTTACCCGGGCTGGGCACCAGGCCGGGCAGCTAACTAGAATGGGGGCCTTGTTAGGCCCCCAAAGCCCGGCCCGGGCCTGGAGCGGGCTTTTTCAGGCCCGGGCCTTTCAGTCTTTTACCGGGCCGGGCCCAGGCCGGCCTGATGGGCCCGGTCCTAATGCCCACGACTATAAAAGTATTACAATTCAATTTATATATTCTCATGATTGGGCTCAAAGAAAAGTTGCAAGTACCTTTTGAAAAAGTAAATTCAATCCGTCCATATTTATGAAAATGAAGAAGAAAAGTAGGTATATTAACCAAAAGAACATAGCAGTGACATGGAAAAACAAATCAAAATTATCATCCTTGTTCAGTAAGACATTGCATCAAACAGGTTAAAGACATTCCAATTTAATTCAAAACTATTCTAATTTCTCATCATTTTGAAGATGCCAAATGCACAAATGGCAGGGGAATCATTGCTTAATCGTTAGAGAAATTAACTAAGCAAAGCAGATTTAGGGAGAGAAAATGAGAGCAGTTGCAATACCTGGAGTTCGATGGTGGTGAATCATTGTCGTGCATTTGTGTGTGCATCACAAACCAGAGAAGCCGAAATTGGGGAACCTCCATTACTTTTAAGAAAGAGCATGGATAAAAAGATCAAGAACCTTCATGTAACTATTTATAATCCAAAGAAAATGAATTAAAACTTTGAAAATGATGTAACTTCATTCTGCATTTAATGAATGAATAATCTCATGGTAATAGAGGAAAAGTTAGATGAAAGCATATGAGCTTAGATATAGAATAACTGAAGATAGAACCATGGGTTCCATAACACTACCTGCTTCAAAGAAATAGGGAAGGTGAGCTTCCCCGAGAGCTCTGGACTCCTGACTATTTCTTTGCATAAATCCCTCCATGGTCTGCATACTGCAGCACATGCAACAACATTCTTGCATGATGGCCATATACTTTCACTTGCCTCCAACCTTTTAATCACATTAATTTGCATAATAAGAATCCACATTAATTTGCATAAAGCTACCGCGAACAATTTGCATTAATTTGCATAAAGCTACCGCGAACAATTTGCATTAAGCATAACGAATAAAGCTCTGCATTAATTTGCCCTACTCACATTATTTAGCTAACAATGCGAAGAAGTCTAAAAAGAACCATTATCAACTTAAATGCGTGAAAGATAGTTGTGCTTGTAGTAGTTTTCTATCAAATGCTATCAAATAATGACATAAATGAATTGCATTTATTTGATTTCACAACCAACCTTAGACTTTGGGGAATTTTCTGAAAGACGGGACCCACAACCCAGCTTTAGAATTGACAAATGTGGGGCAAATTTGGGAGAAATATATCAAATATCATAGCATCAATAGGCTTATAAAAGATGATTTTGTACATCAAAAGCCACAGCTTCTCTCAAAAGCCACAACTTCCGAAAAAGTATCATTGGCAGCTCACTTGATCGTTTTCTTAATGATTTTAATTTAAAAAAACTTGCTTTCAAGAAAACGATATGCATTAAGTATATAAAATCACGCAATTATCAGGAACACAATAAAATGAAGACATTTGATGGGCAATTCAAAAACATATACCTGGATCTTCTTTAATTACCAAAATTTAGACATTTCAGGCATGCAGCAGTCTGTAATAACCAATCCCCTGCAATCCAGAAGAAAAAATGACTAAAATCATATAATTATCCCACTGATCATCAATCATGCATTGAAGGACAATGAGTTAAAGACCGGTTGGTAATCTTGCATTGGAGGAGCCTAATGATTTTTTTAACTACTTCAGAGTTATACAGATAAAACATGAAAAGAGGATGACAATTTATATTAGTCAATTTGAATAGCTTCGCAATAAACTGTATTGCTACGATTGCAACAAACATAATATAATGATTATTAATTGATTTAAATTAATGCAAAGCATGGATCCTTTAAATTGGTATTCAGTGTCATTATACATCAATTATAGCTAAACTAATTAAGCAGCAGCATCATGGAACCCTTATAAAGAGATGCAAAGCAAAAAAAAAAAACAATGCTACGCAAGAAATAACAGGATTGCAAGAAATAAAGTTAGGGATTGAAGGAGGAGGTGGAGTACCTGATGAGGGCAACAAAATCAACAAGCTCAAGAACCCTATGCTTTCAAACTTAGAGCTCAAGTAGCTGATGAGTATACTAAAAAGAAAAAAAATCACATAGTTACTGAATTAGCACAATTATAAATATATACTTCTTATTTACTATAAAAGTTAATAGATTAAAAACAATAGATGTAGAACTTAGAGCATTCACCATGGAAATCTTGAACTCAAAGGTAGCTAATGCACATGTAGAGGCAAGAAAAACTGAAAGGTCATGTTCCACCAAGCTTCAAAAACTGAAAGCTCACTTTCCACCAAGCTAGGCGTGAAAAACTGAAAGGTTATGATCCTATAATTAATAGAAATTTGAGTAAATTTTCAGCAAGATGGATCTGTGTCGACTTGCATTTAGGCATTGAGATGGTTTTAAAGGTAATTAAACATGAACAATATAATATCAAACGGGAAGAAAATCATGAAGAAGAAATAAAAAATGCAGACAAAAAAATAAAACAATGCTGATTTGCAAACAAACATAAGATGTAGAACTTAGAACATTGCATTTTTTGTAATCCTCAGCACCCTCTGTTGATCTAAAAAATTAAAGCTTGGCATGAACATAAAATTAATTTGCTTACATAATTTTACCTGGTTATGAATGGGCATGCAATGAGATCAGGAGTAGGAGAAAAATAAAGCTTAGATGAATGGCCAGGATGTACGCCATGTCCTATTAAGTTAGCCAAATACATATCCAACATACTACTTTTAACAGTGATATTTGTAATTAATCAATCTAGAATATCAACAAATTTACTTATAATTAGCATACAATAATTGCAACGATGAATATAATACGTGATTAAAAGTGAAGCTTAAGAATGTGTGAAATACATGTTAGTGGTTGGCAATGCTTTCCCTAATTAAATTAGACACATAATTAAATGAAGAATTATGTTCGGGGCCAACATCTACAGGAAGAGGAATATATAAGCTGATATGAGAGGGGGTGTGTGTGTGGGAGGGGCGCCAGGTTCTACTCTGGTATGAGGGGGGAAAAGGGGGGAGGGGGAGGGAAGAGAAAGAAAAAGAGGGGGAGGAGAAAAAAAGGGGGAGGAGAAGGAAAGGGGGAGAGAGGAAGAGAAAAGAGGGAAAGGAAGAAAAAAAATGGAGGGAGGGAGAGAGGAATGCTCTTTGCAGTGACAATTATTAGCACCGCGGCGACAATTTGGATCTCCGCGTAGAACCTTTTAGGTCTCCACGGAGAACCTTTTGGATCTCCGCGAAGAACCATTTGCTCTCCGCGGAGAACCTTCTGGATCTCCGCGGAGAACCTTCTGGATCTCCGCGGAGAACCTTCTGTACATTTTTAGTAACTAAATGTATATTTTTAGTGACAACTAATTTTCATCACTAAATATATTTAGTGATCAAATTTCTTGTCACTAAAAATACTTTTTGTGACCAAATCACTTTAGTCACTCGTTGTGCAATGCAATAGTAGCAACTTTTTTGTTACTAAAATTATTTATTTCATCACTAAATACAATAGTAAATAAAATATCCCTTTACTAAATAATCTCATGAATAAAAAGAAATTTTTTCTGTAAATTTTTATAATAGAAAAAAGGAAGGTGGGAGATAGCCCAAACCTCTCAGTACAGAGCAATAGAGTTTTTATCTATATTAAACTCAATATGTAAGAAAAAAAATTCTATAATAAACACACATTACATCATTCATTCTTTGCATGTAACACATAAAATAAATAAATTTATTGTGATGACCAAATATCTTTCATAATCGATTCTCTTGGTAAATGACATTCTTTGCGAGCACCACCCGCTCAATCTTCTATATATCGAGCTCTTGAGTATCTTTATGCATGTGCATGAGTAAGCATTCAAGTAAGAACTGAAAAGAAGCTTTCCAGTTTTATCCAACTCAACGCCAAAAGATTGGAGGTTCAACCTATTAATATCAGTCCAAACTGATTGCAGTTGCTCCTGAGAAAGATCCATATGAAATTATAATTAGTTATAACAAATGTGGCAAGAACACTTCGAAATTTAAATAAAAGCAATTAATACCAAAAATAAAAAGTCATTTGTTTACTTATTGTCCTCATCAATGTCCATGTTATATCCTCGATCCACACTGTATGTAGCCAACCAAGACTAACTTGAGCATAAAACATATTAAAAACATTATTTTAATCTAAAATACCAATCAAATGACTAACCTTCGTCCTACTAAAATCTTACAATGATTCATTTATCTTTTTCAAAAAAATTCAAAGCCATGCCTGTGTAATAAAGACATGAACTCAAAAAAATCATTATAGAAACAAATCAAAATATATAACCTTTCCCTTTTCATCTCATATATTCGAAACAATTATCATTAAATTAAGGGGAAAATGATAGTGACTACAATTGATAATGAACTGAACTAATCATGCATTCTTATAAAAGGATTTGCATTTCACAAATTGCGGCTAGTTCTTAACCTTAGTAACTATTAATATCAGAAGTTATTTGGAGCTCTGACTTGATCATACTATTCTTGAGAAGCTCTTGTGATGAATAACGGAAAAGTTTATCTTTGATTATCATCTGATTTTGCTAGATGAATGAAAATGAGAGGACTGATTCGTATAGCGGCCTGATGGCTGAAATTGAGAAACAGGTATGTGAATCCACGGTGTTCAAAAATAGGTATGCGAATTATCCTTTTGGTGGTAAAAATAAAAACTTAGTTCATTCAAAAGGGCACCGCCCTACTTTGTAGGGTGGTGTGACGTGGCGTTGAAGCCGGTAGTGAAGCCATAGTGGTTGCCCCCAAATTCATGCTCTCCATAACCCAGTCATTACTGGCCTTCACTCCGATGCGCTTGACGGGTAGCCGTAATGGTCAACCTGTGCTTCAAATTCTTGTGAGTAAAAAGAAATAATATATGACATTTTTTGTTAAAAATTTGATTGTTAGCTTCTAAAGCTGAAAGTAATATCATTCATATAACTATATATATCTTGCATTCAGTTTCTAGCAAATATGAATTAAAACAATCTCTTACAATTTCTATCTTAAATTACAGTTGGCTTTTATGAACAAATATATAAAAGAAACTCTATCAATAACAGCTCAAGCAAATACAAAAATAATATTCAAATCGTTTGCGGTACCATTTATCAAAAAATCTATAGATCTAAATTTCATCTTAAAATGACTGTGGAAGGACTAGAAGCATAACCTCGAGTGGGAAAAGAGTAATGGGGAGCAGACAAAAGCATATTATCAAATCGTTTGCGGTACCATTTATCAAACTGAAGAAAAACTTGGAAGAAGTAATTTTGAACAGTGGCCAAGAGCATAAGCACCTACACTTAGACGGAGATTGAGAAGACAAAAGCAGTAACCCTGCTAATCAATCCCAATTAGAAGTCAAAGGGGAAAACCACCTACCAGGATCAAACTGTAAGAGGTTTACGGAGGTGATGGAATAAAAAAGTGGAAAGTAACAAAAAGTTTGACGAGGAAAAAGATGATCACCTCGACTATGGACGCATAGAGTGCTGAAACAAATGTACAACATGCAATAGGTTTTGTATAGAATATTTAGTTAGGTACCTACATATTGAACAACAAAAATTATTATAGAAAAAAAACACATTTTATAAGAAAAAATCAAAGGTGACATATTAGAAGGTGATGTATACAGAATGAAAATGTGGGGATATCAACCGAACAGATCATTTTGCAATGAATATGCATGCACAACATGCAGTAGCTAGGTTTTGTTGAAACCATCATGGGGTTGGATGGCTTAGTGCCTTGATTTTCATGAAATTGCATTGAAGGATCAAAAAGTCCTTCGGCTTAACAAGAAGGCAGAAGAGTGTGCTTCTTATCATCGAAGAAGTTGTTCATCATAGAGAAATCTTCAACAGGACAACTCACTTGCAGCTCAAAAGAATCCTGAACTCAATCATCTCATAAATAAGAATTTTAACCTACACAATTCAAATAACTCTAGTAATAGATTCTGTCAAATCCAAGCGAGTGTAAGCGACTTAAATTCCATATTGCAAGGGTATGGTAATTCTGTTTGTATCCGATGATTTTAGCAAACAAACAAAAGCTGACTTGCTTTATTTACATTTAGGCAAAAGATTAAGGCTCCGTTCGGCGTGGCGTTTTATCTCCGGTGACTTCGGACAAAAACACCACCGTCATAGAACATACGTTTAGTATGACAACGGTTATAACCTCCACCAACAAAAAATATAGTTTTGAACATAAAAATGAATGGAGTTCCTATGAGATTTTGAGAATCTTGTAGAGCAAGCAGGAATCGATCACGCAACTTAGAGATTCTAGCCAAAAACAACCAGAAACAATTTGAGGCAAACAAGTGATCTTTATTGATAGCATAAACTTCGATTACAGAGCAAGGTATGCTTGGCGAGACATGATTTCGCCAGCACAAAACACCAAAGGAAAATTACAAAACTTGAAGGAAGATAACTGAGACCGCTCCAGACCGCGCGGTCTCCCTGCGACCTCTGCAAGCTGCCAGACCGCAACTCCCTGCCGGTCACAGAACAACACCTCAGACCGCTGAGCTAACCGCACCCTTCTTCGAACTCCACTGATTCTCCCGAACTCCAGCAACCCACACTGCAAGCCACAGACCGCCCGAACACTTTCAGAGGAAGAGGTGATCGCTGCAGACCGCACTATCCGCAGAAGCTGCACAAGAAAAGTTCAATCAGCAGACCGCCCGGTCACAATAATACAGACCGCGGGAATTAGGATGAACTCAGCTTACACTTGGTGTGTCTAATTAATGCTGCTAATGGCTCCTATTTATAGGTGTGAGACCTGATCCAGTCACCACCCTATGAGATAGGATCACCACCCCCAGATCGCGTGACCTGACCGGTCACACCGCGCGATCAGCAACAGTCCATCTGCTTCATTTAAGGTGAGCTCGCCAGCTTCAACATCGACCATGAGAGACCGCCACTCTCACAGTAGATCGCGACTCCACAAGGAGATCGCCAGACTGCCACGAAGCCGCTCACCACCTGTGTTCGCCCGAGACCGCGAACACAGCCAGTTCTCCATCAGACCGCGAACTCCTGTCCGTATACCAGTCTCCTCCTGAGACCACGAACAGCGACCAGTTCACATACCAGCCTCCTCCTGAGACCGCAAACTGAGACCGCGCGACTAAGACCCTTAGTTCGCGAACACCACCAGAGATCCCAGACAGCCACCAGATCGGATTCCTGGAAACCTGGATTAAACTGTGCGGTCACACCAAACCGGTACAGCCAGACCGCCCGACCTCCTCCCAGACCGCCCAGGTCTAAAAGCCCTCTAACTTCCACCTAACTTCCACTTCAACATTTTCAACAGTTCCTACGACGAGGTCGGCCGTTCATGAACAACGGTTCATAACCACCGCGTTCATGACCGCCAAAGTACTTTAAATGCCTAAGGACTTTAAATAACTATAAATAACTCTAAGGACTTTAAATAACTCTAACTCTAAGAACTTTAAATAACTCGAAATAACTCTAAATAATTCTAAATGCACACTCATACGCCGTAAATAACTCTAAATAATTAGCTTAAGTACACACCCATACCTAAGGACTTTAAATGCCGACATCAATTTTTAACTAACAATGTTTTAAGTAGAGTAAATCCAAACAATAGAATTGTAATGAAATAAAGAAGCTGTAATATTCGGCATTGCAATTTGAAGAATAATTTGTTTAGGTAGGTACAAATATAACCGCAAGCAGAGTACTTTGCATAGTCCGGCAATGCAATGCAAGCAACAAAATATAAAAATGCATTAATAAACAACCTAGGTCCATATTCTAACCATATATTTGCATCTTAAAATGGACCATTGAATAACCATATATTTGCATCACAACTCCAGATACCTGAAGGACGAAATTTAGCTCTGATGCTGTGAGAAAAAGATGGTCTGCGGGATGTTACACTATTCTACCAAATAAAGTTTATGACAAGTATTCTCATGGACAAACATTATAAACATGAAAGCACGAATACCATCAGAATTTCCTAATCTTAGAAACAAAAAGTGTAATTTATAAATGGAGGGATTTCGTAAAAAATACATCAATAGCCACGTTTTGAAAAAAAAAACGGCGTACATGCTAAAACAAACAGGCACATTTTCACAAACATCGCCAAAAAAATGTCGCCAGAAATTATAAATGTTGTAGTGTGTGCTATTGCTTCCAATGGATATAAGCCATCTTAGGTTGAACCACATAAATCCTATATATTCTATGTTTTGTTTGCTTCCAGTTTTGCTTGATTCCCTAACAACATTGATGCAAAAATACCATACAGATAGTTATCTGACGTGCATGATGGGCTCATGCATGAGAAATGGTACCTGCCCAAACAGATTAACCAAAAGCTCACATCAACCTTAGACACTCAAGCTAAACAGAGATAAAGGAGAAAGCATGGGCACCATAGATAACCCATAACCCAAGTTTAATCCATAACCCTATCAACAGCAAGCAGAAAAAAGAATATAAAAACATAAATAAATAAATTCCATCAACAAATGAATCATTCTTATTTTGATGCTAATATTGAAAACATGTTATTTATGGTGCACGGCATGCTTATGTTCTACTAGCAAATCAAAGCTCTTTATATAATGAATCCAATGACATGTTTTACTACTGAGTGCAATGCAGTTATTTGGCTTCACTAAATCTGATTTTATTGCTCTATGCACTAAAACTTAAGATGGCTTCTAAACACTACTTTCTCAATTGCATACTCACGAGTGGAATATTAAGGATTATAGTCCAAAAAAGTTAGCTTGTTAACCATTCAATCGTTCTAGTTCCAAAAAGTTAGCTTGTTAACCATTCAATCGTTTTGGAAAATTCCCTTAGTGATCAGTTCTAGTTCTATCACCAGAATGTGCCCACCTTTCCCTTTCTAAGTCTAAAATCCTGCAAAAAAAAAAACTAACATTTGAGTCGGAGACAAAATTTCCACTTCCATAAAGGAATTAAGAATATGTATGGCTGCTTCCTACTATTAGCACCAAACTGCATTCTATTTAATATATGAACTTTTTCCCATATTAAGAAAATTAGCATAAAAGTTGCATTCCTTCATTTTGATTTGTTCTAATTGCTAATAAAGGAATTAAGAATATGTATGCAACCTAATTACATGATGTTACATGCACTACCAGAAAATGGACTTTTAACCAGGGCAAATTGCCGTGGCTAAAAGTCCAAAACCGTGGCAAAAGACTTTTAGCCACGGCCTGGCCACGGCAAATGGGCGTGGGCAATGCGAGCGTGGCAAAAAGTATTTGCCACGCTCATCCCGTGGCGAATACTTTTTTGCCACGGCTTTTAACCACGGTTTTAACCCTTGGCTAAAAGTCTTGATTTCAGCTGTTATTAGCCACGATTTTCTTGCCGTGGCTAAAAGTCCATTATTAGCCACGGTATTTAGCCGTGGCAAATGCTTGGCAGATTTAATAAAAAAAACATTTGCCACGGTTTAAAACCGTGGCAAATACTTAGCAAATTTAATAAAAACATATTTGCCACGGTTTAAAACCGTGGCAAATTCTTGACAGATTTATTAAAAAAAAATTTTGCCACTATTTCTCCCTAGCATGTAAGGTGTTTTAAAAACTTATGTTTATTTCTAACTACATTCATCCAAATGGCAACTACGAAACACTCAACATCTACTTAATATTTTTTCAGTTCAGTCAAAGTATCATGGTGCCAACTAACCCTCAAAGTTACCCAATTTGCACATGATCTTAATTTAAGTTACAAATTTGAGAATCACAAATTAAAATCATGTGTACAAAAAATGCTGAGGATAACAGATTTTCTTACTCCTTGGAAATTTCCAGTTAGCTCATATTGCATCACAATCACCAAGAGAAACATTTAGCATTTGGAGATTTCAGCATTTATCTACCAGTTCTTCATTCAAACAAATAAATTTTGTTACTAAAAAAATGCTTATTCCAGCCCAATTCAAGAATACCTTGCTTAATGAATTGCAATGAAAGAAACTTAATAATTGCACCTTGTGGTTGTAGGAGTCTGCGATGTAAACTTGAAAATCTGTGCCATAGAAGACACCCAAGGGATATTGAAAAAGGGCATCTGAGCCAACTCCATCGCGATCTCCAAACCGCCAGAATATGGTACACAATCAAAATTTATCATAAAATCATCCATAAATGGCTGCATGGAGTAGATACTAAACTTGCAGAAATGCAGTCGGCAATATAATCAAACTTACACATTGTTTAGCTATTATGAGTGTCAGACAATTACCTTAAACAAATTATCCGGAATTAATGAATCTCCTCATGCTAAAAATCTTGTTCCTCCTGTTTTCAAATTAACAGCTTGAATGGAACTGCTCTCGCTATCAGCAACATAAAATACCTGGGAGTCTATCGTAGATAAGTTTAGCTAAGCTACACTTGATGATTTTATTATAAGGAGGAATTGAACAAATTACCAGGAGAAAGTGATCTCCCAGAAGTTGTGCAAAGGATGTAGATGAGGAACTGCAGTGACATATAAACATCAAATTATTAGTGGGAAATCGGCCAGCTAGGAACCTAGAGAATGCCAAAATCTCATATCATGCACAAAGCCAAGTGATTTTGAAAACTGTTTTTCATAACAGGAGGAACAAATAGCTATATCCCTGGGTGCTCTCTCTCTCTCTCTATATATATATACACACACAGCTAAATATTCCTTTGGGAAGGATTATCTTGATATGCAGTAAGATTTTTGCTCAACTTACAAAAACAAAGCACACTGGGTAAGTTCAACTAAACTTTAATATTCTAAAAATGTTCAAATCACTTGCTAATGTTTGATTAAAAGGATTTTACGAAAGCTCCATAGATTTCAGATAATTTTTTAATTTTTGGTAGCAGAATTTTTGCATTCAATCATCCACAGCTTTATGCAAAATCGCAGCTAGTGCTCTTCAACATACAAAATTATGGCGATTCATGAAATTTAGACCAATAAACAAAATTAACAAGGGAACCAGTAAAACATGAAAAATTGAAGACATTCTATGAAGATTCGGATTACAAATAAATCAATATAGAGAAGTCAAGGTGTGCTGCCTTCTTTTAACTAAAAAAGCCAGAAACTTAAGTGCTCACTTGTGTATAGATCAATAAAGCTCAATATTCTACATCACCCAACACAAAAAAAGTCATATTTACCATCCCTTGAAACTTTTGAAGTCCAAAAGCAAAATCTTTATTATCATGAATTGCCTCTAGCAATTATTGTTTAAAGCAAAATTTGAATCATGCATTGCAAATCGACCTGGTCATAGAAGTGCCGGATCAATAAGGTTAGGCATATAAGCCAGAAACCGTGGCTAATAGTATTCTTTTAGCCACGAAACCGATAAACCGTGGCTAATGTGTTCTTTTTTTGCCATGAATTTGACATCCGTGGCTAATACTTGCTTTTTAGCCACGAATTATGGGTCGTGGCTAATACTTAACTATTAGCCACGATTTTTGACCCGTGGCAAAAAAAAGTGTGGCTAAAAGTCATTTTTCTAGTAGTAATGGGAAGAAATTTTTGGTAGACAACATAATTTATCACAACGCATCCAATATATAACCATGACATACTAATTACTATCATTGCCACATGACTGAAGAATAGAGAACTTAGAAATAATCAAGATAAAACAAAGGGATAATCAAGATCAATGTCATACTGCATCCAAAGCTTACTACAACTCATTACATGATTTATCTGACATAACAAATCATTATTGGAAAATTATCTAGCAGCAAAACCTCCCATAAGATACTCTCCAGGACCAATTGCACAACAACCAACATTAAATGGAGTTCCTAATAAATCTTTTGAAGATGCCCAACAAGCATTTATGTTACCAGAAGAAGAACAATTCACATTCATTTAAAACAAAGAGCTCCATAGAATAAATCCACAAATATACCGGCGATCGCTCCTCGCAGGAGTGGCAGCCTTAATCAATATTTATTCTTGGACAACTTAATATACTTCCATACAATGGACAACTTAATATACTTCCACAAATTCAGATCCAATCAATATTGATTATTGAACTATTGACTGGCGATCGCTCCTCGTGGGAGTGGCAGCCCGAAATTTTAGTTCTTCTTGCCACAATAAATACTCAATTTATTTCTTTCTACTTGATAAAAAAGTGTTTTGAGTGAAACTAATCTCATATATTGATTTTTAACAAACATCCATTTTGGGGGATTTAATTTAACTGCTGGTTTAGCATCAAATATTATTTGCTCATTACACAAATAGTTATATCTCATGCTCGGTTATATGTATGGCTCAACATGTAGGAGGTGATTCATGAATATTAAAAGCTACACATCTGCCATGGAAGAAAGAAAATTTTGGGACCGAGAGAATTGTGGTGCAATCAGGGGTGCTGACCTCACTGCAGTTTGCGCACCTCCAGTTCCCGTGGAGCGCGACCAGGGAGCAGAGGAAAGGGCGCTGGCAGAGCTTTGCTGGTGCGGCGGGGAGCATAGTCGAGGTCAGCCGCTGCTAGTGTGTGGCAGAGAGGAAGCCGCCAGGAGATACGCCGCCGGTTGGGGCTCTGGAGTCGACGGGAACGATGGACGGCGAGATCACGAGTGGGGCCAGCGTGGGATTGGGAGATCGGCTTCTTGCTAGAGTCCGCTGAGGGCTGCGTGAGAGAGCTCGGGAAAATGAGGGGATCGGGAGAGGCAAAGCGAGAGGGGAGCGTGAGAGAGCGTGGGAAAAGGAGAAGCAGGCGAATGGATCGGGAGAAGCAAACGAAAGTTAAAAAGTTAAATAAAAAAATAATTTTCAGTCTGATTCAGTTCTACTCTGGTATGAGGGGGGGAAAGGGGGGGAGGGGGGAGGGAAGAGAAAGAAAAAGAGGGGAGGAGAAAAAAGAGGGGGAGGAGAAGGAAAGGGGAGAGAGGAAGAGAAAAGAGGGAAAGGAAGAAAAAAATTGAGGGAGGGAGAGAGGAATGCTCTTTACAGTGACAATTCTAATCACCACAATGACAATTTGGATCTCCGCGGAGATCCAAATGGTTTTCCGCGGAGATCCAAATGGTTTTCCGCGGAGATCCAAATGGTTTTCTGCGGAGAACTTTTTAGGTCTCTGCGGAGAACCATTTACTCTCCGCGGAGAACCTTCTGGATCTCCGCGGAGAACATCCTGGATCTGCGCTGAGTTCATTTATCCTAGGGAAGAGATAATTTCACAGACTTCCTAATATCCACCATTGATCCTAGGGAAGAGTATTATGAATTTTTTTCAACTAAATATTTTTTGTCTGCGGAGGAAGATTCGTCGAGAAAAAAAGACGTTAACCACAACACTGAACCGATAATTTCACAGACATGCATTTAATAAAGCTTAAAGATGAACGTCTCAATTTATTGTAGTCTGGAAATCTATATTTGCATATATATTAAATAGAGTTAAAAGACGTTAGCCACAACACACCACATCATACTGGCACACCACAACAAATTAATAAAGTTCTGTTCAGATATACAACTATTTGATGCACGGACACATCATATATAAGCCAGCTGGACTTATGTTTGACCAAAATATCTTTATATATGTTATCTCATCAGTCTTCGTCCTCATTACTTTACTCTTTAAGCTATTTCTTCAGTAGCTGACTCTTAGCGGGCTTCGCTCGCATTCGAGCGGGCTACGTCCGCAATAATATGATCATATGATTTATAGCCACACGCTTCTCTTTTTTACCAAGCAAGTTCATTGACATAGAAGAAAAAACCAACTAATGTTTAGAGACCAGCCAACTCATTAAAACAGCAATATTGGATTTGGTTTGGTACTACATTTTTTACATAACCATTTCTTAGGTGCAAGTTACAACCACAAGCTTCTCTTTTTTATCTATATCAACTGAGGAAAACATAAACCTGTTTAAACCAGGAATTAAATCAGACTTAACAGCCAAGGTTCCACGTTTGGCACTACAAAGATCAAGAATCATCAAGATGCCCAAAGGAAAAATCAAGTCTAAACTGCAAATGCGCATCAGAAGCAAAACCGACGCTAAACTAAATAGAAGCTTGCTACCGCCTTTAAGCCCTTGACCTTTTGTTGCTACAAGCAGGGCAATTGTATTGCTTGATGTGTTCAGCCCTAGCATGAGTAATTATGGCGCACTTACCATTGAACCATCTCTCACAAATATCACAGCAAATCCAAAACTCGTCGTTAGCATAAATATCACCACAAGCACCACACAAAGTGTTCCCATGCTCCTCCTCATCCTCTTCTTCACTCCCAACATCGACTTTTGAGAGAGTTGGGGGGTTTGTATGGGAGAACTGTGAGAGCTGCTTCAAAGTTGTGCAGATATTAGAAAAATGGATGAGAAAATTTGCACTTTCGAGGGAAGCATTTAAAATAACCTTTGAAGCAGACCTGCTGCTCTTGTTGTTGCCATTAGGGGTTTTTTCTTTAGACTGAGACTTCACAGTTCCAGTGACAACTTCAAATATAGTGGGCAGACTGTTAATCATGTTGAATAGCCGCTTTCTGTTAAAGAAGGGAACGAGGAAGGTAAATTAAGCATATTTCTGACAAATATTTAGAATTGGGATAACAATTTAGTTTGCGTCAACATCATATTTGATGGAATTTCAGGGCGGCGACGGGCGAGGGTCTCCACCGATCATTGTGTTTTCGCAATATCCCGCAGCACAAGGTCGATACCGTTCATTGGCGATGAAATGTAAAGAAACTACAATTAGAAAATAGACACGATCTTCAAAATGTGTGATAGATAACAATGTAGACGATTGATTTCATTTTTTTTTCAAATCTCTTCTTTGCCTCTTCGATGTCGTACGACTTTGGCAGCAAGGTGGTTTCGAAGGAACCAAGAGGAAGGAGTTAAAAAAATGGGACTCCAGAGGAATTTGGGCAGCATAACGTGGAGCAACCTAGCATGGAGCAGTCCAAACGTATTTTAGAAACTAAAAAAGGGTTGCAAGAGACCAAAAGAGATTACAGTTATAAGATACTAAGCACATGCAACATCTGTATTGCTACTATTTGGAGAGTAATCTACATGATCCAAATTATAACGGTAACTCAAATTTAAATTTCTATTACCTGATGAATGGAATTGGTTAGGTAGCTTCAGCATTTTAGCAACCCAGTCCAAGACAACAACTTACAATTCTGTTGCGGGAGGAAGTTAGCCAACTTTGCCAATGGGTGACACTTGGTGTAATCTGTTGCTGAACATCTGCATGTACAACTCTTAACTGAGCTTGTAAAATGGAATCAGAATCAGTAAAAATGAACTCAGAAATGAAATCAACAATATTGAATGTATATGATTTAAACACAATTCCCATTTTCTTCACCTGCATTGGATGTATTGACAAAACCAAGAAATCACTTTTAGATAATAACTTCCTCTTGCTCTATGCAACTGATCATTAAATTTCAAAAATCGTTCATGATATCATACACAATAGTGCCAAAATTTAATCGGAGAGCTGTCTCATGATTTTGTGTAATCTAATAAGCTTGATAAAAAATTGTTTCATGAACTTCAGTTGATTATCATGCCTCAACTCTTAGCTATAAACAAACCTGGATGGAAGCGAGGATGCAGAAGCAAAGACTCTTCTGCATATAAGTTATATGACTATATGATTAACTTTGCTCGTTTGGAATGCCACTGCAAAGAGTTAATCATATAAGTTATTAACTCTTTGCTTCTGCATATAAGTTGGCGTTTGGAATGCCAACTGATGATCATCCTCGTTGATGTTTGAAAGCAAAAAAGGTAATCTTTATCTTCATCATCTGCTTTGATAAAAAAAAATTGATTTTCAAACTCTGTCATATGCTTTAATTGACGCCGACTTTCGAGGGCTGCTAGCTAAAAAGATATTAAAAGCATTTGATATTTTGGGTTATCTGCCCAAACACTAGAACTATGTTGAGACATGTTAATATTACCCACTGCAAGTTATTAACAAAATTTATGTACTTGCTGTCATAAATCTATTTTAGTTTTACATGGAGTTCAAATCCTACAGAACTTAAATAAGCAAGAGCTGCACACAACATTTTTTGGATTTTGAGTTTACACATTGTTGTTGATGAAGATATTCACTTGGTTGACTTGAAAAGCACATAGTTATGCTATCATTCTTGTCACCACATGTTGACGCCAGGAAAATCCTGACCTCAAGATTCGGACCGAAGCAGCCGGAGACTACTCGCCCAGCAGTCTAACGAGATGACCTGGCTGGCGACTATTACGGAGCTAGAAGAGCAACGAACCGGACCCCAGGTGCTTGGCAGGGAGGTCCCACCACGTACCCAGAAGCTCGAGAGAGTCTTCCCCTCCAAAACCAAAGTGGCCGAGCTTGGTACAGGGAAGGCACCGACTTGGCTGAAAGCAAGGGTGACGGGCTCGAGAGTTCGGGAATCGGGGTCCAAAAGCTCAAGTCCAGGTGCCAATCCATGTACCCCTGGGGTCCTATTTATAGGAAAACCAAGGGGTAGGGGGGGTTTTTATAGCCCAGCCCCCAACCCGACGGCTATGGGTTACTCGGCGAGTATCATGCCATAGTCGCCCATCTGGCGAGTATTGGGTGCTGCTCGCACACGCCGGGCCAATACGCGCCAGGTCTTCTGTTCCATACTCGCCAGCCTGGCGAGTATTGCCTACATACTCGCCGAGGTCTTCTATACTTCTGCCTTGAACTGCCGAGCTCTGTGTTGACCTCTTTGACTTTGACTTCTGCCTACGTGGCCTTGGGGGGGTCCACCCTCGGAGAATGAGGGTTGTACACAATCCCCGCTCTTTGCGAGTAACGCAGTTGCTCGGAAAGAATCATCCAACCCTTATTCGACGAGCAGCCTTACGGGCGAGTATTGGCTGATAGTCGGCATCCCGCTGGTCGACGCTCGAACTCTATAAATAGAGGGGCAAGGGTCTCTGACGGCACGCTCTTTCTGAACTCGCTCAAGATGGTGCGCGACTATGCTGCTGAGGCTAAGGCGGCCATGGCTGGTCTTGTCGGCCTGTTTGATGGTCCTACGCTCCTTCCTCGCCCGGATCTCGCATCTGGCGACCTTCCATCTTCCAGGAAGAGGAAGAGGCTCGCCCAGAAGAAGAAGAAGAAGGAGAAGAAAAAGGCCGCCGAGGAAGAGGTCGCCGCTCCTTTGGTCGATCAACACCAGCAGCTGCTGGACGACCTGGGGCTTTCTAATGAGGGCGACTCGCCGGCTGCTGATCCTCCTGCTCCAAATGTTGCTGAGGGGGCGAGCATTCCCGAGACCTCGGCCCAGAATCCGCCGGAGAATCTCGCTCCTGTGCGAGGTGCGAGTAATATACTCGCCATTGTCAAGTTTTGATTTCTTTCGTCTGGCTTTGCAGAGTTAATCGCCCCTTTTCTGTTTTAACAGAGTCGTCTACCATTGGCGCTCAGGAGGGTCCTCTGGACGTAGCTCCTCTGAGGTCGTCGCCCATGGTCTCGCCTCGGGGTGGAGGTCGCTCAGGGCGAGTTCTTCACAGCTCCTCGCTGGAGAAGAGGCCGATGAGCGAGCAACATGCTCCTTTGGCGAGCATCGTGCCTCCGCCTCCACCGCCTCTTCAATCTGTAGAGACGGCGAGCAGCTCGCAGCTGCCCGCAGGTGGACTTCCGCCACCTCCTCCGTTCCCTCCATCTGCTACTCCTCAGGGCGATCAGCGCCCTTCGACTTCTACTGCACCTTCGACTCACCAGGGCGAATCCTCGCGCCGGGGTGGGACTGGGGGCTCCTCGGGCTTCTTCGCTCCAAGGGGAGGAGGGCGACTAGGCGATAGTCGCGGTCGGGGGAACGCGCCTCCCAGCCGTGATCCAAACATTGGGGGCTCTTCGCGGCGAGACGGCCATCATCGCAGCACATCTCCTCGCCGGGCAAGGGTCTCTCCTCGCCGTCATTCACGCAGTCCTAGGCCAGGTACTTGGTCGCCATTTTCAATAGTCGCTACTGTCTTCACTTCGCTTTTTGCTTCGTCATCTAAGTTCTAACACTCTTACCTTTTTTTGCAGCTCGCGCCCATACCCCCATTGGAGCCTTGATCGACGCGGTCGGGCTTCCTTCTCGCGAGTACCAGGAGAGGGCTACTCGCGCAATTCTGGAGCTGGAGTCCAAGCTGGAGCGCCTGGCGATTTGTGAGCCTCATCGCCGCCTGTCCGAGGTTGAATCGCGAGTTGAGCGCCTGGCGAGTACTGACGCTCATCGTCATTTGACCGAGCTGGAGGTGCGAGTATCACGGCTGGAAGAGTTCGATACTCGCCTGGCTGGTGCAGAATCTCGCCTTCATACTGTCAGCGATCTGGAGCGTAGAGTTGCGAGGATCGAGCATCGTCAGCAGCTGCATCATGACGAGTTGGTAGGGATGCGCGCGAGCATGGGCTCGGTTGGTCGGCTGGCGAGGATTGAGGACCAGCTGCGTCAGGGCGAGGACGCGATGTCTGTGGCCGCCGAGCATTTCAAGCGAGCTCGTAGCTTGGGATGGGTTGGGCGACATCCTCAGCCTCCGGATTTTCAGGCGAATCTCCAAGCACCTCCCTAAATGCTGTTTTTTCTTTTATTTTTTTTCTTCTTTTTATGCTATGCCGCCCTTTGGCGAGTATCTCTGTACTGCTGAACTATTGCCTGATTTGATGTAATATTATTTCGGCGAGTATTAGAAAACTCATTTTTTACTACTTGTTCTGCCTTCTTCTTTCTGTGCTGGATTCTATCTTGCTTTTTTCTTTATCTTCTTTTATTTTGGCGAGTAGCTATCTGTTCCTCGCCTTATGCATAGCGAGCTTTTTCCGCGCCTTTTCTTGCAGGTCTTCTCGCTTGGGAGGTCGACTTCTTGCTGACGCGTGTTGCTGAGTTGGCGCTTACAACGTAATACTCGCCACCCCCTTATTCCTAATCGCGCCGTCGTGCTCGATACGCCAAGCTACCCGACCACTATAAATAGGGGGGGGTGGGTGAGTCTTAAATACGCTTTTGGCGATTTTCTGAGCTCTCGCGCGGGTATCTTCCGTCTCCCTTTTCTCTTCTTGCTTTCTTTGATACTCGCCTTCCTCCCCTTCCTTCAAAAGATGACCGATGAGGCGACCATCCGGCGTGCCAATCACGCCCAGAACTTTGCGGCGACCACCTTCAAGAAGTCGATCACGACTGAGAAGGAGTTGGAGGTCGTCAGGGTGAAGTATCTCCCGCCAGGGTACATCGCGAGGCTTCCTCGCCAGAGCGAGCGGCTGAACTCGGTTTTGGGTGGCGAGGTGGTGATCCCTACTCGCCACTTCGAGGTGGGCCTGCGACTACCACTGTGGACGGAGTTCTCCCAGATACTCCGCTACTTTGGGATAGTCCCCGCCCAGATCAACCCTAACGGGGTGGCGATGATCGTGGGCTTCCTCTGCTATTTGCGCGACCAGGGGATCGCCTTCGACCTTTCCGTCTTTCGGCGAGTATTCAACTTCATGGCGACAGGCGAGGGCGTCATCTTCTTCTGCAGCCACGTCTGTACGCTGGTCGGCACCGCGAACAAGAATCATCGCTGGGGAGAGCGATTAGTCGTCATTGCTGGCGACTTCCAAGCGATCCCCGACAAATCCTTCCAGCCACCGGAGAGCGTCTTCGGGACTTCCTTCCTAAGCGAGGGTGGCGTGAAGCTGCTCGAGTCCTTCAAGAATCGTCGCCTTGATGTGGTGCACTGGAGGAGGCGAGTAGATGAGCTCGCCGAGGTTTTCGTAGGCGAAGGTAATCTAGTGCGCGAGTATTCGCAATACTCGTTCTTCGTCTTCCACTTGGCGACTAACTGGATTTATCACTTCTCTTCTTGCAGCAGTCCACGTCCTGCCGTGCGAGCTTCTTCCCGCGGTGGTGAAGATGACTACTTCCACCCAGGGAGGCACAGGGACCTCTGCTCGCGGGGATGGGGCCTACTCGCCTATAGACTTAGGCGATGAGCCCTTGATCATCGGCGAAGGATCTGGGCCTTCGAAGCCGTCGAGGAAGCGGAAGGAGCGAGGCGAGTCCTCCGAGCCCTCAAGGAAGAAGAAGGAGCTGGCCCACAAGGATAAGGGCAAGAAGGCGGATCCTTCTGAGGCCGGCGAGCCCTATACCCACCCAAACTTCAACTTGGGCGTTCGTGGCGAGGACGCCTATGGACGCCGCCTAGTCGCCTGGTCGGAGGGCGACCATGGGTGTCCCTGAGCTCCAACCTCCCGCCCTGGTCAGAGGACTGGGAGGATCAAGGCGAGGCCTTTGACGTGCTCCACGCCGTCTATGGTCGCGAGGACGCGGAGAGGCTGCGGGAGGAGCCTGCCGAGTACTTGGCACACCAGACCTCTCGATCTCTGCTGCGCTCCGCCGAGCTGGCGCACATGACGGCGAGGAGGTTGCTGGAGTACGAGGAGACCATCCGGATCAGTACAAAGAAAATGATCGCCATGGGGCTCAAGGCGAAGGAGCATGAGGTACTCGCTTCTCTTTGATACTCGCCTCCGGGATAGTCGCCCCTTTGCCGAATAACTTACTGACTTTGTGTCTTCTTGCTTTTGAAGGTCGCCGAGGTGGAGATGGCGACAAAGATGTCCCAGCTGGAGAAGGAGCTGGAGGATACTCGGCAAACCTTGGAGGCCGCCCAAGTGCGAATCGCTGAGCTGGAAACTCGGCCTGCCGAGCAACGGCCAGCGGTGGCGGGCCCCTCTAGGATCGGCAAGCAGATTCGGATGCATGGCGACGACATGCCACGAGTTCGCCGAGAGATCGCGCGAGCTACTGGGACCGTCATCCTGAGTCAGCTGAAGGCGGACGATCTCCTGAAGCCGGCGGCAATGGAGTTGACGGTGGAGGACATCATCCCGGCGTTGCTCGCCCAGGAGTCCACCTCCCCCTTGCGAGCATCGTCGCCACCTTCCAGTGGTGTCGAGGATGATGATGTTGATGACGAGGATGACGAAGATGATGACGATGAGCCAGATGTGGATATTAGTGGTGAGGATGACGCCTAGTCGCCTGGGCTCCCTTTTTGCTCGCCCGGCGACCTTTTGTAAACACCTTGAAGATTCTTTTGTAATATTTATCAAATATTTACATATGAAAAGGACAAAGTTTTTGCTCGCCTGTCTCCTTGGTGCTTGCTTCTTTTTCTGAATGTCGCTTAGGCTCCTAGGCTCGAGGCGAGATTGAGTGCTCGCTAGGCTCTTAGGATTACGGCGAGGTTGCGTGTACCTCCATACTCGTATCTATATACTCGCACCTCTATGCTCGCACATGTATACTCGCCTAGGTACTCGCACATGCATGCTCGCCTTCTGCAATGTTTCCCTTGAGGGAATTGAGCTGTGGAGGCTACTCAGAGGGTTTAGAGGGACACTTGCTCTCAAGGTCTTGCCTGGTACCTGGTGAAGAGTTCATCAGACTCGTTCAACATTAATGGAGTTTTTAAGGGGAAAAGAGATAGGGAACGGCAGTCGGGGAGGCCTGGAGGGGCACATCTTCCCGAGGCCTCCCTCCTACTTGGATGCCGGATGTCGACGAAGAATGACGTCAAGTAGGGAATGGCGTTTGGGGAGATCCAAGGGGATACACCATCCCGAGGCCTCCATCCTACTGGGATGCTTGAAGTCTTCGTTCTTCGGTTGGTCGAATCGATCACCTCTTTGTCCAAGTCGGGATATCGGCGTCCAGACTTCCTCCTGGTAATCCCTCCAGTCGGATGAGAAGTGCAGTCGATACGAACCGTGGCCACCATGCAGGGGGGGAGCTGATCTCGACCGTCAATGCAGAGGCTTGGTCTTAGAGGGTTGCTGAACCGAGGCACTGTCCCATCATCCGCTCTGGGTTTTTACGAGGGTTAAGTCGGAGGCTCGTTTCCCAACTGGTGGTGATGGATGTTGATGTAGGACGACGTCAAACACGGAGTGGCAGTCGGGGAGATCCAAGGGGACACACCATCCCGAGGCCTCCATCCTACTTGGATGCTGGATGTGGATCGGACCTGCTTCCTGTTGCTCAGTGAGTTTAGCAGGGAGTTAAGCACACTTTAGGCACAATAACTCATATGATCTAACACAGTAATTTAGAAAATGTAATGCTTTGCTGCGAGCTTTTCAGCTTTCGAGGGTACATGACGCCTTTTTTCAAGGGTCCCCTGAGCTAGTGAAATCGATCATTCCTTCGCCGAATTGGAAGGTCGGCGTCCAGACTTCTTCCCGGTAATCTCTACAGTCGGACGAGAAATGCAGTCGGTGGGAACCGCGGCCAACATGCAAGGGGGGAGCTGATCTCGGCCGTCATTGCAGAGGCTTGGTCTTAAGGGAACGCACACCCGAGGCACCGTCCCATCATCCGTTCTGAGTTTTTACGAGGGTTAAGTCGGAGGCTCGTTTCCCAACCTAGCGTGGAGATTGACTTCACCTGACTTCCTTATTTTGAAAATTTTGTTGATGCGAAGGAAGCTGTCTCGTCCCATGTTTCAGGGAGATGTAAATTTTATTCAAAGAAATGAATTTACAAGGATGGGATATACACGTTCCCCCTCAGGGAAAAAACCTTTTCAGGTCGTCACCGCTCCAGGTGCTCCCTAGCAGCTCGCCTTCCTGGTTCTGCAAGCGGTATCCTCCTGTCAGGAGTGCTTCCTGGATGATGAAAGGTCCTTCCCAGTTTGGGTTGAGCTTCCCGACGGCTGCAGACCTTCCTGCTGCGTCCACCTTTTTTAGGACCAGATCACCTGCTTGGAAGTGTTTGAGGCGAACATTTTTGTCAAAATGTTTTGCCATCCGGCGCTTGATCTCCTCTTACCTGGTTGAAGCCAAATCTCGGAGTTCCTCGATGTAGTCGAGAGATAGCTTTTGAACCTCTTCATTCTCTAGTCGCCATTCTTCGCTTCCGTCCTCTGCAGCTACCACCCTTGGGCTTCTGACTTCGAACTCTACTGGAATGAGAGCTTCCGACCCGTGAGAGAGTTTGAACGGCGTTTCCCCTGTGGCTGAGCTAGGAGTGGTCCTCAGAGCCCACAGGACCGAGGGGAGCTGGTCCGCCCAGTTACCTCTTAGGTTCTCCACCTTCTTCTTCAGTAGGTTGATGCTCAGTTTGTTGGCGGCCTCCACCTGACCATTGCTCCTTGGGTGATGTACGGAGGCGAACCGAAGGTCGGTTCCTAGCTGCTTACAAAAGTCTTCCAGTTCTAAGCTTGCGAACTGGGGACCGTTGTCGGTGACGATGGCGAGAGGGATTCCAAATCTACAGACGATCTCTCCCCAGATGAAGTTCTTCACGACTTGAGAGGTGGTCTTGGCCAGGGCTTTGGCCTCGATCCACTTGGAGAAGTAGTCGATCATGACGAGAACGAACTTTCGTTGTCCACTTGCTTGGGGGAAAGGGCCGATCAAGTCCATCCCCCAGATGGCGAACGGCCATGGGGAGATGATTGATCGGAGCTGCTGGGCCGGCTGCAACTGGAGGGGGGAGAAGAGTTGGCACTTCTGGCACTTCTTCGAGAAGATCTCAGCATCCTTCCGGATAGTAGGCCAGAAGTAACCATGTCTCAAGACCCTTTGCTCCAAAGTGCGAGTCCCAGAATGACTTCCACACTCTCCCGAGTGAATCTCCTCCAACACTCGGGGTACTTCGTCTTCAGAAACACATCTGGCCAGGGGGCCCGAGATGGTCTTGCGGTACAGCTCCCCATCTTGCAAAAGATAGTACGCTGCTTTGTACCGGAACCTTCTCTGATCCCCTCCGTTTGCTGGAAGCTGGCCGCTAGCCAGGAATGTCACAAAGGGATCCACCCACGAGGGGCGTTGCTCGATTTCCATCATTTCTCCCTCTTCGATGGACGGGTGGAATAGCTCGGTGATAGTACCTCCTGCCCTTGGCCCATACTTGGCGAGGCGATCTGCTGCCGAGTTCTCCTCCCTTGGCACATGCTCGACGAAAAAGGACTGGAAGCCTCCAATCAGTCCTTTCACTTTTACCAAGTACTTCTGCAAGATGGTGTCGCGTACCTCGAACTCGCCACGAATCTGCGACGCGACCACCATTGAATCCGTAAAAGCCCGGACATCACGGATCCCCAGCTCCTTGGCAAGGCGCAAGCCTGCCACTATGGCCTCGTACTCTGCCTGGTTGTTTGTGACGGGGAAGAGGATTTCGACGGCTTGCTCGATCCTTGTTCCCTGTGGGCTGACGAGCACGATGCCCACTCCCACAGAACCTTTGCCCGAGGCTCCATCAACAAACATCTTCCAAGGAATTGGATTGAACACCTCTTCTCCTGGCTCTGCTTCCACCGAGAAGTCAGCCAAGAAGTCAGCTACCGCCTGGGCCTTGATTGCCACTCGGGGAGAGAAGGAAATGTCGAACTCGCTGAGTTCTACCGACCATTTCGCCAACCTCCCAGAATGCTCCACTCCCTCTAGGACATTGCGGAGAGGATGATCAGTCACTACTCGGATGGAGTGAGCCTGAAAATAAGGCCGAAGCTTCCGTGCCGATACCACCAAGGAGAAGGCAAGCTTTTCCAGGATTGGATACTTCAGCTCCGCCTTCTTCAGCACCCGGCTGACATAGTAAATAGGTAGCTGCCTCTTCCCTTCTTCTCGGACCAAGATGGAGCTGACTGCCTCCGCTCCTACTCCTAGGTAGATGAGCAGGTCTTCGCCTTCTTTCGGGCTCTGAAGAAGAGGTGTCTGAGTCAACTGCTCCTTCAGCCTTCCGAATGCAATCTCACATTCTTCGGTCCACTCGAAGCTTTCTGTTTTGCGGAGTGTCCTGAAGAATGGAGAGCACTTCTCTCCGGCCTTTGACAGGAAGCGGCTAAGACCCGCCAGCCTTCCTGTCAACCTTTGGACTTCCTTCATCGTCTTTGGGGAAGGCATCTCCAGGATTGCCTTGACCTTGTCGGGGTTAGGCTCTACTCCTTCTGGGGTAAGGAGATGTCCCAGGAACTTCCCCCTTCCTGCTCCGAAGACGCACTTCGCCGGATTGAGCCTCATCTTGAATCTTCTTAGCGTCGCGAAGGTCTCTACCAGATCCGCTATGTGCGCCAGGACGCTCTTGCTTTTGATCAAGAGGTCGTCCACATATACTTCCAGGTTCCTCCCCTTTTGCTCCTTGAAGATATGGTCCATCATCCGCTGATAGGTGGCTCCTGCATTCTTCAAACCGAAGGGCATCATCTTGTAGCTGTAGCAGCCATCGTCGGTGATGAAGGAGACATCGCGGCAATCGGGGGGATGCATCCGGATCTGGTGATATCCTGAAAATGCATCAAGGAAACTCATCACAGAAAAACCGACGGCTGAATCAACCAGCGCGTCGATTCGAGGCAAGGGATAACAATCCTTTGGGCAGCTTTTATTCATCAAGGAAAAATCCACACACATTCTCCAGCTTCCCCCCGCCTTGTCACCATTACAACATTGGAGACCCAGCCTGGATACTGGATCTCTGACACAAAACCTGCATCAAGCAGTTTTTTAACCTCCTCCCTGATGGGCTTGGCGAGGATGGTGGCGGTTCTCCTTTTCTTCTGGCGGACGGGTTGGATAGTGGGATCCAGGTTGAGGCGATGACACGCGACCTCGGGGTCGACTCCTGGCATCTCAGCTGCGCTCCAACTGGATGAGGTTGTCGTAGGAGTAGGGAGGATTCTCACTGAGCTCCAACTTGAAGAGGCCTTGACTTATACCGAACGTCAAGGCCAGCAACAGGATGTTGCTATCCACCTCCTGGATCTGCAGAACTTCCTCCTGGAAACGCTCGATATAGGGCCCCAACGCCTCATCTGGCCTTTGCACCAGATAGAACAAGGCCGTCGCCTCCTTCTTCAGCTTCCGTGCCGTGTCGAACCGGGTCGTCAGCCCACGGCACAGGTCTTCAAAGCAATAGATTGAGCCTGCGGGCAACTGGTGAAACCAGTCCCAGGCCTTCGCACGGAAGGTAATGGCAAACAACCTGCACTTGAAGGCATCCGACATGGTTCGGATAGAGACTATATCCTCGAACCATTGGATGTGCCTGACGGGGTCCTCCTTTCCCGAATAATAATTCAAGGCTGGATCCCTGAATCCTTCTGGCACGGGCGCAGCGACGATCTCCTCGCAGAAGGGGCTCCTCCCTCCTGCCCGGCGACGATCCTCGACCTGGCGAGTATCACCTCCATACTCGCCATATGGGCGAGTATCCTGGTACCTCGCCTGCTCGCCCGGCTCGCGGATGCGAATACCTTGCGAGGTTGGTTGGTAAAACTGCGACCTCCTTGGTCGCTCGGTCTCGTCTTCCACGTGCTCCTTTCCTGCTCGCCGAGGGGGACTCCCTCCCTCGGACGGGACTGGGTGATGCGGCGAGGTCGCCGTAACCTCGGCGCGCGGCTGAAGCGCTGCTCGCATGGCTCCCTCCATGCGTTGCGCGAAGGCTTCGAAAAGCTCCAGCGTCACGAACCTGCCACTCGCGGACGGGTTGCCGACTACCTCCTCATGGTCGCCGACTACGACCATCTCGCCTTCTTACTGAACTTTCCTTCTCTGACTGCGGTCCACGCTCACCGCACCAAAGTGTTGACGCCAGGAAAATCCTGACCTCAAGATTCGGACCGAAGCAGCCGGAGACTACTCGCCCAGCAGTCTAACGAGATGACCTGGCTGGCGACTATTACGGAGCTAGAAGAGCAACGAACCGGACCCCAGGTGCTTGGCAGGGAGGTCCCACCACGTACCCAGAAGCTCGAGAGAGTCTTCCCCTCCAAAACCAAAGTGGCCGAGCTTGGTACAGGGAAGGCACCGACTTGGCTGAAAGCAAGGGTGACGGGCTCGAGAGTTCGGGAATCGGGGTCCAAAAGCTCAAGTCCAGGTGCCAATCCATGTACCCCTGGGGTCCTATTTATAGGAAAACCAAGGGGTAGGGGGGGTTTTATAGCCCAGCCCCCAACCCGACGGCTATGGGTTACTCGGCGAGTATCATGCCATAGTCGCCCATCTGGCGAGTATTGGGTGCTGCTCGCACACGCCGGGCCAATACGCGCCAGGTCTTCTGTTCCATACTCGCCAGCCTGGCGAGTATTGCCTACATACTCGCCAAGGTCTTCTATACTTCTGCCTTGAACTGCCGAGCTCTGTGTTGACCTCTTTGACTTTGACTTCTGCCTACGTGGCCTTGGGGGGGTCCACCCTCGGAGAATGAGGGTTGTACACCACAGGTTCAGGAGTTTTTGAGATGAAAGTCTTCTTGCATCTATGATGTGATTATAGGTGCATTAGATAAGGAAGTAATTCAAGTAAATGCACTCATGTATGTTCCGATCCCACTTGATGCAGGAATTGTATGCATATGAATTTATATAAACTAAATGCGGTGGTGTATGGAGTAAAATATTAGAGTGTGTGGCACTACGCACCATAGCACAATTAAAAAGATTAAATACGAACACATTTAAGGAGAGTAAGTACTTGATATGCAACACAATCCAAAAGATGAGAAATCAACAATATCAAGTAATCATATAAGTTATTAACTCTTGGCTTCAGCATATTAGTTGGCATTTGGAATGCCAACTGATGATCATCCTCGTTGGTGTTTTAAAGCAAATAAGACTTATATGATTAACATATATTCAAAAGCCAACTGATGATTAATCATAAAAAAGATGATCATCCTCGTTGATGCAGAAGCAAAGTGTTAATCATCCTCGTTGGCATTCCAAAAAAAAACGAAGCTTACCAGCTAGAGGAGGTCCTCTATCTCTCTTATCCTAGAAAGCAGTTTATGTCCTCTTGCAGATGTGATCGTTATTTGCTCATGCAAGTCCTGAAAAACTTCTGCACCAAACCTGCAAGATTCAAAAAAATATAGATTAAAGATAGAATACATAATCCATAGAACCAATAATTTCTATCAACAGGTGTGATTCCAACAATAACAATATACATGAAATCAATAGATAGTTCTCCTAGATTGCAAATTGATTAGTAGAAAATCATTGTAGAACCATCCCCAACATAAATTTCAACTGCAATTCCACTTAGAATACTGAATTCAACAACAACAACAACAAATTTCCCATCGACAATAATAAGGGTAATCAGAAGCACACATACTAAACCAAAATGTGGGCCAGAAATCGAAGAAGAACTGAATCAAGAGAAGTAGAGAGATGAATGAAAATCACTCAGCGACCCGAGCCGCCGCAAGATCCCAACAAGGCTGGCAACTGCGACACCATCTAGGACCGCTTACCGGTGAACATCGCTGATGAACGGGAGCGGGCTTAGGGTTATCAGGAAGAGTGGACATGTGATGCGAGCGACAGCGGCAGTCGAGGATCTCGCGAGTGAGAGAGGGACTGCGGGAGAGAAAGAGGAATCGGGCGGGTGCTGCGGGAGGAAATTGCGAGCGAGCGAGAGGCGACTGTAGCGTGTGGGAGGTGTGAGAGAGAGGCGACTGTAGCCTTCTGTGTAACATCCCCCAAACTGCTAGGCCCTTAGAAAATTTTTGTCATGCCAAGGCATGACAAAAATAGGATAAGTGACCTAGAGTCTTAGGATGATAATGAAAAAAGGAAGGAATATACATGGGTGTGCATTTAGCAATTTTTGATGTCCTAACCTAGGAGTGACCAAAAGACTTCAAAAAGCCAACATAACGTCACCATGATCCCTATGACCAACTAGGAGGCTAAGTAGGCCACTAGGGACCCTTAGGGTCAACCAAATTGGTCAAATTGACCAAAAGTCAACTTCGAGCAATCCTAGGTCAAACCACCATGAATAAGGGCAATTGAACCCCAATTGATCAAATTGAAGCCACTCTCATATGGAAACCTCCCTAGGGGACCTAATGGACCAAAAAGCCCCATCATAGGGCTGTCAATTTGGGGAAATTGGGTCAATCTCTAAGAAGCCCCAAATTGACCAAAAATGTGCTTGAACTCAAATTAACCTCCAATTGACTTAGTATGACCAAATTGATCATCCTCAAACCCTAAGGGGAGTATGGGAGACCTAAATGGAGCATAGTGTTCATTCAACCATGGAGAATTAGGGCAAAATCAACAAAATACCCAAATTGCCCCTATAGGCAATTAAGTGCACTCAAGCCCCAATTGACCCCACCTTGACTCAATTCTTTTTGGATTAGGTCCATAGGGTCTTAGGGAGTAATGTGGGTCAATCATATTGAGGGTGTGAGCTTGAGTCAAGCCCAAACCTAAAAATCCCCAATTTGCCCTATTTGGGTCAAGTGAGTCCAAAACTCAAATTAAGTGGGCTTAACCCAACTCCATAGCCTAAGGAGGCAGCCCACATGATAACCAGACCATGGGCACCTGAAATTTCGAATGAGAAGGGGGTAATTACACTTGGATTAAGCTTTAATGGGGAAGAAGACAAGGGGATGCAAAAGAGGAGGAAATTAGGGAGTGGGTGCCAAATGGCACCCCATTATCATTCCCCAAGCTCTTATCTCAGCAGGGGGAGTAATTCCCGTCAGTTTGGGGCAGTGGGGAGGAGGTTTGGATTGGCTGCCATGGGTGGAAAGGAGGTTGGCCGAATGCCCTTAATGGCAGCCGACCATATACACTCCCTCCCTCTCTTTTCTTCCTCTCACCACGTTCAGGAGCCCTCAAGCAGTCGAGCCCCCCCTTCCTCTGGAGAATTCAAGCTCATCCGCACAGGAAACGCCATGGACGCCAGAAACACCAACGCGATCTTCCTCCGCCGCAACACCCGCCGCCAAGGTCGTGCTCAGGCAATGTTCTTTCCCCCCTCCTCCTGTGCTAGTCCTCTAATCTCTCCGTTTTCAAAATCGTCAAGGGAATGGTGAATCCACCTTCCTATTTTTCATTGTTCTTGCCCGGAAAATGGAAATAGCCGCAGGCCACCTCCGGCCACGCCCTCACCGCCATTCGATAGCCCTAGGTCCGGTGAAGGTGCGGGCTTGGCAGTTTTGCCGGAGATGGCCGGAGCTCGCCGAAATCCGGCCCGCAAAATGCTCCAGGCGCAGTCAATCCCGACTGTTGATTATCGGGGAAGACGAAATCGTAGCCGTTGAATCTCCCGTGAAATCCCTATTCGCAGCCCAGAAATAATTTCATATTTGTTATTTAATTAAATGTCACACTATTAGGCCGATATTGTAAGCAAAAATTGAAGGCCTTAGAGGCCATATTTTCAAAAACTGGCAGAGATAACTTTTGTAGCTTTATGAGTCTACTTTCTAATGGAAGTGGAATCAGGCCATTTGGTTAAGTGTGGGACCCACAGAACTCATTCTAGTGAGGCTGGTCAAAACTCAAATCAGATCTCTAGATTAGTATAATTTTTAAATGGCAAATCTGATGGAGCTGATATTTTGGCTATACATGCAAGTATCCTATACCTAGCCTAGGTTTGAATATCAGATTTTTAGGAGATACTTTTTCTATAGTTTTGTTCAAAACCTAGAAAATTAAATAAATGGAATTTTTTGAGTTATACAACTCCTAATGATCTCAAATTTTGATGATGTCCCCTTTAGGGCATGTATGACCTCTGGTTTAAATTTTATCCCATTTTCTTGAGTAGTTTTTCCAGGAACTCAATTTTAAGCTTATAGCTCAAAAGGGTTATGAGGTGCAATTAGCAATTTTTAGTTCTTAGGGCTTTTAGTGAAAGTGAAGGTGTAAATCACCTTGCATGTCACTGATTTTATTCCCATGCATGCTAGGGGACTCAACATCACGGCCCCCTTGAGTTGGGGTTTTTCACATGCATGCCAAGTGGTGTATATGAATATATGTGCATTTAGCAAAAACTTGAGTTTGATGAATCTCTCTCAATGGCTCCATCCTTGGCAAGAGATTTACCCTTGCATGTGGTATGAATGAATGCATCATCTTTAGGTGTATTGGAAATGGTGGGCTTATAGTATCTAGCTTGTTAAATAATCCCACCTTTGGACACATTTTGTTTATATGTGTAAATGCACCTTGTAGGTAGTTATTGTATACAACCTTGCATGTTGATTTCACATTAGGTTAAACTCATATCTGGAGTTTGTAATCAACATGAACATTGTAGCCCTTTAGGTTACCTTTAAAATGCCACTGACTTTAGGTCATTTGGATAAGTACAACTCTTTCTACACCATTTTTAGTGAGACATATACAATCTGTAATTTTTATGTTAAATGTCTTGTGCTGTATTTGTATGTAATTTCACCTAGGATAAATACATTTCTGGAATTTGTAACCAACATGAGTAATGTAGAACTTGAAGTTACCTTTCATATGCCACTAACTTTAGGTCATTTGGATAAGTACAACTCTTTCTATATCATTTTTAGTGAGACATATACAATCTGTAATTTTTATGTTAAATGTCTTGTGCTGTGCTTGTATGTAATTTCACCTAGGATAAATACATTTATTGAATTTGTAACCAACATGAGTAATGTAGAGTTTGAAGTTACCTTTCATATGCCACTTACTTTAGGTCATTTGGACAAGTACAACTCTTTCTACATCATTTTTAGTGAGACATATACAATCTGTAATTTTTATGTTAAATGTCTTGTGCTGTACTTGTATGTAATTTCACCTAGGATAAATACATTTTTGGAATTTGTAACCAACATGAGTAATGTAGAACTTGAAGTTACCTTTCATATTCCACTGACTTTAGGTCATTTGGACAAGTACAACTCTTTCTACATCATTTTTAGTGAGACATATACAATCTGTAATTTTTATGTTAAATGTCTTGTGCTGTACTTGTATGTAATTTCACCTAGGATAAATACATTTCTGGAATTTGTAACCAACATGAGTAATGTAGAGTTTGAAGTTACCTTTCATATGCCACTGACTTTAGGTCATTTGGACAAGTACAACCCTTTCTACATCATTTTTAGTGAGACATATACAATCTGTAATTTTTATGTTAAATGTCTTGTGTTGTACTTGTATGTAATTTCACCTAGGATAAATACATTTCTGGAATTTGTAACCAACATGAGTAATGTAGAGTTTGAAGTTACCTTTCATATGCCACTGACTTTAGGTCATTTGGACAAGTACAACTCTTTCTACATCATTTTTAGTGAGACATATACAATCTGTAATTTTTATGTTAAATGTCTTGTGTTGTACTTGTATGTAATTTCACCTAGGATAAATACATTTCTGGAATTTGTAACCAGCATGGGTAATGTAGAGTTTGAAGTTACCTTTCATATGCCACTGACTTTAGGTCATTTGGATAAGTACAACTCTTTCTACACCATTTTAAGTGAGACATATACAATCTGTAATTTTTATGTTAAATGTCTTGTGCTGTACTTGTATGTACTTTCACCTAGGATAAATACATTTCTGGAATTTGTAACCAACATGAGTAATGTAGAGCTTGAAGTTACCTTTCATATGCCACTGACGTTAGGTCATTTGGACAAGTACAACTCTTTCTACATCATTTTTAGTGAGACATATACAATCTGTAATTTTTATGTTAAATGTCTTGTGCTGTACTTGTATGTAATTTCACCTAGGATAAATACATTTATGGAATTTGTAACCAACATGAGTAATGTAGAGTTTGAAGTTACCTTTCATATGTCACTGACTTTAGGTCATTTGGACAAGTACAACTCTTTCTACATCATTTTTAGTGAGATATATACCAATCTGTAATTTTTATGATAAATGTCTTGTGTTGTACTTGTATGTAATTTCACCTAGGATAAATACATTTCTGGAATTTGTAACCAACATGAGTAATGTAGAGTTTGAAGTTACCTTTCATATGCCACTGACTTTAGGTCATTTGGATAAGTACAACTCTTTCTACACCATTTTTAGTGAGACATATACAATCTGTAATTTTTATGTTAAATGTCTTGTGTTGTACTTGTATGTAATTTCACCTAGGATAAATACATTTCTGGAATTTGTAACCAACATGAGTAATGTAGAGATTGAAGTTAACTTTCATATGCCACTGACTTTAGGTCATTTGGACAAGTACAACTCTTTCTACACCATTTTTAGTGAGACATATACAATCTGTAATTTTTATGTTAAATGTCTTGTGCTGTACTTGTATGTAATTTCACCTAGGATAAATACATTTTTGGAATTTGTAACCAACATGGGTAATGTAGAACTTGAAGTTACCTTTCATATGCCACTAACTTTAGGTCATTTGGATAAGTACAACTCTTTATACACCATTTTTAGTGAGACATATACAATCTGTAATGTTTATGTTAAATGTCTTGTGTTGTACTTGTATGTAAATTCACCTAGGATAAATACATTTCTGGAATTTGTAACCAACATGAGTAATGTAGAGCTTGAAGTTACCTTTCATATGCCACTGACTTTAGGTCATTTGGATAAGTACAACTCTTTCTACACCATTTTTAGGGAGACATATACAATCTGTAATTGTTATGTTAGATGTCTTGTGCGGTACTTGTAAGTTGGATTCACCTAGGTTAAATTCATATCTGGAGAATAATCAACATGTATAGAGTAGCCCTTTATGTCACCTTCACAATTCCACTGATTTCATGACCTTTGATTAGGGGTAGCCCCTTCAAGGTCACATCTAATGAGACGTGAATAAAAGTGCATCTGGTAGGTTTAGTGATTTGGACTCATATTAATACCTTGAAGACTTGCCATGCCTTAGGCAGGATAGTAACCAACTCTAGTTAAGAATTCACCCCATGAGCATGAGTGGAAATCCCCTGAACTTCAAGATGGAGTTAGGACATAAGGATGTAGGAAAATTTGGGTATATCTAGAGGATGTAATAAATAGTAATTAAGGATAACACCCCATGGTTAATACAAGACTTAGGATCTGGAGCTTGGACCAACATGGGACCGTAGTAACTATCCCAGGATTCATGGAGGCTCAGATGTAGAACTTAAAGAGACCCCTAACTGATACTCAACGTACAACACCACCTAGGAAATCAGGAAGACCAAGACTTGGGGTTCTGGATCGTTACCCATTGAGAACTTAGGACAAGACTTGGAACCCACTTACACATGATAGGGTTAAGATAGCGCCTTGAGGGTCAACTTAGTCAGTCTCACCTCGGTCTGCAGACAGTAGAAACTGAATCATGGATTTGGACCCTTAACTTATGGTCGCCACCCCAGAGTTACTAACCTCAGGAAAAGTAGTGGATGCCCAATTGAGTTAAGGACTTACTCACCATGGGCTGCCATTAGAAATAGAGATGACATACCCAAAAGTGAAATGGTGGTTAAAAGGTAAATCAACGAATAGTCGGACACTAGGAATGACATGGTTCGGTGTTCAACAGATCTCCGACACATGTCTGCCCGAGTCGAAAAGGTAACCCACCCTAGGATTTTAGAGCAACTGGAGAGCAAGCGGGCATATAAGAACGGGTAGTAACCAAATAAAATAAACATCGTGGAAGGGGGAAATATCCACTAGTACCGTTGCGAGCCCTTCATTGGGTAACCCGCGGGAAGTCCAGGATTCACCCAAAGCTTCTAAGTTCAACTAAATTATAGACAAGACTAGTTAAGTAGGAGAACTGGGCAAGCTAACCTTCACCCCAACCATAACGGTTATATGGAAGGACTGGGATAGTCCTGCAAGCGTTAGGCTCGGGTTAAATGGAAGGACTGGGTTAGTCCTGCGAGCGTTAGGCTCGGGTTAAATGGAAGGACTGATGTAGTCCTGCGAGCGGTAGGCTCGTAGCTTAATATAAGACTGATGTAGATTAGCAAGTGGTAGGCTCTTAGCTTAATATAAGATTGGTGTAGATTAGCAAGCAGTAGGCTCGTAGATGATATAAGATTAGGTTAGTCTTGCGAGCGGTAAACTCGATGCTTACAAGGTCAGACTAGTACTTCGAGCTGGAGGCTCGGTGGTAAGAATTATATATATGTATATACATGCATGTGCATAGATTGTGGTGGGTCTTCGGTTCTGGCTTAGTCGTCACACCGACAGCAGTTCGTTGACTCGGCAGTGCTAGAGGTTTATGAAGGGGCCAGGTTGTTTTACTGCGCGTCCGACGGGACTGATTCCCCAAAACTCTGCCTGGCCAAGTAAAGGTATGGTTTCTTCGGATCCAGCAAGAGTACGCAGGAGCTCGTGAGTACCGGGTACAGGTATCATAGCGTACGTTAGGGCCTAGGTCTGGTAGTGTGACTTACCCACCTAGGTGAGGAGACGCCCGCTCCTCTGCCACCGTTTGACCACGACGGGAGGTGCCCGAGAGGTTAGCTACCTCCGAAAAGTGGGAACTAAAGGTCTGTACGTACAGAGTCGTGTGGGTGAGTTGCATGTGTATGAATTAATAATCCAATCATTGTATCATTGCATTGCACGTCATAACATTGCATGTATTCATAAACATAGACCTCATCGTATAAAGTTGTATGGGCTCTTTTATACGATGAGTTACTTCTTTCCAGATCCCTTGACTTATGTGCCTTGTGTGTACGCATATAAGTTGAGGTTACTTTTCCTAGCTGCTTATATATAAGTTAGTTCCTAGCTGCTTACTTATTACTTTACCGCTTCTTTTATTTCTACTGTAGTAATTCTCTGTTTCTTTACCCTACCATGAGATTGATAGTAGAACTGCTAGAACCATTTACCTACCGTATTATTATTACTGCCTTTTCTTGCACTTGTCATCTGCTCACTTTTGTTACCCCTTGTTGTCCTCCGCTTCCTCCTCCCCGCACGGTGCCTAGGAGTCGCGGGTGGAGGCGGTGAGGAATATGTTGAGTCTTATAGACTGACGGTCGGTGGACCCTATTATTACAGGAGATCCAGGTCGAGCAGGACAACCCCCAGAGGGTGGGGGTTGAGGCAGCACCTAGGCCAGGAGTCGGACTGTCAGCAGCCGCAGGGAGAGCACCGGTAAGCAAGACTCCTCACTTGCCAATCTTACATATCTACCCAGGGCAGAGGCCGGAGTTGTACGCTATTGAGGGTGTCGAGCCCTGCGGATGCATTGACTGCTACATCTTCGCTCGGCGAGAGGCGAAGAAGTCAGTGTTCGATGAGGCTTAGTGTTTTTATTAGTAGTTGTGTTGTACTTCCGCGCTTTGATTGTAGTAGTTATTATGTGTACTATCTCTCAGTCTGGACATGTACTATTACATTTATGTGATTGTTGTGGATTCATGGTAGTTTTATATGTATTTCTTGATGATTATGGTTGGCCTGGATGATGTTGAATAGCCGGCAGGATCGGCGTGTTGTGGTGGTGACCATGTAGTGAGATGGTATCACCACAAGACGGCGGTTCTGGGCAGTAAGACCCGGTTCGAAAGCAAAAAAAAAGAGGGTCTTACATTCTGTAATGAAATTGTCTCACCAACATGAACATCACCGTGCAAAATATCAATATCATTGGGCCAGATTTCACTTGGCAATAGTGTAAATCCCAGTTTATTGAGTGCATATATTGCAATTGGGAATGGACTATTTTGCATCCTTCCATCAAATGAAACCTCAATGGCATCACAGTGATGAGATGCAACGAACAAAAGTTCCAAGTGATTATACAAAACTTCTAATATCATGTCTCCTTTTGGAAATTTTTCTGCCAAGTTAAACGAGAGTGTACTCCTAAACTCTGACGGAATGACATGAAAGTAGTCTCTGATAACGCAAAACTTGAAGATACCTAGCATGGCCAGCGAAAGAGCTTCTTCCCTTTTAAACTGTTTAAGATTGAATTTCCTAAAAAATATATGAGCATATAGAACTTCCCGGATGATTGCAAGCCAGTAATCTCTGCGTGAATGCCCAATAGTTTGAGGAAACTCGAAAAAGATTGGCTCTGTTCTGTTATAAAAAAAACTTAATTAGACAAAAAATTTATATTCAAGCCTATTGTATTAAAAAAAATTGTGGAAAACGGATCGCATGACTTTTGAGGCCTTCGTTTTTAATTTTTCTAATCTAACAGATCGCATGACTTTTTTTAATATAAAAGACTAGCATCAAATAAAAAAGAGGTATGTGTTATTTATAGATACTAGTGTCAGTGTGCATGGTCCCCCAATACACAATGTAGTCAATTGTCGCTCAGTTGACAAGCAAATATCATCGCCGTCAATGGCGGACCCAGAATTTTTGCCTAACCCGGGCACTAATTAAGAAGTACGAGGACTTACCCCGAAAATGTCAAAAGATGTAAATTAATGAAAAAATGATCGGATCGAAAGAAATTTTGACAAAACAAAACCATAAAAAAGTAAATCAAAACATTATCTATTCAAAAAAGTTAAGATCCAAGCTCTTAATTTGCATACAGTAAACAAATTTTTGTTGCAAACAACATAAAACAAGAGACAAGAAAATATATGTTCTTCATTTGCAAACCTGGAATTTATTTAAGCACACAATGCCAGAGGATTTGCCGATTTGAGGAATTCTACAATCGAGTAGGGATAGTTGGAATAATTTCAAACCTGGACAGAACTTAGAAGATAAAAACTAAATTTGGATCTATGTATACATCAAAAACCATTTGAATGCTTTAGTGATCAAGTTAAACACAAAAGCTGATTACACCCAAAGTTGACTTCTAATTTCATAGAGTTTAAACATAGATTTTAATGGATAACCCTAGGCCCTAGCAGAAATGGAGAAATCAACTTCTAATGGTGCATTCTAATTAATCAGCTGGGAAGCAGTTCTTATCTGACTTAATTGATTGGTGAAGAACCCAGCTCAACTATCAACTCTACTTATTCTAATTAATGTTAGCAACTTCTGAATTGCATCTTATTTTGCCTTTACACACTCCATGGCAGCCAAGCTACAGTCCAGCAGCTCTGCAATTTCTGAATTGCAGTCCAATAGTTCAGTAGTTGTTGAACTGCTGAACAGTAGCTCGGTTGAACACAGTGGCCTAACAGACCACGGGTTTGGGAGGAGAAGTTGAAGGAGCAGGATCAAGTGGCCTAACACAGCAGGAATTGATCGCACTAAGGAATCTCCTAGGCAATAAGGTGAACAAATCAGATGCACACAAATATCTGAATGGTAAGTCCAACTTCTCGCACTGGATATTGGACACAGGGGCGACCCATCATATGACAGGATGTCTCAGATGGTTGAAGAACACTCGAAATATACCTGCATGTCCAATCGGTCTTCCCAACGGCGACATGGCGGATGCCACCAAAATAGGGGATGTTGTGTGTGGGAAGCTCAAGCTACTACATGTGTTATATGTCCCCAACCTAAAATGCAATTTAATTTATGTGTCACAACTCATATCAAATTCCAACTATGTTATGCATTTCACTGACATTGACTGTGTTATACAGGACCGCATTTCAAGGACAACGATTGGAGAGGGTGAGCTGCGAGACGGGCTATACTATCTCAAAGAAGCTGGACATGCAAGCGTACATCAGTTGGGTGGTGGAGAAATCTCAAGGAACTTGTGGCACCTGCGTTTGGGACATCCGTCAAGTAAAGTTCTGACATTTTTTTTAATTTGAGTAATCAAACAAAGTGGCCTACGGGACATCTGAATTATGATGTGTGTTTTCGTGCCAAACAATCGCGTGAAAGTTTTTGTGTAAGCAATAATATTGCAAGTAAGGATTTTGACTTGATCCATTGTGACTTATGGGGACCTTATCGTGTTCCCGCCTCGTGTGGGGCAACGTACTTTCTCACGATTGTGGACGATTGTTCTCGTGTTGTATGGGTGTATTTGATAAAAAGCAAGAGCGAAGTGGCCAATGTATTGAAAAATTTTCTCGCCATGATCAAGCGACAGTTCGAGACCAAGGTGAAAGCAATACACAGTGATAATGGAACTGAGTTCATGTGCTTAAAGTCTTATTTCCAATATAAAGGCATCTTACATCAAACCTCATGCCCAGGGACTCCTCAACAAAATGGACGCGTCAAACAAAAACACCATCATATTCTCAATGTGGCTCGTGCTTTGCGCTTTCAAGCAAGCCTTCCCATCAAATTTTGGGGAGAATGCGTGTTGACAGCAGTTTACTTGATCAATCGTACCCCATCAAGTGTTCTGCATGGACAAACTCCCTACGAGATTCCCTTCCACAAACCAGCAATATATGATACTTGGTGAGTGTTTGGGTGTTTGTGCTACACACACGCTCAGTTGGTAGACAAAGACAAGTTCACTAGTAGGAGTCGACATTGTATCCTAGTGGGTTACCCGTTCGGACAGAAGGGATGGCGTTTGTACGACATGGACCGTGATATTTACTTTGTTTCTCGTGACGTGGTGTTTGTAGAAAACATCTTTCCATACGCCGAGACACAACACAACTTGGGAGGAGACAAAAGGCTAAGCCCTACGGAGATGGCTGTAAGGTCCAGGGAGGGACCCGGAGATTTCATAGAGTATTGGCCAATGATCCAACCAGTGACCGATGAACTGAAGCCGACAAGCCTTGCATCCTGTGATGTGCAAGAATCTTGTGACCAACCAGGAACACCTACGGATCAGGACTCGGGCCAAGTTCATCTCGCAAGTGAAACTTCCATACATACGGACAACACTAGTCATGAAGACGGTTTGGGGCGTGGAGCTCGTGTGCGTCGGCCTCCAAGTCACTTGAAAGATTTTGTCATCAACAACACTGTGTGTATAGCCCCGATTCCTAGCTCACTCAATACAATCAAGTCCTCAGGTACGCGGTATCCTATAACACTATTGTACAACCCCGGTATTCGCCAGGAGGTGAGCGGAGACTAAGGGATCAACAAGCGAAAGGAGTAAGAAGGAGGGCGAGCCAGAGTCCCAAAGGCTGCTCGCAGGAAAGCGGGCGAGCCGGGCTCTCGCGGGCCGCTCGCAGGAAGGCGGGCGAGCCGGGTTCTCGTCGGCCGCTCGCAGGAAGGTAGGCGGGCCGGGTTCTCGCGGGCCGCTCGCAGGAAGGCGGGCGAGCCAGATTCTCGCGGTTCGCGTGAGGGGCTCTTGTGGGTGGCTCGCCCAGCAGGGGTCCAAAGGTGTTTTTACCTGGAAGCCCTTGATAGTCTGCAGTTAGCCTCTCCAAACAGCGGAGTTTGGCTGTTGGCAGACCATTTTGGACTGCGTATAGCAAAAGTGTAAGGCGGAGTCACGCTATTAGCAGACCATGAGTAAAAAACAATATATAGACCTTGAAGGGCACCTTTGGAGAGGATTTCAATCTCAGTACTCTGAGCTTCTTCCTCCCTAGATTATCTTGGCTTAGCTCTCAGGCTCTCCAAGGTGCCCAGTCTCAGCTTTGGCTTGGGAGGGGAAGCGCTTTAAGATCTTCCGGGTGTGTGGTGGGACCTCCTCGTTGCGACCAAAGGTCTATGTCCAGTTCAGAGTCTTCGGTCTGCTCCTCCCGAGGACCTCCCGAGGAATCAGTAAGTGCTAGCTGCCCCTCATCTTTGAGGGCCCGAGCTCCACAAGAGACCAAGTTCTGGTTTCAACATTTTTGGTGCGGTGAGCGTGGAGTGCAGCTAGTTCAAGAAAATTCCAAGGAAGAGACATGGCGGGAGATGACGAGCGAGAGGCGGGCTTCGGCGGCTCACCACCACCCGGCGCGCCAGCAACGGTGGATATGTTGGCAGACCTCAAGAGGGACCTGCTCGGGCTTTCCAGTGCGCTCTCGCCACGGCACTTTGGGGTCTCGCAACCCCTGCACCCCAGGTGGCCCCTCCAGCTAGAGTTGGCGAGAGCGCCCCAGGGCAGAGGCCAGGAAAGGAGGCGATGTCCCAGGTGCCGGAATGAGACCTTGCGGGGTGGGAGCTTTTCCCCAGCCCAGCGAGTGCGAGCGGGGTCTTAGGTGAGCGCTGTCCAGGAATGCGGGATCCCGGCCAGTGGGGTCTCGGCGAGTGGCCCCTCGGCGAGTGCGAGGCCGGTAGGAGCCGGGTCACCCGGGGAGCTCGCGGGGCGAGTGGAGCAGGTCAGGGGAGTGAAGGGAGGGAGCCCATTCTTTGAGTTGGTGCTCTCGGCACCACTCCCCGAGGGGTTCAGAGAGTCGGCCATGATGTTGTTTACTGGCAAGGATGACCCCATTCAGCACCTGCAGTGGTTCGAAGACATGGTCTCTATCAGACCTATGTCGGACGCTTTCAAGTGCCGACTCTTCGCCACCACCCTGAAATAGAAAGCAAGGGACTGGTTCCACCAGTTGCCCTCAGGGTTGATATATGCTTTCGAGGATCTGCGTCGCGGCTTCCTGCTACGCTTATCGACCTCGAAGAAGCGGAAGAAGGACCCCGAGGCGCTCTTCAATATCAAGCAGAGACAGGGGGAGTCGCTAGCTCATTATGTGGATTGGTTCCAGGAGGAGGTCCTCATCCAGGAGGTGTCAGGATACACCCTTTAGCTTGCCTTCATAGTGGGGCTGCGGGAGGGGTTTTTCAAGATGGACCTCAAAAGGAGGGATCCCTTGTCCTTTGAGGAGCTGATGGAGAGAGCGGCAGAGGAGATAGAGGGGGAGGCTGCCAACCCCGAGTTCTCGAAGAGGCTGGCACGGCTGAGCGAGCCAGAGGCTAGACAGCCAGAGGCAAGGAGAAGAGAAGAGAAGAGGGCCCTGAAATCGGGGTGGAGGCAGCAAGGAGGGGGTGCAGGGCCAAGGAAGGGGTTTTCACCAGGGAGGGGGCAACTTTCAAGGAGGGCAAGGAAGACCCCATCAGCTAGGGTGGAGGCAGGGCCCGAGGCCACCTCCTCCCCCGCCTCACCAGGCAATGGAGGTCGAGCGAGGAAGAGCAGGAAGAGGAAGGGGAGAAGGAGCCGGAGGAGCCAGTCTTAGGAGGAGGAATAGATGGGCGGAGGCCGAGAGGAGGGGGGTGGCGTTGCCCTATTGTGACTTCCACCAGGAGGAAGGTCACACAACGGCCACCTTCCCGGAGTTCTTAGAGGTGAGGGGAGCCAGAGTGTCGGCACCGCAGGAGCAGCGGCCGGTGAGGATTGAGGAGGTCCTGCCTCAGGACGAGGAGGACGAAAGGTGTGAGGACCGGGTCGATGTGGGGACCCGAGGAGGGATCGGAGTGATCCATGGGGGGGTAGGGATCAAGGTGACCCGGAAGGCAAGCCTCCATACCATCTATCGTCAGAGCATGGCTTCGACATCCCAAGCCCCACCCCCTGCAAAGAAGATCACATTCACCTAGAAGGATATGTCGGGCCATGAGGACCCGTTCTGCGATGCGTTGGTCATCCAAAAAACCATCGAGAACTTCACTGTATCCCGGATCCTCATGGATAACGGGAGCTCGGTCAACGTCATCTTCAAGAAGGCGTTCGACGAGATGCAGGTGGAGGCCCGGAGAGTGTTGGCTTCGGATGGCCCGTTATTTGGGTTCTCAGGAGAGAGGAAGGAGGTAGGAGGAGTGGGCCTCCATGTAGTCTTGGGGGGGCAGTCCCGGAACTACCGCTTTGTCATAGTGGACGCCCCTTGCAGCTATAGTGCCATCTTCGGATGGCCACTCATCAGTGCGTTCCGCTGCATCCCCTCTACCTTTCACCAATGCCTCAAGTTCAACATAGGAGGAGTCCAGGTCCGAGTGAGGGGGGACCCGAGGGTGGCAATGCAGTGCTATGTGACTGTCGTGAACACCATCTCCTGGAAGGCAGAAGCGGAAGAATGGGACCGGGAGATGGGAGAGTCGGCGAGGCCGGAAGAGGTAGGTGAGGAGGAAGGAGTAGAAGGAGAAGGTTTGGCCCAGGGAGGAGGGGCAAAGGAGCTGATGGTGGTAGAAGAGGAGGAGGAGAAGGAAGGAGGAGCCGAAGCACTTGCTTGTGGCGAGAGGAAGGAGAATGACTGGGCGGAGCAGTCAAGGCTGGAGGCCGTAGAGGAGGTGGTAGAGCTGGAGGTCGTCACCAAGGCAGGGGCGATCGAGAAAGTAAAGATCAGTGGGGAGCTCAGCCCTGAGGACCGGAGGAAGATCCTGGCTTGCGTCCAAGAGAATGTGGACGTCTTCGCCTGGAGTGCCACGGAGATGCCTGGGATTGACGCGGATGTGGCATGTCATCGCCTCAACCTCGACCCCGGCACTCGCCCCATCCGCCAAAAGAAGAGGTCCATCGCGGACAAGCTGGAGGCACCTATCCGGGAGATGGTGAGCAAGCTCCTCAAGGCTGGCTTTGTATCGGAGATCCAGTATCCAGGCTGGATCTCCAATATAGTGATGGTAAAAAAAGGTGATGGTAGGTGGAGGATGTGCGTTGACTTTTCGCTGTTAAATAAATCATGCCCTAAGGATTGTTATCCCCTGCCTCGAATCGACGCGCTGGTTGACTCAGCCATCGATTTTTCACTAATGAGTTTTCTAGATGCTTTCTCAGGTTACCATCAGATCCGCATGCACCCTCCCGACATCAAGGATGTCTCCTTCATCACGGGGGACGGGTGCTACTGTTACAAAATGATGCCTTTCGGGCTAAAGAATGCAGGGGCAACTTACCAACGGATGATGGACAGGGTCTTCCGAGAGCAAAAGGGAAGGAAACTGGAGGTCTACGTGGATGACCTAATGGTAAAGAATCGGGATCTCGAGTCCCACCTCCGCGACCTTGAGGAAACCTTCGGGACTTTGAGAAAGTTCAAGATGAGGCTCAACCCCCAGAAGTGTGTCTTTGGGGCCAGCCGAGGGAAGTTCTTGGGTCACTTGCTCACCCCGGCTGGGGTGGAGCCTAACCCAGACAAGGTAAAGGCAATCATGGAACTAGGGTCTCCGAGGAGTGCAAAAGAGGTCCGGCATCTCACAGGGAAGCTGTCCTGGCTAAGCAGGTTTCTCTCTAGGGCAGGGGAGAAGTGCTCGGCCTTCTTCAAGGTGTTGTGTGGGAACCAAAAGTTTGAGTGGACCCCTGAGTGTGAAAGGGCCTTTCAAGCGATGAAGGAACAATTGACCCAAGCCCCATTACTGCAAGGGCCGAGAGGAGGAGAGGACCTATCCCTATACCTGGGGTAGGACCCGAGGCGGTAAGCTCGGTGCTGGTCCGGGAAGAAGAAAAAAAGTAGCTCTCAATCTACTATGTCAGCCGAGTCTTGAGGAAGGCCGAGCTCTGGTACCCCATTTTGGAAAAATTGGCCTTCGCCCTCGTGGTGTCGGCTCCTACTTCCAGGATCATTCCATCAAGGTGGTAACCGACCACCCCCTTCGCAACATTATGGAAGGAGTCGAACACTTGGGAAGGTTGGCTAAGTGGACGGTAGAGCTAAGTGAATTTGATATCTCGTATGTGCCCAGGTGGTCCATAAAGGCCCAAGTGGTGGCAGACTTTTTGGCAGACTATGTGACCGAGGTGGAAGAGTCTGAGCTACCCAACTAGGTGGCCTGGAGGATGTTGGTTGACGGGGCCTCAGGAAAGCATTCCTTTGGGGAGGGTGGTTTTAGTAAGCCCCCAAGGGACAAGGATTGAGCAGGCGATCAAAATTCATTTTTCCCTCACCAACAATCAGGTCGAGTACAAAGCCGTGATAGCAGGCCTCTGCCTAGCCCAGGAATTGGGAGTGCAAGATGTGGAGGTTTCGACGAACTCCATGGTGGTGGCTTGCCAGGTTAGGGGGGAGTTCGAGGTGAAGGAGTCGACTCTTTAGCGGTACTTGGAAAAGGTCAAGGGGCTCATAGGGCAGTTCCGGACCTTCTCGATCTGTCATGTGCCAAGGGAGGAGAGTGCCGCGGTGGACCTCCTGGCCAAGTTCGGTCCCAGGACAGGGGGCACGGTGTCGGACCTCTTCCAACCGTCCATCGAGGAGGGGGAACTAATGTGAGAGGACCCAGCGCAACCAACTCGACCAAAATCCCGGACTGTTGGTGAAGGCGCAACTTAATCTTTATATCAATGGAAGGGCGCTACGGGTCAAGTGAAGGAACGCGGGACCCAACAATCCCCCCCCCCCCCCAGCGTCCAGCACGACCCGCAAGCTTGATGAGTCCTGATCATATACACTTTTATGGACTCATCTGGGCCGTTTATTTAATCATTTCACCGCACTTTAGCCCTGTTATAGTCCACATTGATCATTCTATGCTAGGTGCACTTTTGGCCCGTTTTGGTGTGACTTCGTGTCTAACTTCGTTATTAGTTTTCATATGCTGTTAAGTTCCACTTTCAGTGGCTAGACTGGTGTTGTATGCTGGAACAGGTGTCGTGCAGGTGTTCCCGGTACAATTCTGTACAGGAACACTGCGCACGATCACTGGTTCTATTGCGCACGACCACTGGTCGTGCGCCACTGATCGTGCGCTCTTAACGCCTTTTTTATGAGTTCTGTTTGGCTTATCGCACGACCACTTACGATAGTGCGCACGACCACCGGTCGTGCGCCACTGGTCGTGCGAACTTGTATTTTATAATTTTCTTCCCTTGCAGGCTCCGCCCAGGTAGCGCGCACGAGCGCAGAATTCCAGTGCGCACGACCACTGGTCGTGCGCCAATGACCGTGCGCAGTATTCATTCAGCGCCTATATATATGCCTGTTCCGCTTTTAGGTATTATCCAGCCGCCGGGAGCGGATTTCTCAGTCCGTACGCCGCCGACTACCCCTCTTGGACACCTCCACTTCATCTCCTACGCAAGGGGAAGTTCTCTCCAGTCATTCGAAGCATCCTTCCATCGTCCGGGAGCGTTCTCCACCACCCGCAAGCCCTCAAGCAGTTGTTTTCCATTTCAGTCCGGCGAGAAGAAGAGTGAATCTGAGGAAGAAGACGACGGAATTACTTGGAGAAATCGTGACAGTTTCTCTGCGCCGGAAGCATCGTCCGCCCGAGTCCGGAGGTAGCCCGACAACCTACCATTCCGGCCGTGAACGGCCGCTAGTCTTCTCCTATTGGTTATCTCTTCCTTCTTTCCTTTGTTGTAAGCGTTGAATCCTGTAAACCTGAATATTATGATGTTTGGTTTATTCGATATGAATGTTTCCTTTTCTTTCATCATTGCTTGCTTGTGATTCACCTCGTTTCCACCCACTCACTCACGCGCGCAAGGTGTTTGATCCGCGTTAGCAAGAGCTAACGGCGCTTGTGAAGAGGTGTTTGCGACCCTCACCTTCTCGCACTTGAGCACGCTCCATCCACCTCTCGAAGCATGGCATCGCGGCCGTTGCATCCATCTCACCTTGCGAAGCGGTGTTTTTGACCCGCATCTCTTTCACTGTTGTTAAGATTAGGAAAAACCAATCAAAATCCCCCCTTTGTGTTTGTTAAACGCTTGTGTAACAATAGTCACACTGCGCGATTCGTTCACCCAACCTGCATTCCTCAAGAGACCGACATCCGGGGATTCCATTCTCCACATTTATTACTTGACAGCGACCGGTGCACTTGCCGACATGCATCAAGTTTTTGGCGCCGTTGCCGGGGAATGCAGGCGTGTAACGTCTTGTGTTGTGACTTTCGTTATACGAGCAGTTGTTTTTTATTTTCTTTGTTTTCCTTTTTTTGTGATAGTGCATGCAGAGACAAGCCGCAGGGGAACTTGTACCCTTTGATCCAGAAATCGAACGGACCGCTCGCGCGCGAAGGCGCGCTGCTGCCGTACAAGCGGCAATGGGTGATCAGGTGGACCCAAATGATGGTGATGCGAGAGTGCCCAACGAGGGGCAACACCAGCCTGGAGACGAGCAGGAGGCGGTTAGGCCTCGGCCCCGCACGATGAGAGACTACACCACTCCAACTGCTGGGAGTGTGTATCCGGGGTTTGGGCCCAATATTATGAATAATCAGTTCGAGATCAAGCCTGCGATCTTGAACATCATCCGGAACAACGCTCAGTTCTCGGGGTTGGCCAGCGAAGATCCGCATCTGCATCTGGCGGAGTTTTCTGATATTTGCGGAACCTTCCGCTACGCAGGGATTACTGACGACACGGTCAAGCTTAGACTGTTTCCCTTCTCTCTCCGCGACAAAGCCAAGGTGTGGCTCCACTCCATTCCGCCCGGGACTGCTGCGACTTGGGAGGCCCTCGCATCCAAGTTCCTTGCTAAATTCCACCCAGTGGATAAGATCGTGAGCTTGCGGCGGGAAATCGCCACCTTTCGTCAACTTGATCAGGAAACCCTTGCTGAGGCATAGGAGCGCCTTAGCGATCTCCTTCGTCGTTGTCCGAACCACGAGCTGCAACCGTGGAATGTGGTCGAAACATTTTACTTTGCGTTCGAGCCCAACTACAGGGCAATGATCGATGCTGCGGCGGGTGGTACTTTGATGAACCACACTCCTGAGGAAGCCCTTCGGATTCTGCGCGACACTGCCTCCCACAGTACATTCTGGACTGCAGGGAGAAATGCTCCAAGAAGCGGTCGTGGTCTCTTTATGGTCGACTCACTTCCTTCTACACCCGCGCCTGCTGCTATCATTACCTGCGAAGGATGTGGAGGCGGAGGCCACCACGCGTATGAATGTTCAGGGAACAACGTGGCAGGTGACTTCGCGCACTTAACCGTGAATGAATCTGTTAATTATGTAGGAAATCAGCCTAAGGGGGCGCCTTTTAATAATGCTTATAATCCGGGAGCGAGAAGTCACCCGAACTTCTCATGGAACCCAAACACGCCTGGCCAACGATGGGCACCGGGGCAGCATCAAAACGATGCTTACGCCTCCGGGAGCCAACCAAGGCCACCACACCCGGATTATAACCAAGCGCCCCCTGCCCAAAAAAAGAGTAATCTAGAAGAGATGATGGATAAATTCATGCAAGCGGCTACTTCGAATATGGTGAACCAGACCGCATCCATGCGAAACTTGGAAACGCAGCTGGGCCAATTGGCCCAAGTGCTAACTGAGCGGTCGCAGGGGACCCTTCCTAGCAACACGAAAAAGAACCCAATTGATCAAGGGAAGAGTCTTGGGGATGTGATAGAGGCTGATCCAAGTGAGCTGGTAATTTCCTGTTCCATCAACAATATTGAAACGAAAGCTTTGTGTGACTCTGGTTCCTCCCGCAACGTCATTGCGTTGCAAGATGTAGCTAAATTACAACTGGAAATGAACACGGAGGAAAGGAAATCCCTTGTGCTTGCTAATGGGACTGTTATACAATCTGAGGGGGAAGTGAAAAATGTAGAGGTGATAGTTGAGGGGACAATTGTAGTTGCTGATTTTCAGGTGTTGGGCCCCCAGGAAAATCATTCTATCCCTATCTTGGGCGTGCCGTTCTTGAAAAAGAGCGGTGCCACCCTTGATTTCGCTATGGGGTGCGTTTTCCTACCCAATAAGGTGCAGCAGCCCACTTGCCCCGAAGCTACAGCTGAAACATCCACTCCTCCCCCTCTTTTTAATTTTGATGAATCATTGAGCTGTGCAGGGCATGAAGAAGTTAAAGAATCAATGGAAGGTGAAAAGGAGGAGCACCTGTCTAGTGAAGAAGAAGAAGTTGATCTTCGGCGAGAGTTTGGTTCCGAGACGGAAGAAGACTGCAATTCGAAAAACTTTGACGTGAATTTAGTTCGGGACAATGTCCCATTATTCTCTTGTTTTGATTCCTGTAATAAACAATCTAAGCGCTCCATCTCCTGGGCCGATCCGGTAGTCACCACGATGCCGGAAGTGACGCCACCCGCCACTAAGGCGGAAAAATCTGAAAACTCTCAACGGTGGCAGACCCCGACTGTCATGAAACTTAAACAGGAGAAACTTCTGCACGACGCTCGCGCTGCCGCTCTCCGTGGCAAGAGGGCGGAGGTTAGGGGAACACGGGGTGACACCGGTGTTGACCCTAAAGCCTTCACCTCCCGCCTACGAGCTACGGGAGACGCGCACCATAAGAGCGCTTATAGCTGATTTGTGTGATCTGAGTTTGTGAAACTGCTTGTGAACTTCTTTTCTTAATTCCTGCTCTCTATTTGAACAATGTTAATACAGGTATTTGGTCCAGCTTAAGGACATTAAATAAAAGCGCTACTGGGAGACAACCCAGATTTCCTGATTTTATTCCTTCTCTAACATGCTTAGTTCAGTTTTTATAGTTGCTTTTTGCTGTTTTTAGTTTTGTGCTTGCAGGTGTCTTGTGTTCTTTGGTGCGGACGCTGCGGACTGCGCTTGATCTTGAACGCCAATCGTCTGGTATGCTCAATTCTGAGCATTGGGTAACACTTCTCCTCCCTAGCCTTCAATTTCTGTGATGTAATGTCTAGATTAAGTCTGGGGGAGAGTACGTTGTCATCCACTGTGCACGAGTTGCACTGCATACTAGAAGTTTGCGTATTATTTATTTTCATCATTATCATTATTCCACGCTCTCTACACCACTTCACCCACATGAGTGCGCGCTTACCTATTTGTTTTGTTTCCGGATGAACTGTTTTGGTTGGAGTGTGAAATAGGATGTTAGCGTAGGAATTACTATTTGGAGCGCGATGATGACTCGTGTAGTGTTCTAGTCACTTCGCATGTTGTGGTAGAAACTTGAGTAGAACTAGATTGTCTCTATGCATCTAATGTATGTTTAGTATTTTTGCGTAGTTTTAGATTTATATTACTCAAGTGGTGAATGCGAATGAATTTGACGATAACCCGGTGTTGTGTGTGTACGAGCACTAGTCGTGTGTTGCTCGAGTCGGGAGGAAGGTTTACCTTTCTCGTGGGCTAAGAACTTGCCCCAAGCGACTCTCGAATCATGGGCGAGAGCGACTCGTCGAGTTAAATGTGATGTAGGCCACCCTTTGGCTAGTTTGAGCCTTGTCATTCCATGTCCTTTTCGCCCACCTTTGCAAGCCAAATTTGTGCCTACCATTCCTTTGTTCAGCTCCTCTTCATCCACCAAAGCCCGAAGCTTATCCTACACCCGCAACCAAATTGCTTTTTAACTGCGCTCATAAGTCTCAATTTGTTGTGATGTGTGGAATCATTGTGATGAGAAGGGGAAATAAACGCCATTTCGCTGAATTTGTACCAACCGGAGGATAAGTAAAAGAAGTAACGTATGTTGTGGAAAGAAGAAAAAAAAATCTGGAACAAGTTTATTGAAAAGAAATCCTCCCGAGCTAAATAGAAAATTTGTTGGTGATTGTGAAGTAGGCCGTGTGCACTCCTAGTTTTCATGATAAGTCTGGGGGTGTGTCACACGAGCGTTGTTTTTGGTTTTGTGTGGTGCAGTGTTCCGTTAGCTCACTTGGGTTGCGTAGCCATCGTGTTTAAATTTGCATACCATACCGCAGCCTAAGCCCCATTATAATCCTAAAAGCCCTATTGATTTGACTTGTGAGTTTGCTAACGTCGTGGAGAGAGTGTGGCCGGGCGAGCGTATGGTTCACGACGTTGATGGATTTCAGCGGAGTTATTCCTAAACCCAGACCTTGTGCAACACCCGCCTTAGCGCCTTGTTACTTTCACACCGGGCATGATCGTTCTAATTCTTCATCATTCACCAACTGAGTATTGATAAATCTCTAGTTACGCACTAATACTTATGTAAATTAGTTAGCATCGTTAGGATCTCTTTTTACTAGAATTTCTACTCGCATGCGTATGTTACTTCGCACCGTACTCTTTTGTGTAATTCTCTATGTTAACTGCCGTTTTCACACTCCGCCGGATTCGTTTGCTCGGGACGCGCAAACAGGTAAGTCTGGGGGTGTGATGAGTCCTGATCATATACACTTTTATGGACTCATCTGGGTCGTTTATTTAATCATTTCACCGCACTTTAGCCCTGTTATAGTCCACATTGATCATTCTATGCTAGGTGCACTTTTGGCCCGTTTTGGTGTGACTTTGTGTCTAACTTCGTTATTAGTTTTCATATGCTGTTAAGTTCCACTTTCAGTGGCTAGACTGGTGTTGTATGCTGGAACAGGTGTCGTGCAGGTGTTCCCGGTACAATTCTGTACAGGAACACTGCGCACGATCACTGGTTCTATTGCGCACGACCACTGGTCGTGCGCCACTGATCGTGCGCTCTTAACGCCTTTTTTATGAGTTATGTTTGGCTTATCACACGACCACTTACGATAGTGCGCACGACCACCGGTCGTGCGCCACTGGTCGTGCGAACTTGTATTTTATAATTTTCTTCCCTTGCAGGCTCCGCCCAGGTAGCGCGCACGAGCGCAGAATTCCAGTGCGCACGACCACTGGTCGTGCGCCAATGACCGTGCGCAGTATTCATTTCAGCGCCTATATATATGCATGTTCCGCTTTTAGGTATTATCCAGCCGCCGGGAGCGGATTTCTCAGTTCGTACGCCGCCGACTACCCCTCTTGGACACCTCCACTTCATCTCCTACGCAAGGGGAAGTTCTCTCCAGTCATTCGAAGCATCCTTCCATCGTCCGGGAGCGTTCTCCACCACCCGCAAGCCCTCAAGCAGTTGTTTTCCATTTCAGTCCGGCGAGAAGAAGAGTGAATCTGAGGAAGAAGACGACGGAATTACTTGGAGAAATCATGACAGTTTCTCTGCGCCGGAAGCATCGTCCGCCCGAGTCCGGAGGTAGCCCGACAACCTACCATTCCGGCCGTGAAAGGCCGCTAGTCTTCTCCTATTGGTTATCTCTTCCTTCTTTCCTTTGTTGTAAGCGTTGAATCTTGTAAACCTGAATATTATGATGTTTGGTTTATTCGATATGAATGTTTCCTTTTCTTTCATCATTGCTTGCTTGTGATTCACCTCGTTTCCACCCACTCACTCACGCGCGCAAGGTGTTTGATCCGCGTTAGCAAGAGCTAACGGCGCTTGTGAAGAGGTGTTTGCGACCCTCACCTTCTCGCACTTGAGCACGCTCCATCCACCTCTCGAAGCACGGCATCGCGGCCGTTGCATCCATCTCACTTTGTGAAGCGGTGTTTTCGACCCACATCTCTTTCACTGTTGTTAAGATTAGGAAAAACCAATCAAAATCCCCCCTTTGTGTTTGTTAAACGCTTGTGTAACAATAGTCACACTGCGCGATTCGTTCACCCAACCTGCATTCCTCAAGAGACCGACATCCGGGGATTCCATTCTCCACATTTATTACTTGACAGCGACCGGTGCACTTGCCAACATGCATCAAAGCTCAGAGGTGGCTTGACACATGGCCCGCAGGCTCAGAGGTGCTCCACATAGCTGCGGCCGCCTGACCCGCCAGGACCCACACAGGTAGAGAGAATTCCAGGAATTATCAGCGCCCCCTCGGCCTCGAACCCGCAACCTGCTTTGATACCAATTGAGAGGACCCAGCGCAACCAACTCGACCAAAAGCCCGGACTGTTGGTGAAGGCGCAACTTAATCTTTATATCAATGGAAGGGCGCTACGGGTCAAGTGAAGGAACGCTGGACCCAACATAATGGAGGTAGACCAGCGGGCATCATGGATGGACCCCTTCATCACCTTCCTGACATCGTGGAAGTTCCCCGAGGGGGATGTGGACAAACGGCAGTTCAGGTATAAGTCGGCATATTACTCTTTGCATACAGGAGGATTATACCGGAAGATGCTCTCAGGGCTCCTAGCCCGTTGTGTAGCGGAGGAGGAGGTCCCGAGGGTCCTGGAATAGATCCACTCAAGAGAATGTGGCAGTTACTCCGGGAGCCGAACCTTGGAGGGGAGAGTGCTGAGCCAAGGCTACTTTTGTCCTACCCTCAACAAGGATGCAGCAGAGTTCGCAAGGAAGTGCTCAAAGTGTCAGTTGTTCACCCCTCTCCACCTCCTGCCAGCCCAAAGAATCTGAACCATCACAGCTCCCTGGCCCTTTGCAATATGGGGTTTGGACCTGGTGGGTCCTTTACCCCAAGCGAGTGGTCAAAGAAAGTTCTTGCTAGTGATGATCGATTATTTCTCCAAGTGGCTGGAGGTGAAGACGCTAGCCAAGGTAACATCCCAAGTAGTGAGAAATTTTATATGGGGTGAAATAATTTGCAGGCACGGGCTCCCGCTAGCCATAGTCATGGATAATGGGCCACAGCTTGCCAGCGATGAGTTCATCAGCGGCATAGATCTTCGGTTTGCATCGGTCCACCACCCGAGGAGCAACAGGCAAGTGGAGGCGGCAAAATAAGATAATTGTGAATTTACGGAAGAAGAAGGTCGAGAATATCAGGGGAAACTGGGTAGAGCAGTTACCCTCGGTCCTCTGGGTCTTGAGGACCACTCCAAACACATCCACGGGGGAGACTCCATTCAAGCTCTCTCACGGGTCCGAGGTCGTCCTTCCAATAGAGTTCGAGGTGAAATCCCCTAGGGTGGTCGCCGCGGGAGAAGGGGATGAAGAATGGCTAGTGGAGAACGGGGCAGAGCAAAGGCTATCCTTAGACCTGGTGGAAGAGCTCCGGGACTTAGCCACTGTCTGGCAGGAGGAAGTCAAGAGGTGGATGGCTCGGTACTTCGACAAACATATCCGAGTAAAACAGTTCGAGAAAGGAGATCTGGTACTGAAGAAGGTTGGCACGACCGGGAGAGGGGCCGCGGTAGGAAAGATCAATCCCAACTAGGAGGGGCCGTACATTGTATATGAGGTGCTCAGGTCAGGAGGGTACCACCTCCGAGATGTGGAATGGCTACTCCTCAGCCTAGCCAGGAGCGGGGATGACCTGAAGCGGTTGTGCTGGAATGCCCCGGATAATTCCGTTGTCGGGCTCTCACTAGCCAGTGGGTCAGGTTGATCTCTCGGAGAGGCTGGCATGGTAGTAAGTTTTTGTGCTGGAATGCCCCGGATGATTCCGTTGTCGAGCTCTCACTAGCCGGTGGGTCAGGTTGATATCGCGGAGAGGCTGGCAAGGTAGTAAGTTTTTTTGTTGGAATGCCCCGGACGATCGCGCAGCTGGGCTCTCATTAGCCGGTGGGATAGGTTGATCTCGCGGAGAGGCTGGCAAGGTAGTAAGATTTTGTGCTGGAATGCCCCGGATGATTCCGTTGTTGGGCTCTCGCTAGCTGGTGGGTCAGGTTGATCTCGCGGAGAGGCTGGCAAGGTAGTAAGTTTTTGTGCTGGAATGCCCCGGATGATTCCGCTATCGGGCTCTCGCTAGCCGGTGGGTCAGGTTGATCTCGCGAAGAGGCTGGCAAGGTAGTAAGTTTTTGTGTTGAAATGCCCCGGATGATTCCGATGTCGGGCTCTCGCTAGCCGGTGGGTCGGGTTGATCTCGCGGAGAGGCTGGCAAGGTAGTAAGTTTTTGTGTTGGAATGCCCCGGATGATTCCGTTGTCGGGCTCTCGCTAGCCGGTGGGTCAGGTTGATCTCGCGGAGAGGCTGGCAAGGTATCAAGTTGCTTGTGCTGGAATGCCCGGGATGATTCCGCTGTCGGGCTCTTACTAGCCGGTGGGTCAGGTTGATCTCGCTGAGAGGCTGGCAAGTAAGTTGTTTGTGTTGATGGGCTCGGTTCGCAGACTCTCTCAAGGCAAGGTCTAGGCTGGGCGAGCCTCGGGGCTCGCTCGCGCGAAAATCAAAAGCAACATCGGAGGAAAAATGCCTAAGTCCAATGGTCACAGCGAGACGACTGAATACGACGGCAACAAAGCTCTTCAGGTCGGACCATGGCTCGCAAAATGTTCAGGGAATCTCTATGCAACACCTAAAATAAGCGAGTCTGGGGTCCGCCGGCGTGGTAATTAACAAGCAACACTGGTCGCACGCAGGTGTTAGGCGAGCGAGGTAGGGTAAAGTCGACCCCGCTCGCATGGGCCCCTACGGGGCGAGCCAGAGGTGCGGAGCGAACCGCATTCTACCCAGGTGCGGAAGCAAGCAAAAAGTTTATCTAACGAAACATCCACGCGAGGGAAGCTATGCGAGCGCCTTATGGGTTGTGTACGGGTGTGTTGTTGCGAGACAAAAAAATAAAGCAGTGACATCCGCATTCATTACAAAGGGAAAAAGTGCGAGCGCGGGGATGAAAAAATATATGAGCGCGAGCATAGAAATATATTGGTGCGCGCATGACAAAATGTACTAAAGAGCAAAAGCATCCTTTCATTTCTCGAAAAATATTCATTACAAGTAATGGTGAACTCGCCAATCAAAATGGGTGTACATTAAAAACTAAAAAGCGAGTCAAGAAAGATCGCATGACAGCTCCTCCTCGCTCCCACGGACTTCGGGTCCAGGAATTGGCGCGAACAAGTCAGGGACGACGTCCTCGGCCGTAAGCTCCATCGCATCCGGAGAAAGCAGGCTCGCCCCCTTGAGGGTGTCGAAGACGAGGTTGGCGACGCCCATTGAGTTCTTGCGGGTCGCCTCCTTCTCGTCTCACGATTGGTTGCGAGCCCCAGCTCGCGGAGGGGATGGGGGGAGCACAGCCCTGGTCTGCTCACGGACTTGCGCCTTCAGGAAAGTGTTCTCCATCTCCAGGTCGGCGTTCTGCGCGAGGAGCTGACTCGCCGTTTCGGCATCCTGTAAAAGAATAAGATGTGTCAAACGAAATGACATGCAGCGGGCGAGATAGAAAGTTTGTATGGATCACTTACCATCCCGCTGTGGAGGCTGGCGAGGAGGCCCTCGGATAAGGCCTCTTTCCCCTTAAGGCGTGCGACCTCATCTGAGGCTCCCTGGAGCTCGCTCTTGAGCTCCTTAGTTTCCCGGTCTGAGGTAAGGTACCGCCAGCCCACCATGTAGGTGAGCTCCATAGCCCGGAACTGGTGTCGCATGGCCTTATAGACGAGTAGCCTGGATCTTAGGGCGCCGAAATGGGCGGCGTCCTCGCGGCCATACAGCCCAAAGGCGAGGGAGAACGCCTCGCCCCCAACCTTGTCGCTCTCAACCCAGGAGGGTAGGAGCGAAGAGCAGGAGATCCTATTGTGATCAGGATCCCACGCGAGCACCGGCTCGCCGACTGCATCTGGGAGCTTCGCGCCAAGGCCAAAGTTCTTATGGCCTGCTAGTTTGGGCTCGCTCGGAGCATCCCCAGCGCCACGGCTCCCCTCGGCAGCCTTCTGGCTCGCGGGCGGGGAGAGTGGAGTCTCTTCCTCGCTCAGGTGCTTTCCCCTTAGTGGTGGCAGTGGCCTTCTTAGTCTTCTTTTTCGCCGAGGCTAGCGTGGCGGATTGGCTAGCGGTCGGCGGTCGCTTCTTCCTGGAGGAAGAGCTGGGGGGATCTCGGCACGCGTCGGCGGCCACCGTAGTGAGCGAGCCGGAGGAGAGGGTTGTAACCCTCGCGTGCGGGGGTGGAGTGGAAGGTCCCGCTCTCCAACAAAGGCGACAACGGTAAGAGTTAGTTACCAGAGTTAAAAAAAAGTACATGAAGTATAAAGCTCGCGAGTGCGAGTCCAACCTTCTCCCAGGGGAACCAGAGGTAGTGAATTCACCTTCTGCCGGAGGAAGATGACCTCGAAGTTCTTCCCCTCCAGGTATTGGAAGAGCTACGCGTCGTCCCCCCCCCCCCCCCCCCCCGAGCGAAGCAGGGGGTCGGTAGGCCGCCTCGTCTCACTGGACGGGGGAGAAAGGAATGTTGCCGAAGGGTCCTTTGACTAGGACATACTTCTGGTGCCAGTAGTGGCTTTTGTTCACCGTCTCGCAGATGGTGACGTGCTAGCTCGTGGTTCCATCTTTGTAAGCGCGGAAGGAGAAAATCTTGCGGAAGACGAGCAGGTTGAATTCTACTCTCTCCTCGCGTAGGTAGCTGGCGAACGCGACCACCACAGCAATCGCGTTCGGCGTCAGCTGGCTCGGCAAGACGCCATAGTACTTGAGTACCTGAGAATTTCACCAAAGAAAGGTTGGAGCGCTCTTTGCGACGCGAGCGAGAAATGCAAGGGTTGAGCAGAGTACCTGGTGCACTTCCGGCCAGAGGGGGAGTCGCAACCCATTCTCAAAATGAGCGATGAGGATGGCGAGCTCGTTAGGGGACGACTCATTTATGGACACGGTGTTCGCCGGACGGCGAGCGACGAACCCCGAGGGGATATACTTATCCACAGTCGTGAGGAACTCTTCGTTGGTGAGCGTAGCGCAAAAGAAAGTGTGCTCGCGATAGGCCCCGACGCACCTAGTCCGCCCTTCGGAATCACCGTCAGCAACCATGATTAAAATAGCATCGAACCGGAGGAAGCGCGAGTACGAGCCGAGAATTGCGAAAAAGCCTGGAAGAGAGGGAGAGGGTTGAACAGTTAATGTGGTGGTTGAAAAGGAAAAACCGACGGCTATTTATAGGGATGAAAAAGAGCGGGACTGCCCGGGGGTGCGGATAGCGTAACCGCGCGGTGGCATTTCAGCTTCTTGGGCCTCTTCCGCTTCAGGTGGGCTTGCGTCCTGGCGACATCCTCCAGCTCGCCATAGGCGAGCCAAGCTGCAGGGAAAGAAATAAAAGTCTCGAATGCGAGACAGCAGTTCGTGAGCCTAACCTAAAGCGAGGCGGGCATATCAAATATAAAATGAGCAACGTGCAAGCACAATTAACATAGCGGTAGAAGCAATGAAAAACGAAAATAATAGCTTGCGAGCGAGCAATAATGTCCATATTACACATTCACAAATTGTTCAAAACCCCTAGATGAAATAATAGGGGAGAGCGAGAAGGAAACATTTAACATTGATCAGTAGTTAATCCACTTCCATCGTCTGCAGCCTCGCACCCCCGAACGCGGAGGGACTCTCGGGTAGTAGTACTCATGGACCGACTGGACCTCGCGCTGTATCAGCCGCATTTGATCCTCAATTCGCGCGAGGTGCACCCCAGGTGAGGTGACCTCGCCGCGAGCGACCTGCCACATCTCGGCAAGGACGCGCGCGTTCGCATCCTCCATAGCGGTGAACCTCTCCTCGCGGTCCTGTCCACCCGGTTCTGGTCGTACAACTCTCGTAACATGACGCCATATTTTTGGAACAGCTCGGTGACCCGCCTTTTCATATGCTCCGGGTTGCTGGGGTCCCCCAGGAAATCTGCGACCTGGCTTGGCGAGGGCGGTGGCAATATCTCCACTTCTCCATGCTCTGACTCGGTTGGCGGGGTCTTGGGAACGCCTGCGAGGAAGAAGTCAGCATAAGGGACATGAAAGAGACAATCGGCGGAAATTAGCCAACCTGACGAGATCAGGACGGTACGGGTTTGCGGGCGAGAGGAGCTTGGCTGGCCTTTGAAGGCTTCAGTGAAGGCCGGGGTAATGGATTTTCCTAGGCCAGGGCGGTGCGTCGTTTCGTCTGCGACCCGGGATTCGGCAAGTAGCGAACCGCCCGGGCTCCGTTGTCCCAGAACACCGGACCCCGGAGTGATGATGGTCTGGTTTAGTGGGGGAGGCAAGTACACCAGGATGGATATTTTCCACTCCGGGGTCGCGAGAGGGGACACTGCGCAGGAATAATGCAGGTTCAGCGATCAAAGAGGAACAAGAGAAAGCGAGGCGAATAGCTCACTCGGTCGCGAAGGTGGGTCTCGCAGGTCGGTGATCCGCACATCTGGGGGGATCAGTCCTCCCGGGAGACGCGGGGCGAGACCCTGTTGGCGATGGCCTGATAAGATTTTCCTCGACGGGAGGGTTCTGCGAGCCAAGAAACAAAGTTAGGTGAATACTATTTGGATTATTGAGCCTTTTATAGCAGCGCCTGCGAGGCGAGCTCCTTGTGAGGTGACGTAAACAGAGGCAATGACCCATCCTCCCCAAGCGTTCGTCGGACGGTCTTCACCTTTTTGGTCTGAGGTGGAGGTGAAGCAGGTTGCGGAGAGATCCAGGGAGCGAGCTCGACAGCTTTGGCCTTTTAAACCGCCTGCGAGGCCTTGAGACGAGCCGGTATCTCTTCCTTTTTAGACATCACGATTGATATGGCGACGAGCGGTGAAGGAGAAGAGAGGGAGATAAAGTTCATGCACCGACCAAGAAGAATGGTATTTATAACATTGGGCATGGGGCCCACCAAAAGATTATCACCACGTCATCAAGGGGCCGACGAACACCAGGGGTTGGATATTTTTTTGCGAGCCTAAGGTATCCTCACGAAGAGCGGGGATTGTGTACAACCCCGTTATTCGCCAGGAGGTGAGCGGAGACTAAGGGATCAAAAGGCGAAAGGAGTAAGAAGGAAGGCGAGCCAGAGTCCCAAAGGCTGCTCACAAGAAAGCGGGCGAGCCGGGATCTCGCGGGCCGCTCGCAGGAAGGCGGGCAAGCCGGGTTCTCGTCGGGCGCTCGCAGGAAGGTAGGCGAGCCGGGTTCTCGCGGGCCACTCGCAGGAAGGCGGGCGAGCCAGGTTCTCGCGGTTCGCATGAGGGGGCCCTTGTGGGTGGCTCACCTAATAGGGGTCCAGAGGTGTTTTTACCTGGAAGCCCTTGGTGGTCTGCAATTTGCCTCTCCAAATAGCAGAGTTTGGCTGTTGGCAGACCATTTTGGGCTGCGTATAGCAAAAGTGTAAGGCGGAGTCATGTTATTAGCAGACCATGAGTAAAAAACTATGTATAGACCTTGAAGGGCACCTTTGGAGAGGATTCTAATCTGAGTACTCTGAGCTTCTTCCACCCTAGGTTACCTTGGCTTAGCTCTCAGGCTCTCCAAGGTGCCCAGTCTTAGCTTTGGCTTGGGAGGGGAAGTGCTCTAAGATCTTCTGAGTGTGTAGTGGGACCTCCTCGCTGCGACCAAAGGTCTGTGTCTAGTTCGGAGTCTTCGGTCTGCTCCTCCCGAGGAATCAGTAAGTGCTAGCTGCCCCTCATCTTTGAGGGCCCGAGCTCCACAAGAGACCAAGTTCTGGTTTCAACAATTGTATGTGAATTGTAATAAGTTTTCTCCACGACACAGAATATTCCTTGCAGCTCTTACTAGGGAGGATGAGACCCAGAGTTACATGGAAGCAATGCGACACTCCCACTGGCGGGATGCCATGAAGCAGGAAATGAAGGCTCTCCAACAAAACGGGACATGGAGCATAGTTGATCTTCCTAGTGACATACCGCCATTGCATCCAAGTGGGTGTACAAAACAAAATACAATAGTGATGGGAGCGTGGAAAGACACAAGGCACGGTTGGTTGTCATGGGCAATAAAAGTGCTTGGAGAAATTGGAGAAAGGATTGAGTTGGTCTTGCTCATGTTGGACATGAATGGAGTACCAATCCTGTGACTGTTTGAAATTAAGTTGAGAATGTCTCAACGGGAAATCGTTTAAAGGGTTTAAACGAATGGATTTATACTTGACAAATTCGGCTAATGTGTTTAACCGAACTGTGTCAAATTCGGCTAAAGGGTTTAAACGAATTCGGCTAAGTCAAAATTCAGCTAAAGTGTTTAATCGAATAAGTGACTAATTCGGCTAAAGGGTTTAGACGAATTTATATAGCCGAATTCATATAGTCGAACAACTAGTAGCGCGTTCGTCGAACGGCTAGTGTAACGCGTTCGTCGAACGGCTAGCGTAGCGCGTTCGTCGAACGGCTAGTGTAGCGCGTTCGTCGAACGGCTGGCGTAGCGCGTTCGACAAACGGCCAGCCCGTTCGACGAACGGCTAGCGAGTTCAACAAACGCTAGCAGTTCGTCGAACGCAGTGTTTGACGATTTAATCCTCGCCCGACGAATTCTGTTTGCTTCAATTAATGTCGTGGTTGTGCGGATAGCTTCTCTTCTTCGCCTGGGTATAAAAGAATGCGATTCTTTTGACCTAAATGAGGCGATCTGTTTTGCGAAAGACTGAGAGCGACGGAAGAGTTCCGCCCAAAAGCTTCTGACGGAAGAGTTCCGTCCGACCGCCGCCGCCGCCTCTTCCTGTAATCGAACCTAGCAGTCCGTGGAAGACGCTGAGGGCTTTCTTCTCTCTGACCTAGATCTTGTGCGACAAGAGGCTAGGGTTCTTCAATGCTCGTGTGGATTGCTATAGAGGCGCGGATATACTTTATGTGCCAGGAACTCAGCCGCACGATTTTGGATCTGCCATTGGAGCACCTTGGTTGAGTAACGACTCAATCCCTCTCAGGTATACATTGCAATGTGTTGCTATATTGATTTCCTGAATCATGAAATCGCAAGATCCTTAACTGTTTAGGGTTGTTCTTGTTATTATTTCCGCTGCGCATATACGATATGATGTCTACATTTGATGTATAGAAAACCCAACATTGGTATCAGAGACAGTTTTGCGATCTAATGCGTGTAAATCAGAAATTTAGAAGTGTTCTAAATGTCTGGATTTCTTCCTGGGTGTTTGGATTCCGATGAAGTGTTCTATCTTGGAACCCCGCCAGGAACGCATGTGATTGCGTTGCGATTTCATTGTTTCAGAGATTCTTTCTCTTTTGCAGTAACCATCCCTCTAATTGGTTTGTGAAACCAAATGTCTTAGATTTTGAATCTGACATTGAGAGACGAGCTTGTCTACTGCATAAGTGGAGTTGTTTTTGCCTGTGCCAAATGCATGTAAATCTGAAGATTTAGAAGTGTTCTAAATGCTCAAATTTATCCCTTTCTATCAAAGCGTTGATAATTTTATTTTGTGCACATCTGGGATGTATTTGGTTTGTGAATATTGTAATTTTTTGTAAATGTGCACATTGATTAATTGTTAATCATTTTTATAAAAATCCCTTATCCAATATTAAGTATACAGATGTCTTCCGATGGATGACACTCTTCCTGCCTCGATCGATGAAGTGTGGGTTTGCCAAATCAAGGTGCATTAATCTATCTTGGTAAGGGTGCGAGCGGATAATTGTGATATCCCACTGTCGACATCGGGTCCAACTAAACTAGGTGACCTCAAAAGTTGAGTGTCTAGAAGCATTGGGTTGGCATGCACCATATGATGGATGCGAATAAAGAGTTATTCACCAACCATACAAGAGTTGCATAGTGATGCAATTGGCAAGTGTTGCCTACCTAAATAACTGCATTATGAGAGGAACGCCAAAGCGAACTCGTTGTGTTGGTGAAATACGGATCTTGTCCACTAAGAGAGTAGCTTGCATAAACTCTCCGAATTGATATTAAGGGTTATCAATTTGAGTAAAATAGTGGGAGTATTTAATAAAAGACCTTATTAAATGAAAATGTATTTTGAAATATAGTACTAAAATATATTTTGCAAATTTATTGTAGAATTTCCATGGCAAATACATCACACTCCACGTTGTCCCTGAGAGCCATCCTTGAGAAGGACAAGCTCAATGGGACGAACTTCCTCGACTGGTACAGAAACCTGAGAATTGTTCTCAGGCAAGAGCGTAAGCTCTATGTCCTTGAAGAAGATCCCCCCGAGGAGCCAGCCGCTACTACACCTAGTGCAGATAAAGATGCTTACAAGAAGTATGGAGATGACTCCCTAGATGTTGAATGTCTCATGCTCGCGACCATGAACTCTGAGCTTCAGAAGCAACATGAGAACATGAGTTGTTACGAGATGGTCGAGCACCTGAAGAAAATATTTCAAAGGCAAGCTCGCCAAGAGAGATTTGACATATCCAGGGCGTTATTTCAGTGCAAGATGGGAACTCGGGACCCAGTAGGGACTCGCGTACTCAAGATGATTGGGTATATAGAGAACCTTAAAAGACTGGGGTTTCCGTTGGGCCAAGAGTTGGCCACTGAACTGATCCTGCAATCGTTGTCGGACAGTTACGAGCAGTTTGTCTTGAATTACAATATGAATGAAATTGACAAGACACTGCCCGAGCTCCTAGGCATGTTAAGAACTGTCGAGATCAATATGAAGAAGGTCAAGCCTGCTAGCCCCATATTGATGGTGCATAAAAGCAAGGGCAAGACCAAGGGATTCAAGAAGACTAAGGTGGGACCTAAGTCGTATCTTGATCCCAAGTCTTCAGCACTGAAGAACAAGGGCTTGGCTAAGGAAGGGAAGTGCCACCATTGTGGTAAGGCAGGGCATTGGAGGCGGAACTGTCCCCTCTACATTGAGGATCTGCAAAAGAAGAAGGGAAGTGTGACTTCTACTTCAGGTATTTACGTTATAGAGATAAACCTTTCTGCTCCATCTTGGGTATTGGATACCGGATGCGGTTCTCATATTTGTACAAATGTGTAGGAACTGAGAAGGAGAAGAATGCTGGGTAAAGGGGAGGTAGACCTGCGCATCAGAAATGGAGCAAGAGTTGATGTCGTCGCCATTGGTGTCTATTGTCTTTCTTTGCCCACTGGGCTTATAATAGAATTAGATAACTGTTATTTTGTTCTAGCCATAACTAGAAACATTATATCAATTTCATGTCTTGACATGAAAGGTTTTTCGTTTATAATCAAGAACAATTGTTGTTCGATTTTTATGAATGATGTTTTTTATGGTGTAGCCCAATTGTTTAATGGTTTATATGTTTTGAACTTAGACCATTCGATCTATAATGTAGAAAATATTAAAAGACTAAGAACAAATGACTCGAACCCTACGTACCTTTGGCATTGTCGTTTAGGCCATATAAACGAGAAACGCATATTTAAGCTCCATAGAGATGGACTACTTGACTCATTTGATTATGAATCATTTGAGAGATGCGAGTCATGTTTATTAGGCAAGATGACGAAAGCTCCTTTCATTAGTTGTAGTGAGAGGGCTGATGATCTCTTGGGTATAATACATAGTGATGTATGTGGACCCATGAGTTCTATGGCTAGAGGTGGGTACTACTACTTCGTTACATTTACTGATGATTTCAGTAGATACGGATACGTATTTCTTATGAAGAACAAATCCGAAACCTTTGAAAAGTTCAAAGAGTTTAAAAATGAAGTAGAGAACCAACTGGGAAAGAGGATAAAAGCACTCCGATCTGATCGAGATGGCGAATATCTGAGTCATGAATTTCGTGATCATCTGAGAGAGTGTGGTATTATATCACAGCTCACTCCGCTCGGAACACCACAACATAATGGTGTGTCTGAGAGGAGGAATCGTACTTTGTTAGACATGGTACGATCGATGATGAGTCATGCAGAATTGCCTGTTTCTTTTTGGGGATTTGCTTTAGAGACTACTGCTTTCACATTAAATCGTGCTCCAACGAAAACGGTTCTAAAGACACCATATGATATACGAACTGGGAAGCGTCCTAGTATGTCTTTTATTAAGATTTGGGGCTGTGAGGCATACGTGCGACGTCAAATGCCTGACAAGCTGGAACCCAAGTCGGATAAGTGTTATGATGTGGGATATCCTAGGAAAACTAAAGGGTATTACTTCTACCTGCCATCCGAGGGCAAAGTGAACTTGAGGAAAAACTGTAAAGGTAGAATTTGAGGAAGTTCAAGAACCATAAACAATAGTTGAACTGATTTTAGAACCTGAGCAAGGGCTATAAGTTGTTGTAGCTAGAGAGCCTGCTCAAGAAACACAAGTCCTGCGTAGATCTGATAGACCAAGATTTGAGCCTGAGAGATATGGATTTCTCGTGTTTCAAATAGGTAATGTGTTGCTTATGGATCATGATGATGAGCCTGCAACCTATCAAGAGGCTATGTGTGGACCTGACTCCGAGAAGTGGCTTGAGGCCATAAAATCTGAAATGGACTCCATGTATGCAAACCAAGTTTGGACCTTGGTGGAACCACCTGAAGGGTACGACCCATAGGGTGCAAGTGAGTCTTCAAGAAGAAGACCGACATAGATGGGAATGTACAGACATTCAAAGGTCGGCTGGTGGCTAAAGGCTTCAGGTAAATTCATGGTGTTGACTATGATGAGACCTTTTCCCCTGTAGCCATGGTCAAGTCCATCAGAATTCTATTTGCCATTGCTGCGTATTATGACTACGAGATCTGGCAAATGGATGTCAAAACAACTTTCCTTAATGGAAACCTCCTTGAAGAAGTGTATATGACACAACCCAAGGGTTTTGTATCTCCAAGTGAAGACACTAAAATATGCAAGTTGAATCGATCCATTTATGGATTGAAACAAGCTTCTCGAAGTTGGAATCTTCGTTTTGATAAGAAAATCAAAGAGTTTGGTTTCATCAAGAACGAGGATGAACCTTGTGTTTACAAGAGGATTAGTGGGAGCATTGTCGTTTTCCTGATATTGTATGTGGATGACATACTGTTGATCGGAAATGACATTCCGACCCTGCAAGCTGTTAAGAACAGGCTAGGGGACTGCTTTTTTATGAAGGACTTGGGTGAAGCGACTTATATACTTGGTATTAAGATCTATATAGATAGATCGAAGAAGTTGCTGGGTTTGACCCATAGTATATACATTGAGAAGGTGTTGAAACGGTTCAACATGCTTGAGTCCAAGAAAGAATTCTTACCCATGTCACATGGTGTGAGTCTCTCTAAGGACCAGTGTCCAAAATCTTTGGAAGATAAGGACCGCATGAAGTTGATTCTATATGCTTCGGTAATTAGATCAATCATGTTTCCAATGTTATGTACTCGACCCGATGTCTCTTATGCTTTGAGCATGACTAGCAGATATCAGTCTGATCCTGGTGAGAGACACTGGATTGCAGTCAAGAATGTCTTAAAGTACTTGAGAAGGACTAAAGATGTATTCTTAGTGTATGGTGGAGAGGGAGAGCTCAGTGTAAATGGTTACATGGATGCTAGCTTCCAAACTGATAGGGATGATTCAAAGTCCCAATCAGGTTTTGTATTTTGCCTTAATGGAGGATATGTAAGTTGAAAGAGTTCCAAGCAAGAGACAGTTGCCGATTCTACGACAGAAGCCGAGTATATCGCTGCAGCAAATGCGGCGAAGGAGGCTGTATGGATTAGGAAATTCATCGGCGAGCTAGATGTAGTTCCTAGCATTGTTGATCTTGTAGTTCTCTACTGTAACAACAACGGTGCTATTGCACAAGACAGGCTTATTGAGTTATAAATTTTTATTGCTTGGGTAGCAATGATGTATTGCTAGATGCCGCTCATTGTTTGTGAGACTTTTGTTGACACTTTGTGATCAAGTGGTAGACTGTTGGAGTTTCTGAGGTGATCTCAAAGCAATCAACAATAAGTCTTACTGCCAACACAATATGAGCCTATAGGGTAGCACATAAAAGTGCTTGGAGAAATTGGAGAAAGGATTGAGTTGGTCTTGCTCATGTTGGACATGAGTGGATGACCAATCCTGTGACTATTTGAAATTAAGTTGAGAATGTCTCAACGGAAAATTGTTTAAAGGGTTTAAACGAATGGATTTATACTTGACAAATTCGGCTAAAGTGTTTAACCGAACTGTGTCAAATTCGGCTAAAGGGTTTAGACGAATTCGGCTAAGTCAAAATTCGGCTAAAGTGTTTAATCGAATAAGTGACTAATTTGGCTAAAGGGTTTAGACGAATTTATATAGCCGAATTCATATAGTCGAACGGCTAGCGTAGCGCGTTCGTCGAACGGCTAGCGTAGCGCGTTCGTCGAACGGCTAGCGTAGCGCGTTCGTCGAACGGCTAGCGTAGCGCGTTCGTCGAACGGCTAGCGTAGCGCGTTCGTCGAACGGCTAGCGTAGCACGTTCGTAGAACGGCTAGCGTAGCACGTTCGTAGAACGGCTAGCGTAGCGCGTTTGTCGAATGGCTAGCATAGCACGTTCGATGAACGGCCAGCCCGTTCAACAAGCGGCTAGCGCGTTCGACGAACGCTAGCCAATTCGTCGAACGCAGTGTTCGACGATTTAATCCTTGCCCGACGAATTCCGTTTGCTTCAATTAATGTCGTGGCTGTGCGGATAGCTTCTCTTCTTCGCCTGGGTATAAAAGAATGCGATTCTTTTGACCTAAATGAGGTGATCTGTTTTGCGAAAGACTGAGAGCGACGGAAAAGTTCTGCCCAAAAGCTTCTGACGGAAGAGTTCCATCCGAGCGCCGCCACCGTCTCTTCCTGTAATCGGACCTAGCAGTCCGTGGAAGACGCTGAGGGCTTTCTTCTCTCCGACCTAGATCTTGTGCGACAAGAGGCTAGGGTTCTTCAACGCTCGTGTGGACTGCTATAGAGGCGCGGATATAGTTTCTGCGCTAGGAACTCAGCCGCGCGATTTTGGACCTGCCATTGGAGCACCTTGGTTGAGTATCGACTCAATCCCTCTCAGGTATACATTGCAATGTGTTGCTATATTGATTTCTTGAATCATGAAATCGCAAGATCCTTAACTGTTTAGGGTTGTTCTTGTTATTATTTCCGCTGCGCATATACGATATGTTGTCTACATTTGATGTATAGAAAACCCAACACAATCGACAGAAGGAAGGGGTTGATTACACCGAAACTTTTGCACCGTTGGCGAAAATGGTGATGGTACGCACCTTTCTATCTATTGCAGCAGCTAAGCGATGGGAATTACACCAGATGGATGTGCACAACGCCTTCCTTCACAGAGATTTAGGGCAAGAAGTGTACATGAAGTTGCCCCCCCCCCCCCCCCCCCCCCCCCGGTTTTGTTGAACGCGCTGCAGGAAAAGTATGCCGACTTCGCAAGTCTCTCTACGGTTTGAAACAAGCACCTCGATGTTGGTTTGCAAAGTTGGCAACCACTCTTGAAGGATACGGGTTCAAACAATCTACATCAGATTACTCTCTTTTTTCTTACCATGCCACAAGTGTTCAAATCCATACATTAGTATATGTTGATGATTTGATCATCTCAGGGAATAATCCTCACGCAATCCAACTGTTCAAAAACTACTTGCACAAGTGCTTTCACATGAAGGACCTTGGGATGTTAAAATATTTTCTTGGAATTGAGGACGCGCGAAGCTCAGAGAGTATCTATTTGTCACAAAGAAAATATGCTCTGGACATCATTTCCGACACGGGATTGCTCGAGGCACGTCCTGGACATTTTTCGATGGAACAACACCATAAGTTGGCCGAATCCGAAGCCCTTTGTTGCACAATGCAGAACCATATCGCCGCCTCATCGGCCGTCTCATCTATCTTACCATTACAAGACCAGAACTTTGCTATAGGGTGCACACTTTGGCTCAATTTATGCACCAATCCCGACAGGAACATTGGGATGCGGCACAACGTATCGTGAAGTACTTGAAAGGACATCCGGGCCAAGGAATTCTCCTTCGTGCCGACAATGATATCTCATTAGTTGCTTATTGTGATGCGGACTGGGGAAGTTGCCCTCTCACTCGTCGATCCTTGACCCGGTACTTTATCACTCTAGGGGGCTCGCCTATCTCATGAAAAACAAAAAAACAACCCGCAATTTCAAGGTCCTCCGCTGAAGCCGAGTACCGCTCCACGGCCGCCACTTGTTGTGAATTGAAATGGCTTAAGGGACTTCTCTCATTCTTTGGGATCGCTCGCATTGCTCCAATGAAACTTTTTTGTGACAGTCAAGCCGCTCTTCATATCGCCGCCAACCCGGTATTTCACGAACGAACAAAACACATCAAAATGGATTGTCACTTCGTCCGCAACGAAATCCACAACAGGAACATTGCGACTAGTTTTGTTCGCACGTCTGAACAACTCGCCGATATTTTCAGCAAAGCCTTGGGCAAGAGAGAGTTTGATTACCTACTTCCCAAGATGGGGATTCGTGACCTTCATGTTCCATCTTGAGGGAGGGTATTAATGCAGCATTTTCAGGAAAAATGTTTATTTTCAAAAATCTTGTATTAGGAAATCCTGTTTTTAGGAAATCCTATTTTTTAGGAAATTCTGCATTAGTGGCAAGCAGGTATTGTAGGAATTAAATGAAATCCTGCCAGCAGGTATTATAGGAAAGAAATCCTTAGGCAACGATATGTTTTTGCCTATATATAAGTTCGCATGCACCTGCATGAATTATTATGAATGAAAGTTTGATTTTTCTCCTCACCACTCTTGTTCTCTCTTCTGTTACACTGAAGTTTTATCAAAGTTCATAAAAAAATGTTTGTTAAAAATAAAGTTTTGTAAAATTATAAATATTTACAAAATAAAACAAGATAAAATTGTAGGTATTTGAATCCTCCATCTTCATCCTTCATTTGTTAGGGCAGATAGATAAATATCTTAAGAGCAGCAGTTTTTCAATGCCTGGGATTAAACTGTAGCATTATTATCAGCCTCAGTCTCTTTCTGTCATCCTTCAACTGTAGCTAAGCAGCAGTTTTTCAATGCCTTTCCCCTGTAACTAGGCGGCAAATGTAGCTAAGTGTGGAGTCTGGGGGGAGAGAGAGAGAGAGATAGGACATCTTCCGCCTTCAATGCATTTCCCGTCGCCGGCGTGGAGTTGATCGGGATGATGATGATAGCCTTCCGCTCCGCTGATCTTGGCCGCAAGAATAGGAGCTCCCCCCTCCTTTCGGATTTTGAGCTAGCCCCTGCTTATTTTTAAAACGGTGATGTTAAAATAAGCTATCGCAAACCGATACATTTGGTGGTCCTCCGTTTTCTAGCAGCCGAGACACACCTCATACATCTAAACAAACAAAGCCTAAGACGGGAACCTGTGCACCGACCAGGGAGAATGTAACGAATCTAATAAATTGCATATATAGGATTATGTCACTTATCTTTTGTTGTATATCTTAGAGTTTGGGCTATAATAGAAACATATGAAAAAGTTTAATAAAGTTCTCTATTCTTCTCTCCTCCCTGTATCTCATCTTCTCTATCTCTACTCTATCTTAGCTCGGCTCTCTCTCTAGGCCATTCTTCCTCTATAATCTCTCTCTCCACTTTTCCTGTTCATCTTCTCCGAACTCAGGTCGTCTCCATGGCCAGCTATCCATTTTAAATAATGCGGCACTCGCAAAGTGGCGAATAAGGACTTGTACGACATCCTCCGAAGGCACAATCGCAGGTGGCTATTGAAAAATTTAATGCTGAACTTACTCCTTTGAAGGAATCGAAGAAATCTGACAAAGACAAAGAAGAAGCAGAAGACGAAGCAGTTTGAAGAAGCAGAAGACGAAGCAGTTTGAAGCTTTAATGTTGTCGCCGCCTTTTGCTTGTTTCCTATGTTTTTCCTGCATTCTCAATGTATTAGATATCTCTATAAATATGTATGCTGCTTGTTTAATGGATTAAATTTTGGATGTTCTCCCCTTTTTCTTGCATCTTCTCGCCTCTTATCTTCCTGTAATGTATCTGTATACCTGCTATCCTCTACAGTGGCTGCATCACAGCGGCGGCACTTGTCATCACCGGGAAGATGTGACAGAAGTTGCAGAATCACTTTGAGTCTACGACCTGCCCAACTTCACCAACCACGACATCTTCCCTTCAATTTCTCAAAACCAGCGAAAACAGACCTTGCTAGGTTGGGCAGGGGGCTTTTAGAAGAAATTGAAAACGGTCCATTTTCATCACAAAACCAAAACAGCCTAAAATAAGGCTTAACTAACACCAAAATTAAGTTTTCAAAAACCCAAAAAGAAAACAGCACTGTTAAAACAATGCAAAGGACAAAATAGTACAAATTTTACTTAGTATAATAATCAACAAGACTCTTGGGAAACTTGATGCCGACCTTCATACAATCGGTAACAATCTTTTTGCCTAACTTTTTGGGGACGTAATAGGACCGATATGTATAGTGGAATCTCTTCTTCGGGTTGTTGCGTTTATGGCGAATATACTCTTCAAGGACTTGAGGCATGTAGTAGTCGTTCATATATTTGATGGCGCCCATCGCCTCTCTCTGGCTCTCAATGTCATCAGGGTCGTCCAGCCTATAATACGAGGTGATGGAGATATTATACTTCTTTATCATCTTCTCACAGGCCGACGGTTTCATCTTTCCGGCCGACGGTTTCATCTTTCCGGCCGACGGCATCTTCTTTCCGGCCGACGGCATCTTCTTTCCGGCCGACGGCTTCTTCTTTCCGGCCGACGGCTTCTTCTTTCCGGCCGATGGCTTCTTCTTTCCGGCGGACGGCTTCTTCTTTACGGCGGCCGGCTTCTTCTTTACAGCTGACGGCTTCTTCATTCCGGCGGACGGCTTCTTCGGGGCAAGCTTCCTCGGGGCAAGCTTCTTATCTGCCGCCTTCGGAGCCATTAGAACTTGAATAGGGAAACGAAAGTAATTAGGGTTTAGGAAGATTGGTAAAGTGATGGAGAGACGAGATATTAATAGAGCTCAGTAAGATGAACCGTGATTGGCTGGAAGGGTGAGCGCGAGGACTGATGATGTGTGGTTGTGGTTTCCGTTGATATGGAATTATTGTTTTGTTGTTTGACGGTTGTGATATTCACCGGATTGCTTTGTTGCGGATTGAGTTTGTTAGGCAATCGAGAACGGTGGTGTTAACCCGATCATAGCCGTCAGTTTTTTTTTAAATAATCCTTAGAATTGATTATGACACTATTAAATTAGTCATAATTCAACTGCATGCCCTACAAATGTTTTTATGGTTTTAGAATAAGGAATTGTTATTCGCAGACCACAAATGTCTATCCGCAGACTAACTTTCTCTAGTTTACAGATTGTTATCCGCAGACCAATTTTAGACTTTAGCATCCAATATCTTTGTTCTCCTGAGCAGGGCCCGACAACGAAGGAACGTCTCTGGCGACCTTCTGAGCACTTCAATGTGTGCACAAATTATGATTCATAAAATAAATGCGCGGATTGAAATCAAGTTGAGGAAGAAAAACGATTTAGATAGCTAGGGTTTGCTTGGGAAGATTTAGATAGCTAGAGTTTGTTTGGGAATATTTAAATAGCTATGGTTACTCTCTCCCAAACAAACCGAAATCGTGTGGACGGTGAAGAAATCGTCTTTCTTCCTCAACTTGGTCTCTATCCGTGCATTTATTTTACGAATCACGATTCGTGCACACATTGAAGTGCTCAGAAGATCGTCAGAGATGTTTCTTCGTTGTCGGGTCCTACTCGGGAGAACAAAGATCGAATGCTCAGTCTAAAATTGATCTGCGAATAACAATTTGTAAAAACAAAAAAACACAAAACAAAGTCGCCATAAAACAACGATGCGTACAAAAGCCAAAGCACTACAACAATAATGTACAACATTAACACTCGTACGTATATTCGTCGTTCCCCTCTAAGGCGGTCCGTAGATAGTGTTCCGCCGAACTCGTCTAATGCTTAGGATTCGAAGGGACGACTTCGGGTAAGTAAAGAAAATCGGTTTTGTCGAATTCGTCGAATCCATATCGCCGAATCCAGCGATTGTAACTCGCCGAATCCGTCGATTGTGTTTCGCCGAATTCATCTTCGTCGATTGTATTTAGACGAATCCGTCAATTGTATTTCGCCGGATTTCTGTAGGGAGAGTTTTCTCACGGGATTGTTTCCGGGTTTTCCTGTGGTGTCTGTCTTGGTCAGGGTTTGGTGAGTCTCTATTTCCCAGTCGGTTGTTTTGGACGGTGGATGGTCGGGACGGCCACCACTAGTACCGGGTTGTTTTTCCATGGACGGGTAAACTGTTGGTTGGTGGATTGTAAACCACCGCCGCAGTGTTTTTTTTGTTCCTCGGGGGTTTTAGTCTGATGGTCGGTTGGAAAGAATGTCTCCGCCTCAGTACTGTTTTTGGCTGGGATAGTGATTCACTCCTTGGGCAATTCGACACTTTTCCTTCTTTGGATAGTGACTGCACTTCGTGCCAGTTTTTCCCTTACTTGTGGATACTTAATTGATTTGCTGACGTTTACAGCTGTTCTTGGTGGGTTGGTAAACCTCCTTTGGTTAAGTTTCTCTTACTCTCTGATTATTTTATCTTTGTGCTGAGGCATTCTTTTCTTTTGAATGCCTCAGGTTCGGACCAGTAGCAGGTGAAGCTGACCGAGTCCTGTTTCTTCAGATTGTGGCAGTGTTTTCTTACTCCTTTTTTGGAGAGGTAGACTTTTGATCTCTTTTGAGACTTGTTAGGGTTATGGGTTCGTGTCAGGTTGTTGACGCCCATAGCCTGAGATCTTTTATGTTAGACTTATCTTGCCATTTTTATGCTACTACCATTGTTTGCTTTTATGCAATTGCTCTCTGGGAAGGTTTTATGTTAGGATGCATAGTAGTTATTTTATATACAAAACTGCATAATATCTTCTACATGACATCTCTTTTAAAATCATTAACTCTCTATTTTGAACCCGTAAAAGAAATCCTTTTTTTACTTATACTAAACATAGATGTTGCATATCATTAGAATGCTGGTTAGTTCCTCATGCTCATGTAGGTTAAATTAATGTAAATTATGTATTTTCCGCTGCGTAAACTTATACTTTCTTATTTATGGACTAGTTGATCAATTAAACCGAGGGACACGGTAATTGAAAACCTTAAACTTAAGTTATGTTTTAAAACATAAAGTTCATGACTTTCTAAAGAAAAGTGTGATGTTAGAGCCGCCTGAGCGTCTGCAGTTGTCCCCTGCATGACGTGGCATCATGACGCGTATTTTCTCTTACTCTGACGTATTATTTGATACGGAGAAAATACGGGTTGTGACAGTTGGTATCAGAGGTAGGTTTGTTCGACAAGTTGGTCGAGCGACTAATTCTGATATAATTTAGTTATTTTGTCTCATTGCATACACACACCGATGTGTCATCAGTACGTCTTGGCTGAAGCATGAACACTACACTCATAGCATGATAAGAAGTATACGGGGCATATTATGTAGTATGGGATGCATAATATGTAACATCCCCCAGACAGCTAGACCCCCCAGGTGAATCTGTCCTGACAAGGTCATGACAAGGCATTGGTAGTGTAGAAATCCCTTTGACTTAGGCAAGATTAGGGTTGAAAGTGCCTTGGACTGCAAATAGCAATTTCCAGTGACCAAGCTTAGGGTTGGACTTTAGGGCCTCAACTTGACCATTTGGCCCCACCATGGTATCCCTAACCCTTTAGGGGTCCCCTTAGGGCACCAAGGACCCATTGGGGTCAACCAAAGAGGCCAAATTGACCAAAGTCAACCCTAACCCTAAATTGGTCAAAGTAGCCTAATTAGGGTCAATTAACCCTCACCATGCCAAATTGACCACTCATCTAGGTCTAGAATATCATGAGAGACCTAGTGGACCCAAAAGCCCCATCATGGGACCCCCAATGGTGCAAATTGACCAAAATGCCCCTTTAGGTCAAAAATGGCAATTCTTCATTAAAAGCCCTAATTGACCATCACCATGTTAAATTGACCCTACCCTTAGGGTTATCATGTCATAGGGGACCCAGTGGACCAAAAAGCCCCTTGACTGGGTCAACCCTAGGGCTCAATTTGACAAAAGTCAACTTAGCCTGTTTTGGTCAAATCAACTTGAATTGGGTCAACCAAGACTCATGTGACCAAATTGACCCCACAAATAGTTTCTAAACCTAATTTGGAATCCAAGGGACCCAAAAGCCCCATCCTAGGGTCACCCAATTGTTCAATTTGACCAAAAGTCAAACTTGCCCAAATTAGGTCAAATCTCTTAAACCTAGCCCAATCCCTTTGGGCTAAGCCCAAATTGACCTCTTGACCAGCCTAGTAGACTGATATTAAACATGAGAGAGAGGTAAAAATCGGCCATGATGAGTAGGAGAGAGAAAAACCCAATTTTGGAGGAGAGAGAAGGTGGTGTTCATGGCCATTAAGAGGATACACCCCTTGGAATCCCCATTGATGTCCCATTTCATCTCCCCTGATGAATGTGGAGGGAATTCCAGGAGTTTTCTGGAGGAATTGAAGGCAAGGGGGATGCATTAGGGTGGCCGGCCATGGGGGAGTGGAGGGGTCACATGGTGATCTCTTGATGGAGCCCTCCTCCCATTAAATTGAGGCCTCCATTAGCTTCATAAGGGGGAGAGGAGTTGAAACCCCCATTTTCCCGACCCTATCAGTGCTCAGAGGAGGGCTTTTCCATGGCACCCAAAGCTCCAAGGAGGAACAATGGCGGCCGGCAATCAGAGCCACGATTCACACCAAATGAGGTCCGATCCTCCTCCTCCTTACTCGTGCTAGTATCTTAGATCGAATTAGGTGAGAAATCGGGCTCAAAAGAGCCCGATCGGAGAGTTGAAAATTCAGATTTTTCATGGAAATTCACCCTCTTGAGTTCGCCGGAAACCGCCCCTCCGGCGGCCGTGTCGCCGCCCGGCGATAGCCCCCACCTCAACGAAGGTGGAGGCGGTGGTGGCCGGTCAGGGAGGTGGCCGGATGGCCGGGAAAATGGATTGGAAAAGCTACAGGAAAATGGCATCTTGCTTGGCTGTTTTCGGGCATTTTGGAGAAGATGAACAGCGTTTCTAATTTTATTAATGTTTTATTAAATGATTTTATTCTTATTATTATGAAGTAAACGGTTTTTAAATTTTAAAATATATATAGAGCCCTCAAAAGAAAAAGTGCCCAACATGAAAGTTGTAGGCCTTGACCCCTAGAATCATACAAAATTGACTTCATCCAAATTGGAGTCCTGGTTTGACCTCAGCACCCATTTTAGTGCAAAGTTTGACTGAACTTTGAATGGGTGCCCACACCAAACCACAAGTCCAAATGACTTGAAATTTGGACTAGTAATGAGTCATATCTAGGACTAGAACATATCCAAAAATGAGAATTTTTGGAGAACATTTTCCTAAAGTTTTTGTAAAAATTTAATAATCCTTACATAAATTATTTGGAGGGTCAAATGACCTCCAATCTCCACCAAATTTTGGTGGGGTGTTATTAGGGCCATGATAAATCACTGGTTAAAATCTCAACTCATTTGGAGTTCTTTTGATTAGGTAATCATTAAGCCAAAAATTTGTCCATTTAGGGGAAATTTGTGAATAAGGGCTATTTGGGACTTTTCATGGTCAAACCACCTCCAATTGGAGTGGGATTTTGGCCACTGCCCTAATATCACCCAAATCACCTCTAAGAGAGTTTTGGGGTCATGGGGAGTTGGTTTGCCCTAGGACTTGGAGTAAGAGCACCTTGGGGTGCAAATAGCCAAGTAGAGAATCTTTGGCCAATAAGGTCTTTTGAGACTTGATACTTCTTAGGAAGATCAGTGGGATGAAGTTGAGACCTCATGAAGGGTTTGGTGAGCATTGGAGTTGTTTTGCTCAAGGTCATAGGGTTGACCCCTATGGAGTGGAATTTGGGGTTGTGAAGGACATATGGGAGTTTGTCCTTGGAGAGGGGTGTATTGGACTCCTCTGACTTTTATAAGTGATAGGATACCCTCACAAGAAGTTTGGGTGGATTTGGAGAAGTTTAGACCCTAACCCTAGGTTAAACCCTAATGGGGTGCAATTAGAGGTCAATGAAGGGAGTGGGGTCAAACATTATTGGTTTGACCTAAGATTTTGTATGGTAGGTCCTAGTGACCAGAGGAGCCTCCCTTGTGAATTTGAAGAGGTTTGGAGTTGTCAAACCTAGGTAATAAACCCTTGGGTAGATTTGTAAATAATTAGGGTTTTGGGTTTTAGGGAGAAATATTACTTAATGGTTTACCATTTTCTGTCACAAACTTGGTTTTAATGCTATTGATCTCTGGAAGAATCTGTTAGACCATGAGAAGACTTTTTGGGGTTCAAAGTGTAATATTCCATATTGTAGACAACTTTTGGGAGGATCAATATTAGGGTGTTAAATTACTGTAATTGCATGAAACTTTGCAGGATGTCTTTTCATACCAATATGTACCCACTGTAATTTTCTCATAATTTATGGATTAATATTTTTGGTATCTCTAGTTCATTTTGGAATTATTTACAAATATATCCTTTGAGGAAATTACAAAAGTAACTTCTGTGTTATGTGGTCAAACTTGGTAGACCTGAATATTTTAGTATGATTCACCACTGTATGAATTTGCATAAGATTGGGAGTCCATATGAGGGTACCTCCTTTGGAATTTATTGGTAATAAATGAGTTTTGGAATTTTTAAAAATAGTAAATCTTGCAGTATTTCCCTAAGATTTCATGACTACTGATTTTTAGGTACCCTTTATTTATGTAAAAATTTAGGCAGGCATTGGATGTCAGGAAAGCATACTTGCAGTTCAAACCTTAGGAAGTGATATTTTGGAAAAAAATGATTTAAATACTATTATTATTTGGAAAATTATGAAGCTCTGGATTTGGTCTTAAATACGTAGTATGGACCTCCAATAAAATTGTTGAATAATAGGATCGAGTATTTAGTGTACTCCCCTTCATGAGCATCAAAGCGTTGAGGATGGTCTGCGTTTAGCAAATTGGCAATTTTGGGGTTGTAGGCCAAAATTGGGTCATATTGATTGGAAAGTGAGGGCCTAATGGTAATTATATGGATATGAGAGGACCCTTGGAGAGAATTAAGGTTTGATGGGTCCTAGGGTGGTGGGGTGCCATCCTTGGGGTAGGTCGTCCTGTGGATGACGAAAGATCATCTTTTGTCTATTAGGACCTAAAAGCTCTTAGGTTTAGACCGGGTGAAATGTTAAGAGGGTTTCTTATGGGTAGTAACTAAAGACATTAAGTGTCTTGGGAATGGGAACTCTGGGGTGTCATCCCGTAGTGGTTCCTAGTACCGTAGCGAGCCCCTCACAGGGTAACCCTCAGGAAGTCCAAGACTAACACTAACTCATAGGAGTAAGACATTGTACAAGATTAACTAATAACACACTCATCCACACCCTGTGGTTTCGGAAGTTTAGTTGGATTGGTTGTCCGAGCGGTGGGCTCGGTGGTTGTTGCAGCAGACTAGTTAGTCTGGTGAGCTTATGGTTCGGAAGGTTATTGATGACGGGCAGGTTAGCCCGGGGAGCTTTTGGCTCGGAAGGTTATTGATGACGGGCAGGTTAGCCCGGGGAGCTTTTGGCTCGGAAGGTTATTGATGGCGGGCGGGTTAGCCCGGGGAACTCATGGCTCAGAGATAGAAAGTAGAACATGTTGCATGTGCACTGAAGGTGGTGGGTCTTCGGTATTGGACGGTCGTTCACACCGACGTCAATACGTTGACTCGGCGAGTGTGGTTTTACACTTAGCCTTGATAGTCTGGCGGTCCAGTCAGCAAGAGTACGCAGACGCTCCGCGGGTATAGTGGAAGCGTACAATAGGTCTAGGTTGGGTAGTGTGAATGCCAACCTAGAGGTGGGCGGGGCCCAACCCACCGCTTCCGTTTGCCACTACGGGAGTATCCTGGGAGTCTAGCTCGCTCCAAAAAGGGGGAACTAAAGGTCTATGCGCATAGAGTCGTGGTGGGTGAGTTGCACTTGTATGAACATAGCATAACAGCATACCCTGCATGTCATAGCATAAACATTGCATTCAACCTACCCCTAACGTATAAGTCGGTTATGGGACTTCTTATACGGTAGGCCCTGCTAAACGACCCCTTGGTCTATAGGTTTGTATGGGCATTCCTATAAATCAATGGTTACTTTCATATTACATTACTTGATATTATATATACTGCTTACTGTTCTTTACTGTGCTTACTTAATGCTTCATATACATATGCACTTTACTCTAGCTTACTCGTATTAGCTTTCATCATTTACTCTACAATACCTGGTTACCGTACTTACTTTTGGATAGTTGTCACCTGCTTGCTTCCACTCTGCCTTTGGTCCTCCTTTTCACTCCTCCCCGCTCGGTGCCTAGGAGCCACGGGTTTAGGGGCGGGGGATTGTTGACTTAGTCTTTTTGACTAACGGTCGGTGGACCTTATCATTTTAGGAGTTCGAGGAGACGCAGCAACACCAGAGGTCGGAGCAGACGGAGGCGGGCCAGTCTAGTACAGGAGCACAGGATTCAAGATCTGTGAGTGTTTAGTAGTTAGCTTCCGCGAGTGATCTTGTAGTGAGGAAATGATGTACAGGGCATAAGCCCTCTTTTATTATTGTAACCCTTGCTCTCTTTATTCAGTTAATATATGTGGACACTTATATTTCATGTTGATGTTGTGGACTTGTCTTCTCTTTTATTTACTTTCTTCTTAGTGATCGAGTTGGCCGGCAGAATCGGCGTTTTGTAGTGGCGACCTTCCCGAGCGAAGGTGTCACCGCAAAGCGGCGGTTCTAGGCCTAAGACCCGGTGGTTTTTGCAAAAAAAAAAATGGGGTCTTACATAATATGTGTTTGTATATGGATCCACCATAGGTGGCAACATGTGACGGTTATGTAGTATGGGATGCATAACCATCATCACATGGATGCCCATTAGCACATTTTCTTTTTCGTTACATGCGGTATTATGTAGTATGGGATGCATAATATTTCATGTGTACGCCGCTCATAACATGCATTAAGGCTTTTTCTTAGAATGCATAGCACAACATACACATCATAACATCGCATAAAGCACACGTGCCAAGCTAAAGATTTACATGATGACATTCGTACACACATGATTTGAAAAGAAGGTTTAAACATTCATGCATCCATGTGTCTTGCACAAGAGTCAAAGGATGATAGTATATCATCCTGAGTTAAAGCATAGCATCTTTTGTATAAAATCCCAGAGCAAGGTAGTAGCTAGAGCAAGTGTCTTTTCCTGTTTGGTTAGAGCTAAGTTGAGTAGTTCTAGTTCCAAGTTAGGGTTTTGATAAGCCTTTTGTGTATTTTTATAGTGATGTCGAAGAGACGTGTTGCAGCGAGGTCGACTCCCCAATCGGAGGGTGAGTCTTCGGGTGCGCAGAGTGATGCCATGATGGCGAGTCTGCGACAGAGTAATGAGGCTCTGTCAAGGCAGTTAGTTGCGATGCAATCGCAGATTGAGACGTTAATGACTGCAGCCGCAGCGCAGCAGCCTGTGGTGCAGGACCCTGTAGTGGAACAGACTGTGCCTGTTCCTCCCACTCCTTTGGTGCCTCCAGTTCTGCTGCCACCAGAGATGAACTTCATATCGCATTTCCAGCGATTAGGACCTCCTACGTTTGACGGAAGGGCAGATTTTATGGCATTGGATGACTGGTTTGTTGCCATTGAGGAGATGTTCTCATACTCGGGAATCTCTGCGGACCAAAAGGTGATGGTTGCCGCTTACCAGCTGAAGGGACTTGCTAAGGGCTGGTGGATCAGAGAAAGAGAGAGTCTGGTAGACGGATGTTCGTGGGAGTCATTTAAGGCAATGGTGATGAAGAAGTTCCTGCCGTCGGTCGAGCAAGACCGTCTGATGGATAGTTTCCTGCACCTAAAGCAAAGGCAACTCACGGTTGGTGAGTATGAGATTGAATTCAGTAAGTTGAGCAGATTTGCTCCAGATTTAGTGGCTTCTGCGGCAGGGAGAGTGAAGCGATTTCTCGGAGGACTTTGTAGCGACGTTCAGCAATTGGCTAGCGCATACAGATCTGGAAGTTACGCTGAAGTAGTGGAAGCAGTGCTGAAAGTCGAGGCTATCGACAACGCCAAGAATAGAGGCGCGTTGATGAGGAAGGATAAGAGAAAGGTCGAAGAGGGGGAAAGCCCCAAGGTATCTGACCCTGTCCCAAAGAAGCGGAGTGGTGAAGTTTGTAGCTTCTGTGGTCGTCCTGGCCATCCATATGAGAAATGCTTCAAAAGGTTGGGAGCTAAGAAGCAACAGCAAGTGTCGGCAATACAGAGCGCTCCTAGAGGAGATTTGACCTGTACCTTCTGTAAGCGAAAGGGGCACGATGTTGCTCATTGCTGGTCTAAAGATAAGGTGTGTTTTCAGTGCGGACAGAAGGGTCATGTTAAGACGAAATGCCCGCGTTTTCAGCCTGTTCTGCAGCCAGTGCCACTTCAGGCTTTGCCGCCGCCGCCGCAGCGTCAGGACAAAGGAAACGGCAAGTTGAACGTGATGACTAGGGAAGAAGCTCAGAATTCCACCCAAGTTATTTCAGGTTAGATTTTAATTTAACTCTTAGCTTTTATCCTCAGCCTCGTTTTCCGAGCGGTTAGTTACGTATTCGATTTTATAGGAGAATTTATGGTAAAGAACCGTTGGGCGCGCGTTCTGTTCGATTCTGGTGCTACCCACTCGTTCGTGGCTAGGACTTTTGTAGAGCGTCATCATTTGATCCTCGATCAGATTGGCGATGCGTTTCGCGTTAAGTTTCCTTCTGGCGACTCCGTGGTGTCGGACCAGGGTATCCAGAATTGTCCTATCCTCTTAGGCGATTTCTTAGCTTTTGCGGATTTGAAGGTGTTAGACCTGGAAGATTTCGATGTGATTTTGGGCATGGACTGGTTGTCCAGATATGATGCGGTTATCCAATGCAAGGTTAAGCGTTTGGACTTCAAGATGGACAACGGTCAACCCTTGAGTGTGTATGGTTTTCCACGCCAGAATTCCCCGATTATTTATGCGGTATGTGCTCGGAAACTTTTAGATTCTGGTTGTTTTGCTTACTTTGTTTCTATGTTAGAAACTGTCAGCGTTTTTCCGTGTATCGAGGATGTTCCTGTCGTGCGAGAGTTTCCCGATGTTTTCCCGGACAGTCTTCCTGGTCTTCCGCCTGAGAGAGATGTGGGGTTTGTTATCGACCTTGAGCCTGGTACTCGGCCGATTGCTAAGGCACCGTACCGTATGGCCCCGCGTGAGCTGGAAGAGTTGCGTACCCAGTTAGATGAATTGTTGCAGTGTGGTTTTATTAGGCCAAGTTCTTCGCCCTGGGGTGCTCCAGTGTTGTTTGTGAAAAAGAAAGATGGTTCTATGAGGTTGTGCATAGACTATAGGGAATTGAATAAGGTAACCATTAAGAACCGATATCCGTTGTCGCGAATCGATGATTTGTTTGATCAACTGCGTGGTAGTTCGGTGTTTTCAAAGATCGATCTTCGTTCGGGTTACCATTAGTTGAGGATTCGTGAGTCGGACGTCCCTCGGACTGCCTTTCGTTCCCGTTATGGTCATTTTGAGTTTCTAGTGATGTCATTTGGTTTGACAAATGCACCCTCTGCGTTTATGGATATGATGAACCGAGTGTTCAAAGACTTCTTAGACCATTTCGTAGTAGTTTTCATCGATGATGTGTTGGTGTATTCAAGAAGTGCTGAGGAGCATTCTACGCATTTGCGTTTAGTATTGTCTACCTTAAGAGAGCACAAGCTGTATGCAAAGTTGAGTAAGTGCGAATTCTGGCTTTCGCAAGTGTCCTTCCTGGGTCATGTAGTGGGCAAGGATGGAATTTCGGTAGACCCAGCAAAGATTTCTGCTGTTTTGGATTGGAAGACGCCTACAACGCCTAAGGAGATAAGGAGTTTCTTAGGGTTGGCAGGTTATTATAGAAGGTTTGTGCAAGGATTTTCGGTGCTGTCAGCACCTCTGACTAAGCTTACCCAAAAGAGTGCAGCTTTTGTTTGGAGCGATAAGTGCGAGAAAGCCTTTCAGGAATTGAAAAGAAGGTTGTGCACCGCTCCTGTTTTGGCTCTACCAACCGAAGGAGTAGAGTATGTCGTTTATGTGGACGCATCTCATGTTGGACTAGGTTGCGTCTTGATGCAAGAAGGAAAGGTGATCGCTTATGGGTCAAGACAATTGAAAGTTCATGAAAGGAATTACCCTACGCATGACTTAGAATTTGCGGCAGTGATTTACGCCTTAAAGCTTTGGAGACATCTTCTTTATGGAGTGTCATGCAAGATTTTTACGGATCACAAGAGTCTGAAGTATGTCTTTACCCAGAAAGAACTGAATTTGCTTCAGCGCAGATGGTTGGAGTATGTTGCGGATTATGAATTTGATATCCTATATCATCCGGGTAAGGCTAATGTAGTGTCCGATGCCTTAAGCAGGAAGACCGCGCATGTCTTCAACCTTTCTGTGCAGTCCTTAGTGGAGGAATTTATGTTGATGGATATCTCAGTCTGTAGTAGTTCCGCGCCTTCGAGTTTAGAAGCTGAAGAGTCTTCTTGGATTACCCTTACAAGACTGCATCAGAAGGATGATCCTGATTTGCAGCATCTCCGGAATAGAACTGAGAAAGGGGAATTACCAGATTTTTCAATTGATGATAAAAATACCTTGAAGTATCGGGGTAGGTATTGTATTCCCGCGTTTGGGGATATTCGAACAAAGATCTGTAGTGAAGCACACGATTCTAGTGTTTCTTATCATCCTGGTTCCACAAAGATGTATAAAGATCTGAAGCAGATCGTTTGGTGGTCAGGTATGAAGAATGATATTGCTAAGTATGTTTCTAAGTGTTATACTTGTCAGCGTGTTAAGGCAGATCATAAGAGGCCCGGAGGTAAATTGAACCCTTTGGATATTCCAAGCTGGAAGTGGGAGAGTATTTCAATGGACTTCATTACCGGTTTGCCGAGATCTCCCGGAGGTCATGATTCGGTGTGGGTCATAGTAGACTGTTTGACAAAGTGTGCTCACTTTGTGCCTTTTAAGATTGGGTATTCTATGGAGAAAATTGCAGAACTTTATTTGGATGAAGTCATAAGATTGCATGGTGTGCCAGTAAGCATTGTGTCAGATCGGGATTCCAGGTATATGTCTCGTTTCTGGCAGAGTTTGCAGGGGGCTTTGGGCACTGACCTTAGATACTCTACCGCTTACCACCCTCAGACCAACGGACAAACAGAAAGAGTGAATCAGATTCTGGAAGATATGATCAGATGTTATATTTTGGATCATGGTGGAGCTTGGGATAAGCGTCTTGGACTAATGGAGTTTGCCTATAATAATAGTTATCAGGAGAGCTTGCAGATGGCTCCCTTTGAGGCTTTGTATGGGAGACGCTGTAGGACTCCCCTTTTTTGGGCAGAAGTTGGTGAGAAGTTATTGTTAGGTCCAGAAGCTTTGGAAGAAATGAATGTTGCAGTGACGCATATCCGCGAGAAGCTTCGCATTGCTCAAGAGCGTTATGAGAAGTATGCTAATCGGAGAAGGGTTGATCTGGAGTTCGCAGTTGGGGACATGATTTTTCTGAAAGTTTCTTCGATGCCAGGTGTTAAGAGATTTGGAAGGAACCACAAGTTGGATCCCCGGTATGTGGGACCTTTCCAAATTGTTGAGCGCATCGGAGTGTCAGCTTATAGGCTGGATTTGCCCGCTTCTTTCCCAGGTGTTCACGATGTGTTTCACGTGAGTCAGTTGAGAAAGTGCGTGCGTAGTGATCGTCATGTCCTTGACTCGGTGCCCCAGTTGCAACCTAATTTGTCTTATGTTGAGGAGTCTGTCCGTATATTAGAGTCTCAGGATCGTGTGTTGCGGAAGAAGACGATTCCTATGGTCAAGGTCCTTTGGCGAAACCAAGATGTCGAGAGCGCGACTTGGGAATTGGAATCGGTTGTGAGGACATCACATCCTCATCTTTTCTCTTAGTTACCTTTGGTAAGTGTTTTCATCCGTGGTTTTAATTCTCGCTTCTTTCTCTTGTATTCAAGATGTTTGTTAAAGTTTCGGGACGAAACTTCTTTTTAGGGGGGGTGGCTGTAATGCCCCTGAATTTTCGGATATTAATTTAATTATATTAATGACATCATTATGACGTAGGGCGTTACGTTAGTGCGGAGTTAGCGGTGCGAATTTCATCGATTTCGACATTCGTTAGTTTTGAGTAATAATATAAGATTTTTATAGTGATAATAACTATTATGAACTTATGAATTCGGTTAATCAAAGAATTCGATTATATTAATTAAAGGATTCAGCTAATTCGGCTAATGCCATTCGACTGATTCGGCTAATGCCATTCGGCTGATTCGGCTAATGCCATTCGGCTGATTCGGCTGATTCGGCTAATGCCATTCGGCTGATTCGGCTAATGCCATTCGGCTGATTCGGCTAATGCCATTCGACTGATTCGGCTAATGCCATTCGGCTGATTCGGCTAATGCCATTCGGCTGATTCGGCTAATGTCATTCGACTGTTTCGGCTAATGCATTTCAGCTAATTCAGTTGTTATGAATTCAGCTATATTTAGTTTACATTAATCTGTTTATATAATATAATCTTTATTACTATTATCATTATTATTATTATTATTATAAGTATAAATAAACTTCTTCCCCTCCGTAAGAAAACTGAAGCCCTATTCATCTTCCTTCCCGACCTCTTCGCGAACCAGAGCGGCGACGCCATTGCCGTGAATCTTTAGATCGCCGCCACCGGAGCTCCGGAGCACGAAATCTTCGCCGGAGCATAGATCTGGAAAGCTCTCGCCGAGCTCTTCGCGTGTGCGGTAAGTATTTCGAGTTTCGTAGATTTTTGAGGTTAGAGCCGGTAGCCCTAACCCTCTTTTTCGCTCCAAAAGTTTCAGAAATTGTTCCTCGAGGATTTCTAGCGGTCGATCTGCGACGAGGAGCAAGTCGGAGACCATTTTCTTCGAAAGGTTTGAGGCAAGTGGTGGATCCTTCCCCCTTGCCATATTGTGCTTCATCCTTTACCTTTTTTTTCCTTCTATCTAACTTAGACAAAGTATTTCGTGCCTTAATTTCTGTTAAGAATTGTGTATCCGACCGAGTAGTTTCGCATGATAGCAAATTCGTCAAAATACTCATACGTATATTCGTCGTTCCCCTCTAAGGCGGTCCGTAGATAGTGTTCCGCCGAACTCGTCTAATGCTTAGGATTTGAAGGGACGACTTCGGGTAAGTAAAGAAAATCGGTTTTGTCGAATTCGTCGAATCCATATCGCCGAATCTGGCGATTGTAACTCGCCGAATCTGTCGATTGTGTTTCGCCGAATTCATCTTCGTCGATTGTATTTAGACGAATCCGTCGATTGTATTTCGCCGGATTTCTGTAGGGAGAGTTTTCTCACGGGATTGTTTCCGGGTTTTCCTGTGGTGTCTGTCTTGGTCAGGGTTTGGTGAGTCTCTATTTCCCAGTCGGTTGTTTTGGACGGTGGATGGTCGGGACGGCCACCACTAGTACCGGGTTGTTTTTCCGTGGACGGGTAGACTGTTGGTTGGTGGATTGTAAACCACCGCCGCAGTGTTTTTTTTGTTCCCCGGGGGTTTTAGTCTGATGGTCGGTTGGAAAGAATGCCTCCGCCTCAGTACTATTTTTGGCTGGGATAGTGATTCACTCCTTGGGCAATTCGACACTTTTCCTTTTTTGGATATTGTTGTAGTACAACTTTGACTGCACTTCGTGCCAGTTTTTCCCTTACTTGTGGATACTTAATTGATTTGCTGACGTTTACAGCTGTTCTTGGTGGGTTGGTAAACCTCCTTTGGTTGAGTTTCTCTTACTCTCTGATTATTTTACCTTTGTGCTGAGGCATTCTTTTCTTTTGAATGCCTCAGGTTCGGACCAGTAGCAGGTGAAGCTGACCGAGTCCTGTTTCTTCAGATTGTGGCAGTGTTTTCTTACTCCTTTTTTGGAGAGGTAGACTTTTGATCTCTTTTGAGACTTATTAGGGTTATGGGTTCGTGTCAGGTTGTTGACGCCCATAGCCTGAGATCTTTTATGTTAGACTTATCTTGCCATTTTTATGCTACTACCATTGTTTGCTTTTATGCAATTGCTCTCTGGGAAGGTTTTATGTTAGGATGCATAGTAGTTATTTTATATACAAAACTATATAATATCTTCTACATGACATCTCTTTTAAATCATTAACTCTCTATTTTGAACCCGTAAAAGAAATCTTTTTTTTTTACTTATACTAAACATAGATGTTGCATATCATTAGAATGCTGGTTAGTTCCTCATGCTCATGTAGGTTAAATTAAAGTAAATTATGTATTTTCCGCTGCGTAAACTTATACTTTCTTATTTATGGACTAGTTGATCCATTAAACCGAGGGAAACGGTAATTGAAAACCTTAAACTTAAGTTATGTTTTAAAACATAAAGTTCATGACTTTCTAAAGAAAAGTGTGATGTTAGAGCCGCCTGAGCGTCTGCAGTTGTCCCCTGCATGACGTGGCATCATGACGCGTATTTTCTCTTACTCTGACGTATTATTTGATACGGAGAAAATACGGGTTGTGACAATATCTGTTAGGATTGAGAGGAGCTCAAAGCATTCTACTTCACCCATCAAATGTGGAATGGGATATTAATAGTGCTCCCAGCAGTAGGGCAACGCCCTAGGTGCACACGCTACCTGCAGGTCCTTATCGTGTATGTAACGTGCGGACATACCTCAACAATATCAACATCAAAGCTAGCACTCTCATCCTCAGAAGGATCCTCGATACCGAGACCTGCTATGTCACAGCTGAGCGCTCGCGCCACCATCCGAAGGGTCTTCGTGGCTAGCCTCCCGACTACACTACAACAAAAAGACCAATTCGCAAGGAAAATTAGAAATGCTCAAATTTTGCTTGATAATTAACAACAAATTTTGCAAGGAATTAAATTCTTTTCTCATCTACAAAATTTGAAAGGAGATTTTTCGTTGCTAAATTAGCAACAAATAGTTTGGTTGCAAAAAATGTGTTGCTAATTTTGTAACAAAAAAATTTCGTTTCTAATTTTGTATTAGATAGAAAAATTTATATCCGTTGCAAAATTTGTTGTTAATTATCTTGAAATTATTTTTTCTTTCTAACTTTCATTGCTAATTACCATTTGTGATAAAATTAAAATGTTGAGTTTTAAATATTCATAGTTATTCACTTCATTAATCAAATACATGGAAGTAAGACTTGGGATAAATTTTTATTCTTAAAATATATAGCTCAAAAAATATAAAAAAGATTAATTTAGTAATAAGTAATCTTATCATTTTGCTAAAATTGACGATAAATGATATTATTATTAGAAAAATATTAAACTTAAATTTTATTTTAAAATGATTTATTATCTTATATGAATGTGTGTGTAAGATAATTAAGAAGATTAGTATCCGTATGCTATGCATATATAAATATATATACACAAAGTTAAATTAAATCTATCCATATATTATATATATAGTATAATATTTAGTTATTTTATATGTTTATAAATAATAGTATTTATTATATCTTAATATATTTTCTGTTACAACATATATAAACCTGTTCGAAAAAAGTAAAAAAAACTTCTTTGGCTAAGTGGTAGCAGCTTGTTTCTTAAATGTTAGGACTGGAGTGGACTCGGTTCGAATCCCAGCAGGAGCTTGGTGGTTATCGCTTTTGTTATTTTCTATTTTAAAATGTTTATTTATTTTGATTTAAATTAAAATATTAGCAAGCAAAAATTTCCCTTCCTAAATAAAATGTTATAAATTAGAAAGGCTATTTTTCCTTGCTAAAAATTCATTGCAAATTAACAAGGAAAGTCATCCTTCCTAAATTTAACTAGGGTCATTTTTGCTACGAATTTTTTTGTTTATGAATTCGTTTCTAATTCTAATTAGGAAGGAATTTAATTATTTAGCAAGGAATTTCTCTCCTTACTAATTAGCATTTTTCTTGTAGTGCTAGCGCGCCCACGGCCGCCCGAGAGGTCAGCGTAACCCACGACCGACCGCATCTCCTCCTACGCCACCGGGGATTCCTCGCCGGCCACCACCGTCGGTCGACCCTTCTCCGCCGTCTGATCATTTACACACGATCTCCACTGTCCGATGTGCGAGTAACCACCCGCATAACACCCGGCGTAACCACCCAATATGGGGTGTGAATAACCGTGTGGGAGTGTAATATTCGACATAAATCATAAAGCTCTGGCCTGCGAATAACAATTAAGGTGGTTACGGTCTATGGATAATAGCGTAACCACTGTAACCACCCCATGATGTCTATAAATAGGACCCCAAGGTCTCCTTCATTTCCATCATTTTCCTCCTCCCGCTTCTCCTCCTACGCGCTTGAGAGCCCTACCATGCATTGTCTTCGCTCCAGGAGAATCTTCATCCATCTTCGTGCCCCCCCTGCAGAACGCGCCGCTCCGGCTTCCGAGCACAAGCAGCAGACCACCAAGTTTCCAGAGCACTGTGCTCTCCATCGCAGTCAAGAAATATACTTAGCTTCATGAGCAGTGGCCTGTCACCCTCCGGGCGCGTCTCTCTTTCCCTACAAGTTGTAACGCGGAGCGGCCTGTCGCCCTCGCATTCTCAAAAAGCCATGTACGACACAAATCAGATAGTGGAAGTTTGGTCGGCACAATCCCGACCACGTGATTTTTCACCCATTTTCGGGGTTTTTCACGTTTAAAAAACCTTCTTGTCAGCCGTCTCATTTCTCTGTGACTGATTGCGCGCTCGACCGTTCCCGGGCTAAGACGATCCAATCTAGACTGGTTATAGGAGCCTCGAGTGAGCCGCAACAAGTATATAACTTGCTTGGAAAGACTATCGAACAGTTGTTGAAACCGATATCTCGGTCTCTGTGGAGTTCGGGGTCCCAAAAAAGGGGTGACCGCGCACTTACTACGCTCAAGTAAACGATCTAGACACAAGACTAGGAACTCGAAGTACAAATCCAAGGTCTCAGCGTGGAGGTCCCACCGCACACCCGGAAGACTAACTAACTCTTCCCCTCCCAAGCCAAAGGCTGAGCTAAGGCACCTTTGGAGGGCTCTCTTGGCCGGCCAAAATCTCAGAGCCGACCCCTTCCTCTCCAAAGGTGCACCTTCCTAGATCTATGTAAAGCCTTTCTTGTCCGGTCGACCGATATCGTACTCCCGCCTAACAATTTTTCCATACGCAGACCAAATGGGGCTGCCAACAGCGTGACTTCGCTGTTCCGGGAGACTATTAGCGGACTCTCAGGGGTTTCCAAGTAAATTTCCCTCTGGACCCCCCCCCCCCCACTTGACTACGTTAGAAAAGATAAACAAAGAACATGCGTCACAGATTACAGGAATATGAATTCCATACTTCGGCACGCAGGCTGGCAATATAAATAAATAAGGCCTTCTCGGGCCGGCACAACCTTGGGCTTAAACCCGCTATTTCCCGCTTTGTTCTGCAACACCTATACACCAACGTCCTGCCAAGCGGTGGCAAGCTGAACATCGATCAGCTACAACGGGCCAAAGCCAATCGACCCCACCCCTTTTTTGGGGTGACAATATTTCGCCCCTGCAAGCAAGTAGTATGCAACTTCCTCGGAGTCTTCTCCAGGAACCCCAGAACATCACCAATCTGGATTGACATATCCGGATGGGCTTCACACAGCATGCCTAAATCCGTACTCGCGCTTCCGGACGCTAATGCAATTACAAGCGGGGATGTACACATCGACCCGTCGGAGAGCCCCCTTCCTCCACCCGTTGGTGGAGAGGGGCTTTCATGCAATCATAATAAATTAGGGCTTCACCTGCCGAGGAGAAATTTCGTTACCCTTGAAGCGTGCTTTGGAACCATGGAGAACGTTCAAGACGGCTGCCCTCTTTGCAGATCCGGCCTCCACTCGACGCTTCGAGTCGCTAAATGACGCTCCAAGCTTACGCTGGAGTTTTCACTTCCTCCAAGCGGTGCACACCGCCGCGACTTGCAGTCTCCCCTTGCAGCAGCCCTACAGAGAGCTCAAAAGAGAGGGAGAGGAGAGGGATCAGCCTCCCTTTGCAAAAATGTGAGAGAGGCTCGGGTCCTCCTCCAGGCCGATGAGAGAGAGGGAGGTGAGAGGGGCTCGGGGCGGTTCCTCCTTGCTCTAGGCCGATGGGGAGAGATGGAGAAGAGAGCTCGGGGGATGCTCCTCCTTGCTCCAGGCGGCGTCGGGAAAGGGAGAGGGAGCTCAGGACGACCTTCCCTACTCCAGGCACACGCGTTTCTGCCTACGACCAACTGACTTGGTAAACTGGCCCGGCCCCTCTGGGTCCTGCATCCAAATCAGTACGTGCACACGCGTTTCCGCCTACGGCCGACTGACTTGGTAAATCATCATATTCATTTCATTCATATGCATGCACTTCAATTCGCCTGTAATATAACCTCGTGTCGACACGCTTACATAAAGTGAGTTATTCATTTTTATAATCCCCTCAGAAATATCATTCGCATGTTTGCCTTTTTCAAGGACATACAATATAGCGACATTTAGTATCAGTGATATCAACTATGCATGTAACATTCAGTATAAAAAGAGTGGGTATATAAAAAGAAAGTAAAGCCATAAAGCATAAATGAAACAGGTAGCTCTCACCATCAATATCAGTGTTCATAGCATTTTCATGTCTATTTGGAGGTGTCATCCATCACGGTATCTGTATAAGAATCATATCATGTAGGGTCATTTATATCGGGGTTGCACCTCGTTATAGCTACATCATAGACTATTTTGATTACATCATTTGGATACTACCCAACTAGCCCGCTAATTTACATAACCATAAAAGAGGCAAGTTCAAATCAATGCTATAACTAACTTTAACCCACTGTTTTAGTTATAAATGCATTGTGTTACATAACAGCTACAGCAGCTGGTCAAGAATGAAAACAAGCTCAAAATTCCTAACAGCACTATTAATTGAAAAGAGGAGCAGCAACAGCCGGTTACAACAACAAAAATCCCTCCCCCCCAATATGAATTTAAGTAGGGTTGGAGCCTCATCACATTAGCAGCTCCCTAAGTAAGCAATTATGAAAGGCAGTGAATGACAAAGAGTTTCTCCAGTAACAAAATCCAAAAGAGAAATAGCCTATTAATTAGGTAAAACCCCCAAAAGCTACGACTAACCAAAGCCCCCTCTTTGCTTTCTAACCCATATCAGCATGAAGCAGAATCCCGACAACAACATGCAGACAACTCCAATATACATGTAACAGTTCTCTGTTTGCCAACTAAACTCAAAGCAACTGCCAACTATATTCAACACCATAACAACTCCTTCTGCATGAGTCGGACAGCACAGACAAGGGAGTTATTCCCAGTATTTTTCTTATGTTAATACCCATATAAAAGGAAAAATCCATCCAACCAGCTAAACTCAAAACAGGACCTATCCAGATCCAATTTAATTTGAAAACCCTAACCACCAAACTCTTAATTTCATGACTTCTGCAGTCCAGGAAGAAAGAAACAGGATAAAGAAACAGTATAGTGGAGCTCACAGTGATTTCGAAGAAGAAAGACGTCGATCGAAGGCCTCAGCTCCTACCAACCCCGCATCAGAAGCAACAAGAACCAACCACTAGCCCTGCCGAGCTTTTCCAGCCCAGTCGACGAGAGGAAGAAAGGCAATCGAGCAGCAAAGAAATAAATCGAGAAAGCCCTAGGCGAGAGCGGCAAGAACTGAAGAGGGCTGAGCGGTGGGTGCGGGAATTAGTGAAGAAAATGAAGCCCTTTGTTATCTTATATCGCCTCTTACCCATTCCCCACCGCCAACATCACCGCTTAAATCCTCAATTTCTCCTCTATTGGCACACAAATAGATCACCAATCATATTAGCCCATCATATACTTATTAGCACACCCATTTTACCATTATACCACATATACCATTATATAGATCACCAATATTTATACATATAGAAAGGTTCATAATCTGATAAAACATTTTGAGCGCCGCAACGCGTACTTAAATTCATGCTCAATTTTCAATGCTATGCCAAATTGACACTGATTTATTTTTCATCATAGGGGATATATATATATATCATAATAAAGTGAGTTTTGTTATACCACCCGTAAAGGCATTGAGGTGCGTCTAAAGGAAACCCCGCTTAAGAAAGGTGAGGGCAACGGACAACGCATAATCGCTTGAGTTGAAAAGACTGAGCCCGTCATTCCCGCCGCCATCCGCCAAAGTCAAGACGCGCAAGGAGCAAACCGCAGGCAACACCCCCCATCGCGGGGAAGCGGCCCGACCGCGCCCCGACTGCACCCCTCAAGGGGCGCGGCTCCAGCCGCACCCCTTGGGGGGTGCGGCCCAAGCCGCACCCCTTGGGGGGTGCGGCCCAAGCCGCACCCCCCTTGAGGGGTGCGGCCCAGCCGCACCCCTCAAGGGGTGCGGCCCCAGCCGCACCCCTTGAGAGGTGCGGCCTGAGCCGCACCTCTCTTGAGGGGTGCGGCCCCAATCGCACCCCTTGGGGGGTGCGGCCCCAACCGCACCTGTAAGACCCCCCCTCCCCAACTTGAACCGGGTTCAGGGAGGGGAAATCTTACTGCCCAAAGAACGACCACCCAGCGCTCTCCGGGTGGCGACGGCCCACCCACTCAAGCGCTGAGCGGTCTCTTTGTCAGGCACAAGAATCATCACATCACATCAGAACGCATAGCGGAAGAAATCAACGAAAGCTAGAAACTAAGCACACAGCTTATACTTTACATATTTAAGGGCCGAAGCCTAATGTTTACAAACGTGCCACGAAGGCTACATCGACTAAACAAAAAGGGCCTAAGCCGGTCCTATACTCTAGGACTCACGTCGCGGAAGGCAGGGGGCGGGGTCGGGAAAGTCGCACGGATCATCTCCACGGCTTCCCGGTCAACCTGTGCTGTAGGGGCGTCACGCTGTCCCGTCTCCTGTGATTGGTTATAAGAAATAACCGTTAGTCACAGAGCTAAGCAGAAAACACATCCCCCTCCCCGGATCCTTATCCAGGGGGCGGCTAAAAGACAGAATTGAAATAGCCGAGGCAAAGAAAGGGTTAGCAGCAGGATATCATATATATATACACATATATATATAGTTATAATAAGCGGGGCTCCTGCCCTAATAACCACAACTGCGCAGAATATTAAATCTATAATACTATCGCGCGCAAACACACACCCAGGTGCTCAAGACCTGTACTCACACAAAAACCCCGTGTCGACACAGTTTTTTTGACCGCTTTTGTTCAAGCAGGAGAGCTAATCCCGCGGGCCTCACCGATGTGGCCGTCGGTGACAGTGGCCAGTCCTGCCACTTCTGAATGTAGTCGCACCGTATCATTCAGGCCCTCTCGTACAACTCAGTGTACTGCATGGATGTGAGCGACATCCGGCGAACCGATTTTTAGGCCGACCAGCGGAGGAAATATTGCAACTCAGAGGGTAATAACCCACGGTGCCCCTCTCCCTGTCGCCATGAGTCGTCAACTCACCCGCACCGGTACGAACGGTCTGCGAGCGTGACCGACCCGCCACTTCCAAACAATCTTCACCCGCTTATTTTAAACGCGCCTTAAGGCTACGTGGCAATTCTCACTCGACCAGCCGCATGACCTTGGACCGGGAGACTTAGCGGTATGAGTGCTCCTTGCTTGGGCTAACTTGGGAGGAGAGACTCAACTCCGAGTTTTCCCCAACTAAGGCCTCGCCGAAGGGAGGATAAGCACCGCGTTTGTTGCCACGGCAGCGCTGCACTAGTAAATGGATTAGGCCGAAGCATGGGCCAAATGTATAAACAGAAAAGTAGGCCGAAGGCAAAGGCCATGTGATAACAGAAAAGTAGGCCGAAAGCAAAGGCCATGTGATAACAGAAAAGTAGGCCGAAAGCAAAGGCCATGTGATAACAGAAAAGTAGGCCGAAAGCAAAGGCCATGTAATAAAACAGGAAAGTAGGCCGAAAGCAGAGGCCATGTAAGTAGGACCAGTACGAGACTGGATTTAAATGAAAGTACGGAATGTAAATGCGGGGGGACCAGTACGAGACTGGATTTAAATGAAAGTACAGAATGTAAATGCGGGGGACCAGTACGAGACTGGATTTAAATGAAAGTACAGAATGTAAATGCGGGGGACCAGTACGAGACTGGATTTAAATGAAAGTACAGAATGTAAATGCGGGGGACCAGTACGAGACTGGATTTAAATGAAAGTACAGAATGTAATTGCATAAGAGGAAATGGTTAGTAGTCCAATCACTCCATAAGAGGAGGCTTTGATCGACGACTCCGTACTTTTATTATCGTCGCGGCGGGAATTACGTCTCGGCGCCGCGTCGCGACGTCGTTCCGAATTTTGCGTTGTTTTTCCGAGCTTAGTCGGTCTTTTAGCTTACTATGCATAATTTAGGGTAAGTAAATAAAATACGCGTCGAGGGGACGCCGGATTATTTTTAATGAGTTTCGCTCTTTTCCGGGCGTCTATTTTTGTTTGAAAAGGCTTATGAGGGGTCAAAACTCAAGTCCACACTCCCTACTTTTGATAGTATTTGTAAAATACCTATTTTTAGTGCCCCTAATTTTTTTGGGAATTTTGGGGGCTCAATTGGGTATTTTAATACCTAAAATACACTTTATAATGGGTTTAAAAAATAGTAAAACTCCTCCTAAAAATCTCAAAAATTTACAGGAGGTGCCCCTAAGGGTGTGGCACATTTTTCATTTAGGAATTATTTTCTGAAAAGCCCCCATTTTTCCTCAGAAAAATGGGGAAGTGGAAAACCATTTGGGGTGCGAATAGAGGCAGGGAGGGGCCAGGGGGTGCCGCACCGGGCGCGGTCCTCGATCCCCACAGCGGATCCACAGCGGATCCGCTGTGGGGGGGCGCATAATCCCACGCGGGGGCGGGAGTTAAGAAAGCGGGAGCCGCTGATCTCCCGGGGGAGATCGTGCGGCTCCCGTCGCTCCCGATGGGAGGCGGCCGCTGCCGCCGCCGGCAGCGGCCGGCAGTGGTTGGCGCCGCCCCCGGCCGGTGCGCCGGGGGCAGGCGACCAATCCGGCGGTGGTCCGGCGGCCTGGCGCCGCCGGCCATCGCCGGGGTGCCTGCAGCAAAGGCACGGGGGCGGTGGCGGCCCGCATGCCTACTGCATGCTCGCCGCCACCGCCTCCTCCGATGAGGTGAGGTGGGGGAGTGCCCCCGGCCGGTGCGCCGGGGGCCGGCGACTCCTCCGGGGGTGGTCCGGCGGCCTGGCGCCGCCGGCCACCGCCGGGGGAAGGAGGGATAGGGGCGGGCGGCAGCGGCGTGGCCTGCATGGGCCATGCAGGCCTGCTGCCGCCGCCCCTGCCGTCGAGGGGGCGTCGGCGCCGCCCCCAGTCGGTGCGCCGGGGGCCGGCGCCAACTCCGGTGGTGGCCCGGTGGCCTGGCGCCGCCGGGCCCCACCGGAAAAAACGGGCAAAGAGGGGGCGGGAGGCGCGGCGCAGCCGCACCAGGCCGCGCCGGCCTGGTGCGCCGCCGCCGCTCTATGCGCAGCCCTTCCCGCCACCCCTGGTCGGGGCGCCGGGGAGGGGGCAGCCTTCCGGCGGTGGCCCGGCGGCCTGGCGCCGCCGGCCGCCGCCGTGGGAGGGAATAACTCCCTCCCAGGAAGCTCGGGGAGGAGGGAGGAGGCGCGGCTGCCGCCGGCTGTGCCTGCCGGCGGCCTGAGGGCCTCCTCCGGGAGGTAGGGAAGGGGAAGGGGGGGTGGTGTTCTACCTGGAGTGGGGGTTGGTGGCCGGCCATGGGAAAGGAGGAGGAGGTGGCGGCTGAGTTGGCTCCGGCGAGGGGGTGGCCGGCTGGGTCGGCTCCGGCGAGGGGTGGCCGGCTGGGTTGGCTCCGGCGAGGGGTGGCCGGCTGGGTTGGGGTGCTGGCAGAGAGGAGCTGAGAGGGAGAGAGGGAGGGGTGGTGTGTGGGGGGAAATGGAGGGGTTGCCCCTCCTTTTATAGGAAGGAGGGGAGCCCTCTCCCCCTCTCCCTCCCTTCCACGTGTAGGAAGGGAGGGTGGGTGGGGGGGGGAGATATTTCTCCCCCCCCCCCTCCCCTCTTTCCTCATGTGAGTGAAGGGAGGGGGAGATATTTTCTCCCCCCCCCCCTTTTTGCTTCCTCTCTCTTGCTTATTGACCTAAACAGGGGAGCCCCCCTTGGTTTGACTGGGGTCCATCTAGGTTCTTCGGGGTTGACTCCGGATTCGTGTACCCTGTAGCTTATATGTTGCATTGGGGTGGTCTGCATAGTGCCCTAATTGGTATATTCTCCACACAACCTTGTATCGAGACGCGACGAGTTCTGTCGCGCTTGTATTGTTCATTCGAGTCCAACGGAACTGACGGAAGTCAATTCGGGGTTCGTACGGTCACTATTCATAATAATGAGGTAGTGGCGCGCTACGATACCCGAAATGGTCGTTTTCTCCAAACGACCTCGGATCGAAGTGCAACGAATTCCGTTGCGCTCGTATCGTCCATACGAGTTCAACGGAACTGACGGAAGTCAATTCGGGGTTCGTACGGCCACTATTCATAATAATGAGGTAGTGGCGCGCTACGATACCCGAAATGGTCGTTTTCCCCAAACGACCTCGGATCGAAGTGCAACGAATTCCGTTGCGCTCGTATCGTCCATACGAGTTCAACGGAACTGACGGAAGTCAATTCGGGGTTCGTACGGCCACTATTCATAATAATGAGGTAGTGGCGCGCTACGATACCCGAAACGGTCGTTTTCTCCAACTCGGCCTACTTTTATTGGGCTCATTAGGGTCTAGTGGCCCAATAAAAGTCGGGATGTTACAATCCAATAAAAATAAAGAGATTTTCGTCCCCGAAAATTGGCTAAAGTAGGGGTTTAAAGGATGTACCTGGGGGAAGAGCGTTGGGTATTTCTCTCGTACGAGCGTCTCGGGTTCCCATGTGAACTCTTTACGTCCACCGTTTGACCATAAGATCTTGACCATTGTGACAGTTTTGTTCCGAAGCTCTTTGATCTTGGAGTCCACTATCTTCACAGGTTCGAGTCGGACAGATCGGTCGGATTGTACTGATGTTGGTGGTGTGGGAAGGTGCTGCTCCGGTTGGCGTAGAACACGTCTTAGCGAGGAGACATGAAATACGTTGTGGAGGTTCCTTAGCTCAGCTGGCAGGGCTAATCTATAGGCCACCGGGCCAACTCTCTCGATGATTGGATACGGGCCTAAATAGCGGGGGTTCAGCTTTTTCTGCCTCTTGATTCGTGATATCCCATGCATAGGTTTAATCTTTAAGAAAACCATATCTCCGACTTGGAATTCCACTGGTCGATGACGTGCGTCGTAATACTTGGCCTGCCGACTCTGTGCTTCTAACATACGTTCCCGGATTAACCTTATCGCGGCGGTGGTATCGTCGATGTAGGTGACTCCCAAGGCTTCGGGATCCTCGTCCTGTGCCCAAGATAGCGGAGTTCTACAGCGTCTTCCGTAGAGGGCTTCGTAAGGCGCCATCTTGATGCTTGCCTGGAAGCTGTTGTTATAGGAAAATTCAACAAGAGGTAGCAACTGCTCCCAGGGTTCGTTGTATTCTACTATGCAAAGTCGGAGGAGGTCTTCCATCGTCCGGTTCGTTCTTTCTGTTTGCCCGTCAGTTTGGGGGTGGAAGGCGGTGCTAAATGCCAATTTTGTTCCTAGATAAGCTTGCACTCTCCTCCATTCCTTTGATGTGAAGCGCCCGTCGCGGTCCGAGACGATCGATTTGGGTATCCCATGGAATCGGACTACCTGTTCGATAAATAGTCGGGCCAATATGTCGACGCCATCGCCTTGTCTGTTTGGAATGAAACGAGCCACTTTGGTGAGTCGATCTACTACGACCCATATCGAGTCGTTTCCTGCACGGGATCGAGGTAAGCCATGGACGAAGTCCATGGAAATATCCTCAAATTTCCATTCTGGGATTGGCAGGGGTTGTAGTAGACCTCCTGGGCTACGACATTCGGCCTTGACCATTTGGCAGGTCTGGCAGTGCGCTACGTAATCGGTGACGTCCTTCTTCATTCCTGGCCAATATAATGTTCGTCGCAGGTCCGTATACATCTTTACTACTCCCGGATGTATAGAATACCTGGTTTGATGTGCTTCGCGGAGGATCTCTTCCCGGATTCCTTTTACAGCAGGGATAAATATGCGGTGCCTGTACTGTAGAATGCCATCATATAAGTTGTAGTCTTCTTGCGCACCGTGTTGCAAGGATTGAATGATCGGGGCTGCTTCTAAGTCGACCTTCTGGGCTTCTCGTATTCTATCCCTAATGTCGCACTGTATCTCCATCCAGTAGAGGTGAGCCTGGTATTCCATTGGGTTCCTGCGGGTAACGAGGATGATATCCAAGTCTGCTAAGGACTTGATCAATTCATCTGGTATCATCTCTAGCCAGCTGCCGGCCATTGAAGTCTGCCTACTCAAGGCGTCTGCAACTTTATTAGCCTTGCCAGGATGATATTGGAGAGCGAAATCGTAATCGCATAAGAACTCCAGCCACCGGCGCTGTCGAAGATTTAGCTCCTTCTGGGTGAAGATGTATTTGAGGCTCTTATGATCGGAGAAGATCTCGCATCGCACACCGTAAAGGTAGTGCCTCCAGACTTTTAACGCGAAAACTACTGCACCCAGCTCTAAATCGTGGGTAGCGTAGTTTAATTCGTGGGGCTTCAATTGTCGGGAGGCATAAGCGATTACCTTTCCGTGTTGCATTAGGACGGCTCCCAATCCCTTTAATGACGCGTCAGCGTAGATCTGGAAGCCTTCCGTTCCCGAGGGGAGTGTCAGAATCGGTGCTGATATTAGCCGGTTCTTGAGCTCGATGAAGGCTGCTTCGCATTCAGGCGACCACCTGAACGCCACGTCCTTCTTCGTCAGGGCGGTAAGCGGGAGTGCTATCTTAGAGAATCCTTCTACGAATTTTCGGTAGTAGCCGGCGAGGCCAAGGAAACTCCGGATGTCTGCGGCCGTCTTAAGTGGCGGCCAATCTCGTACCGCTCGTACCTTATCTTGGTCTACTGCTACTCCGTTCTTATTAACGGTGTGTCCAAGGAAGCCAACTTCTTCCATCCAGAACTCACATTTGCTGAACTTCGCGAAGAGTGAGTGCTCCCTTAACTTGAGCAGTACCATTTGAAGGTGCTTGGAATGATCCGCTTTGCTCTTCGAGTAGATGAGTATGTCATCTATGAAGACTATCACAAAGTGATCTAAGAAGGGTTTGAACACCGTATTCATCAGAGCCATGAAGGCGGACGGAGCATTGGTCAAGCCGAAAGGCATTACCATGAATTCGTAGAGTCCATAGCGGGAGCTGAATGCGGTCTTGGGGATGTCTTCTTCCCGTACTCTGAGTTGATAGTATCCAGACCTTAGATCCATCTTGGAGAAGACTGATGCGCCTTGTAGTTGGTCGAATAATTCATCTATTCGGGGCAGGGGATAAGTATTCCGGGTCGTGAGCTTATTCAGTTCCCTGTAGTCCACACAGAGACGTAGGGATCCATCTTTCTTCTTAACAAATAGTACTGGGGCTCCCCAGGGCGAGGTACTCGGGCGAACGAAACCTGCGTCTACTAGCTCTTGTAGTTGAATCTTAAGTTCAGCTAGTTCTCGCGGGGCCATTCGGTATGGAGCTCGAGACACAGGTCGGGCTCCATGTGTAAGCTCAATTTGGAAGTCCACTTCCCGTTGCGGGGGCAACCCGGGAAGGGATTCCGGAAAGATGTCTGGGAAGTCCCTAATTACAGGTACCTGTGCAAGTACCTGCGTATTACTGTCCATCTCGAAGTATATTAGATATACTTCGTCCCTTCGCCGAACTGCCTTGACTGTTCGTGCGGACGTTAGAACGATGCGAGCGACAGATGGTATACCTGCTAGTGTGATTATTTGCCCATTCGGGTTCCGGAGACGAATTTCTCGAGTCGAACAATCAATTTGGGCGTTGTGCTCGGCCAGCCAATCCATCCCTAGAATGATGTCGAACCCGGTTATCGCCAGAATGGTTGCGTTGACTTCGAATTCTGCGCTTCCAAGCATTGCTTGGAAGGAACATTTTTCCGTGGATGTCATATCCGATCCATCCGGGAGTCGTATTCGTATTGACATCCCGGATGAACGTACAGTGTTTTCCTTGTCGGCGATGAAGTTCTGTGCGACGAAGGAGTGAGTGGCACCGGTATCGAACAATGTTTTAGCGGGATGACCTTCTACCAAAAGCAAGCCTGATGATATATATATACTATGATTATGAAATTTTTACAGGTATACAACAAAAGGCCAGATCATATATATATCACTATCACATATATCTAGGATAACGTAACTACTGGAGGTAGATACCTATCACTACATCGGGTGCCGGGCCGTGCTGGAGGTCCAGAGCGTATGCCTCGAGGGGTGCTGCTCTGCCCTGCCTATCCTGGCCTCTCCTGCCTGCGGGCGGTCCTCTGCGTCGACCGCGTCCTCGGCCTCTCTCTACGGCTCCCTGCACGGCTCCTAGGCCGGGCCTGCCTACTGCCTGGGGGCAAAAGGCTCGGATGTGCCCGGGCTGCTGGCATAAGTAACAGTTCCCTGTGAAGGGACCATCTCGTCGAGCGGCTGGGGCAGGCTGAGGTGCTGGGGCTGGTGGTGCTGGTGCTGGGGGTGCCGGTCGGGGCTGGGGTGCTGATCGGGGCTGGGGTGCCTGCCTAAATGGGTGGGGACGCTGACGCTGTCTCCTGACCTGATCCTGTCTGCGTGGTCCTGCTCCTCTCTCTCGACCCTGAGTCCGGGGAGCTGCTACGTGTCCCCTCCGCTGCTGGGCCACCATCCGCTGATCCGTCTCCAACGCGGTGGCATGTGAGACGATGGTGTGGAAGGATGCCTGAGCGATCATGATCAGGGCCTGGCGGAGATCATCTCGTAACCCTCGGTAAAACCTGGCCGCCCTATCCTTATCTGTACCTGCTAAGGTCCCGGCGAAGCGTGCTAGGTGGATGAACTCTCTCTGGTAATCCGGAACCGTCCGATCTCCCTGTCGGATCTGCAGAAATCGCTCCTGGAGTGCCATCCGGTCCGCATCTGAGATGAAGTGCTCCAAGAAGGCCTCGGAGAACTCCCCCCAGAGAATAGTGCTGAGCGGTCGCCCTCTGAACGTAATGCGGCTGGCGGCCCTCCACCAATCTCGGGCGTAACCCTCTAGCATAGTAACCACTAAGGACACGGCGGCTATGGCGGGGCACATCATCCCGACTAGGAGCTCCTCCACCCTCTCCACCCACTCTTCAGCCTGCATGGCTGACTCGGTACCTCGGAAGGTGGGGGGCCTTAGCCCCCGAAATATCGTCAGGAGGTCGGTGGGTGCGGTGGCCTGCTGGGGTGGCCGTGAAGTGGCTGTCTGGAACGCTGCTAGCAAGGCTATCAAGGTCCCTCCTAGCTCTGTGTCCCGAAACGGAACTGTGGCTGGAGTGGCTGAGACTGGTGGTGGAGTAGTAGGGTGGTACTGATCCTCAGAGGAGGACCTCCCGTTGCTCGACTCCGGTATCTGGAGAAGTAACAATACGTATATCAGAACTTGCAAAAGTAGGGGAATTTTGCAGGACTGAAACGAAACGAAAGCGGAAAGCGTGCGGGTGTACTACCGTGCAGTCTCGAATCCTTAACTCTATACCTAAAGGGTCTACCAGGCTTCCGCTGCGTGGTTCGTCCCGAACCAAGGAACGGGAACGGGGACGCGAGGATCGACAGACTGCTCCATGTGGTCGGATCGTGGTAGCTCTGATCCATTTGTAAGACCCCCCCTCCCCAACTTGAACCGGGTTCAGGGAGGGGAAATCTTACTGCCCAAAGAACGACCACCCAGCGCTCTCCGGGTGGCGACGGCCCACCCACTCAAGCGCTGAGCGGTCTCTTTGTCAGGCACAAGAATCATCACATCACATCAGAACGCATAGCGGAAGAAATCAACGAAAGCTAGAAACTAAGCACACAGCTTATACTTTACATATTTAAGGGCCGAAGCCTAATGTTTACAAACGTGCCACGAAGGCTACATCGACTAAACAAAAAGGGCCTAAGCCGGTCCTATACTCTAGGACTCACGTCGCGGAAGGCAGGGGGCGGGGTCGGGAAAGTCGCACGGATCATCTCCACGGCTTCCCGGTCAACCTGTGCTGTAGGGGCGTCACGCTGTCCCGTCTCCTGTGATTGGTTATAAGAAATAACCGTTAGTCACAGAGCTAAGCAGAAAACACATCCCCCTCCCCGGATCCTTATCCAGGGGGCGGCTAAAAGACAGAATTGAAATAGCCGAGGCAAAGAAAGGGTTAGCAGCAGGATATCATATATATATACACATATATATATAGTTATAATAAGCGGGGCTCCTGCCCTAATAACCACAACTGCGCAGAATATTAAATCTATAATACTATCGCGCGCAAACACACACCCAGGTGCTCAAGACCTGTACTCACACAAAAACCCCGTGTCGACACAGTTTTTTTGACCGCTTTTGTTCAAGCAGGAGAGCTAATCCCGCGGGCCTCACCGATGTGGCCGTCGGTGACAGTGGCCAGTCCTGCCACTTCTGAATGTAGTCGCACCGTATCATTCAGGCCCTCTCGTACAACTCAGTGTACTGCATGGATGTGAGCGACATCCGGCGAACCGATTTTTAGGCCGACCAGCGGAGGAAATATTGCAACTCAGAGGGTAATAACCCACGGTGCCCCTCTCCCTGTCGCCATGAGTCGTCAACTCACCCGCACCGGTACGAACGGTCTGCGAGCGTGACCGACCCGCCACTTCCAAACAATCTTCACCCGCTTATTTTAAACGCGCCTTAAGGCTACGTGGCAATTCTCACTCGACCAGCCGCATGACCTTGGACCGGGAGACTTAGCGGTATGAGTGCTCCTTGCTTGGGCTAACTTGGGAGGAGAGACTCAACTCCGAGTTTTCCCCAACTAAGGCCTCGCCGAAGGGAGGATAAGCACCGCGTTTGTTGCCACGGCAGCGCTGCACTAGTAAATGGATTAGGCCGAAGCATGGGCCAAATGTATAAACAGAAAAGTAGGCCGAAGGCAAAGGCCATGTGATAACAGAAAAGTAGGCCGAAAGCAAAGGCCATGTGATAACAGAAAAGTAGGCCGAAAGCAAAGGCCATGTGATAACAGAAAAGTAGGCCGAAAGCAAAGGCCATGTAATAAAACAGGAAAGTAGGCCGAAAGCAGAGGCCATGTAAGTAGGACCAGTACGAGACTGGATTTAAATGAAAGTACGGAATGTAAATGCGGGGGGACCAGTACGAGACTGGATTTAAATGAAAGTACAGAATGTAAATGCGGGGGACCAGTACGAGACTGGATTTAAATGAAAGTACAGAATGTAAATGCGGGGGACCAGTACGAGACTGGATTTAAATGAAAGTACAGAATGTAAATGCGGGGGACCAGTACGAGACTGGATTTAAATGAAAGTACAGAATGTAATTGCATAAGAGGAAATGGTTAGTAGTCCAATCACTCCATAAGAGGAGGCTTTGATCGACGACTCCGTGCTTTTATTATCGTCGCGGCGGGAATTACGTCTCGGCGCCGCGTCGCGACGTCGTTCCGAATTTTGCGTTGTTTTTCCGAGCTTAGTCGGTCTTTTAGCTTACTATGCATAATTTAGGGTAAGTAAATAAAATACGCGTCGAGGGGACGCCGGATTATTTTTAATGAGTTTCGCTCTTTTCCGGGCGTCTATTTTTGTTTGAAAAGGCTTATGAGGGGTCAAAACTCAAGTCCACACTCCCTACTTTTGATAGTATTTGTAAAATACCTATTTTTAGTGCCCCTAATTTTTTTGGGAATTTTGGGGGCTCAATTGGGTATTTTAATACCTAAAATACACTTTATAATGGGTTTAAAAAATAGTAAAACTCCTCCTAAAAATCTCAAAAATTTACAGGAGGTGCCCCTAAGGGTGTGGCACATTTTTCATTTAGGAATTATTTTCTGAAAAGCCCCCATTTTTCCTCAGAAAAATGGGGAAGTGGAAAACCATTTGGGGTGCGAATAGAGGCAGGGAGGGGCCAGGGGGTGCCGCACCGGGCGCGGTCCTCGATCCCCACAGCGGATCCACAGCGGATCCGCTGTGGGGGGGCGCATAATCCCACGCGGGGGCGGGAGTTAAGAAAGCGGGAGCCGCTGATCTCCCGGGGGAGATCGTGCGGCTCCCGTCGCTCCCGATGGGAGGCGGCCGCTGCCGCCGCCGGCAGCGGCCGGCAGTGGTTGGCGCCGCCCCCGGCCGGTGCGCCGGGGGCAGGCGACCAATCCGGCGGTGGTCCGGCGGCCTGGCGCCGCCGGCCATCGCCGGGGTGCCTGCAGCAAAGGCACGGGGGCGGTGGCGGCCCGCATGCCTACTGCATGCTCGCCGCCACCGCCTCCTCCGATGAGGTGAGGTGGGGGAGTGCCCCCGGCCGGTGCGCCGGGGGCCGGCGACTCCTCCGGGGGTGGTCCGGCGGCCTGGCGCCGCCGGCCACCGCCGGGGGAAGGAGGGATAGGGGCGGGCGGCAGCGGCGTGGCCTGCATGGGCCATGCAGGCCTGCTGCCGCCGCCCCTGCCGTCGAGGGGGCGTCGGCGCCGCCCCCAGTCGGTGCGCCGGGGGCCGGCGCCAACTCCGGTGGTGGCCCGGTGGCCTGGCGCCGCCGGGCCCCACCGGAAAAACGGGCAAAGAGGGGGCGGGAGGCGCGGCGCAGCCGCACCAGGCCGCGCCGGCCTGGTGCGCCGCCGCCGCTCTATGCGCAGCCCTTCCCGCCACCCCTGGTCGGGGCGCCGGGGAGGGGGCAGCCTTCCGGCGGTGGCCCGGCGGCCTGGCGCCGCCGGCCGCCGCCGTGGGAGGGAATAACTCCCTCCCAGGAAGCTCGGGGAGGAGGGAGGAGGCGCGGCTGCCGCCGGCTGTGCCTGCCGGCGGCCTGAGGGCCTCCTCCGGGAGGTAGGGAAGGGGAAGGGGGGGTGGTGTTCTACCTGGAGTGGGGGTTGGTGGCCGGCCATGGGAAAGGAGGAGGAGGTGGCGGCTGAGTTGGCTCCGGCGAGGGGGTGGCCGGCTGGGTCGGCTCCGGCGAGGGGTGGCCGGCTGGGTTGGCTCCGGCGAGGGGTGGCCGGCTGGGTTGGGGTGCTGGCAGAGAGGAGCTGAGAGGGAGAGAGGGAGGGGTGGTGTGTGGGGGGAAATGGAGGGGTTGCCCCTCCTTTTATAGGAAGGAGGGGAGCCCTCTCCCCCTCTCCCTCCCTTCCACGTGTAGGAAGGGAGGGTGGGTGGGGGGGGGAGATATTTCTCCCCCCCCCCCCCCCTCCCCTCTTTCCTCATGTGAGTGAAGGGAGGGGGAGATATTTTCTCCCCCCCCCCCTTTTTGCTTCCTCTCTCTTGCTTATTGACCTAAACAGGGGAGCCCCCCTTGGTTTGACTGGGGTCCATCTAGGTTCTTCGGGGTTGACTCCGGATTCGTGTACCCTGTAGCTTATATGTTGCATTGGGGTGGTCTGCATAGTGCCCTAATTGGTATATTCTCCACACAACCTTGTATCGAGACGCGACGAGTTCTGTCGCGCTTGTATTGTTCATTCGAGTCCAACGGAACTGACGGAAGTCAATTCGGGGTTCGTACGGTCACTATTCATAATAATGAGGTAGTGGCGCGCTACGATACCCGAAATGGTCGTTTTCTCCAAACGACCTCGGATCGAAGTGCAACGAATTCCGTTGCGCTCGTATCGTCCATACGAGTTCAACGGAACTGACGGAAGTCAATTCGGGGTTCGTACGGCCACTATTCATAATAATGAGGTAGTGGCGCGCTACGATACCCGAAATGGTCGTTTTCCCCAAACGACCTCGGATCGAAGTGCAACGAATTCCGTTGCGCTCGTATCGTCCATACGAGTTCAACGGAACTGACGGAAGTCAATTCGGGGTTCGTACGGCCACTATTCATAATAATGAGGTAGTGGCGCGCTACGATACCCGAAACGGTCGTTTTCTCCAACTCGGCCTACTTTTATTGGGCTCATTAGGGTCTAGTGGCCCAATAAAAGTCGGGATGTTACAGCACCCCCCTTGAGGGGTGCGGCCGGCCCTAGCCGCACCCCTTGGGGAGTGCGGCCCAAGCCGCACCCCCCTTGAGGGGGTGCGGCCTAGCCGCATCCCCCCGGGGTGCGGCCCAACCGCACCGCCCTTAGGGTGCGGTCAGACCTCCTCCCCGCGCTTTCTCCACAGGGGGGGGGGGGGGGGCTCGTAGGGGACCCCGCCGTATTCACGCCCCCCTCGTCGGGCGCGTCAGATCCCAATTCCCCTTTGGGGGACAACCTCCCGTTCCACCGTTCGCTCAAAACGCCTTCGCGCTCACGCGCCCTCAGTTAGCCTCCAAGCGCATTCGGAATACCTCCGCGCTTACACGCGCTCAGAACACTGCTAAGCGCGCTCAGAGTGCTTCCATGTTCGTTGCGCGCTCAGAACGCTTCTGAGCGCGCTCAGAACGCCTCCGCGCTCACGAGCGCTCAGAACGCCTCTAAGCGCGTTGAAAGCACTTCCATGTTCGTTACACGCTCGAAGCACTTTAGCGCTCATGCGCGCTCAGAACGCTTCCGAACACGTTCGGGAGCGTTCTCACTTTTTGTCTTTCAGGCGTCTCACTTTTTGTCTTTCAGGCATCTCACTTTTTGTCTTTCAGGCGTCTCACTTTTTGTCTTTCAGGCGTCTCACTTTTTGTCTTTCAGGCGTCTCACTTTTTGTCTTTCCGGCTTCTCACTTTTTGGGTTTCCGGCTTCTCACTTTTCAGGAACGGCCAGTCGCCTTTTTCACCTCCAACAGAACTGCCCGAACTGCCCGAGCCGCCCAAGCTGCCCGAAGGGCAAGGTGGTCATTTGCAAAAAATGGCGATCTGAGGGCCCCGAACGGGAGAATATGATTCGTCCACCGAGCATTTATGGAAACTGCCGACGACAAAATTACCGGGCCGCCCCAGGCCAAAGCTATAAAAGGAGCCCCAAGGCTTCATTTGAAAGGACTTGGACTTCTGGACCCGGGAGAGCTCCTTGCAGACTTTTGCGGAATTCTCCTTCGGCGCTTGAAGATCTCCTTCGTGGACTTGAAGATTCTCTTCGTCATGAAAGGCGATTCAGTTTCTCATTTTCGTTCCGGAAAGGCGACTCAGCTTCTCGCTTTCGTTCCATAAAGGCGACTCAGCTTCTCGCTTTCGTTCCGGAAAGGCGACTCAGCTTCTCGCTTTTGTTCCGGAAAGGCGACTCAGCTTCTCTCTTTCGTTCCAGAAAGGCGACTCGGCTTCTCGCTTGCGTTCCAGAAAGGCGACTCAGCTTCTCGCTTTCGTTCCAGAAAGGCGACTCAGCTTCTCGCTTTCGTTCCAGAAAGGCGACTCAGCTTCTCGCTTTCATTCCGGAAAGACGACTCAGCTTCTCCCCTTTGTTCTCCAGAATTCTCAGAAGGGAAAAAGACTTAGTTTTTCCGAGAGGTGGCCTGTCACCCTCGGAGTCCTCTCTCTCTCTCTCTCGCTGTAACGAGTGGCGGCCTGTCGCACTCAAGTTCTAACCACCAAGTTGTAACCTCCAGAAGATAGTGAAGTTTGGTCGGCACAGCTCCGGCCGCGTGGTTTTTTACCCTTTCCGGGTTTTCCATGTTAAAAAGTCCCGGTGTATTCAACGAATCTCGAATTGACTGTTTGCGCGCTTGGTTCGCTCTCGAGCTAAGGTGGTTCATTTGGACCGGTCTACCAAGAGCCCTAAGCGTTCCGCAACAGTTTGGCGCCGTCTGTGGGAACATTCCCAAAAACTCTTCGAAAGCCAACTGTTATGGCAAGAAAGAGTGCTCGCACTGCTGAAGGATCGATGCCGGAAGGACGCGTCGACCAAGCTCCCTCCCACTCGCTTATCGATGCACCTCCCGCGGAGGAGGCATTGCCGGCACCCGCAGCCGGGTTGGAGGCGCGCATGCAACCGATCGAGGAACATCAAGCTGAGATGTTGGCCCTCGTGAGGAATCTCGGGGCTCCTCAAGTTCCAATCCAGCCACCGGCTCAGAACGCACCACCGCCCCCCAGCTCTGAATCATGCCCCGGTTGGGGAGGCTGTCCAGGAAGACGAAGCCTCAGAAGGATTTTCCAATACGGCAAGTTCCGCTCACCTTGTCCCACCAGCTGGAGGCCCAGAAGCTGACCACCGCCACCACCACGGAAGGGCTGCCCCTGAGCAAGCAGTAGAAAGGGCTACGCGAGAAGAGATACGCAACATGATAGAGGAAGAGTATGCCCAAGCAGGACGACGCGCCACTCTCGCCCGCCGTCCCGCGCATCATGGCTCCCTGCTATCACCTCAGGTCTTAACCCATCCAATTCCGAATGGCTTCAAGCTTCCCAACATCGAGACATTCGATGGGACGGACGATCCGCTAGAACACGTCAATCACTTCACCACCGTCATGAGGATTTACAACGCTCCTGATCAGCTTCTCTGCCAAGTATTCCCGGCAACCTTGAAGGGACAAGCACGCACTTGGTTCCATTCTCTGCGAATTGGGGCCATCAACAGCTTCACGGAAATGGCGCAGCAGTTCGTGGATCAGTTCATTGCCAACCGCCGAATTGTCCGGGATCCCTCCCATATCTCAGGGATCCGCCAGAACGACGGAGAGACACTCAAAGACTTTTTTCCGACGCTTCACTACCGAGGCTCGACAAATCCCAGGGGTCGATCCCGAGCTCTTGCGGGGAGTCTTCCTTGGAGGACTCCGCCCAGGTGGCTTTTACTCAGCTCTCATGAGAGAAACCGTATCAAGTTACCCCGACCTCGTTCGCCGAGTTGAAGCTCAGATAGCCGCCAATGAGGCCATCGAAGCACACCGCCGGCAGTTCGAGGGGAGCTCGAAGAGGAAGAAAGAGGAGTCGCTGTCGCATACAGTTCCCAACAAGAACAACAAGCATCACGACAACCCCAACCGAGACCGAAGATCTCGCCAGCATCAGGACTACACTCCCTTGAACACCACCAGGACTAACGTTCTCCTCGCCAACCGCGATAGCAACGCGCTCCGCAGGCCCGAACCGCTTACGTCAAGCGGAAGAGACCAGACGCAATATTGCGACTTCCATCGTGGGCACGGACACAGTACCGAAAGCTGCAAGCGGTTGAAGGAAGAAATCGAGCGTCTTGTCCAACAAGGTCTCCTAGGAAGGTTTTTACTAAATCAGGTCCCGAACCAGCACGGACCTCAGGCTGACAATCTAGTAGAAGGCAACGACATACCCCGACGCGGATAAGCGAGCGGTGCTGGTCAGGGGAACTTCCCCCTAGTAGAGCGCGCACAGCCCGCGTCTCCGCTATCATCAATTTCTGTTTGTGTTTCCTCTAGTTTTTGCTTTTCGAACAGTAAGCCGCAAGATTGTACTTGTGCGCATGTATCCATTGTTTATTTAAAATTGCTATGACAGTTTTTTGGCTCTATCAGCAAGGTGAATTGTCTAAAACAAGGCAGTGAAAGTTAAGCCCACGATCTTCGATACTAACACATAGTAGCAAATTTGCCAACATGGTGAAGAGAAGAGGCCTCTCGCGAGTGGAGGATAGGCGTCAAGTACGACAATTTCAGCTAGGTCTGCCCAAAAGACCGCATTGCCTTGGCGCTGCTTGGGCGCATTGCCTCGGCGCTGCTTGGGCGCATTGCCTCGGCGCTGCTTGGGCGCATTGCCTCGGCGCTGCTTGGGCGCATTGCCTCGACGCTGCTTGGGCGCATTGCCTCGGCGCTGCTTGGGCGCATTGCCTCGGCGCTGCTTGGGCGCATAGCCTCGGCGCCGCTTGGGCGCATTGCCTCGGCGCTGCTTGGGCGCATTGCCTCGGCGCTGCTTGGGCGCGTTGCCTCGGCGCTGCTTGGGCGTGGTGCCTCGGCGCTGCTTGGGCGCGTTGCCTCGGTGCTGCTTGGGCGCGTTGCCTCGGCTCTGCTTGGGCGCGTTACCTCGGCGCTGCTTAGGCCCCTCGCCGAAGCGCTGCTTGGGAACCTCGCTTCAGCACACTGCGAGCACAGACTCGCGCAAACTGATTTTCTACTATGAAAAAGCCGCGAGCACGGACTTGCGCAAACTAATTTTCTTTTATGAAGAAGACGCGTAATCAGACTTGCGCGAACTAACCCTCTATCATATAAAAGCCGCAGGCTCAGACCCGCGCAGACCCTCCCGTTATTTTGCGAAAAAAGCCACCGAGCTACTCAGGCTTCAACGCCGAACAACAAGCTCGTCACAATCTCCAGCACAAACGCTGGGCGGCAAGCTCGCAACCCAACAAGACGAGGTAAAAATTTCTGCCACAGCTAGAGCCGAGCAACGACTTCTGGAACATCGCACAAAGGTGACAGTGATCCAAATTATCGCGAAGGAAAATCAAAAACCTCCGAACTCCTCGCGCCAAAACTCGGACTCCGAAGGTTTGGGGGGCTTATGTTATACCACCCGTAAAGGCATTGAGGTGCGTCTAAAGGAAACCCCGCTTAAGAAAGGTGAGGGCAACGGACAATGCATAATCTCTTAAGTTGAAAAGACCGAGCCCGTCATTCCCGCCGCCATCCGCCAAAGTCAAGACGCGCACGGAGCAAACCGCAGGCAACACCCCCCATCGCGGGGAAGCGGCCCGACCGCGCCCCGACTGCACCCCTCAAGGGGCGCGGCTCCAGCCGCACCCCTTGGGGGGTGCGGCCCAAGCCGCACCCCCCTTGAGGGGTGCGGCCCAGCCGCACCCCTCAAGGGGTGCGGCCCCAGCCGCACCCCTTGAGAGGTGCGGCCCGAGCCGCACCTCTCTTGAGGGGTGCGGCCCGAGCCGCACCCCCCTTGAGGGGTGCGGCCCCAGCCGCACCCCTTGGGGAGTACGACCCAAGCCGCACCCCCCTTGAGGGGTGCGGCCTAGCCGCATCCCTTGGGGAGTGCGACCCAAGTCGCCTTTTTCACCTCCAACAGAACTGCCCGAACTGCCCGAGCCGCCCAAGCTGCCCGAAGGGCAAGGTGGTCATTTGCGAAAAATGGCGATCTGAGGGCCCCGAACCGGAGAATATGATTCGTCCACCGAGCATTTATGGAAACTGTCGACGACAAAATTACCGGGCCGCCCCCGGCCAAAGCTATAAAAGGAGCCCCAATGCTTCATTTGAAAGGACTTGGACTTCTGGACCCGGGAGAGCTCCTTGCAGACTTTTGCGGAATTCTCCTTCGGCGCTTGAAGATCTCCTTCGCGGACTTGAAGATTCTCTTCGTCACGAAAGGCGATTCAGTTTCTCACTTTCGTTCCGGAAAGGCGACTCAGCTTCTCGCTTTCGTTCCAGAAAGGCGACTCAGCTTCTCGCTTTCGTTCCGGAAAGGCGACTCAGCTTCTCGCTTTTGTTCCGGAAAGGCGACTCAGCTTCTCGCTTTCGTTCCAGAAAGGCGACTCGGCTTCTCGCTTGCGTTCCAGAAAGGCGACTCAGCTTCTCGCTTTCGTTCCAGAAAGGCGACTCAGCTTCTCGCTTTCGTTCCAGAAAGGCGACTCAGCTTCTCGCTTTCGTTCCGGAAAGACGACTCAGCTTCTCCCCTTTGTTCTCCAGAATTCTCAGAAGGGAAAAAGACTTAGTTTTTCCGAGAGGTGGCCTGTCACCTTCGGAGTCCTCTCTTTCTCTCTCTCGCTGTAACGAGTGGCGGCCTGTCGCACTCGAGTTCTAACCACCAAGTTGTAACCTCCAGAAGATAGTGAAGTTTGGTCGGCACAGCTCCGGCCGCGTGGTTTTTTACCCTTTCTGGGTTTTCCATGTTAAAAAGTCCCAGTGTATTCAACGAATCTCTAATTGACTGTTTGCGCTCTTGGTTCGCTCTCGAGCTAAGGTGGTTCATTTGGACCGGTCTACCAAGAGCCCTAAGCGTTCCGCAACAAGTTTTATATTATTCATTTGCGTCACTTCAGCTTTTGGGCCGTTATAATTTCTTCCCCTCTTATAAAATATTTTCGTCCTCGAAAATGGGACACGATATAAATTTTCAAATATTATATCGCTTACTTTTCCATTCATTGAAATCTTCCCTCGTTTTCCCTTATTTCAGGTTGCTACCTTATAACGATCAACAAACCGCCATAAAAACACATAATAAAAATGTAGTGTTTCATGAAACATTTATCGCCTTTCAGTTCCTTAATCATTAAAACATTGTCTTAACGCACTTAACATGATATGCACATTGTGAGCTTTCACGTTACCTTTTTACCAACGCACATATTATCATTCATCAGTATTCTTATTCATCGCATATAACCTTTGATCGTAAACTTTTATCATATAAACTTTCCTTTAATTAGTCTTCTTTACGTCCTTTCTTTGACATATTTTCACTTGCATTTTGCAGTTTCATTTACTTCCCGTGTCGTTTTACTCATCACTCGGCATACAATTATAACTTTCATTTTTCATAGCACTATCCTTTGTGAAATACCTAAATCGTTGATTTAGATTCGTATCTCATTATCCTATTGGCCCTTTCCAATACGACCTACAATATGTCGAATGTCAGTGGACTTTCTTTTTCCGTAGCTTCACATTTTCATATTCACGTTGTTTTCATTTGCAAATTCCTTTTTAACATTTATTCTTTATCTCAACCTCAGTTTACTTTATCATTTATTTTCACATTTCTTAAAACAATTACATAGTATTGAAACGATGGGCTTGGTACACAATTTATCTTGTAATTTTATTTCATTTTCTTTATACCTGTGCGTGTAACACGTTGTTTCAAAACTTTGGTACATAAAATGAAGATAGATTTACAATGCCTATTCGTTTCATTCACCATTGCTTCTTTTTACAGTACATATCGTTTTTGTTATAACTTATATGAATTAGAGCCCGTTAATTATACACCGTTTCATTACATGTAAGCACATTCATTTACTTTACGTGTGATCTTTCGTTATTGATAAGCACCTTCCTATATCAACTACTCCATGCTTATCATATTCGTATAAGTTTGATTTGTGAAAATACTACTTTCTTTTTACACATGTAAGAATATTTCTTGGAGAAGATGGTTATCTCAAGCATTTGCTAGTGGTCTTTATGACGCAACCGGTCATATTGGACCTTCATTTTTAACGTTAATACTGAATGAAAATATAGGTTAACATTTAGTCCCTTACTAACTCTCATGATGGAATGTGTTGGGAAAACGATCTCTTGTTTCTTTTCCTTCATTTTTCTAACATTAGTTTTGTAACACCTCTTTCATATCCATATAACGTATCAAAGATTCGGCCGAAATCCAAGATATATTATATAGAGTGAAATTAAAGTGAAGTTACAACTCATTATAATCTTTACTTTGCTTATTCATTTCCTTCAATGTTACATACCCATCATCATATTCTCCTTTTATCCTTTAATTAGACTTACTATGGATATTTACGAGTGCTTGCATTGAAAACAATCGTGTCTTTTAGGATGATAAAAACCTTTTATTTGTGCATTCTTCATGGGCTATGATGCAACATAAATATAAGCCTTTTTCATTTAATCAAATCGTTTGCAATTGTTGATTATCTTATACCTTTGCTATCATGGTTCTAAGTTCATCTAGATGAAACATATATTTCATACTCGTTTGAAGCCTCACGTTAGACATCATAGATATCATCTTTTTATTGCAAACATTATTTCGTAACTCCATATTATGGGTCGAATCATTTTTCTCTAGCATATTTTACGTACTAAATGATACCACAAAAACAGAAACCATCAGTAGCTTTTCCTTCATCTACATGTACAAATATTCATTTACTTTCTAACCCTTTGGTAAACTCCTTCTAATATCCTTTGACGTCATTTGATTTGGACAGATTCCAAATTCCTAGATTTCTATGAGTGATCTTTTTACATCATATCATGTGTGCTTATTCAGTACTCACTACAACCGAACTTCTTGAAAACCTGGCTCCGATACCAAATTGTGAGGCCCCCATTTAGACCCCACATACATCTGTATCTAAGCTATGTTCATACATGTGTCTCAGGTTGAAGTAAGGCTAGTGAATACAAAATAAAGACACATAATAAAAAATGTACTTGCATACCTTGCTTACTTGTTGAAACTGTTCTGTCTTATCATAATCAGTTCTTTTGTTTTCGCGTATCCAAGTCATGTCCGTTACGTACAAAATTTGACGACGGGCTTAGTCATACAAAAAATGACTAAGTGAGGATATACCTCTTTCATTGCTATATACATTTAGAAAAAACTTACACATTTCAAAACATCATTTTCATTTACTAACCGTTTTCTGTCTCAGTAGTAACTTATGCAGCATATAACTATATGAACATGTTAGTACCAGTAAAACAGTATGAGAAGTATAGGATCATAATCATATCATGTAACAATATAACAGTAAAGCAGTGTATCCGTATAAGCAATAAATCCTTGTATCAGTATATCAGTGTAAGCAATAATTCCATGTATCAGTATGTCTACATCAGTGTATCAGTTTATCATAGTAGCAGTATATCAGTCTATCAGTATAGCATTATATCAGTGTGTACATGTATCAGTATCTATGAAAGAACATAATGACTGGGGGAACATTTCAATAATCATAAACAGTATAAGGAGCTATAGCATTCATATGAGCTACGAAACATGTAAACAATGCAAGTATCATAACTGTATCTATATCATGGAAGCAGTGCACATACATAACTTCATGTCAGTTTTCATGTCTATAAGCATTGATCCATGTACCTTTATAACTCTTTAACTCAGTATTTCCATGAATGTTTCTTTCCTTAGGATATATTAGGGGAGATTGAATTGAAATTCATTTTCATTTTTCCTTTTCTTTGGGCCCGACCCCTCTGGGTCCTGTATCCAAATCAGTACGTGCACACGCGTTTCCGCCTACGGCCAACTGACTGGGTAAACTGGCCCGACCCCTCTGGGTCCTGTATCCAAATCAGTACGTGCACACGCGTTTCTGCCTACGGCCGACTGACTTGGCAAATCATCATATTCATTTCATTCATATGCATGCACTTCAATTCGCCCGTAATATAACCTCGTGTCGACATGCTTAAATAAAGTGAGTTATTCATTTTTATAATCCCCTCAGAAATATCATTCGCCTGTTTGCCTTTTTCAAGGCCATACAATATAGCGACATTTAGTATCAGTGATATCAACTATGCATGTAACATTCAGTATAAAAAGAGTGTGTATATAAAAAGAAAGTAAAGACATAAAGCATAAATGAAACAGGTAGCTCTCACCATCAGTATTAGTGTTCATAGCATTTTCATGTCTATTTGGAGGTGTCATCCATCGCGGTATCTGTATAAGAATCATATCATGTAGGGTCATTTATATCGGGGTTGCACCTCGTTATAGCTACATCATAGAGTATTTTGATTACATCATTTGGATACTACCCAACTAGCCCTCTAATTTACATAACCATAAAAGAGGCAAGTTCAAATCAATGCTATAACTAACTTTAACCCACTGTTTTAGTCATAAATGCATTGTGTTACATAACAGCTACAGCAGCTGGTCAAGAATGAAAACAAGCTCAAAATTCCTAACAACACTATTAATTGAAAAGAGGAGCAGCAACAGCCGGTTACAATAACAAAAATCCCCCCCCCCCCCAATATGAATTTAAGTAGGGTTGGAGCCTCATCACATTAGCAGCTCCCTAAGTAAGCAATTATGAAAGGCAGTGAATGACAAAGAGTTTCTCCAGTAACAAAATTCAAAAGAGAAGTAGCCTATTAATTAGGTAAAACCCCCAAAAGCTACGACTAACCAAAGCCCCCTCTTTGCTTTCTAACCCATATCAGCATGAAGCAGAATCCCGACAACAACAGGCAGACAACTCCAATATACATTTAACAGTTCTCTATTTGCCAACTAAACTCAAAGCAACTGCCAACTATATTCAACACCATAACAACTCCTTCTGCATGAGTCGGACATCACAAACAAGGGAGTTATTCCCAGTATTTTTCTTATGTTAATACCCATATAAAAGGAAAAAATCCATCCAACCAGCTAAACTCAAAACAGGACCTATCCAGATCTAATTTAATTTGAAAACCCTAACCACCAAACTCTTAATTTCATGACTTCTGCAGTCCAGGAAGAAAGAAACAGTATAGTGGAGCTCACAGTGATTTCGAAGAAGAAAGACGTCGATCGAAGGCCTCAGCTCCTACCAACCCCGCATCAGAAGCAACAAGAACCAACCACTAGCCCTTGTCGAGCTTTTCCAGCCCAGTCGACGAGAGGAAGAAAGGTGATCGAGCAGCAAAGAGATAAACCGAGAAAGCCCTAGGCGAGAGCGGCAAGAACTGGAGAGGGCCGAGCAGTGGGTGCGGGAATTAGTGAAGAAAATGAAGCCCTTTGTTATCTTATATCGCCTCTTACCCATTCCCCACCGCCAACATCACCGCTTAAATCCTCAATTTCTCCTCTATTGGCACACCAATAGATCACCAATCATATTAGCCCATCATATACTTATTAGCACACCCATTTTACCATTATACCACATATACCATTATATAGATCACCAATATTTATACATATAGAAAGGTTCATAATCTGATAAAACATTTCGAGCGCCGCAACGCGTACTTAAATTCATGCTCAATTTTCAATGCTATGCCAAGTTGACACTGATTTATTTTTCATCATAGGGGATATATATATATATATATCATAATAAAATGAGTTTTATATTATTCATTTGTGTCACTTCAGCTTTTGGGCCGTTACACAACTGTCTTTGAAACCTGCCACCGAGTGAGCCTACGACTCTGCCAGCTAGGTGAGAGCCTGGTCAGCGGGTCTGCTCGGGGCCAACTGTCTTTGAAACCTGCCACCGAGTGAGCCTACGACCCTGCCAGCTAGATGAGAGCCTGGTTAGCGGGTCTGCTCGGGGCCAACTGCCTTTGAAACCTGCCACCGAGTGAGCCTACGGCCCTGCCAGCTAGGTGAGAGTCTGGTCAGCGAGTCTGCTCTGGGCCAACTACCTTCGAAACCTGTCACTGAGTGAGCCTACGGCCCTGCCAGCTAGATGAGAGCCTGGTCAGCGGGTCTGCTCGGGGCCAACTGCCTTTGAAACCTGCCACCGAGTGAGCCTACGGCCCTGCCAGCTAGGTGAGAGCCTGATCATCGGGTCTGCTCGGGGACAACTGCCTTTGAAACCTGCCACCGAGTGAGCCTACGGCCCTACCAGCTAGGTGAGAGCCTGGTCAGCGGGTCTGCTCGGGGCCAACCATTCGTTCTGAATATTTTTATACTTATCTTCCGAACTATCCTCCATGTTAATATTCTCACCTGGTGATGAGATTGTATAAAGTATGATTCTCCCTCACGAATGTGACATCCGCATAGACATGATTTCTTAGATGGATAATGGTGATTTTATAACATTGTTTGAGCGGAAAGATATCCTAGAAACACACTTAATAGCTTTGTGATTTAATTTCTCCATATTAGGACTATGATAATGAACAAAAGGACAACTGAAACTTCTAGGATAGACATTTGGTTGTATACTCATAGGACATTTAAAACCCAAAATTCTAGATGGAAGATCATTTGTAAGATGAGTAGTAATGATGGCTTCCCCAATATGATTTAGACACATGAAAGTAGAAAGTCAGTCTTGGAAATAATCTTTAATACCTAAACTTTGTATTTTACCACCAAAGTGACTTCAGATCATAACAATTTGTAACAATTATACCAACAAAAAATATATAGGTTTAAGGAAAATCAAAGTGACCGGTGACCCTGATGCTACTATCACTAAATGATACAAACCAACGAGCTCCACTTACATTTGAGTATTAGATGACCCCAGAATGTCTCTGAATTAAATGAAAAGGGATAAATCTTATTTTATTGTCAATAGAAAATGTAATATGTTTATACAATTGTACTTAGCATGCTCACACACAACAACAACATCACTCAAGCCTTTATCCCACTATAGCGGGGTTTGCTACATGGATCTTTTGTCACCATTGTGCCCTATCTTTAGTCATAACCTCACTAATGCTTATGTGCATCGTGTCTTGCCGTATAGTTTCATTCCAAGTCTTTATTGGTCTACCCATCCCTCGTTTATCATGCAACACCTAACTGGTGCCTATAATGGTCCCCGTTACACATGATCAAACCATCTTAGTAGAACTTCTCACATCTTCCCGTGGGTGTCAGCGCATGACCCTGGTCGTCACTTAGTTCCCCTTCTCTAGCCATGACGTTCGCTTGAGTTCTTCTGTGCTAGTCACTCTCCACGCTCACCAATGTTGAAACCGATATCTCGGTCTCTGTGGAGTTCGGGGTCCCAAAAAAGGGGTGACCGCGCACTTACTACGCTCAAGTAAATGATTTAGACACAACACTAGGAACTCGAAGTACAGATCCAAGGTCTCAGCGTGGAGGTCCCACCGCACACCCGGAAGACTAACTAACTCTTCCCCTCCCAAGCCAAAGGCTGAGCTAAGGCACCTTTGGAGGGCTCTCTTGCCAGGCCAAAATCTCAGAGCCAACCCCTTCCTCTCCATAGGTGCACCTTCCTGGATCTATGCAAAGCCTTTCTCATCCGGTCGACCAATATCGTACCCCCGCCTAACAATTTTACCATACGCAGACCAAATGGGGTTGCCAACAGCGTGACTCCGCTGTTCCGGGAGACTATCATCGGACTCTCAGGGGTTTCCAAGTAAATTTCCCTCTGGACCCCCCACTTGACTACGTTAGAAAAGATAAACAAAGAACATGCGTCACAGATTACAGGAATATGAATTCCATACTTCGGCACGCAGGTCGGCAATATAAATAAATAAGGCCTTCTCGGGCCGGCACAACCTTGGGCTTAAACCCACTATTTCCCGTTATTTCCCGCTTTGTTCCGCAACACCTGTACACCAACGTCCTGCCAAGCGGTGGCAAGCTGAACATCGATCAGCTACAACGGGCCAAAGCCTATCGACCCCAACCCTTTTTGGGGGTGGCAATATTTCGCCCCTGCAAGCAAGTAGTATGCAACTTCCTCAGAGTCTTCTCCGGGAACCCCAGAACATCACCAATCTGGATTGACATATCCGGATGGGCTTCACACAGCATGCCTAAATCCGTACTCGCGCTTCCGTACGCTAATGCAATTACAAGCGGGGATGTACACATCGACCCGTCGGAGAGCTCCCTTCCTCCACCCGTTGGTGGAGAGGGGCTTCCATGCAATCATGATAAATTAGGGCTTCACCTGTCCGAGGAGAAATTTTGTTACCCTTGAAGCGTGCTTTGGAACCATGGAGAACGTTCAAGACGGCTGCCCTCTTTGCAGATCCGGCCTCCACTCGACGCTTCGAGTCGCTAAATGACGCTCCCAGCTTACGCCGGAGTTTTCTCTTCCTCCAAGCGGCGCACACCGTCGCGACTTGCAGTCTCCCCTTGCAGCAGCCCTACAGAGAGCTCAAAAGAGAGGGAGAGGAGAGGGATCAACCTCCCTTTGCGAAAATGTGAGAGAGGCTCGGGTCCTCCTCCAGACCGACGAGAGAGAGGGAGGTGAGAGGGGCTCGGGCGGCTCCTCCTTGCTCTAGGCCGACAGGGAGAGATGGAGAAGAGAGCTCGTGGGCTGCTCCTCCTTGCTCTAGGCGGCGTCGGGAAAGGGAGAGGGAGCTCGGGACGGCCTTCCCTACTCCAGGCGACGGGAGAGAGAGGGATCGAGAGAGAGAGAGAGAGAGAGAGAGAGAAGTGAGCTCGGGCTTCCTTGCTCCAGGCCAACGGGGAGAGAGAGGAGGAAGGGAGATCGGGGGGAGGGGGGAGCTCGGGCTGCTTCACGCGAAAAGAAAGAGGGGAGGGGGGAGTCGGCTGCTCGGGTTGAGGGGGGTTAGGATTTTAGGTTTTAAAATAAAACCTAGCCAACTGCTATCTGCAGACCACTCCTCTAAATGCACACCATGACCCGCTAACCGCACCCCGATCAATGAGCCAATCACAAGACACCTCGGGTCCCAGCGATCTGGGGAGGGTCCCACCCGACGGGTACGGGGTTGTACAACAGTAGTGATGGATTAGCACTTGAAGGGAGAGAATCCAATAGCACATTGAAACTTGTATTTCCTGAATGAACTAATGATGAATAAAATTTTTTATATAGCCTGCAACGTTCAAATATCAATATCAGTAAATTAACGAAAGAAGCCAGAAGAGAAAATGTACAAATTAATAATTGCAATGCTTGACCCTTCAACATGTGCCAGAGGCAAAATGATAGGGGATAGACTGACGGTCACAGCCACCGGGGATCCATCTCTATAACTGGAGAACGACAGAGAAAGCGAGAAGAACAACAGAGAAGCCTGCAACAAGGAGTCGAAAATGGGAATGGTTGTCGCTCCTCGTCGTGGAAGAGAGGAAATAACTGTCCTCGGAGTCTCGAAGAGAAATGACTGCAACTCGCCTTCCTCTCATTGCGTTATCGAGATTATGGAACGTTCGATGGTCGTCGAAGAGGGAATTGCAGCGAGAAAGAAGCCTCTGTGAAATTTCGCGAAAATATAGACCCAGGCATGTGCCCAGGTGTGCCTCAACGTAGGTCAGCCCAGGACATGACTTTTATGCGGTCAAGTTTGTGAACTTGGATGATCAGATTAATGTGATGACGCGTGGTCCGTGGAAAATTATGGATCATTACTTAACGGTTCAGAGGTGGATGCCTCATTTTCGTCCCTCCAAGGTTGTTGTTCCTTCGACGACAGTGTGGATCCACTTTCCTGAATGCCCAAAGGAATATTTCCAGGTTGAATTGCTCTTAGAAGCGACTAAACACATCGGTATCCCCGTCAAAATTGATAATACAAAACAATGTCTTTCAAGGCACATTTCGCTCGAGTTTGTGTTGAAGTTGATTTACAGAAGCCTCTTATATCAAAAGTTTGCATTGGTTCTAATTAATGCGTTACTGGTAGAATATGAAAGCCATCATACAGTTTGTTTCCACTGCGGTGAGGTTGAGCATCGAGCTGAATTTTGTCCTTCATGTACTCATGGAGTGCTTCTACAATGGCTATTCCTACTGCACCTGAGTCGAGCATATTTGTCGCAACAATCATGCAGATGATCACGGAGCTCTTGCGTGTCACAACAGTCACATTCGACATCATTTATCAGTCACATTGGACATTGATGGGTACTCGTAACAGAGCCTCATATTTATAAGAGTGCCTAGCGGAAATATTCATAAATGGCAGCAAATATTTCCAAAGGCGACGACCGTTTCTAAAAGCGGGTCGTTTCCAAAATCTCTCCTCCCCTAATTTAGCAGGAAAAGTGAGACGCGCAAAACCGCCGCAAGCGCGACGGGGACTCCCCCTCCCATCGCGGGAGGAATTCCCGCCGCCGCGCCGCGCCCCGAAAGGGGCGCGGCCTTGGCCGCGCCCCCTTGGGGTGCGGCCAAGCCGCACCCCACGCGGGGGAGGCCAAGCCGCGCCCCTCCCGGGGCGCGGCCTTGGCCGCACCCCCTCGGGGTGCGGTCAAAACCGCACCCCCTTGGGGTGCGCCCGGGCCGCATCCCCTCTTAGGTGCGCCCTTGCCACACCCCCTCGGGGTGCGGCCGCATCACCCTCCCCTCCCTACGAGGGGTGTGGTCGCCTACCTCTCCTTCTTTCCTGACAGGGGGGCTTGCGGGAAGCCCTCACGGACGTACTTTTCGTCAGGAGAATCTCGCCCCGATTTCTCCTTTTAAGGGCGCGGCTTCCCGTTCCGCTACTCACCTAGAACACTTTGCGGCGTAACCAGGACGCCCCCGCGATTCGTCGCGCGCTTGGAGCACCTCAATGCTAGCGCGCGCTCAGAACGTTTCTGAGCGCGGCCAGGAAGTTTTCTCACTTTTTGGGGTTTCCGGCTTCTCACTTTTTGGGTTTTCAGCTTCTCACTTTTTGTCTTTCCGGCTTCTCACTTTTTGTCTTTCAGGCTTCTCGCTTTTCAGGAACGTCCTGTCGCCTTTTTCGCCTCCAACAGAATTGCCCGAACTGCCCGAGCCGCCCAAGCTGCCCGAAGGGCAAGGTGGTCATTTACGAAAAATGGCGATCCGTGTGCCCCAAACCAAAAAATATGATTCGTCCACCGAGCATTTATGGAAACTGCAAACGGCAAAATTACCGGGCCGCCCCCGGCCAAAGCTATAAAAGGAGCCCCAAGGCTTCATTTGAAAGGACCTCGACTTCTGGACCCGGGAGAGCTCCTTGCAGACTTTTGCGGAATTCTCCTTCGGTGCTTGAAGATCTCCTTCGTGGACTTGAAGATCTTCATCATCCCGGAAGGAAAAGGCGACTAGCCTTCTCACTTTCGTTCTCCAGCATTCCCGGAAGGAAAAGGCGACTAGCCTTCTCACTTTCGTTCTCCAGCATTCCCGGAAGGAAAAGGCGACTAGCCTTCTCACTTTCGTTCTCCAGCATTCCCGGAAGGAAAAGGCGACTTGCCTTCTCACTTTCGTTCTCCAGCATTCCCGGAAGGAAAAGGCGACTAGCCTTCTCACTTTCGTTCTCCAGCATTCCCGGAAGGAAAAGGCGACTAGCCTTCTCACTTTCGTTCTCCAGCAATCCCAGAAGGGAAAAAGACTTAGTTTTTCCGAGAGGTGGCCTGTCACCCTCAGAGCCCTCTCCCTCTCTCTTCAGTGTTGTAACGAGCGGCGGCCTGTCGCGCTCGAGGTATAGTTTCCAAATTGTAACCCCCGGGAGATAGTGAAGTTTGGTCGGCACAGCTCCGGCCGCGTGGTTTTTTACCCTTTCCGGGTTTTCCACATTAAAAAGTCCTTGTGTACTCAGCAAATCTCTAATTGACTGCTTGCACGCTTAGTTCGCTCACGAGCTAAGGTGGTTCAAGTGAACCGGTCTACCAAGAGCCCTAAGCGTTCCGCAACAGTTTGGCGCCGTCTGTGGGAATGGATTCCCAAATTCTAAGCAAAAAATTTCCGAGCGCTGTGCCCGCTTCGCCGGAATTCACGGAACCAGCAAGAGTGGACACCTCTCCTGAACTATCTGACGCATGCAGCTCCTCAATTCCAGAGAACCCGGTGAAAGGAGCGCTCATCGCTGCACCCATCCGACCCCTTTTGTAAGACCCTATTTTTTTTTTGCAAAAACCACCGGGTCTTAGGCCCAGAACCGCCGTTTTGCGGTGACACCTTCGCTCGGGAAGGTCGCCACTACAAAACGCCGATCCTGCCGGCCAATTCGATCACAAGAAAAGTAAGCTTAACTGAATACGCAACCAAGTCCTCATCACATATATTTAAACTATCAAAAGTTGTCCACAAATATAACTGAAGGAAAGAGAACAAGATAACAAGGGCTCCTGCCCGATACATCAAAAGCCTCACTACATAGATCACTCGCGGAAGCAAATCAACTAAATCAAACACTCACGGATCCTGTCATCTGAGCTCCTGAGCTAGACTGCCCCGCCTCCATTTGCACCGGCCTCTGGTGCTGCCCCGTCGCCGCGGTCTCCTAAAATGATAAGGTCCACCGACCGTCAGTCATAATGACTCAGCCAATTCCCCACCCCTCCCCCCAAGGCTCCTAGGCACCGTATGGGAAGGAGGAAGCGGAGGACAAACAAGGGGTAATACAAAAGCAGATGACAAGTGAGTTCTACGCTACACAGGTATTCATATATAAATAAAACATGTGATAGAAGCAGCATGGTAAATATTATTTATATAACAGTATGGAGTAAAAGTAGAGGCAGGTAAGTATTACAAAAGTAACCATTGATTTATAGGGATGCCCATACAAACCTATAGACCAAGGGGTCATTTAGCAGGGCCTATCGTATAAAAAGTCCCATACCAATTTATACGATAGGTGTCAGAGGTTAAATGTTATGATTATGCCATGTCATGCAGAGAATGTTAATATGCGGTGATCAAACAAATGCAACTCACCCACTACGACTCTATGCGCACAGAACTTTAGTTCCCCCTTTTTGGAGCTAGCAAGACTCCCATGATACTCCCGTAGTGGCAAACGGAAGCGGTGGGTTGGGCCTCGCCCACCTCTAGGTTGGTATATGCACTACCCGACCTAGACCTATCGTACGCCTCCACAAAACACGCGGAGCGTCTGCGTACTCTTACTGACTTGACCGCCAGATTTTATGGCTAAGTACAAATACCGCACTTGCCGAGCCCAAGTATCAACGTCGGTGCAACGATCGCCAACACGAAGGACCCACCACCTTATGCACATGCAAGATATCTTCCAACAACACCGAGCTACAAGCTCCCCGGGCTAACCCGCTCGTCACCAATAAACATCTCAGAAACATAAGATCACCGGACTAAACCGGCTAGACTTCTATAAGCAAATCCTCATAATAACTTTCCTGTTATAGAAAACTTAGGTGCTAAAAGACGCTAACAGGAAAAGACGATCTTTCGTCAATCCCTGGACGACCTATTCCAAGGGTGGCACCCCACCACCCTAAGACTCACCAAACCCTAATTACCCAGGGATCCTCACATAATTACAAGATTACCACTCAACCATTTACCACTCCAAACCAAAGACCACCAGTTTGACCTTTAACCCCAAAGTTGTCAAATTGCTAAACGCAGACCACCCTTAACGTTTTGATGCTCATGAAGAGAGGTACACTAAATAATCAACTCTATGACATAAGGGATTTACTGGGGGTCCATGCTACCTATTTCAGATCAAATCTAGGGTTTCATAATTTTTCCAACAATAATAATATTTTAAACAATTTTCCAAAGGGCAATTTTTCTAAGGTTTGAACTACAAGTGTACTTCTCTGACCTCCAATGCCTACTCCAATTTTTACATAAATCAAGAGTACCTAATAAACAGTAGGTATAAAATTTTAGGAAAATCCAGCAAGATTTACTATTTTTAAAAATTCCAAAACACATATATTTCCAATAACTTCCAAAGGAGGTACCCTCATATGAACTCCAATCCTTATGCAAATTTATACAGAGGTGGTTCCTACTAAAATATGCAGTCCTACAAAGTTTGACCATGTTCCAAAGAGGTTACATTTGTAATTTCAACCAAGGATATATTTGCAATTACTTCCAAAATGAACGAGAGGTACCAAAATATTAATCCATAAATTATGAGAAAATTACAGTGGTTATATATTGGTATGCAAAGACAACCAGCAAAGTTTCATGCCATTACAGAAATCTAACACCCTAAATTCAATCATCCCAAAAATTGCCAACAATATGAAATATTACAATTTAGACCTCCAAAGGTTTTCTCATGGTCTAACAGGATCTTCCAGAGATTTATAACATTAAAACTAAGTTTGTGACAGAAGATGGTAAATCATTAAGTATTGTTTCTTCCTAAAACCCCAAACCCTAATTATTTACAAATCTACCCAAGGGTTTATTACCTAGGATTGGCAACTCCAATTCCCTCCAAATTCTTACAGTAGCATTCTCTGGTCACTAAGACCACCTCCCCAAAATTTCAAGTCAAACCATTAAGGTTTGACCCCTCTTCCTTCATTAGCCTCTAATTGCACCCCATTAGGGTTTAACCTAGGGTTAGGGTCTAAACCTATCCAAATCTACCCAAACTTCTTGTGAGGGTATTATAGGGTCCATAGAGCCCAGAGGAGTCCATCTCACACCTCTCCAAGGACAAACACTCATATGTCCTTCACAAACCCTAAAGGGCCTCCTAAGGTTAAACATTAGGGTTAAAGGGCACACCAAGCCCTAACTCATCCAACATTGCTTCTTGGGGTGTCCCATACATCCCAAATCAGTGACCAAGGTCACCCCATCAATCAGTGGGAGGAAACCCTTCCACACTCCAAAATTAGCTTAAGTGCACTTTTTGCCCTAAACAAAACCCTTAAGCAATTATGCCCAAGGGAACTCCCTACCTTGCCCAAGCCCAAACTACTCACTATACTGATCAGTGGTCAGTGAAAGATCACCCAAGATCCTACCAATACTTGGTGAGGAGTGAGGTTCTATTAGGTTCCTATTTGGGGTGCAAATAGCATTTAGCCCCTTTTTTATTTACTAGGGCAAAACTCCTCCAATGGCCACCAAACTTGGACCAAAGGTGGGCATGGGGAAGGGTGAGGTGCACCCCAAAAATGAAGCCAAAAGATCTTGTGGAAGAGTGGGGGCACTCACCCAAAGTTTTGCCTAAACCTAGGGAGCCTAAGGTGGTCTTGGTGAAATACCCTACCAAATCAACTCCATAAATCATGAGATTTTAACCAAGGCCTATACTTACTCCTTAGGACCACCCATCCAAGTTTGGAAGGGTTTTGAGGGGTTTAGAGCACCTAATTAGGTTACACAAGGATTAATAAACTTCCCCAAAAATCATGGGGAAAAGTTCTCCAAACAATATGATTTTTGGACATAACCTAGGTATGCATAAGAGTAGCCTACACCCCAAATATCAAGTCATTTGGAGTTCTATAATGGTGTGGGCATCAAAAATAAGCTCTGAATAGCCTTAAGGACAGCCCCCACTAAAATGAGTGCTGAGCCCTAACCAGGACTCCAAATTGAGTGATCTCAATTTTGGATTAAACTAGACATCAAGGGCTACATTTTCTATGTTGACCACTTTTTCTGTAACAGCCACTAACTATTTTTACCAGAATTAATAAGGGACTGCATTCTTAATCACAGAATTAGGAAATAACACTAAGGAGGCGCACGAATCTCAAAGCAGATCTAACAACGCCTGGTTATCGTCCCCAGTGAATCAGCGGCTGAGATCTACCGCGCCTGGGCCGCCTTGTTTGGTGATTTCCCGGCCACCTGAGCGCCGCCCCGGCCGACCAATGCCACCACCACCTCCGTTGAGGTGGGGGCCGGCGATGAGCGGTGTTTGATCGGCCGGAGGTGGCCGGAATCGTGGTCTGGGGGAGGAAGCCCAACCCGATCGACGGGAGGCAAGGCTGGCTTGATTCCCGGCCAATTGGCCACGGATCGAGCCGCCGGCGATTGGGATCTATTCCTTAGGGTTCAGGGAGGAGAATAGGACCTGTTGATGAGCTTGCCGGCGGTTTGCCCTCGAGTACACCATGGGAGCTTGGGTCGGTTGCGATGCCATGCCGATTTATACCTCCAGCACACGAAATCCTCAGGGAACTTGGGGGTTTCTCTCCTCTCTGGCTTCTGAAGGTGATGGGGGGTTCGAATGGGGGTGATGGTGGCTTTAACCCCCATTGCCATTAATGGCCTCTTCGAATTCCTCCAATGTCGGCCCCCATTCATCTCCCCTGCTTCAATCTTCCTTGGAAACTGCTGGAAACTCCTCTTAATCGGCTGAGGAGTTGAATGGGAGAGTTAATTAGGGAGGCCAACGGGTGAATCCTCTTAATGGCCATGAATGGCCTCTTTCTCTCACCTCAAAAATGGGGAAACCTCCATTTCCTCTCTCCTAATCACCATGGCCGGTTTCTATACTCTCTCCTGAGTTTAATGATGGTCTACATGGGCTGGTTGACCAACCAAATGAGTTAGCCCAATGGGATTGGGTTAGGTTTGAGAGATTTGACCTAAATTGGGCAATTTTGACTTTTGGTCAAATTGGCCAATTGGGTGACCCTAGGATGGGTCTTTTGGGTTCATTAGGTTCCAAATTAAGTTTAGAAGCTAATGGTGGGGTCAATTTGGTCATATGGTTCTTGGTTGACCCAATCTAAGCTGATTTGACCAAAATAGGCTAAATTGACTTTGGTCAAATTGAGCCCTAGGGTTGACTTGGTCATGGGGCTTTTTGGTCTACTAGGTCCCCTATGATATGATAACCCTATAGGTAAGGTCAATTTAATATGGTGAAGGTCAATTGGGGTACTTTGTGAAGAAATGCCATTTTGACCTAAAAAGGGCATTTTGGTCAATTTGCACCCCTGGGGGTCCCATGATGGGGCTTTTGGGTCCATTATGTCTCTTATGGTATTCTAGACCTAGGAGTGTGATCAATTTGACATGGTGAGGGTTGATTGGCTCTAAATAGGCTACCTTGACCAATTTGGGGGGTTTATGTTGACTTTGGTCAAATTGGTCTCTTAGGTTGACCCTAATGGGACCTTGGTGCCCTCAGGGGACCCCTAAAGGGTTAGGAACACTATGGTGGGGGTCCAAAGGTCAAGTTGAGGCCCTAAAGTCCAACCCTAAGCTTGGTAAATGGAAATTGCTATTTGCAGACCAAGGTGGTTTCCTCCTCCTTTCCTAAGCTCTCAAGATGAAAAGGCTCTTCCTATGGTTTTTTCATGACCTAGTCATGACAAAACCAACTTAGGGGTCTAGCAGTTTGGGGGATGTTACAAATCCCAATACATAAAAATAAAAATTTCATCCTCGAAATTCAGACAAGCCTATGGGGTTTCTACTAAAGGAAAGACTGTAACATCCCAGAAAAAGTAAACTGTACCTGTCTTAAAAAGCTGCGGATATTTTTGCTGCATCAAGTCCAGTGGCTCCCAAGTATGTTCTTCCTGTCCATGATTCCTCCACAGGACCTTGACCAGCAGAACCTTCTTGCGCCGCAAGACTCGTAGCTCTGTGTCGTCTATCCGAACCGGCTCCAAGTGAATCGATCGATCTGTAGCTACTGGCCCCTCTGAAGTAGACACCTGCTGCTCAGGCCGAAGTAAAGCCTTCCTAAGTGAAGAGACGTGGAATACGTCATGCAGTCCCTCCAAATCCGGCGGTAGCTCCAGTCTGTAAGCCAAGGGGCCGATCCGCTCCAGGATCCTATAGGGTCCCATAAACCTCGGACTGAGCTTCTTCCGCCCGCGAACCCTCGAGACTCCGTGCATCGGACGTATCTTCAAGAAAACCCGGTCTCCCACCTGGAACTCCACCATATGATGACGCGCATCATAATACTTGGCCTGCCTGCTCTGGGCCTCCAGCATCCTATCCCGAATCAACCTCACCTAGGCCTCTGTATCCTCCACGAACTCTGAGCCAAGAGCCTTGGGATCCTCATCCTGAATCCATGATAACGGTGTCCTGCACCTCCGACCATATAATGCCTCGTATGGTGCTCTGCCTATACTATCCTGGTGACTGTTGTTATACGAGAACTCGACTAACGGCAACAGCCTCTCCCATGCCTCCCCGCGGTCTAGAATGCAAAGACGCAAAAGATCCTCCAAGGTCCGATTGGTGCGCTCCGTTTGCTCGTCTGTCTGGGGGTGAAAAGCTGTACTGAAGGTCAACCGGGTGCCTAGATAGGCCTGCACCGCTCTCCACTCCCTTGACGTAAAACGTCCATCTCGGTCAGATACTATCGTCCTTGGCACACCATGATATCGGATGAACTGCTCCACAAACTTCCGTACCAAAATCCTGACTGAATCATCCTTCCTGATCGGAATGAACCTGACCACCTTCGTCAACCTATCGACGATCACCCAAATCGAGTCATTCCCCGCACGAGATCGGGGAAGACCATGAATAAAATCCATCGCTATATCATCGAACTTCCACTCCGGCACTGGGAGTGGCTGTAACAATCCTGCGGGGTTCCGACACTCCGCCTTCACAAGCTGGCAGGTCTCGCAGTGGGTCACAAAATAAACGATGTCTCTTTTCATACCCGGCCAGTACATGGTCCTCTTCAGATCTGCCGTCATCTTGGTAATACCCGGGTGCACTGAATACTTACTGCAGTGAGCCTCTGCCATAATAACCTCCCGGATCTGATATCCTGCCGGTACATACACTCGACCTTTAAAACTCAACAGGTCGTCCTTCATCGAATAATCTTCAGCTGAGCCTGCCTCCAAGGCTCTGAATATCGGCTCCAGCTTGGCATCCTGTCTCTGCCATTCCCTGATGCAGTCTCGAATGTCATAAGTGGCACCAGTCGCCGCTAGGTACTCCTCGTATAGCTCCGGATCATCTTCAGATACTAGGGAGATCTGCATATCTTCGAACATCTGTACCAACTCCATGACCATCAGCTTAGGCTCTGCTCCTGACGTAGTAGCTCTCCTGCTCAGTGCGTCCGCTACTACATTCGCCTTCCCTGGGTGGTAATGCATCGTATACTGGTAGTCTGATAAGAACTCCACCCATCGCCTCTGTCGGATATTCAACTCCTTCTGCGTATCTACATACTTCAGATTTTTGTGATCTGAGAATATGTCGCAGTGGACACCATAGAGGTAGTGTCGCCAGATCTTAAGAGCGAATACGACTGCTCCCATCTCCAAATCATGCACTGGGTAATTCCGCTCATGGTCCTTCAACTGGCGGGAGGCATAAGCTATCACATGCCCGTTCTGCATCAGAACGGCACCCATCCCCTGATAAGACGCATCCGTATACACTTGAAATCCTTCTTTCCCCGACGGGAGGGCAAGGATAGGGGCTGAAGTAAGCCGACCCTTCAGCTCCTGGAAAGTTGTCTCGCACTGCGGCGTCCAAGTAAAAACAACATCCTTTCTTGTCAGAGAGGTAAGCGGGAGGGCTATCTGAGAAAACCCCTGAACGAACTTCCGGTAGTAGCCGGCAAGTCCCAAGAAACTCCTTACGTCGGTGGCCGTCTTCAGCGGCGGCCAGTCTCGTACTGCCTGAACCTTTGCTGGATCTACTGCCAAGCCTGCTCCACTGATGATGTGGCCCAGGAAGGCCACCTCCTTCAACCAGAACTGACATTTGCTGAACTTTGCATACAACCGATGCTCCCACAGTTTCCCCAAGGTTAGTGCCAAATGTCGTGCATGCTCCTCCTCCGTCCTCGAGTAGATGAGGATGTCGTCGATGAACACTATGACAAAGATGTCAAGGTAAGGTTCAAACACCCGGTTCATCAAGCTCATAAATGCTGAAGGTGCATTTGTGAGCCCGAACGACATCACAGTGAACTCATACAATCAGTACCGGCTGCTGAAAGCCGTCTTCGGGATGTCCTCCTCTTGGATCCTCAGCTGATAATATCCTAATCTCAAATCCAGCTTCGAGAAGCAGTGGGCTCCCTCTAGCTGGTCAAAGAGCTCGTCTATCCTTGGCAGAGGATACGTGTTCTGCACCGTCAGCCCATTCAGTGCTCTGTAATCGATGCACAATCTGAGCGTCCCATCCTTCTTCTTTACGAATAACACCGGAGCTCCCCAAGGTGAGAAACTCGGCCTAACAAACCCTGCTTCCACCAGCTCCTGCACCTGGCTCCGAAACGCTACCAACTCCTTCGGGGCCATCCGGTAAGGAGCTTTGGACACCGGCTTGGCCCCTGGCACCAGCTGAATCTGAAAATCCTTCTCGCGGTGCGGTGGTAGCCCAGGAAGCTTCTCCGGAAAAACATCAGCAAAATCTCGCACTACCGGGATATTTGGCACTGAGTCCTTGACTTCAGTCGCCTCAAAGAGCACCTGATAAACCTCGTCTCCCTGCAGGTGGGCCTTGACGGCCTGAATGGACGATAAAAAGAGACGAGAGGTAGGTTGAGTACCTTCGAAAGTCACAACACCATCTCTGTGCTCTAGCACGATCCGCCTTGCAGGGCAGTCAATCCTTGCCTGGTTCTCATACAACCAACTCATGCCCAGGATCAGGTCGTAATCCCTCATCTTTAGCACAGTTATCGGGGCCTCGAACAGTCTTCCTCCAATCTCCAGACTCATTATGCACGATAAATTTGTTAAGACCTCCGATCCGTCCGGAAATCGCACCCTCCTATAGTTGCTTTTGAAGTGCTTGGCTTGGTCTAGGTCTTCGATAAACTTGGCCGAGACGAACGAGTGCGAGGCACCCGTATCGAACAAGGTAAAAGCAGGTTTGCCAAAAATGGAAACTAAACCTGAAGGGTTTGATGATTGGTTCAATGCTAAGGTAAAGCTAAAACTTATAAGACATTAACAATTTAAAAGAAAATACGACAAGTACCTGCGATGACCCTTGCTGGGTCCCGGGGTCTGGCCAAATCTAGGGCATAAGCCTGCTCCCTGTAGTGTCTCCGATCGTCACCCTGAAATCCACGGCCTCGACCACGTCCTCGGCCCCCGAGATGCTGACCCCGAGGTGCTGCCTGAGGTGCTGGTGGAGCATTCCTCTGGGGGCAGTTTCTCTTGATGTGGCCGACCTGATGGCAGTGAAAGCACTCCGGAGGTGGCCCACCTCCTCCAATCCTTGGCATCTCCCTCATCTGCAGAGGCTGAGGAGCCAATACTACCGGCTCCCTTTGTTCCTGCCTCTCCCCCTGACGGGGTCGGACCTCCGTCCTTCCTTCTCCAGCGTCTCGGCCTCTCGGCTGATCTCTTCTGCCACTTCTTCCCTGATCCTCTATGGGTCTCTTCCTCCCACGAACAACTTGCTGGTCTCCCTCCAGCTTCTTCGCCATCTCCAGGATCTTTGTCATGCTACCGTCGGAGAAGAAAAGGAGGGCTTGCCTCATCTCATCACGGAGGCCCTTATAGAATCTCTTTGCATATCCCGCATCATCCAGCTGGTAAGATACCGCAAACCGGGACAGGTGGGTGAACTCCTGGTGGTACTCCAACACTGATCTATTCCCCTGCCGCAACTGCAGAAACCTATCTTCCAAATCATCTCTTGCCGACTGCGGCACAAAATGCTCCAGCAGCGCCGCCTTGAAATCATCCCAAGCAACATCTGCTGCCTCCAATCCCGGATAAGCTGTAGCCAGGAACCTCTTCCACCACCTCTTAGCATGGGATTCCAGGCATGAAACCACCAATGACACCTCCATCTCCACCGGGCACTGGATTCCCGTCAGCATCTCTTGCATAATATCCACCCACTCCTCAGTTCTTGCAGCAGTCTCCGTCCCAATGTAAGCTGGTGGGGAGAGGCCCCGAAAGATGCTCAGCCAGTTGGCCCCGGGGTTCTGCTGAGGAGCCGGTGCCTGCTGTGCTCTGAACGTCTCCAAAATGGCAGTCAGAGTCTGCCCCAACTCCGTTTGCTGGAACGGGGTAGGAGCCGGTGGTGGTGGAACGACGTTCGGAGTCGGCGGGACTCCATGCTGCGGTGAAGGTTCCGTTGCCGGCTACACAAAAAAAATTGCACTTATAAGGGACTTAGCTAAAGGGAAGAAAAAATTCAGTTATAAGTGGACTTTTACATGTGATTTTCCTTATGGGCACACCATTGCTTCCGCTGCTAGTTTGTCCGCAAACTAAGCTCGCGCGGGGTGGCCCAGGGTTTGTGGACTTCTTTTCTTTGGATCGATGTTTGCTCTGATACCACTTGTAAGACCCCTTTTTTTTTGCAAAAACCACCGGGTCTTAGGCCCAGAACCGCCGTTTTGCGGTGACACCTTCGCTCGGGAAGGTCGCCACTACAAAACGCCGATCCTGCCGGTCAATTCGATCACAAGAAAAGTAAGCTTAACTGAATAAGCAACCAAGTCCTCATCACATATATTTAAACTATCAAAAGTTGTCCACAAATATAACTGAAGGAAAGAGAACAAGATAACAAGGGCTCCTGCCCGATACATCAAAAGCCTCACTACATAGATCACTCGCGGAAGCAAATCAACTAAATCAAACACTCACGGATCCTGTCATCTGAGCTCCTGAGCTAGACTGCCCCGCCTCCATTTGCACCGGCCTCTGGTGCTGCCCCGTCGCCGCGGTCTCCTAAAATGATAAGGTCCACCGACCGTCAGTCATAATGACTCAGCCAATTCCCCACCCCTCCCCCCAAGGCTCCTAGGCACCGTATGGGAAGGAGGAAGCGGAGGACAAACAAGGGGTAATACAAAAGCAAATGACAAGTGAGTTCTACGCTACACATGTATTCATATATAAATAAAACATGTGATAGAAGCAGCATGGTACATATTATTTATATAACAGTATGGAGTAAAAGTAGAGGCAGGTAAGTATTACAAAAGTAACCATTGATTTATAGGGATGCACATACAAACCTATAGACCAAGGGGTCGTTTAGCAGGGCCTATCGTATAAAAAGTCCCATACCAATTTATACGATAGGTGTCAGAGGTTAAATGTTATGATTATGCCATGTCATGCAGAGAATGTTAATATGCGGTGATCAAACAAATGCAACTCACCCACTACGACTCTATGCTCACAGACCTTTAGTTCCCCCCTTTTGGAGCTAGCAAGACTCCCAGGATACTCCCGTAGTGGAAAACGGAAGCGGTGGGTTGGGCCTCGCCCACCTCTAGGTTGGTATATGCACTACCCGACCTAGACCTATCGTACGCCTCCACAAAACCCGCGGAGCGTCTGCGTACTCTTACTGACTGGACCGCCAGATTTTATGGCTAAGTACAAATACCGCACTTGCCGAGTCCAAGTATCAACGTCGGTGCAACGATCGCCAACACGAAGGACCCACCACCTTATGCACATGCAAGATATCTTCCAACAACACCGAGCTACAAGCTCCCCGGGCTAACCCGCCCGTCACCAATAAACATCTCAGAAACATAAGATCACCGGACTAAACCGGCTAGACTTCTATAAGAAAATCCTCATAATAACTTTCCTGTTATAGAAAACTTAGGCTTCATTTGGTTCGGCGGTGGCGGATGCAACCGGCGGGTCCAAACGGAGCATTGGAACCGGAGGGAGGGAGGTGGGGTTGGAAACGCTCCATTTAGACTCCTTTTCCTCTATCCGGCGGGTGCAAACGGAGCAAACGCCGCCGGCGCCCGTTTGTTTACCCGCCGTCCGGTGTCGTTTGCTCCAAACGGAGGAGGCGAAACGCCCAAACAAACGAAGCCTTAGGTGCTAAAAGACGCTAACAGGAAAAGACGATCTTTCGTCAATCCCTGGACGACCTATTCCAAGGGTGGCACCCCACCACCCTAAGACTCACCAAACCCTAATTACCCAGGGATCCTCACATAATTACAAGATTACCACTCAACCATTTACCACTCCAAACCAAAGACCACCAGTTTGACCTTTAACCCCAAAGTTGTCAAATTGCTAAACGCAGACCACCCTTAACGTTTTGATGCTCATGAAGAGAGGTACATTAAATAATCAACTCTATGACATAAGGGATTTACTGGGGGTCCATGCTACCTATTTCAGATCAAATCTAGGGTTTCATAATTTTTCCAACAATAATAATATTTTAAACAATTTTCCAAAGGGCAATTTTTCTAAGGTTTGAACTACAAGTGTACTTTTCTAACATCCAATGCCTTCTCCAATTTTTACATAAATCAAGAGTACCTAATAAACAGTAGGTATAAAATTTTAGGAAAATCTAGCAAGATTTACTATTTTTAAAAATTCCAAAACACATATATTTCCAATAAATTCCAAAGGAGGTAACCTCATATGAACTCCAATCCTTATGCAAATTTATACAGAGGTGGTTCCTACTAAAATATTCAGTCCTACAAAGTTTGACCATGTTCCAAAGAGGTTACATTTGTAATTTCAACCAAGGATATATTTGCAATTACTTCCAAAATGAACTAGAGGTACCAAAAATATTAATCCATAAATTATGAGACAATTACAGTGGTTATATATTGGTATGAAAAGACAACCAGCAAAGTTTCATGCCATTACAGAAATCTAACACCCTAAATTCAATCATCCCAAAAATTGCCAACAATATGAAATATTACAATTTGGACCTCCAAAAGTTTTCTCATAGCCTAACAGGATCTTCCAGAGATTTATAACATTAAAACTAAGTTTGTGACATAAGATGGTAAATCATTAAGTATTATTTCTTCCTAAAACCCCAAACCCTAATTATTTACAAATCTACCCAAGGGTTTATTACCTAGGATTGGCAACTCCAATTCCCTCCAAATTCTCACAGTAGCATTCTCTGGTCACTAAGACCACCTCCCCAAAATTTCAAGTCAAACCATTAAGGTTTGACCCCTCTTCCTTCATTAGCCTCTAATTGCACCCCATTAGGGTTTAACCTAGGGTTAGGATCTAAACCTATCCAAATCCACCCAAACATCTTGTGAGGGTATTATAGGGTCCATAGAGCCCAGAGGAGTCCATCTCACACCTCTCCAAGGACAAACACTCCTATGTCCTTCACAAACCCTAAAGGGCCTCCTAAGGTTAAACATTAGGGTTAAAGGGCACACCAAGCCCTAACTCATCCAACATTGCCTCTTGGGGTGTCCCATACATCCCAAATCAGTGACCAAGGTCACCCCATCAATCAGTGGGAGGAAACCCCTCCACACTCCAAAATTAGCTTAAGTGCACTTTTTGCCCTAAACAAAACCCTTAAGCAATTATGCCCAAGGGAACTCCCTACCTTGCCCAAGCCCAAACTACTCACTATACTGATCAGGGGTCCGTGAAAGATCACCCAAGATCCTACCAATACTTGGTGAGGAGTGGGGTTCTATTAGGTACCTATTTGGGGTGCAAATAGCATTTAGCCCCTTTTTGATTTACTAGGGCAAAACTCCTCCAATGGCCACCAAACTTGGACCAAAGGTGGGCATGGGGAAGGGTGAGGTGCACCCCAAAAATGAAGCCAAAAGACCTTGTGGAAGAGTGGGGGCACTCACCCAAAGTTTTGCCTAAACCTAGGGAGCCTAAGGTGGTCTTGGTGAAATACCCTACCAAATCAACTCCATAAATCATGAGATTTTAACCAGGGCCTATACTTACTCCCTAGGACCACCCATCCAAGTTTGGAAGGGTTTTGAGGGGTTTAGAGCACCTAATTAGGTTACACAAGGATTAATAAACTTACCCAAAAATCATGGGGAAAAGTTCTCCAAACAATATGATTTTTGGACATAACCTAGGTATGCATAAGTGTAGCCTACACCCCAAATATCAAGTCATTTGGAGTTCTATAATGGCGTGGGCATCAAAAATAAGCTCTGAATAGCCTTAAGGACAGCCCCCACTAAAATGAGTGCTGAGCCCTAAACAGGACTCCAAATTGAGTGATCTCAATTTTGGATTAAACTAGACATCAAGGGCTACATTTTCTATGTTGACCACTTTTTCTGTAACAGCCTCTAACTATTTTTACCAGAATTAATAAGGGACTGCATGTTTAATCACATAATTAGGAAATAACACTAAGGAGGCGCACGAATCTCAAAGCAGATCTAACAGCGCCTGGTTATCGTCCCCAGTGAATCAGCGGCTGAGATCTATCGCGCCTGGGCCACCTTGTTTGGTGATTTCCCGGCCACCTGAGCGCCGCCCCGGCCGACCAACGCCACCACCACCTCCGTTGAGGTGGGGGCCGGCGATGAGCGGTGTTTGATCGGCCGGAGGTGGACGGAATCGTGGTCTGGGGGAGGAAGCCCAACCCGATCGACGGGAGGCAAGGCTGGCTTGATTCCCGGCCAATTGGCCACGGATCGAGCCGCCGGCGATTGGGATCTATTCCTTAGGGTTCAGGGAGGAGAATAGGACCTGTTGATGAGCTTGCCGACGGTTTGCCCTCGAGTACACCATGGGAGCTTGGGTCGGTTGCGATGCCATGCTGATTTCTACCTCCAGCACACGAAATCCTCAGGGAAATTGGGGGTTTCTCTCCTCTCTGGCTTCTGAAGGTGATGGGGGGTTCGAATGGGGGTGATGGTGGCTTTAACCCCCATTGCCATTAATGGCCTCTTCGAATTCCTCCAATGCCGGCCCCCATTCATCTCCCCTACTTCAATCTTCCTTGGAAACTACTGGAAACTCCTCTTAATCGGCTGAGGAGTTGAATGGGAGAGTTAATTAGGGAGGCCAAGGGGTGAATCCTCTTAATGGCCATGAATGACCTCTTTCTCTCACCTCAAAAATGGGGAAACCTCCATTTCCTCTCTCCTAATCACCATGGCCGGTTTCTATACTCTCTCCTGAGTTTAATGATGGTCTACATGGGCTGGTTGACCAACCAAATGAGTTAGCCCAATGGGATTGGGTTAGGTTTGAGAGATTTGACCTAAATTGGGCAATTTTGACTTTTGGTCAAATTGGCCAATTGGGTGACCCTAGGATGGGGCTTTGGGGTTCATTAGGTTCCAAATTAAGTTTAGAAGCTAATGGTGGGGTCAATTTGGTCATATGGTTCTTGGTTGACCCAATCTAAGCTGATTTGACCAAAATAGGCTAAATTGACTTTGGTCAAATTGAGCCCTAGGGTTGACTTGGTCATGGGGCTTTTTGGTCTACTAGGTCCCCTATGATATGATAACTCTATGGGTAAGGTCAATTTAATATGGTGAAGGTCAATTGGGGTACTTTGTGAAGAAATGCCATTTTGACCTAAAAAGGGCATTTTGGTCAATTTGCACCCATGGGGGTCCCATGATGGGGCTTTTGGGTCCATTAGGTCTCTTATGGTATTCTAGACCTAGGAGTGTGATCAATTTGACATGGTGAGGGTTGATTGGCTCTAAATAGGCTACCTTGACCAATTTGGGGGTTTAGGTTGACTTTGGTCAAATTGGTCTCTTAGGTTGACCCTAATGGGACCTTGGTGCCCTCAGGGGACCCCTAAAGGGTTAGGAACACTATGGTGGGGTCCAAAGGTCAAGTTGAGGCCCTAAAGTCCAACCCTAAGCTTGGTAAATGGAAATTGCAATTTGCAGACCAAGGTGGTTTCCTCCTCCTTTCCTAAGCTCTCAAGATGAAAAGGCTCTTCCTATGGTTTTGTCATGACCTAGTCATGACAAAACCAACTTAGGGGTCTAGCAGTTTGGGGGATGTTACACCTTTGGCCTGGATCGACTAGCAAACCGGCCCCTCCCACAGGAGGGCAGGCTCCGAACGATGACAAATATCAACAAAGGCGATCCCCCCTGTCAAAGACAATTTTAGCATACCCAATTCCGTCATGGCTAAAGCTCCCGCACTGTAAGGAGTTCCACGGAGTAGGAGACCCGTACGATCACATTAATCACTTCTTTATGACGATGCGGACATTCGGACTTCCCGATCAGATCAGTTGCAAGATCTTCCCCAAGATACTGCGCGGAGACGCCCTCCGCTGGTATCAAGCCCTGCCGAACGGAGCGATACACAACTTCACCGAGTTGTCCCAACTGTTCGTCGAACAGCACGAGGCACACTCGACGAAGATTCAAGAAGAGGAAAAGCCCGGTACGGGTAAACCACCCCTCCTAGGGGAGGAGGAGCGGAACGAGCAGTCAGAGAAAATCGGCACAAATTTTCACCAAGAGCGCCCCTGCGCATGGATGGACTTCACCTTAGACGCAAGCATAGGGAGTCCCCCCTGTGAGCTGAGGAAAGCATTGATAACTCACCGTATCTCCTTCAACATTCTATTCCTGGCAGCAATAGTTCGGCTCAAGCTCCTAAGTGGGAACCTCAAGCTTAGGGCCAGCGAAGCAGAGCTCCCAGATGGAACTACGGTACCCACCGTAGGAATCATCACCCTCCCCGTCCAAGTGGGGGCGCACGCGGAACCGGTCCAGTACGATGTACAGTTCGTCATCGCCAAAGCAGACTCCCCCTACGACGCGATATTCGGGAGCCTCCTACTGGATGTCGTGGACCACGACGTTTTCATGTCCGGACGCATGGCCAGCAAAGGGAGTATCCTCAGGAGCGCGATGCATGGTTTCAACACACCCGCCTCCAGGCTCCCTTGGATCAACAGCAACCCGTCGCCAAAGCCAACGTCCGAGAAGCAGGGTGCACGGAAAGGCCACACGGCTCCTGCAATGATTGGAAAAACCAAACTCTAGGCGCTAACAGATCCGCCGTCCTTCGATACAAGTCGCAAGAGAAAGGGACAGCAACGACAGCTCTAGAAGGCCAAACCACCCATCCAGAACCAAGCAGGCCGCCCCCGAGGGCTCGCAAATCAAAATTCCCGGATCTTCACCCCGTTAAATGCCCCTCGCGAGCATATACTGTCCACTATCTACAACAGCAAAGCCATCAACTGGCCTAGGGCGCTCTCCCGGAATAGAGGAGACCAATCCCAGTTCTGTAACTTTCACAGAGGATGGGGACATCAAACAGAACACTGCGCCAGGTTGAAAGAAGAAATCGAACGCATTGTCCAGTCAGGGCGCCTCGAGGCCTTCCGCGAAGAAGCGCAGAGGGATGTCACTTAGGGTCAGTCACCGGGCCACCGCCGCCCACCGCGCCGGACGACCAAGCAAGCTCGGACAAGAGCAGCACAAAGGGAGTTTGAGATTACCTTCTCCCTCAACAAACTTGTATCAGAAACTTATTAGCCCAAAAGCCGCAAGACTGCACTTGCGCATGTATCAATGTTCAGTTTCTAATCATATTTTATCTATCCAAAACCATTCTGCTACAGGAACACACTTCAGGGCCCTGCCCTGGGGACTTTGCACCGCCGTCGATTGAAGGTTCGCCCTTCTCCTCCGCCGTCGAGTCCTGGTGTCGTGGGGGCCTGCCCCCCCTGCGTTCACCCTTGGTTTGAATACACCAGCTATTCACCAGCCACTTCGGGGCCCTGCCCTGGGGACTTTGCACCGCCGTCGATTGAAGGTTCGCCCTTCTCCTCCGCCGTCGAGTCCCGGTGTCGTGGGGGCTTGCCCCCCCTGCGTACACCCTCGGTTTGAATACACCAGCTATTCACCGGCCACTTCGGGGCCCTGCCTGAGGACTTTGCACCGCCGTCGATTGAAGGTTCGTGATAGCTAAAATTTAGGATGTAAATAATATTCTCCAAATTCTACGAACTATAGGCAAGAGCACCTATCGGTCATAGCATAGGATATTTAAAACAAATAAATATCAAGTGTCGTATTCCACGGGTCTGTTGATTACTTCTACTCACGCAAATTAATATCATTTTATCGAAAGTAAAATAGAGTTTTGAAAATAATTAGAAGAAAAGAAACATTTGATCGGGAATCATTCTTAAGTGAAATGTTTTGTAAATCTAGAATTCAAAAGAAATCGATTTAGACAAACTTGACCGTGGAGGTTCCCAAAATATGATAGAACCTCTCTCGAGAGAACTACCACCTAACCTTAGGTTGATCGATTAAGACCCCTCGGCCAGTCGAAACCCCTAAGCTTGCTTTATGCGGTGAGCCCCACTATTGGATTTGACTCCAATCCGGAAGATTTGCGTCACCCTCTCTCGAGGAATGCATACAACTCTTTTTACCGATGAGCGATCTACCCGTATTTACGGATCTCTCGATACACTAAAATACGGATCAAACTTGATTATCATACCCTAGAAATATGAAACCAAAAATTGCAAATCAACGGTAAATCTTAGTTTTCCAAACTAAACTATGAATAAGAGATTTTGAAAAGATAAAAGCTTAAGAATTCATCCGACCAAATACTATGAAAATTAACAAAACATAATTGAGAAGAAAGTTATTTTTATTTCTAAGTAAAGAAAAGTACAATTGCATGTAAAGTAGATCTAAGCTAGGAATTAAAAAAAGACAAGACATAAAATAAAGTTACACTAAGAAAAATGCAGAAAAACTATACTAGAAACGATCCAAACTAAGCATGGCCTGGATGCCCATCACTTTGGCAGCAGCTGGCTTTTATAGGCAGAAAATTGCTGAGTCACGCCCTTGGTCACGCCCGTGACCAAGGGCGTGTAAGCTGCGTAATTGCGTCTTGAAAGCCCGGGAACGTTGGGGAAGAAAAACCGCCAAAATTGATCATCTCGACGGGTCACGGCCTAGGTCACGCCCGTGACCTAGGGCGTGACTTGACCGAGTCAGGAAACGGCGGGAAACGGCGCGATCTGGAGTTAATTTGGCAGTTGAGGGAGAGGGCACGGCCTCGGTCACGCCCGTGACCAAGGGCGTGTAAGCTGGAACGACTCGGCGGCAGAAACTGCTTGAATTGAATGCTTGTTGGGCGAGTCACGCCCGTGACTTGAAGGTCACGCCCCCGGTCACGCCCGTGACCTGGGGCGTGTAACTTTAATCCGACGTGGCAGCGAGTTCTGTGAGCTGAAAGCGATACACGGTCGTGGCCATGGTCACGCCCCTAGGTCACGCCCGTGACCTGGGGCGTGTATTGAGGGTTTTTGCAGAAATGCTCCAGAATTTCCCCTGAACACGGCTATGTGCTTGAAATTGCTATTAGCAGCCCCAAAGTCCCTGAAAATATTAAACAAAGCAAATTAGATATATATTAAATTAAAATTATATAAAAACTAATTAATTACTACTAAAATACTATATAAAAATAACTATAAATAATGCACTATCAAATACCCCCATACTTAAGCTTTTGCTATTCCAGAGCAAAAACTAATTTATAAGTATGAGAAGAATTTATAGGACATTTCCAAAAAGATTTACTTCAAATTATGCACTTCAAATCTCATAAAACTCATGTCAAAATAAGTTAAGAAATTAAAATTCAGATTTATAAGAAATAATTAATAATTCATAAATTGAAATGAGTAGAATAAATTTTAGTTTTGAAATTCTCTAACTAAATCTTCATAAACAAAATTGCATTGAATTAAGCAAAATATTCCAAGATTAAAATTATAAGAACTTTACAATCATGAGAAACTTTTAGAAAACTACAAAATATTAACTATGCTCTCTCAATAATATCTTGGATAAACAAGTGAACTTGGCTAAATGGGGTAAAATTGGCATTGAAGAAGTTACTTTGTATATGGGAAATGATGAATTTTATCCTCTCATTTCCATTTTTTTTTTAATTTCTTCTTCTTTTAATATCCCAAATGTATATGTTTAGGAGTGATGAATTTTATCCTCTCAACTCCATGCCATATAATCTTTCACTGATTTGGGTGCATATGTTTAGGAATGATGAATTTTATCCTCTCATTCCATGACATATGATCTTTTCAAAATTTTTTATGCCAAACAATGGGTTTAACAAAAAGGTAGGGGAAGGGCTAGGGTTTAAAGGCTAAACAAATTCCAAAGAAACATTTTAAGAGCATAGAAAATAAGTTGAGCAATCTACAAGAAACTATGAGTTCAAGTTAATATAAGTAAAATCTAGAGATATTTAACACAATTACTACAAAATTGAATTATGATATTTAAAGAGAGAAAGTAAAACTAAGAAATATTCTAAACAAATCAAAATAATGAAAAACTCATTAAATCAAATTCATCTAAAATTTAAATCTAACATATTTTGAAGAGAAATATAAGATTAAAACTACATAAAAAGAAAACTCTTTAAAAAGCCTATAAAGAAAACTCATAATTAAAATCAATTTTGAATAAATGAAGTTTGGAGAAATTTAATATTACAAAATTTATTTTATTGGAAATTAAAATAGTTGTTTAAATGAAAACATTTTTTTTGAATTTTGTAAATTTTTATAACAAAATTGAAAATAAAGAATAAAAAAAAAAATCAATTTTTTTTTGTGAGTTTTGAAAAAGATTTTCTAATTTTTTTGGATTTTTAATAAAAACTGAATATAAGAGAATACACCCCCATACTTAGAAATAAACATTGTCCCCAATGTTTATAAGCCAAGTAGGAGGGAAAAGTAAATAAAATGCGGAAAAAGTAAAGGGCAAGAAAAATAAAGATAAGCAAGGGGTGCCTCCCAAGAGCGCTTTCTTTTTCCCGTCTTTAAGCTAGACGGTTATTGTTAGGAAAAAGGAAAATAAAATTGAAAATGCACAGGCAACTCCCTTAATTCATGCTCAGGTGAGCATGCCGAAATCCGTTGCCCGGCGACTCCTCCGCTATACTCTTGATTCTTCCGTTGTCCGTTAGCGTGAAATTGTGAATCCAAATTACCTACACATACCTTAGGTAATTTGGATTGTTGGAGATGAGCGGCAAATGAATCGGTGAAGACGTTTGGTTGCAACGGCGCATCCTCTACATGAAAATCATTAGAATCAAAAGAATCAAAATTTAGCGAGTCAGAAAAGTTTTCACAAGGAGGAGTTTCTTGTGAAAATACATGATTAAGCTCCGGTTGTTCATTTTCAAAAATAAAAGAATTATCAGAAAAATCAATACAAAGGGGAGAAAATTCATGAGACACAATTTCTTCATGAATTATAATTTCATGAGAATGAGAAGAAAGGGCGGGCGAAGGAGAAGAAGAAAAATTTTCATTTTCTAATTCGTCCGGTGTCTCCATGACTGTGCGAAATTCTTGGTACAATTGTTCTTCTTGATCTTGAGAATAAACATTTAAAGTGGGAGAAATAACATTCGGAAAAATTTCAAGATCAGAAGAAGAACAAACTTGTGGAAAAGGCGAGGAATGCAAATCATAATTGAAGGAATTTCCATTTTCGCACTGAAAACTATCTGGGTGACCTTGCCACCATGAATAATCAACATTAGAGTAAGAAGGAAATTCATTCAAATCATTATTTAAAGAAAAATTATTTTCATCATAAAAATTATTATTTTCATTATAAAAATTATAATTTTCAGTAGAAAAATTAATTTGATTGTCATTAGAAAAATGTTGAAATGAAAAATAGCATTCCTCACTAGAATGATGATGCCCACAAAAATGACAAATAATTTGGCGCATTCGCGCGGCTTCCAAAAGATCAACTTTATTTTGAAGCTCGGCAACTTTTGCGGCCAACTGCGAGAACATCATTTTTTTTAAAAAGAAAATTAAACAACCGTTACCTAATAGAAGTGAATTTTAAAAGAAAAAGCAAAAAGAGAAATGGGGTGGAGAAAGAGAATGATAAAATTAATAAAATTCACGCTTTCAAAATATCAACAAAAAGTAGTCCCCGGCAACGGCGCCAAAAACTTGATAGCTAAAATTTAGGATGTAAATAATATTCTCCAAATTCTACGAACTATAGGCAAGAGCACCTATCGGTCATAGCATAGGATATTTAAAACAAATAAATATCAAGTGTCGTATTCCACGGGTCTGTTGATTACTTCTACTCACGCAAATTAATATCATTTTATCGAAAGTAAAATAGAGTTTTGAAAATAATTAGAAGAAAAGAAACATTTGATCGGGAATCATTCTTAAGTGAAATGTTTTGTAAATCTAGAATTCAAAAGAAATCGATTTAGACAAACTTGACCGTGGAGGTTCCCAAAATATGATAGAACCTCTCTCGAGAGAACTACCACCTAACCTTAGGTTGATCGATTAAGACCCCTCGGCCAGTCGAAACCCCTAAGCTTGCTTTATGCGGTGAGCCCCACTATTGGATTTGACTCCAATCCGGAAGATTTGCGTCACCCTCTCTCGAGGAATGCATACAACTCTTTTTACCGATGAGCGATCTACCCGTATTTACGGATCTCTCGATACACTAAAATACGGATCAAACTTGATTATCATACCCTAGAAATATGAAACCAAAAATTGCAAATCAACGGTAAATCTTAGTTTTCCAAACTAAACTATGAATAAGAGATTTTGAAAAGATAAAAGCTTAAGAATTCATCCGACCAAATACTATGAAAATTAACAAAACATAATTGAGAAGAAAGTTATTTTTATTTCTAAGTAAAGAAAAGTACAATTGCATGTAAAGTAGATCTAAGCTAGGAATTAAAAAAAGACAAGACATAAAATAAAGTTACACTAAGAAAAATGCAGAAAAACTATACTAGAAACGATCCAAACTAAGCATGGCCTGGATGCCCATCACTTTGGCAGCAGCTGGCTTTTATAGGCAGAAAATTGCTGAGTCACGCCCTTGGTCACGCCCGTGACCAAGGGCGTGTAAGCTGCGTAATTGCGTCTTGAAAGCCCGGGAACGTTGGGGAAGAAAAACCGCCAAAATTGATCATCTCGACGGGTCACGGCCTAGGTCACGCCCGTGACCTAGGGCGTGACTTGACCGAGTCAGGAAACGGCGGGAAACGGCGCGATCTGGAGTTAATTTGGCAGTTGAGGGAGAGGGCACGGCCTCGGTCACGCCCGTGACCAAGGGCGTGTAAGCTGGAACGACTCGGCGGCAGAAACTGCTTGAATTGAATGCTTGTTGGGCGAGTCACGCCCGTGACTTGAAGGTCACGCCCCCGGTTACGCCCGTGACCTGGGGCGTGTAACTTTAATCCGACGTGGCAGCGAGTTCTGTGAGCTGAAAGCGATACACGGTCGTGGCCATGGTCACGCCCCTAGGTCACGCCCGTGACCTGGGGCGTGTATTGAGGGTTTTTGCAGAAATGCTCCAGAATTTCCCCTGAACACGGCTATGTGCTTGAAATTGCTATTAGCAGCCCCAAAGTCCCTGAAAATATTAAACAAAGCAAATTAGATATATATTAAATTAAAATTATATAAAAACTAATTAATTACTACTAAAATACTATATAAAAATAACTATAAATAATGCACTATCAGTTCGCCCTTCTCCTCCGCCGTCGAGTCCCGGTGTCGTGGAGGGATGCCCCCCCTGCGCACACCCTCGGTTTGAATACACCCGCTATTCACCGGCCAAGCCGCGAGCACAGACTCGTGCAAAAAAGCCGCAAGCTCAGACTTGCGCAAACTAATTTTTTATTATTATCTCGTAAAAGCCGCGAGCACCGACTCGTGCAAGAAAGCCGCAAGCTCAGACTTGCGCAAACTAATTTTTTACTATTTTATAAGCCGCGAGCGCAGACTCGCGCAAGCTCATTTCAAGCTACGCAGGTGACAACAACCAAAACAACAGTGCCGCACAAAGAAGCGAGCACGATAAACATAATACGGGAACACAACCACATCAGCTCAACGCTGCACACAACACAGTGACAGTGCATAAAGCGGAAAAGCAAAGTACAATCAAACAAACCCAGAGCGACACACAAGCAAACGATAGTATGGAAATCAAGAAAACAGAGGACAATCAGCATCAATCCTCGGCTGCATCCGAGCACTCGTCCTCCGAAAGGTCTCCCGCTCCAAGACCGGCGGTGTCACACCCGAACCTCCTCCCCACCAAGCGAAGAGTCTTCTGAATACCGCGCTGGAAGGCGACTTCGCGCTCGTCCTCCAGCAAGGGCTCGACCTCCTTCGTCATGACTTCGGCACGGATCTCCTCCGCCATCTGGAACCGCTCCTCGACAAAAGCAAGAGAATCTCGGAACTCGGCCACGCCGGCCGCCTTGGCATCCTCAAGGCTGCGCTCGACCGACAACAGCCGATCCACCTCGCTCCGCAGAAACCCCAGCTCCCCCTCCATGCGAAACATCTCCCCCTGAGCCTCAGACAGCTGGCGAAGTGCGTCCTGGGCAAGCGCCTTGTCTCCACCGTACGCCTCCTGCAGCTTCTCAACCTCAGATTGGGAAGAAGAGAGGTCCGCCTCCAGCTGCTTGACGCGGGACAGATCGCGATCCCTCCTCTTCTGCAGAGCAGGCATGTCCCTCTTCATCACGCTCAACTCCTCCTGGAGGGAGATATAGCTGTCCTTAAGGCCCACGTAACAGTCATTCCACGTAAGAGCGACATTAGTCAGAGCATTCGCCTGCAAACACAGTCAGGAAACGTAAACAACGAAAGCAAAGACAAGTCAAGACCCAAGAAAGAAAAGCTTCACTTACTGCAGAAGTCATCGCCTGAAAGGATGAGGAAACTCGCCTCGGCGGTGGATAAGGGGGAGGTGGCGGCAAGTTTCCCTGCCCGACTTGATCAGCGGTGGGGGACGTCAGAATCTCGACCTCCGGGTCGGACGGAATCGGCTCTCTCCGACAACGACTCGGGCCGGCCTCGTGATCATGACTCCTAGGCTCCGGCAAGGTGGAGCACGAACCAGGAACTCCGTTCTTGAAGATAATCTTCCTCTTTTTCCCACGCTCTAGGGGAACCGCAGCCTCCCGCTCAGGGTCCCAAGAAAGCACCACCGCAAGCAGTCGACTCTCCTCCACGCAGTTATACACGCTAAACAAAGCCTTCGACAGCCCTTCACGGCCAGGGAAGCCGGGGATAGGAATAAACTCGTCTTCCCGACCGGTCAGTCGGCGACAGCGTCCAGGGAGTGACCTCCAAAGCTCAGGCAGCTCCCAACGATTCCGGACATATCCATAAAGGGTATTCCCGTGGCGATAATCTGCCTTCTCGCCAAAATGAAACCAGTTTTTGTTGCTCCAAACCTCAATCCGACCGCCCGAGTCAGTAGCAGCCTCGCACCAATCCTTGAAGAGCTCGAGTGAAAAGCGTGCACTGTGCTCTCGAAAGAACACCACCAGCCCCATGATATTCGACATCCCGGCAGGCGTAAACTGAGTAATTGGGACGCCGCAGAACCGGAATATTTCAATAGCCTCCTCCGATGGAGGGATGCGGAATCCAGACTTCAGGCAACTCTCAGAAAGTGTCAGATAACCCGTGGGCGGATTCTGGACGCGCTCCTCCATTCCCGGGATCTTCACCTCAACATTCGGAGGCAACCCGAACCGCTTGCGCCATATCTCGATTCGCGCATCATCAAGTGAAGAACGTAGGCGCATCGGCCTCGACTGGCCGCCCCGCTTCGAAGCCTGCAATGAGGAGCAAGCGAGCATAAGAACGAGCGTTAAAAAGTAACCATATCAGAAAATCCAAAATATTGCAAGTCGCCCCTCCGCGCACCAAGCACGCGAACTCCGGAGGCCCGCACCACCGGCCTCGCTCGCACACGAGAGGCAGCCGCGCGTGCGCGCACGAAGGCGTAGTCCGCACGCAGGGGCGTGCAGGCGTCAACCCCGCACAGAGGCGCACAGACACCCGCTTACGCACAAGTGCGCAAGCGCGGCACCCGCGCGCGGGAGCGCGCAGCGCGGCACCCGCGCGTGGTAGCACGCTGCGCGGCACCCGCGCGCGGGAGCGCATCCGCGCGCGGGAGCGCGCAGCGCGGCACCCGCGCGCGGGAGCGCGCAGCGCGGCCCCGCATGCGCGGGCGTGCGGGAGCAGCACCCGCGCGCGGGAGCGCGCAGGGGCCGCACCCACGCGCAGGGGCGCGCTCGCACCGGCCGGGCGCCCCTCCGCCGGCCCCGGCCGTGCGTAAGCGCGCCCGGGCGCCGCCCCTCCGACCGGCCATATCCGCGCGCGAGCACGCCCGGGCACCACCCCTTCGCCCGCTCCGGCCGCGCGCAAGGGCGCCCGGGCACCGGCCTCCCGCGCACCGCTCGCTGCCCGCTCTTCCATCCACCGCCGGTCGTTTTTTCCCTCCACTCTTATTTTGAAAAAACAAAGATAACTTACCCCAGCCATCGTTCGGCGCGCCCTGCAGAAGTGACGTCCAGATCCGCTGCCAACTGTTCAAAAACCCTCGCACTCCCTCCCAAGATTTGGACTACGAAGGTTTGGGGGGCTTATGATGGGTACTCGTAACAGAGCCTCATATTTATAAGAGTGCCTGGCGGAAATATTCATAAAAGGCAGCAAATATTTATAAGAGTGCCTACCTCTCCTTCTTTCCCGACAGGGGGCTTGCGGGAAGCCCTCACGGACGTACTTTTCGTCAGGAGAATCTCGCCCCGATTTCTCCTTAAGGGCGCGGCTTCCCGTTCCGCTACTCACCTAGAACACTTTGCGGCGTAACCAGGACGCCCCCGCGATTCGTCGCGCGCTTGGAGCACCTCAATGCTAGCGCGCGTTCAGAACGTTTCTGAGCGCGGCCAGGAAGTTTTCTCACTTTTGGGGGGTTCCGGCTTCTCACTTTTTGGGTTTCCGGCTTCTCACTTTTTGTCTTTCCGGCTTCTCACTTTTTGTCTTTCAGGCTTCTCGCTTTTCAGGAACGGCCAGTCGCCTTTTTCGCCTCCAACAGAACTGCCCGAACTGCTCGAGCCCCCAAGCTGCCCGAAGGGCAAGGTGGTCATTTACGAAAAATGGCGATCCGTGTGCCCCAAACCGAAAAATATGATTCGTCCACCGAGCATTTATGGAAACTGCAAACGACAAAATTACCGGACCGCCCCCGGCCAAAGCTATAAAAGGAGCCCCAAGGCTTCATTTGAAAGGACCTCGACTTCTGGACCCGGGAGAGCTCCTTGCAGACTTTTGCGGAATTCTCCTTCGGTGCTTGAAGATCTCCTTCGTGGACTTGAAGATCTTCATCATCCCGGAAGGAAAAGGCGGCTAGCCTTCTCACTTTCGTTCTCCAGCATTCCCGGAAGGAAAAGGCGACTAGCCTTCTCACTTTCGTTCTCCAGCATTCCCGGAAGGAAAAGGCGACTAGCCTTCTCACTTTCGTTCTCCAGCATTCCCGGAAGGAAAAGGCGACTAGCCTTCTCACTTTCGTTCTCCAGCATTCCCGGAAGGAAAAGGCGACTAGCCTTCTCACTTTCGTTCTCCAGCATTCCCGGAAGGAAAAGGCGACTAGCCTTCTCACTTTCGTTCTCCAGCAATCCCAGAAGGGAAAAAGACTTAGTTTTTCCGAGAGGTGACCTGTCACCCTCGGAGCCCTCTCCCTCTCTCTTCAGTGTTGTAACGAGCGGCGGCCTGTCACGCTCGAGGTATAATTTCCAAATTGTAACCCCCAGAAGATAGTGAAGTTTGGTCGGCACAGCTTCGGCCGCGTGGTTTTTTACCCTTTTCGGGTTTTCCATGTTAAAAAGTCACTGTGTACTCAGCAAATCTCTAATTGACTGCTTGCGCGCTTAGTTCGCTCACGAGCTAAGGTGGTTCAAGTGAACCGGTCTACCAAGAGCCCTAAGCGTTCCGCAACAGACATCATTTAAATCTTTAATCAATGTAATGTTGAGAGTTACTTTAGATATTGAGATAATCAATCATTCCACACTAATTCTAAATCCTTTGCTTTCTAATTTTGAGATATTATTAAATGGAGCTTGTACATGATTACTTGTATGTAGTCCTGAACAAAAAAACCGGGCCTGACGGGCCGGCCTGAGCCCGGCCCGGTCAAGGCCCGGTCAAGCCCGGCCCGGTTCAGGCCCGAACCGGGCCGAGCTCTTACCCGGGGCCCTAAAAGGGCCCCGGTTTGGCCGGACTACCCGGCCCGGTCCGGGCCGGGTAAAGCCCGATAATCGGGCTAGCCCGAGACCGGGCCGGGCAAAGCCCGAACCGGTCTCGGGCTAGCCCGATTATGAGCCTAACGGCTCTTATTAGAGCCGTTAGGCTCATATCATGGCAGCATGGCTGCCATGTGGCAGCCATGCTGCCATGAAGGCAGCCAACGGCTCTATTAGAGCCGTTGGCTGCCATTTTAATATATTATATATATTAATATATAATAATATATATTATATTATTATTATTATTTTTTTAATTAAAAAAAAACTAAAAAATCCTATAAATACCCCCCCTCCCCTCTCTCTTTTCTCACACCTCATCTCTCTCTCTCTCTCTCTCTCTCTCTTAGCTCTCCCAATGGCGTCGTCCTCCTCAGCTCCAGCGTCGTCTTCCCAAAGTACGGCTTCGGTGGTGGAGCACAATCGTAGAGCGGGTATTTGGGAGCATTTCGACATGGTCCAAGTCGGCACCGAAAGAAAAGCGCGCTGCAAGATGTGCTCGAAGTTGCTATCCATCAGCGGCAACTCGACGCTCGTTAGACACCAAAAATCTTGCGAGTCGAAACAAGCTCCTCACGAGTCAAGTCAAGCTCAAATTTTTGGAGCAGGACAGATTTGGACGTACGATCAAATGCGACAGCGAGAGATGCAGGCGAAGTTCGTCATCAAACGTGGGCTGCCATTCAGCGTCTTCGACAATGACGACGGCACAGAGTACATACATGGGGGGGATTCAGCCCAAATACCAAAAGGTTAGTAGAATTACTTTAAGGCGCGACATGATTAGGTTATATTTAGAAGCAAAACAAGAATTAATTACTTATTTTGAAAATTTCGAAGGACGTGTGAGTCTAACGAGCGACGTTTGGACGAGTAATTTAAATTTAGGATTAGCTTATCTTTGCATCACTTGTCATTGGATTGATCCCATTTCGTGGGAGCTAAATAAACGCGTAATATGTTTTACGGGTTTTGAATTCCCGCACACGGCTATAGCTTTATATAAGGTTATTATGAAGTGTGCGCGGGAATTTAAAATTAACGATAAAATACTTAGTTTTTCTCTTGATAACGCCTCCAATAATGGCGCCGCAATTGTATTGTTAAAACGAGATTTAAAACCATTTCTCAACGACGCATTTTTTCATACTATATGTGTTTGTCACGTTCTAAATTTAGTGGTACAGGATAGTTTAAAGGCAATGTCAACATATATTAATAAAATTCGCGACATGTTAAAAGCTATTTATTGTACTAAACAACAAGCTCAAGATTTTAGAAAATTTTGTAAAGCACAAAATCAGAAATATTTGAAACCACAATTAGATATGCCTATTAGATGGAACTCAACCTATAAAATGTTAAAAAGAGCCCTTCTACAAAAAGATCTTCTAATGGAATATTATAGTTTACTTAATATTGAACACGGTTTAGGTGAAACTGATTGGACCATAATAGAATATTATGTAGATTTACTAAAGTGTTTTTATAGGGCCACCGTTGCTTTTATCTGGAGTGTATTATCCAACGAGCGCATTAGTGATTGAACATTTCGTACATATCACAGAAAGATTTAGTTATTATAGAAAACACCAAGGTTGGGCTCCTTTAATTAAAGTAATGGAAGAAATTTTTTTAAAATATTATAGAGAAATACCGCCTATGTTTTCGTGCGCCGCCGCTTTAAATCCGCTACTTAACGTAGAAGGCGTAGAAAATTTGATCGACGAAATCAATACTAATCTAACCTTAAATATAAATTATGATGAGGATGACCCCGTTAGTAGTACAAGTTTTACTAATTTTTTTACGCAAAGTTATAATTATTACAATAACTTATACGGGTCACGACCCCGCGAAGAAATAACGCAACCCAAAACGAAGGATAGTCTTAAAAATAAAATTTTAGATTTAGCTTCTAGGAAAAAAACGCGCACATCTGGTAGTTTAGATGAATTAGGATTATACACAAAAACTTAATTTAGCGATTTTATGAGTTCGGACGAGATCGAAAACTTCGATATCTTAAATTGGTGGAAAGATAAAGCTAATACCTATCCTGTTTTGGCTTGTATGGCCCGTGATTTATTAACTGTCCAAGCTAGTACAGTAGTTTCGGAGTCCGCTTTTTCTCTTAGTGGCAGGGTTTTGAACGAGCGGAGGAGCCGGCTTAACGAAGATTCGCTGGAGGTTTGCATATGCTACAAGGACTACTTAGACAGCGTAAAGAGGAAGCAACACATAACAGCTTTGGAGGATAGCTCGGAGGAGATAGAAGACGAAATGGACGCGTTGAACTTGAATCTACAGGATGATTAAATCCGCAGTCCAATCTAAATGTACTTTTTTTAAAATACGTAAATTTTTTAATTAAATTTTATAAGAATCATAGCTTTTATAGGTTTGTATTTTCAATTTTGTACAAATGTACGACTTAAATTTTGTAATATTTTAAATTTTTTGTTCCAAATTGTTCAATATTATTGGTTCAAAATGTTATTATTTATTATTTATAAAAATAAAAAATTAAAAAAATTATAATTTAATTAAAAAAATAAAAAATCGGGCCGGCCCGGATCGGGCCCGAGACCGGCCCGGCCTGAAGGGCCGGAGCAGGCAACATATCAATGCTGCCTGCCCGGCCCGGGCCAGCCCGATTCCAGGGGAGGACCGGGCCGGCCCGGCCCGATGCATGAAAAAGCCCGATCGGGCCCGGTCCAGGCCGGCCCGATCGGGCTTTATGTTCAGGGCTACTTGTATGTTATAAAATTATCATAGAAAGTCTCATGCTAAATTATAAGGTCCGTGATTTAAAAAAAATTAAAAAAATGATATCCGATCGAATTTTAAAAAACACAATATTCGACCAATTTTTTAAAAAAAAATCATATTTTTATAGGAAAATAAGATCTTAAAATATAACGATAAAATCCTAATTAAAATTTTTTAATTTATTTTAGAAAAAAATAAATTTTAGTAGGATTAAAATCAAATATTTGGTGTTTTATAAAGTCTCATCAGATATTATTTTTTGAATTTTTTTAAATCACTAATTTTACGGGTCAGATTTCAAGCGCGCCGTTCCTCTAGGCCGATCGGTGGACCAAATTTTATTTTCCATCCGGTTAATATCACAACCGTCGAACGTAGAAACAGAGAATGTATATCAACGGACACAGCAACAACACATCATCGATCTTCGCGCTCACCGTTCAAGCCAATCACGGTTCATCTTATTGAGCTCTATTAATTCCCGTCTCTCCGACACTTTACCCATCTTCTTTACCCTAATAACTCCGATTCCCGCCGATTCAACTTCTAATGGCTCCGAAGAAGATTCAACTTCTAATGGCTCCGAAGAAGGAGAAGGAGTTAAAGGTGGTGGCGGCGGGAAAGACGCCTGTCCGAAAGAGGCTGACGGTCGCCGCAGGTGAGAAGAAGAAGAAGAACAAGTCCAAGCAGAACGTCAGTGACAAGAAGATGAAATCCAAGCAGAACTCGGGCGAGTCATCGTGCATTATGAGCTCTGTCATCAACAACATCACCGATAAATTCGCCCAGGAGGCTTATCGCGTCGCCCGCGAAAACAATAAGCCGACCATATTCAATCTCGACATCAAGACGGCCATTGTTCAGATCCTTCCAGGCGAGTTCCCCAAACACGTTGTTTCTGAGGCTACCAGGACCTTTGCCAAGTTTACCAGTTCTTGATCGTTCTTCTTATCCCCACAGATCTCGTTGTTGTAGTACCCGACATTTCAGAAGGTCTTTGAAACGTATAATATAACCCCAAAACAACTTTCTTATATATAAAAGGGTATCATTGTGATTTTTTTTTTATAATTTATATTAATTTCATTTGTTTTAGTTTTTAGTTTTCTCTTGAATGCGGATTTCTCTAAGCTTATAGGAATAGCAGGTGAGGATTTTTAGAAGATGCAATGCATGGCTTATAATTACAATTTTTAGGTCATTTACTGGAATGAAATAGGATTATGGAATAAAGGTTTTGCGTGAATAGTTGTAATCGTGTTCGTAAAATGAGTCCAGAGCAGGCTCCATGGCTCAAGGAAGATGGCGGCCATGGTGGTAGTGGTGGTGGTGGTAAGCTTTCTCGAGGAAGTGGTGTTGCTACTGACTCAACTTGTCTCCAATATTGAAAAGGCTGGTGGTGCTGTTTGGCGCAGTAGCGGCGGTCGTGAACGCGGTGGTCATGAACCGTTGTTCTTGAACGCCCGACCACACCTAAAATTTAATGCATTTTATGATCAAAATTAGTTTATTTTCTTGATAGCGGTTGTAACCTTTGTCATGTCAAATATACATTCTATTATAATTGTGTTTATGTCCAAACTCACTGGAGCAAATAAGTTGCGTCAAACGGAGCTTTGTTATCATTTAATTTCTTACGTAGTGCAGTGTTGGGCTATCATCCCACAAACGGTTTTGTTATCATTTTTTGTTGTGCAGTAATTTATTTATTTATTTTCAGTAATTTGTAATGACATCTTGTTCTGATGACTCTGTCGGGATCAAACTCGAAAAATTTAACGGAAACATATTTTATCGTTGGCAAGCCCAAGTAGAATATTGGCTTAATACTTTAGGCCTTTATTTGCTATCTTAAATACTCATGCTGTAGAAATCTCAAACGTCAATGGTGTTGCAACTATTGTTGTCTCATCTCTTTCGCCGTTTTCATCTTCTAGTGCAAACACCATTATAGTTTATGTTAGAAATACTCTTTATAGAGATCTAATAAATATAGAATATCATTGTTGTATAACCCGTAATTCGTCGAGATTAGGGGGTGTAGTGAAATTGGCTCGTGCAACCCCTTTTTTTGTCGAGCATGTGCAGCGCAGCGTGGACAAGAGCGCGATAGTAAAAACGATCGTAACAGGGTAAAATGGCCGCTCGAGCGCAGTCGGAAACGACCGTGATCAGATAAGGCAGAGACCTCCACTTGCCCTCCCCGAGTATCGAATCTCGCACATCGCTATAGGCGGGTGATGCGCAAATCTCGCACATCGCTATAGGCGGTAGCTAGACTGCGGCACGAAACGGCAATGTACCGATCGTTCAAGTAATATAAAACGAGGAGTAACCCCCGAGTATCGAATCTCGAAGGAACACAGTAAGGTGGAGTTTATTATCGAGGAAGGACTTGAGATTGAAGTTCTTTAGTCGGATGAAAGCGGAAATGGGGGAATTGGTTTGTGGAAAATAAAGAGAAAATATTACACTACTCCTATGCAATGCCGCTATGCAATGCTTCGTTTGGCGGGAGGGAAACTACGTAGGCCTTGAGCGTGCTACTTCGTAAGGGCAGATGGACGAGTAGGCAAACAGAATGAGGGTCGCAAGCACCTCTTCGACAAACACGCCACTAGTAATTGCTAGTGCGGCAAACGAACGTGACGGCGGGATGGAGGATGGAATGGGGCGCACCTTAAGCAACTCAAACAATAAAGCATTTCACATAGACATGAAATATATAGAAATACAAACTAGTTTAAGTGCTACTTCATTATAATAATAAAGATCTACACATATACACATCAATAAGAGAAGAACAAGGCAAGAAATCGACCGAATTCGAAGGCTCGTTGTAGATTCACGGTTGGAATCGCCGGATTGTCAATCCGCGTCCAAGCTCGGTCCGCAACTACGTCCGGGGTAGAGAGAGCTGTCACGACTCTCCAATGAACCCGTCTTCTTCGTCTCACGATCCGGTAGAGGTTGCAAACTTCCCCTTGCTTGATGGTAATGACGACTAGATCTCTCTTGAAGCTCTAGGATGAAGGAGGAGGCCGAGAGGAAGCTCCGGCTCAAGATTGGCGTGAAGAACAAGCCCGGAGCACCTCCTGGTGGTGGAAGATGATGCAGGGGGCGGAAGAGGCGAACAGGACTCGAAAACGGCGGAGCAGAATGGTCGTCCGACCTAATTTCGCGGGCTGGATATTTATAGAAAACAGGGCGCACGATCAGTGGCGCACGATCAACTGATCGTGTGCACTGAAAGCTGGTGATCGTGCGCTCTGTGCCCGAAACCTGCAAAACAAAACTGCAGAAAAAATATAAAGCGCACGATCGTGCGTACGATCGTGCGTAGCAAACGCACGACCAAACTCCGAAGCTGTTTTTGGGCAGCAAAAGAACGCGCACGATCAGAGGCGCACGATCAACTGATCGTGCGTGAATGAAACACACGATCAGTGGCATTTCAGGCAGAAATTGCCCCCAAACAAACTTCGAACGTCGCACGACCCATGAACCTGCATGAAAACTTCCAGGACTACAGGAAAACAAGGGATCACACCAAAAATGGGCATACATGTGCACTAAGAGTGGAATAATAGACGGCTATTAAATATAAATAAAAATAAGCCTAAAGTGTGGTGCAAATACTAGAAAATCGGCCCAAATGAGTCCGAAAATATGTATATAATAGAGACTCATCACACCCCCAGACTTACCTGTTTGCGCGTCCCGAGCAAACAGATCCCTCAAGCGGATGAGAAAAATACAAAGCTGACATAGAAATTGTAAAGCGGAGTATCATGCGAAGTCGCATGCTCATGCGTGTAGAAATATAGTAGACAAAATTTCTAATTGTACATAATAGTTTATACTTTTCTAGGGGCGTATTTATATATTACATCTACTCAAAAAGTGAATCACGGTGAATCATAAGGTCGTACATAGGAAGAAAGTAAACTGAACGCTGAGGCGAGCATTGCCAAAGATCGGGGATCGAGACAACCTCCATTGAAATCCATCAATGTCGGTGACCATAAGCTTGCCCGTTCGCACTCTCTCCACGACACTGGTTTGACTCAAATGCGTGAATCAATAGGACTTAAGGTTTTAGATTAGGCTTGAGTTTAGGTGAGGTAAACAAATATAAACATGAAGGCTCAAACACTAAACCCAAATGAGCTTTCAAAAATAGCTCCTCGCATACCGACATCGAATACAAGTACACCACACCCCCAGACTTAGACTTTTGCAACATGGGTGTGTGCACCGCCTACTCTTATTCCTAAATTTACACAGATTTTCAATTAAGCTCATCCTTTTCTTTTTCTTTTCCCCTTCTTTTTTCATTTTTCTTTTCTTTTCTCTAATTTCAGCACATTTTGGCACGTAAGCATAGTCACATTTTTCACAAAATAAAACACCACATCAACATCCCAATTATGAAAATGATAAGCAACTAAAACTCAAATTTGGGAGTGTGACTAGGATTGACTTTTAGGCTTTGGTGAGATAGAAGTGGGTCTGAATCAAAGAAAGGGTAGGCACAACTGGGCTAACGAGGATATAGCGATAGGAATAGACACAAAGGCTCAACCGGGCCAAAATGATGGTCTATATCACATTCACGCAATTGACTAACCGTATACCCATGCTTCAAGAATCGCTTGGGGCAAGTTCTTAGTCACCGAGAAAGATAATCCTTTCTCCCGACTCGGGCAATACGAGGCTAACGAACGTCTACACACATCCCTATGCTACCGTTTGATTCACATCAGATTCACCAATTTTTGAGTGTAGTAAACAATATTTACGCTAATAGAAAAATATAAACTAAAAGCATAAAAAGAAATTGAATCTACACGAATTTCTATGCGAGACATGAGCACTCGACTAGGAGCACTATAGAAGTCGACATTTTACTCTGACTCACAATCCTAAGCCAGCACAATGATTTTTCAAATCACACAAAAAGAAATGAGTTCAGTTCAAGACGTGCCAACAGCTAAGAGCACACTCGAGTGGGTGTAGTGGTGTGCGGTGAAAATGAACAAATAATAAAACTGAAAATAAAATACTTCTAGCATGCTATGCAAAAGTGCACGTGAGTGGGCACACATAATTACTCTCCCCCAGACTTAAACTTGACAATACACAAAATATATAGCTATGAATTTCAGAAAAGAGCTAAGGGAAGAGAGTACCCAATGCTCAGCAAGTGAGCATACCAGAAGACGCGTGAACACCAAGACAAAGAGCAGTTTCCGCCATCCAGAAGAAGGACCTGCAGGGGTCAGCTCCGCAAAAACAAAAGAAAATAGAAAACTGAAATAAAGTGCAATTAACTAAATAGAATTAGAAAAGAAATGAAAATGCAGGAAAAATTAAGATAACTACTGGGGTTATTGTCATCCCAACACGACTTATTCGGATTTTATACAGTTCTAGGTAATGAGAGTATGGAAGGAGAAGTGGACAGGTAACTGACCCAATATCCGTGTCGGTAGCGGGTACCGATACGGTGATAGAACAGTCACCCCTCTACCTAAATATAGATACCTGCTCCTCACAGGTAGAGGGAAAAGAAAGTAAGAAGTGGAGGAGTCCTCCTCACAATTCTCACGAAAAACATCCTTGCCCAGCAAGGTGTCATCTTCAGGGAGGCGGCAGGAAGAGAAGGCAATGAATGAGGCTTCCTCTATGGAGGAGGGATCAACCTCCTCACATGAAAGGATACACTCATCATTGACTTGAGCAGAATGCTCCAAGTCCTCCTGAAGTACCTGCGAAAACTCAACATGCACAAGCTCAGATGGAGAAAGGGGATCAAGAAATAAACAAGAAGAATGACATAAATAAACATCAATCGGGGGAGTAGTCCCGGTCTCACTCCCAAGAGGTTGGAGAAATAAGATATTGTCGGCATCATCGACAATGCTGCAGGGCTCAGTAGGATCCTCAGTGACCTCCTCCACGATTTGGACTTGTTGGAAATTGCATTCACAATTACCTTGATTTGTGAGAAGTCACCCTTAAACTAAGATTGAATTGCTTTTGTATTTGATATGCTTTTCTAGTATTGTCTTGCAGATTATCATGGGTAAGTGTAAGCCAATGTCAGGTCACAATGGGTCTGCAAACACAGTTTCATAGTATGTAATTCCTCATTTTATGAAACATGGTGATGACTCATATGTGATCTCTCTATTGAGATACACTTCTTTTTCAAGACTATTGAAGACCTTGGAGTGCAGCTGCAGCAAGTGGTCTAGAAAAGAAAAGGAGCAAAAGAAAATAATTTTTCTAAGGGGATGTCTCGAGAGATCGAGCTTGTCTCGAGAAGTCAAGGCTTGTCTCGAGATGCAGGCTCTGCTCTTTTCGGAAACTCTATCTGGATGTCTCGAGAGATCAACCATGTCTCGAGAACTACTGGACCGAGAGATTTCCTTTGTCTCGAGAGATCCTGCTTTACTCGAGTCTGCAATCTTTTGATCTCTTAATCTCAGTTCTCGAGAGATAAATTTCTGATGTCTCGAGATATTTGGTATGTCTCGAGAGCTATTCCTTATGTCTCGAGAGATCCATTTTTCCCGAGACATTGGTCTGATGATTTCCCCTCCCTCTGTTCTCGAGAGATACTCCTCATGTCTCGAGAAATCCCATTTGTCTCGAGACATCTGTCTAAATTTTGATATTCTCTGTTCTCTGTTCTTGACGACCCGTGATCGCTCATTTCCGATCCTAACGGCTTTCTTGAGAGCATTTAAGGCTGGTTTATACCTTAATTGCCTTTCTCTATATATATAGGATTGGTTTTGGGGTTTCAAAAACAAGTTCTCTAATCGTTCAAGCCCTAATTCTCTTTCCCGATCTAGAAGAACGAGAAAAGCGCCGCCTCGCCGTCGCCTACGTTTGGAGATCGATCTTCTCATAGGATTTGTCGATTTCATTCAGGGGAGATTCGATTGATCCAAGGTCTGATTCTACAACCTCTATTGGATCGTTTCGGATTGCAAAGGTCAAATTTGAAGGATCTTAGTTCTTCCTCACCGTTCTCTAAAGCCATTCAAGAAGAAGGAAGAATACACCTCTATCTTTCAGATCTGGTATTGTTTTGTTCAAAACTTTTATCATCTTTGTAGGAGAGATTGTTCTCCGAGTTGTAGGAGTTGTAATCTCCGAGTTGTAGGAGTTCTTCTCTGAGTTGTAGGAGAGGTTGTTCTCCGAGGTGTAGGAGTTGTTTTCTCCGAGTTGTAAGAGAAGTTTTCTCTGAGTTTGTAGGAGTTTTCACTCCGAGACAGTAGGATCGTTCTTGATCCGAGTTTCAGAAAGTAGTCAAGTCTAGCTGTGGTGCTAGATTGGCGAGGCCGGCAGTGGAGTACCCAAGTACGGGGAACCACTATAAATTCCTGTGTTATCTGTGGCTGTAATTTCTTTTCTGTGCTGTGCTTTTCGTTTAATATTTTAATTCCGCAAAAGACGGAGAGATCACCTATTCACCCCCCTCTAGGTGATTTAGGTAGGCAACTAGATACTTCAATTGGTATCAGAGGTAGGTTGTTCGTTGCTAGGTTAACACCTTGAACAGGATCCATTCTTCTAGTTGCTAGCAAGCCATGGATAGAGTCAAGGAATCCTCTCTGAAATTGCCCATCTGCACCAAGGCCAACTTTCCTATGTGGAAGGAAAGAGTCCATTTTTATATGGAAGCTGCAGATCCCAGAATCTTCCAAGTCGTGGAAGAAGGTCCGCATGTGCCAATGACTGCTTCGTCAACAAATCCTACTGTCCAGATACCTAAGAAAATGATGGATTTGAATAAGGATGAGATAGCTCTTGTTGCTCTTGACAAGAAGGCTAAGAACATAATTGCTAGTGCAGTGGACGATTCCATGTTGCAAAACTTAATCCACTGCAAATCAGCCAAAGAGATGTGGACATCCTTAATTGTTCTAATGGAAGGTACTGACGAGGTAAGAGAAGATAGAAGGTCTCTACTTAATCAAGAGTACGAGGCGTTCAAGCAGAATAAGAAGGAGTGCATTGCTGATGCGTACGAAAGATTCTTCAAGATAGTCAATGGTTTGAGGAACTACGACAGGGAGTTCACAAACGGTGAACTAAATGACAAATTCTTGCGTTCCCTAACGAAAGACTGGGATAGCAAAATTGTTGCCATAAGAGAGTTTGGAAAACTGCCAAGTCTAGAACCTCAAAATCTGTTCGGGAAGCTGTTGTCTCATGAATTACAAATGAACATCCGAAAGTCTGAAGAGGATGTAAATCGAGCCTCAAGCAAAGAAAGAACCTTAGCTTTGAAGGCAGAGAACTCAAAGAAGAGCAAAGCAGTGATACCGATCAGAGAAAAGGAATCTGATATTGAAGAAGAATCGGAAGCCAGCTCCTCCTGTTCCGAACTGTCTGATGGGGAGTTCTCTTTAATTTCCCGACAATTTAAGAAACTGCTGAACAAACGAAGGCACATGAACAACAAGCCGTCTTCCTCGGATCATAAACATTCTCGTCGTGATGGCGACTATCACAGGAAGGGCTCAAGCAATAATGAAAGGTATAAATCCAAACAGAACAAACATATTTCTTCTGACATTATTTGCTACTGTTGTAATAAGCCAGGGCACATGATTGCTGAGTGTCCCTACAAAAAGAAAGAAGGTGGAAGAAAAGAAGACAAGAAATCCACTCATGGAAAGAAGAAATCAGATAGAAGCTTTGTCGCTAAGAAAGCCAAAACTCTGAGCGACAGTGACTCCGATGAGTCGAGTGATGAAGAAGAAGCTTACTTCGGTCTGATGGCTATGTCTGATGATGAAGAAGCACCCCCGTTCACCGGAAAGGTAAATGATCACACTATTCTATCTGATTCTGATTATGCTTCGGCTGAACAACAGGATAACTCCTTAGACGATGAATCTGAGCTCATGTCTCAATATACCAAAATGCTCCAAAGTTTTGACAAGTGCCGAAAGGTTGTCAAAACTCAGGGTAAGGAGATCATGGCTCTCAAGGAGATGGAATCTAACTTGAGAAAAGAAGTTGAAGAACTTTCTTCTCTCAAAGAGGAAGTCCAATCCTTGAAAGACAAGATCAAAAGCTCGGAAGAGACTCTTGCCCTGAGAGATCATTCGATAAATGTATTGGAGGAACAGCTTGCGGCTGAGAAGAAGCTGGTTGAAGCATTCTCTCAACCTAAAACTGTTCTGCCAATTATTGGTACTTTTACCACTAAGGCAAAAGGAAGTGGTATAGGGCATGAAGCTAGTACTAGCAATTCTTCAAAAAATACAATTGCTAAGAAAAATGGTTTGGTTGCTAAGAAAGCTACCGCCAAAGAAAAAGGGAAAGCTCATCAAGAGCCTGTAGCATTCAAGAGAGTCATATTCCCTACGAATGCTTATGATATGGAGAGTTCCTATGGTCATTTCACACGACCAATTCCTTTTTCACCTGTGAATGATCATAAGGAATGGGCTCCTCCCCGAAACTTTGGTGATAGTGCTTTTCAAGCACCCTATCAAGAGATTAATCGGAAAGGGTACGGTCCATTTGTTCATGGCCCGAGTGCTAAGAAAGCACCAAAAGTGAAGGCTGTTGCACCAAAGCCAAAGAAGACAGTACCACCTTGTGTGTGCTGCCCTCATGAGGCATCCTCATCTAGAAGGGCTGCTCCTGCAAGAGCTAACGTTCAAAAAGTTAAGCAGGAAAGTGTAAAAAGAAGGTACAACAGATTCAACTGTTGGTGCTGCGGCAGGATTGGTCACTTTGCCGTTGATTGTTGGTTTAATACAACGTATACTAGGAGACCACAAATGAACGTTGCAAGACATACCACTCGCAATGTTAACATTTATCGTGGTGCTCAACTGACAAGGGACCAAGGACCCAAATATGTTTGGGCTCCTAAGGCAAAATAATCTGTTTTTGCAGGTATGTCCAAAGGCCAACAAAAATCCTATCTGGTATTTGGACAGTGGATGCTCTCGGCATATGACCGGGACAAGAAGCCTTTTGCAAAACTACATTCCAGTTGCGAACGGTCCAAAAGTTATTTTTGGCGGTTCAGACAGAGGAATAACTAAAGGCTATGGTATGGTTTCTAACGGTAATGTATCGTTTTCCGATGTAGCTTATGTGGAAGGATTACAACATAATCTGATAAGCATAAGTCAACTTTGTGATAAAGGATACATTGTTGATTTTCATAAAGATAAATGTTTGATAAAGTCGGCTGAAAATAATGAAACGATTTTATCAGGCATTCGCTGTAGAAATATATTTTGTTTAAATTTTCTTTGCATATCATCTTCTACACCCGTATGTCTTTTAGCTAAAGATAGTGCATCTCTTGTCGACCAATGGCATAAGAGATTAGCACATATAAATCTCAAAACTATAAATAAATTGTTTTCACAAAACCTGGTGCGCGATGCTCCTGATGTTAAGTGCATTAAAGATAGACCTTGTCATGCTTGTGTAAAAGGCAAGCAAACAAGAGCTACCTTCAAGAGCATTATTGGCAAAGATTCCACCAGGTGTTTATACCTGCTCCACATGGATTTGTTTGGTCCTTTGCAAATTAGGAGTTTAGGAGGAAAATCTTACACATTAGTTATTGTAGATGATTACTCTCGTTTTGCCTGGGTATTCTTTCTGAAACACAAGTCAGATACCTTTGACACCTTCACTAGTTTTGTCAGGCAAGTCCAGAATGAATTTAACTGTTCGGTGGTCAAAATCAGAAGTGACCATGGTACAGAATTTGAATCTGGAGCCATGACAGAATTCTGTGAAAGCCTCGGTATCTTTCATGAGTTCTCCTCTCCTCGAACTCCACAACAAAATGGAGTAGCTAAGAGAAAGAATAGAACACTCATTGAGGCTTGCAGAACCATGTTGAGTGACTCTTCACTACCTGAATACTTTTGGGCTGAAGCTGTCAACACTGCATGCCATGTGCAAAACAGAGCACTCATAAACAAAAACCATGAAAAGACTCCTTATGAACTTCTAAAGGGCAAGAAACCAATCATCTCTTATTTTAGAATCTTTGGTAGTAAATGCTTTGTACTAAACAATGGAAAGCATTACAAAACTAAGTTCAGTGAAAAGAGCTTTGAAGGTATTTTTGTAGGCTATAGTAGCCATAGTAGGGCATATAGAGTTTTTAATAAGAAAACCCGGGTGGTAGAAGAATCTATTAACGTTGTATTTGATGAGACGAGCATGCTACAAGGCAGCTCCTCTAGCATTTCTTCTGTAGACACAGGTTCAAAGCTGCAGGATTTAAGCTTGGATCTGCCAGTTGAAGGAAGTTCTCAACAGTTCATCAAGATTCCCCCAACAACTACCTATGAAGAAGATAATCCTGATGAAGAGCCAATCCAAGTGGAGGAAGATACTCCAACTGTAGAAGAAACTCCTAATGGTCAAAATCATGCAAGGAACCTCGGGCTACGACACTTGAGGGATCATCCAGTTGATCAGATCATAGGAGATCCTCATGAAGGAATAAGAACAAGACGAGGTACCATTAACGAAAATATGCATTTAAGTTTTCTTTCACAGGTCGAACCAAAGAAATTTCAAGAGGCAAATGAAGATCCATCTTGGATAATCGCTATGGAAGAAGAATTAAACCAGTTCAAACGCTGCAAGGTTTGGACACTTGTTCCAAAACCCAAAGACAAGAATGTCATTGGAACAAAGTGGGTGTACAGAAACAAGCTGGATGAAGAAGGAACAATTATAAAGAACAAAGCCAGACTTGTAGCTAAGGGATACAGACAAGAGGAAGGTATCGACTTCGATCAGACGTACGCTCCAGTAGCAAGGCTCGAAGCGATCAGACTCTTCCTTGCTTATGCTGCTTTCAAGGGTTTCACCGTATATCAGATGGATGTCAAGTCCGCTTTCCTAAACGGAGACATCAAAGAGGAAGTATACGTTGAACAACCCCCAGGTTTTGTTAATCCTGATCATCCCAATCATGTTTATTTATTACAAAAAGCTTTATATGGTTTGAAACAAGCTCCTCGAGCTTGGTACGAGACGCTGTCTAACTTTCTTCTTGAGAACAAGTTCACAAGAGGAAAGATAGATAAAACATTATTTCTTAGGGAAGTAAAAGGCAAGATTTTGCTAGTGCAAATCTATGTCGATGACATCATATTTGGCTCTACGGATAATAACCTTTGCAAAAAGTTTTCTAAACTTATGCAAGGGAAATTTGAAATGAGCAGTATGGGTGAGCTGAAATATTTCTTAGGACTTCAAGTGAAGCAGTCAGAAGATGGAATCTTCATCTCTCAGACAAAGTTCACTAAGGAGTTGATTAAGAAATTTGGAATGGAGAGTGCAACCTCTATGAGGACTCCAATGAGCTCAGCTATGTCTCTGGACAAGGATGAAAAAGGGAAACCTTTTGATGAAACCAAGTACAGAAGCATAATTGGCTCTTTGCTCTATCTTACTGCCAGTAGACCTGATATAATGTTCTCTACATGTGTATGCGCTAGATATCAGGTGAACTCTAAGGAATCCCACTATACTGCTGCGAAGCGGATTTTGAGATACCTTAAAGGCACACCAAATCTTGGCTTATGGTACCCAAGAAGTAATGATAGCGAACTAATTGGTTTTTCAGATGCAGATTTTGCAGGTAGCAAAGACGACAGGAAAAGCACTTCCGGGACATGTCAATTCCTAGGAAGGAGACTTATTTCCTGGAGTAGCAAGAAGCAGAATTGTGTCGCAATTTCAACCGCCGAGTCGGAATACATTTCTGCTGGCAGTTGTTGCGCACAACTTCTATGGATAAGGAATCAACTTCAAGACTACAACATGAAGATCAAAGATATTCCCATGTTTTGCGACTCTTCCAGTGCAATTGCTATCGCAAACAATCCAGTCTCTCACAGTCGGACAAAGCACATCGAGCTTCGATATCACTTTATCCGGGAGCATGTGGAGAAGGGTGACATAAGTCTGAGATATGTCCCCACGGATAAGCAAGTTGCAGATATCTTCACGAAGCCGCTGGATGAGACTAAGTTCTCTTTCTTCAAGACGGAACTTGGAATGCTCAACATGGAGTAATGTTCATTCAATCAAATCATGAAGACTTGGAGATTTCAAGACTCAAAACCTTTTCCTGGACAATTTCAAGTTGATGTCTCGAGAACTATAGATTGTCTCGAGAACTACAAGGTCTCTCGACAACTCTGTCACTTCAAGATCTCGAAACAAATCTAAAGGACTTCTGGGAGTTTTCGAGACATGACAAGTCTCTCGAGACATAGTCAGAACTCGGGAAATGGTGATGTCTCGAGACTTAATCTATCTCTCGAGACATCAGGACAAGTCAAACCGCGCAGAGTTTCCAGAGTTCTCGAGACATAGCCGATGTCTCGAGACATAGGTCTGTTTTAAAACTGTTCCGGAACTCAGGTATGTGCCGTTTCCCCTATTTTTTTTAAAATGTCACCTAAAACGTCAAATCAAGGTCATATATATATATATACATCCTATCGGAAACTTGATGTTCACTAAACCTTCGACCCCGAGACCTCGACCCTTCGACTTCCTCTCGAGCAGCGACTGGACGACTTCGTGGTTCTCGGAAGTGGATCGTCTCCCCTGTTCTTCTCCTCCTCTCAAATCCTTCGATGGCTCCCTCCTCAAATCCCAAGATCGGAGTTGGCAATGAGGTTGTTCGCTCGGGTATTGCCGACTTATCCGAGGACTTCCAGAATCTCTTCTGTATGCTTGATGCCGCCGGTTTGGAATTTGTTCTTGAGCACCCTTGCCGCATTCTGTTTGATGAGGTTGAAGAATTCTTCAACAATGCAAAGGCTATCAAGGACGGAAGGATGTTGGTCTCTTTCGTAAAAGGGATCAAAATCAAGATGTCTCCCAAGACCCTTGTGAAACATTTGCACCTCACTAAAGTTGATTTTGAAGAAGAGTTAAGTGACAGTGATTGGTTGAGAACAGCTCGATACTGTGGTCTGGACTCAGACTTTTCTGCTGTTAAAAGGAGCAAGATGAATGATGCAGGCAAGCTCTTGGTGGATATAATTCTAAAAGTTCTCTTTTGCAAGCAAGGCACACAGGGGCATGTATCTGAAGAGACCTTTCTTCTGATGGTTGGAATAGTCACTGGGAAGAAGAGAGATTGGGCCTCAATCTTGTTCTCCAACATCAAGGCCTCAATCAGATCTCCAAAGTTTGCAAGGATCATCACTCTGTTTCTGAATCAGTTCAATTCTGCCATTTTTGACATGTCCAAAGGTGCAGTTATTCACACCTCAAGAAGATCGATGTCGTCACCATGCAGAGATGGGACATTCGGATCCAGAAGCCGGGAGTGGCTAGTGCAGTTTCTGAGGGGGAGCCTCAGCAGTCTGCAGAAGCTGATATTCCCTCTGAAGGCCAGGTACCTGTAGTACCCTCATTTCCCCTTCCTCCCCAGATTAGACCTAAAGCCTCAGGCAGAGCTAAGCTGCCAATCCGTTCAAAGACCAAAGGTCAGCCCTCCTCAGCTCCAGAAGTTCCCATTCCTCCATCAGATCCAGCAGAACCATCAGATCCAGCAGAACCATCAGATCCAGCAGAACCATCAGATCCAGCAGTTCCATCAGTTCCATCCGATAATATTCCTTCACCATCTCCACCTCCTCCTTCAGTTACTGAAAAAGAAGCCTCCTTGGCAAATGAGGCAGTGGCAGCTGTTCTCATGGATATTCAAAAAGAACCCTCTGATGTGCACAGTCCCAGTGGCCAGCAGGCAGGGTCTGGTGCTGATTTTGCTTTCTATCAAGATGATGATGTTGATTCAGTACATGTTTCAACACCTTCCCCAGTACATGTTGAGGGGGAGTCAGAGTTTGATACAACCAAGCATGCTCCGGATGAGCTAGGTTGTGAAGATGGTAAGGTAGCACCTTCTTGTGAAATTGAAGACATTCCTGATGATGAAGAAGCTCCAGTAGATATTCATATTGCTGCTCCAACTGCTCCTCTACCATCCTTTCAATCTTCTCCTCCATTACATGATGCAGGTTCCCTTCTGGGACAAATAGAGGCTATGCTAAAAAGGCAAAGTGAACAGTTTGAACACTCCTTGACGACTGTCCACAGGAGGATTACTTCAGTGGAAAGTGAGCTTGGTCGGGAGCTAGCCAAGATCAAGACAAATTATGAACATCTTTCAGATTTGATGTGCCTTGGAAGCAAGTCAGTGGAGCATGCAACTGCCGGTGTAGGCACTGTGCTGAAGCAGACTGTAATCATAACCCAACTTCAACAAACTATGCTGAATGATGCTGAAGCCAACACTTTCAAAGTTGTTGATGAAGTGGGCAAGTTTAAAGATGATACTCTCCAAACCCTATCTGTAGAAGTCAGAAAGGGGGAGGAAAATATAGTAGCTCAAATGACAGATTTGGTTGAAAGCTCAGTATCTGCTCTTCAAAGCTCATGGAATTCTCAGTTTGAGCAGTTCTCTACCAGGATGTTGAAGCAAGTTGCTGATATTAATGCTTATTCATTCAAAACAGCAACGTGGCTGCATAATCAGATCTTTCCTGAGTTGGAAATTGATCCTGATGTTCCTGTTCCTCAGTTCTCTCCTAGACCAGAAGATTTTGTTGGCAAGGCTCCTTCTGTTGCAGATCAGTCAGATAGGACTGGGTCTAAAAGAAAAAGAAATTATGGTGAGGGTCCCTCTGCTACTAGATCTGTTCCCTCCTCCAGTTCTGCAGGTTCTTACAAGGCTAAGGTTGAGAAAAGTTATCCAGAACTCTGGAGCCCTGTCTCAAAAGATATTATTCTTGAATCCTATAGGTTAGTCCATGAAGGTAAATTGAACAGATCTGAATGCTACAGCTCTCAAGAATGGGAAAAACATGAGACAGCTCAAAGGAAGCGAATGATTCATTTCAGAGCTTTTGGTTATAATAATGCTGATGCTCCGGAACCCCCTCCGTTTTACCATCCCAAGCCTCATGCTTATTTCTCCAGACAAGAAGAAAAGATGAAAAGACGATCTTGAAGGATGATAATGATGATTCTCTGAAGACATATTTTGGTTTCATTCTGATTTAGTGAACATCAAGTCTTCTGAACAATTCAAATTTAGATATATATATATATTTGATGTTTTGATGTTCTTTACTTTTTCATTTCTATATCTTTGTGTAGTGTAGCATATTTATTCTTTAACTGCTGTAATTCAACTTAGTGTACAAGGTTCTGACTTCTACAAATAGGGGGAGATTGTTGGAAATTGCATTCACAATTACCTTGATTTGTGAGAAGTCACCCTTAAACTAAGATTGAATTGCTTTTGTATTTGATATGCTTTTCTAGTATTGTCTTGCAGATTATCATGGGTAAGTGTAAGCCAATGTCAGGTCACAATGGGTCTGCAAACACAGTTTCATAGTATGTAATTCCTCATTTTATGAAACATGGTGATGACTCATATGTGATCTCTCTATTGAGATACACTTCTTTTTCAAGACTATTGAAGACCTTGGAGTGCAGCTGCAGCAAGTGGTCTAGAAAAGAAAAGGAGCAAAAGAAAATAATTTTTCTAAGGGGATGTCTCGAGAGATCGAGCTTGTCTCGAGAAGTCAAGGCTTGTCTCGAGATGCAGGCTCTGCTCTTTTCGGAAACTCTATCTGGATGTCTCGAGAGATCAACCATGTCTCGAGAACTACTGGACCGAGAGATTTCCTTTGTCTCGAGAGATCCTGCTTTACTCGAGTCTGCAATCTTTTGATCTCTTAATCTCAGTTCTCGAGAGATAAATTTCTGATGTCTCGAGATATTTGGTATGTCTCGAGAGCTATTCCTTATGTCTCGAGAGATCCATTTTTCCCGAGACATTGGTCTGATGATTTCCCCTCCCTCTGTTCTCGAGAGATACTCCTCATGTCTCGAGAAATCCCATTTGTCTCGAGACATCTGTCTAAATTTTGATATTCTCTGTTCTCTGTTCTTGACGACCCGTGATCGCTCATTTCCGATCCTAACGGCTTTCTTGAGAGCATTTAAGGCTGGTTTATACCTTAATTGCCTTTCTCTATATATATAGGATTGGTTTTGGGGTTTCAAAAACAAGTTCTCTAATCGTTCAAGCCCTAATTCTCTTTCCCGATCTAGAAGAACGAGAAAAGCGCCGCCTCGCCGTCGCCTACGTTTGGAGATCGATCTTCTCATAGGATTTGTCGATTTCATTCAGGGGAGATTCGATTGATCCAAGGTCTGATTCTACAACCTCTATTGGATCGTTTCGGATTGCAAAGGTCAGATTTGAAGGATCTTAGTTCTTCCTCACCGTTCTCTAAAGCCATTCAAGAAGAAGGAAGAATACACCTCTATCTTTCAGATCTGGTATTGTTTTGTTCAAAACTTTTATCATCTTTGTAGGAGAGATTGTTCTCCGAGTTGTAGGAGTTGTAATCTCCGAGTTGTAGGAGTTCTTCTCTGAGTTGTAGGAGAGGTTGTTCTCCGAGGTGTAGGAGTTGTTTTCTCCGAGTTGTAAGAGAAGTTTTCTCTGAGTTTGTAGGAGTTTTCACTCCGAGACAGTAGGATCGTTCTTGATCCGAGTTTCAGAAAGTAGTCAAGTCTAGCTGTGGTGCTAGATTGGCGAGGCCGGCAGTGGAGTACCCAAGTACGGGGAACCACTATAAATTCCTGTGTTATCTGTGGCTGTAATTTCTTTTCTGTGCTGTGCTTTTCGTTTAATATTTTAATTCCGCAAAAGACGGAGAGATCACCTATTCACCCCCCTCTAGGTGATTTAGGTAGGCAACTAGATACTTCAGGACTTCCTCCACCGGTGCTGAGGTAGAATCCTCGTCACCTTGGAAAATATCCTCCTCCATAGGAATATGCACAACACATAAATTACCTGCCTTATCCTGCGAAACATTCTCAATAATGTCGTCAGAGACAAATATAGTAGAATGCACAACAGGGGGAGGAATAGTGCTTGGATAAAAGTCAAGCATTGGTTCCTCACAAAGAATCAAGTCTACGCTAGGTGATGTATGTACAGGGGAGATGGGCTCAGTCATGTCAGAGCCTAGATCAGCCACACATCTGGTGACTGTGTCCATGCCATACCCTTCAAAATGTGAAGGTGACACAGATACATTACCGGATGTTGAAGGTGTGCTGCCGGAAGTAGGAGTCGGGACGATCCAGATGTCTGGCTCGTCATCCTCGTCCAATTGGCGAAGATACTCGGCACAGTCCTTCAAGGCATGATCCGTGCTCCGACAAAACAAGCACTGCCTAACGAGCTTCTTTGGCACAGCAGGTGCTGAAGCCGAAAAGAAGTATGACGGTAAAGACGCAGCAGAATAGCCATAGGACTTACGCGCAACATATGGAGTACCAGACGAAGTCGGTGCTCCATATGTTGGGGCAGGAGTGCTAGGGCCATTATCTCCCTTTGGACATATATCACTAGCGTGAGAGATATCTCCACACCAACGCCAACAAATATTAAATGACGCCCACATAGTGTGAAGATAAAATGATTCAAAATAAAGAGAACTATTGTGCAAAATACTACACCTAACAATAAATTACTAAGCAACCAAATTTAAAACAAGAAAATGGAATAAGAAGAACTGAAATAAAATAAAAGATGCAATTTATAAATGAAAAGGGCTTAAATCTCAGATTCTCCCTCTCCAGAAAACTCACACGACCGTGTTCCCCGGCAGTGGCGCCAAAAACTTGATGCGCAAATCTCGCACACCGCTATAGGCGGTAGCTAGACTACGACACGAAACGGCAGTGTACCGATCGTTCAAGTAATATAAAACGAGGAGTAATCCCCGAGTATCGAATCTCGAAGGAACACAGTAAGGTGGAGTTTATTATCGAGGAAGGACTTGAGATTGAAGTCCTTTTGTCGGATGGAAGCGAAAATGTGGGAATTGGTTTGTGGAAAATAAAGAGAAAATATTACACTACTCCTATGCAATGCCGCTATGCAATGCTTCGCTTGGCGGGAGGAAAACTCCAAGTCCTCCTGAATTACACTACTCCAAGTCCTCCTGAAGTACCTGTGAAGACTCAACCTACACAAGCTCAGATGGAGAAAGGGGATCAAGAAATAAACAAGAAGAATGACATAAATAAACATCAACCAGGGGAGCAGTCCCGGTCTCACTCCCAAGAGGTTGGAGAAATAAGATATTCGGCATCATCGACAATGCTGCAGGGCTTAGTAGGATTATCAGTGACCTCCTCCACGATTTGGACTTCCTCCACCGGTGCTGAGGTAGAATCCTCGTCACCTTGGAAAATATCCTCCTCCATAGGAATAGGCACAACACATAAATTACCTGCCTTATCCTGCGAAACATCCTCAATAATGTCGTCAGAGACAAATGTAGTAGAATGCACAACAGGGGGAGGAATAGTGCTTGGATAAAAGTCAAGCATTGGTTCCTCACAAAGAATCAAGTCTACGCTAGGTGATGTATGTACAGGGGAGATGAGCTCAGTCATGTCAGAGCCTAGATCAGCCACACATCTGGTGACTGTGTCCACGCCATACCCTTCAAAATGTGAAGGTGACACAGACACATAACTGGATGTTGAAGGTGTGCTGTCGGAAGTAGGAGTCGGGACGATCTGGATGTCCGACTCGTCATCCTCATCCAATTGGCGAAGATACTCGGCACAGTCCTTCAAGGCATGATCCGTGCTCCGACAAAACAAGCACTGCCTAACGAGCTTCTTTGACACAGCAGGTGCTGAAGCCGAAAAGAAGTATGACGGTAAAGACGCAGCAGAATAGCCATAGGACTTCCGCACAACATATGGAGTACCAGACGAAGTCGGTGCTCCATATGTTGGGGCAGGAATGCTAGGGCCATTATCTCCCTTTGGACATCTATCACTAGCGTGAGAGATATCTCCACACCAACGGCAACGAATATTAAATGACACCCACATAGTGTGAAGATAAAATGATTCAAAATAAAGAGAACTATTGTGCAAAATACTACACCTAACAATAAATTACTAAGCAACCAAATTTAAAACAAGAAAATGGAATAAGAAGAACTGAAATAGAATAAAGATGCAATTTACAAATGAAAAGAGCTTAAATCTCAGATTCTCCCTCTCCAGAAAACTCACATGACCATGTTCCCCGGCAGCGGCGCCAAAAACTTGATGCGCAAATCTCGCACACCGCTATAGGCGGTAGCTAGACTGCGGCACGAAACGGCAGTGTACCGATCGTTCAAGTAATATAAAACGAGGAGTAATCCCCGAGTATCGAATCTCGAAGGAACACAATAAGGTGGAGTTTATTATCGAGGAAGGACTTGAGATTGAAGTCCTTTAGTCGGATGGAAGCGGAAATGGGGGAATTGGTTTGTGGAAAATAAAGAGAAAATATTACACTACTCCTATGCAATGCTGCTATGCAATGCTTCGCTTGGCGGGAGGGAAACTACGTAGGCCTTAAGCGCGCTACTTCGTAAGGGCGGATGGACGAGTAGGCAAACGGAATGAGGGTCGCAACCACCTCTTCGACAAGCACGCCACTAGCAATTGCTAGTGCGGCAAACGAACGTGACGACGGGATGGAGGATGGAATGGGGCGCACCTCAAGAAACTCAAACAATAAAGCATTTCACATAGACATGAAATATATAGAAATACAAACTAGTTTAAGTGCTACTTCATCATAATAATAAAGATCTACACATATACACATCAATAAGAGAAGAACAAGGCAAGAAATCGACCGAATCCGAAGGCTCGTTGTAGATTCACGGTTGGAATCGCCGGGTTGTCAATCCGCGTCCAAGCTCGGTCCGCAACTACGTCCGGGGTAGAGAGAGCTGTCACGACTCTCCAATGAACCCGTCTTCTTCGTCTCACGATCCGGTAGAGGTTGCAAACTTCCCCTTGCTTGATGGTAATGGCGGCTAGATCTCCCTTGAAGCTCTAGGATGAAGGAGGAGGCCGAGAGGAAGCTCCGGCTCAAGATTGGCGTGAAGAACAAGCCCAGAGCACCTCCTGGTGGTGGAAGATGATGCAGGGGGTGGAAGAGGCGAACATGACTCGAAAACGGCGGTGCAGAATGGTTGTCCGACCTAATTTCGCGGGCTGGATATTTATAGAAAACAGGGTGCACGATCAGTGGCGCAACTGATCGTGCGCATTGAAAGCTGGTGATCGTGCGCTCTGTGCCCGAAACCTGCAAAACAAAACTGCAGAAAAAATATAAAGCGCACGACCGTGCGCACGATCGTGCGTAGCAAACGCACGACCAAACTCCGAAGCTGTTTTTGGGCAGCAAAAGAACGGGCACGATCAGAGGCGCACGATCAACTGATCGCGCGTGAAGGAAACGCACGATCAGTGGCATTTCCGGCAGAAATTGCCCCCAAACAAACTCCAAACGTCGCACGACCCATGAACCTGCATGAAAACTTCCAGGACTACAGGAAAACAAGGGATCACACCAAGAATGGGCATACATGTGCACTAAGAGTGGAATAATAGACGGCTATTAAATATAAATGAAAACAAGCCTAAAGTGTGGTGCAAATACTAGAAAATCGGCCCAAATGAGTCCGAAAATATGTATATAATAGGGACTCATCAACGGGTAGGGGGAGATCTCCCCTCCCCACTCGCCCGCCCCCTTGGGGGCGAGTGGGGGAGGTCCCCCTCCCCACTCGCTCGCCCCCCCTTGGGGGCGAGTGGGGGAGGCCCCCCTCCTAACTCGCCCGCCCCCCTTGGGGGCGAGTGGGGGAGGCCCCCCTCCCCACTCGCTCGACCCCCTTGGGGGCGAGTGGGGGGAGATCCCCACTCGCCCGCCCCCTTGGTGGCGAGTGGGGGAGGCCCCCCTCCCCACTCGCTCGCCCCCCTTGGGGGAGAGTGGGGGAGACCCCCACTCCCCCCTTTGGGGGCGGGTGGGTGGAGATCCCCCTCCTCACTTGCCCGCTCCCTTGGGGGCGAGTGGGGGAGACCCCCACTCGCCCCTTGGGGCGGGTAGGGGGAGGTCCCCATCCCCACTCGCCCGCCCCCTTGGGGGCGAGTGGGGGATACACCCACTCGCCCCTTTGGGGGGCCGGTGGGGGGAGATCCCCCTCCCCACTCGCTCCCCCCTTGGGGGCGAGTGGGGGGAAGCCCCCACTCGCCCTTCTTGGGCGAGTGGGGTCTCGTGTAAACTCATTTGGACCTCCAGCAAGGGCGGGAGTGGACGTTTCAGGTTCCACTCGCCCCCTTGGTCGCGATGTCAGGTCGAAGTTGGCAGGGAGCTGCGAATAGTGGAATCTTAGCTATCCGCAACCCATTTTATGAAAGTCTATAAATATACCCCCATGAGCACCTTGGAGGGGGTGGGCAAACTCTTCCCCTTGTGTGTTACTTGCGAGCTAGCACTCCTACCCCCTGTTCGACTAGTCGATAGGCAAGTGTTTCTTAGTGCTCTTCAGGGTGCCCAGACGCAGCATTGGCTTGGGAGGAGAAGCTCTCTTTGATCTTCTGGGTGTGTGGCGGGATCTCCTCACTGCAGCTCCAGGGGTCTGTTTTGGATTTCAAGTCCTCTTCGGTGTAAAGTTCTTCGACTCTCCGCAACTGGTCAAGTGTTCAGGCTCAGGTGAAGTAAGGGTCAGCTGCATACCCCTTTACGAACGTCGAAACCGGTTCTCTGGTTTCAACATTCTGGTGCGGTGAGCGTGGAAGCAGCTGTTCCGGAAAGACCTGAGCAAGTCAAATGACTGGGAGTGAAGAGCCAGAGAACTCACCCCTCCCGGCGACTACGTGCAAAAAAGCGACTTCGAAAAGTTCAAGAAGGCGATCCTGGAGGCCTACACTTTGCGCCCACCCCCGCGGGCGAGTGCTCGACTCCGGTAGTGCCAGTGCTCGCCTTGCCTCCTCCGCGCGAGGCGACATCAGCCGAGCGACCCGACAAGGAAGTGTAGGTGGAAGATGATAGAGTTGTTCACGCGCGGGTGTTATTCCCTAGCCCCGCGAGTGCTCAACCACTTGGCGAGAAGACATGTCGAGTGTTGTCGAACCGCCAGGTAGGGAGGGGGAGCCCCTTCTGCGAGCTGATCATGCCTGCCCCTGTTCCGGAAGGATTCACGGAGCCAGTTATGTCCCACTACGTGGAAAAAGATGTCCCCCTCCAACATCTCCAGTGGTTTGAAGACGTTATGTCCATCAGGAAGATGACTGACGCATCCAAGTGCAAGTTATTCTCCATCTCCTTCAAGGGAAAGGCGAGAGTCTGGTTTCATCAACTCCCGTCGGGATCCATCTACAGCTTCGAGGACTTGAAGCGGAGTTTTCTGTTGAGGTTCTCGACGTCGAAGAAGAGAAGAAAAGGGGCAAAGGCCCTTTTCTTGATCAATGAGGTACTTGGGCATACTCTACAACTTGCGCTTGCCCTCGGGTTGCGGCAAGGGTTGTTTCACATGGGCTTGGCCCGGGACCCTCCTCTGTGTTACGAGGAGTTGATGGAACGAGCGGGACGGGAGATTGAAGTAGAGGCGACGAACCCAGAGTTTGCGGCCAAGATGGCCAAGTGGACGGAAGGCGGAGGGAGGTCAGGAGTGGCTCAGCAGTCGGAGCCAAAGAAGAGAGAGGAGCCGGGGTGGAGATTCCAACCACTGGCCAACCGGCCGGCCTGGAGGCTAGCAGGAGGGCCCCCTCAGGGCCAAGGAAGAGGCAATCTTCAGGGAGGTGGAAACTTCCATGGAGGGCAAGGGCTTTTCAACCCTCCAGGATGGCATCCAGGCCCGAGGCCGGTGCAGCCTCAGCGCGCGATGACAGTTGGCCAGGGAAGGAGAGGAAGAATGAACCGCGCTGGTGGTGGCACAGTAAGAAGGGATATGAGGGTGTTGCCCTTTTGTGACTTCCATCAGGTGGAAGGTCACGCGTCAGCCACTTGCACCGAATTCTTGGAAGTCAGGGAAGAGAGAAAGGCCACTGCGGGGAGAGTTGTTGATGCTGGGAGATGGAAGAGAAGAAAGAGGAGAGGAGGAGGATCGGTGCGAGGACCGAGTGGACTCTGGAGCACTGGGCAGGATCAGGGTGATCCATGAAGGGGTAGGGATCGAGGCCACCCACAAGGAGAGCCTCCATGCCATCTACCGACGGAGCGTCGCTTCGACCTCACGAACCCCGCCCCCGGGGAGTGAAGATCACGTTCTCTTCGAAAGATATGCCGCCGCATGATGATCCTTTCTGCGACGCGTTAGTGATCGAGGCTGCGGTGGAGAACTTCATGGTCTCCCGAATCCTGGTAGATAACGGGAGTTCGGTTAACGTGGTTTTCAAGAATGCTTTCGATAAGATGAAGGTGGAGCAAAGGAGGGTGTTCGCGTCGGATGGACCACTCTTCGGTTTTTCAGGAGAGCGGAAAGAAGTTGAAGGAGGAGTCGAGCTCCTGGTCACCTTGGGGGGGGGGGGGGGGACATCGAAGAATTGTCGGTTCATCATAGTGGATGCACCGAGTAGTTACAGCGCCATCTTCGGTCGCCCCCTCATTAGCGCCTTCAAGTGTGTGCCCTCCTCCTACCATCAATGTTTGAAATACAGCTAGGAGGACTGCAAGTCCGGGTCCTTGGAGACCCCATGGTGGCCCGCCAGTGCTACGTCATGGCAGTTACTCGTCACTTGGAAGGAGAAAGCAGAGGAAGTGGACAAGGTAATAGAAAGCTTGGCCGGGCTAGAGGTGTAGAGGAGGTGAAGAAAAAAGAAGTCATTAGCGGCCAGGGCGTGAGGCCCAAGAAAGTGCAGGATAACAAAAGGCTGAGCAAGTAGGACCCAAAGAAGGTCCGAGAGTATATCTGGCAGAGCATGAATGTCTGCTTACTTATCTGTAATGAACAATGAGCATCTTATCTTAATGAATTTTGTTTCTACTAGGTATAGTAAAAATATTTTATAGAGCCCCGAGATGGTTTCGCTGGCCGGGCTTCCACTAGACAGCAGGGCAGGTTGAACTCTCGGAGAGGCAGAGCCCTGAGATGGTTCCGCTAACCGGGCTTCCACTAGACGGCAGGGCAGGTTGACCTCTCGGAGAGGCAGGGCCCTGAGATGGTTCCGCTGACAGGGTCCCACTAGACGGCAGGGCAGGTTGACCTCTCGGAGAGGCAGGGCCCCGAGATGATTCCGCTGATCGGGCTCCCACTAGCCAGCATGGCAGGTTGACCTCTCAGAGAGGCAGGGCCCCGAGATGGTTCCGCTGGCCGGGCTTCCACTAGCCGACAGAGCAGGTTGACCTCTCGGAGAGGCAAGTTAAAATGTTGAGGCAGGGCCCCGAGTTGGTTTCGCTGACCGGGCTCCCACTAGCCGGCAGGGCAGGTCGACCTCTCGGAGAGGCAGGGCCCCGAGATGGTTCCGCTGACCAGGCCCCACTAGACGCCAGGGCAGGTTGATCTCTTGGAGAGGCAAGTTAAAATGTTGAGGCAGGGCCCCGAGATGGTTCCGCTGATCGGGATCCCACTAGCCGGCATGGCAGGTTGACCTCTCGGAGAGGCAGGGCCTCGAGATGGTTCCGCTGACCGGGCTTCCACTAGACGACAAGGCAGGTTGACCTCTCAGAGAGACAGGGCCCCGAGATAGTTTCGCTGACCGGGCTCCCACTAGCCGACAGGGCAGGTTGACCCCTCGGAGAGGCAAAGCCCCGACTGGAGACCACTCGCCCGTGCTTGTTGATGCCGGTCGCTGGGAGGCTCGTCGGGTAGATTCGTTTTAAGTTAAATCCTCGATTGGAGACCACTCGCCCGGGCTAGCTGATGTCGGTCGCTGGGAGGCTCGTTGGGTAGATTTGTCTGGGTTAAAGCCCCGAGAAAAAAGACCGGTGCGTGGGCTCTTGCAAGTTTCCTTCCCCTCCAGGTGAGCTCGACTCCCTGGTAGGTGTGGAGTTTCCTCCCCCTCCAGGTGAGCTCGGCTCCCTGGAAGGTGTGGAGTTTCCTCCCCCTCCAGGTGAGCTTGGCTCCCTGGTAGGTATGGAGTTTCCTCCCCCTCCAGGTGAGCTCGGCTTCCTGGGAGGTGTGGAGTTTCTTCCCCCTCCAGGTGAGCTCGGCTCCTTGGGAGGTGTGGAGTTTCCTCCCCCTCCAGGTGAGCTCGGCTCCCTGGGAGGAAGGTTGAGTGGAGAAATGACCTTTTTTCTTGCGCTTAGATCGGTTTGAATCATTTTGAAGGAGTCCAACCGCCGCATTCTTATACGCCCGTCTCTCCGAACCACGAGTGATCCATTGTTTTTGCGGGCTCGTGTCGAACACGAAAAAGCGGGGATTGTGTATAACCCGTAATCATCGAGACCAGGGGGTGTAGTGAAATTGGCTCGTGCAACCCCCTTAATTGTTGAGCGTGTGCAGCGCAACGTGGACAAGATCACGAGAGTAAAAACGATCGTAACAAGGTAAAATGGTCGCTCGTGTGCAGTCGGAAACGATTGTGATCAGACAAGGCAGAGACCTCCACTTGCCCTCCCCCTTGGGGGCGAGTGGGGGGAGACCCCCACTCGGCCCTTGTGGGCGGGTAGGGGGAGATCCCACCTCCCCACTCGCCCGCCCCCTTGGGGACGAGTGCGGGAGGTCCCCCTCGCCCGCCCCCCTTGGGGGCGAGTGGGGGAGGTGGGGGGGGGGGGGGGGGGGGGGGGGGGGGGGGGGGGGCGAGTGGGGGGAGATTCCCCCTCCCCACTCGCCTGCCCCCTTGGGGGCGAGTGGGGCGGGAGCCTCCCCCCCACACACACACTCGCCCGCCCCTTGGGGGCGAGTGGGGGGAGATCCCCCCTCCCCGGTCCCCCTCCCCCCTTGGGGGCGGGTGGGGGGGGGGGGAGATCCCCTCCCCACTCGCCCTCCCCCTTGGGGGCGAGTGGGGGAGACCCCAACTCGCCCCTTTGCGGGCGGGTGGGGGGAGATCTGAAGAATTTCACGTGTAGATCAAGGGGGTAAAAACAAAACAAAAACTGGAACACTAACCCTTGATCAAGAACACGAAGAACGGACAACAAAAGCAATGGCTATTCACTCCAGAAAATAAAACTAACACTAACCATCACAAGTGTTAGGAGTTTATACCTCTAGAGATCAAGACCTCTAGGTGGAGTGTCGACCTCCCACGAGTGAGCAGAAAGCCGATCTGGATGAGGAGGGACACAAACAAAAACTGCACGGAGCAAGCGACCTTGCGCCTCTCGATTCACCTTGAACCAAAACAACCACCACCACCGCACTTTGGATAGAAAGGGGAGGAGGATGAAGCTTGGACAGATCTTCCAAGGGCTGAAGACCCAAGTGGCCAAGCCACTCTCAGTCGTCGGCGAGAGAGAGAGAGAGAAACCGAAGCCCGAACGAAAAGGACTCGCAACACCGAGGACCTGAACCTAGGTCGTCGGAGGAGGAGGCGAGATGGAGGCGCCGAAGAAGGAGGCTGGCAGTCGCGAACAGAGGAGGCGGCAGGAGTCGCGAAATCGTATAGAGGCGATTCAAGATTTTGGGGTGTGCGACCTCCTTCTTTGTGCTTCCTAGCTGAACCGAAGGGGGGGGGGGGGGAGCTCCTTGTTTTCGTGGCTTAGGGTTAGGTTTAAGAGAGGAGTATATAAATATATACTTCTCAATTAAGAAGTGAGGGTATTGTGTAAGGCAATCAATTTACACAAAAGCCATCCTCATAATCTCTCTCTAAGACATTTCATTAAACCTCTAATGAGAAATGAAAGATATTAATTTGTGACTATACAACGCGATTTAAGTTATATATATATTCTTTATTATCGAGCTTTGTTATTGATTTCGTAATGAGTCTAACTCATTATATCAAATAATACTCGCATAATACCACAAACTAAACGCTGTCTAAGCGCGTCGAATCACGATTTAAAAACATTCGCACTCAACATGGTATTTTGATTACACACGTTATTAAATCCACATTGTGAGTCAAATTGAGGTTGTTACTGTTCATTTGGCGTGATCTTACAGAGGAACCACATCACCTTGGCAATAATATAACTCAACGTATATTATAAACTATAAGAGGCTCTATCATTGCATTATAGTCGCCTGGACAACGTAGCAACTAAGAAGCAAAACTTTGTTGACCTGTGTCTATCCTTGTCGCATGATATTGTAAATATTGTGCAAAATAGGACCGTGTCATTTTCGCACTATATTCATATTTCTTGGTCTCATAAGCGAATTATATTTATAACAGTATCAGTTATATTGCATGCTATACAATCTCGCTTTACCAAGGGCCCTTATAATATCATAACTCAATGTGATTTGAGGGACAACCGATATTTAGGATATGTGGATTTCTTCCGCACAAGAGTATACAACGAATCACAGTATTTATCTTTATCAATTGATAGTCTTCAACTGTAATCACATTGTACACTATGACGCGACTAATCTACATATCTCATATATGGGATTCACAAGACACGTTGAAAATATTAATGACACTAAACACAATCCAAGTAATGTTACAACATGGGAAGGTCAAACTCAATATGTATAAGATCCACACATATACATATTCATATGATTAAATGATAATCGTTTATCAACATTTATAAAACTACAATGTACTTTAATCGATATGACAATCTTAACTCGGTAATCATTGTTCCTCTTCGATTACCTCAATTGTGAGTATAAACTTTAAAATTATGTGACATAATAAAAACTCATAGTTCTATAGTTCAGGACCAAGTGCATCTTCCTGAACCAATCATGAGTAGCAACACATAATCAAGGAACAAAATGTGAGAACATTTTCAGATCATGAAATCTACAATGATAGCAAAAGACAACTTTCAAAACACTTCTTCCTTTAGTCTCCCACTTGTTTTTAAAGTTTCTTAACCATAAGAAATTAAAACATACATATAAAGAAACAACCTTTGAAATCATACGTCAAGCCAGTCTCCATGGTCTTGTAATCACATGGACTCGAAATGAATTTATCCTTTGGCTTGAGACAAAGGTTTCGTGAAGGGATCAGCTGTGTTATTGTTTGTGTCTATCCATAAAAGAGCAATTTTGCCTTCATCAATGAAGTCGCGCGTGACACAATACTTCCGATCCATGTATTTTGTTGTATGATGTGACTTTGGCTCCTTGATTTGAGAAATGGAAGCGCTATTGTCGCAAAACAATTTCAAGGGCCCTTCACTAGATGCAAAAACTCCGAGTTCCTCAAGGAACTTCTTTATCCATACTCCCTCTTTGCTAGCCTCTGCGGCCGCCATGAATTCCGCGGCGGTGGTTGAGTCAGCAGTAGTTGATTGTTTCCAACTGCGCCAACTCACTGCTCCACCATTTAGAAGAAAGACGAACCCAGATTGAGATCTTCTATCATCCGGATCTGTCATAAAACTCGCATCCGTGTAGCCTGCTCCAACGAGCTCCTTTTGTCCACCAAAAACAAGAAATTTATTCTTGGTCATTTTTAGGTACCTAAGAATGTTCTTGACTGCGGTCCAATGATTAGGACCAGGTGAAGCTTGATATCGACTGGTCATGCTAAGAGCATATGCGACATCCAGTCTTGTACAAATCATGGCATACATGATGGAGCCTATGTCCGAAGCATAGAGCACATTCTTCATGTACTCAATGTATTTATGCGTCGAGGCGCAGTGAGACTTGCCAAATTGTATTGACATCTTCATCGACACATTCCCTTTCTTAGAGTTCTCCATATGGAACCTTTCTACGATTTTGTCAATGTAAACACTTTGACTTAAGCCAATGAGTCTTCGCGACCTGTCTCTATATATCTTGATTCCCAAGATATATTGGGCTTCACCCCTGTCTTTCATTGAAAAAATTGTTTTCAATGAATTTCTTGTTTGTTCCATTAAAGACAATTCATTCCCCATTAATAAAATATCATCGACATACAAGATCAAAAATATAATGTGACTCCCACTAATCTTCTTGTATACACAAGGCTCTTCCTTGCTTTGACTGAATCCAAGAGTTTTAACCTCATCATCAAAGCGTTTGTTCCAACTCCTAGATGCTTGCTTCAAGCCATAGATGGCCCTCCATAGCTTGCATACTTTACTGTTTTTCTTCGGATCTTCAAAACCTTGAGGTTGCTTCATGTAAACATCCTCATCAAGCTTTCCATTTAGGAAGGCGATTTTGACATCTAATTGCCATATTTCATAATCGTAGAAAGCGGCAATAGCCAGCATGATCCGAATTATCTTGAACATAACAACCGGCGAGAATGTTTCATCATAGTCAATCCCTTGGATTTGACTGAAACCTTTTGCCACAAGCCTAGACTTGTAGGTTGTCATGTTTCCATTCATGTCCATCTTCCTCTTGAAAATCCATTTGTTAGCAATGGACTTCTTTCCTTCGGGAAGGTCAACCAAGTCCCATACTTGGTTGTCATACATGGATTGCATTTCGGATTTCATGGCTTCTTGTCAGGCATTGGAATCTATCCTTTTAATTGCTTCTTCATAGGTCAAGGGGTCTTCAGTGTCTATAATTGAGACTTCATGAAGACCCATGTAAAGATCAGGTTTTCTTCTCTCCCTTGTTGACCTTCTAAGTTCCTTCCGCTCATTTAACTCCTCTCGAGTCTCCCGAATTTCTTCCACAATTTCTTGTGTTATTGATTCATGCTCAGTACGAGTTAAGCAGTCACTTGGTGGTGTAGTATGGGCCTCCTCACCAATCATTTGTGGAGGTGGAATGCTCACACTCCCACTGAGTAAAGAAACTTCGTGTGACTTCTCGTGATCATCTTGAATATCAAAATCCATCTCATAATCACACCCTTGTAGGTCCTCTTGAGTTTCCTCAAGAATTACCATACTGTCACGGTTCTTGATTCTTTCAAGAAACTCTTTCTCTAAGAATGTTGCACCCTTCTTTACGAATGTGGTATTCGTCGACTTGTGCCAAAAACTATACCCTTTTGTTTCCTTTGGGTATCCTATGAAGAAACATTTATCCGCTTTGGGTTCTAATTTTGTCGATAGCATACGTTTAACATATGCCTCACAACCCCAAATTTTAAGATAAGATATAGTGGGTGCTTTGCCCATCCATATATCATGTGGAGTTTTATCAACAGTTTTAGTTGGAACGAGGTTTAAAGTGTGAGCGACAGTTAGGAGTGCATGACCCCAAAAGTATAAAGGTAGATCGGTCTGGCACATCATGGAATGAACCATGTCAAGCAAGGTTCGGTTTCTCCTTTCGGAGACACCATTCCATTGCGGGGTGCCGAGTGGAGTAAGTTGTGGTACGATACCACACTCTTTCAGGTAAGTAGTGAACATATTGCTCAAATACTCACCTCCATGATCAGTTCTCAAGACTTTAATTTTCTTGTCGAGTTGGTTCTCTACTTCATTCTTGTATTCCTTGAATTTCTCAAGTGATTCACTTTTATGCTTCATAAGATAAACATAGCCATAGCGACTGTGATCATCCGTGAAGGTGATGAAGTACCTTTAACCATCTCTTGCACTAGTACTCATTGGACCACATACATCGGAGTGTATCATTTCCAATAAGTTGTTCGATCTTGCACCTTTCTTGTTGAAGGGTGTTTTGGTCATCTTACCCGTTAAACATGATTCGCATGTTCCAATTGCATCAAGATCAAAAGAAACTAAAAGATTAGCTTGATGTAATTTCTTTATGCTCTTCTCGTTTAGGTGACTAAGACGATGATGCCATAAGAGAGTCTCATTTATATGAGATATCTTGAGTTTTTTGTTGTTGATATTTAATATTGGTTTATCTTCAACTATGTTAAGCAAATACAAACCATTAGAGATGAAAGCATTTGCATAAAACATACCATCCTTCTTAATAGTCATTTGTGAATTAGAAATCATAAAAAAAAACCTTATGCATCTAAGCATGACACAGAAATAATATTTCTAAACACAGAAGGGACATGATAAACATCTCTTAAACTTAAACATAAAACACTAGGTAGACGAAGATCGAGCGTGCCCACAGTAACTGCAGAGTTACTTGCACCATTTCCAACCTTCAACACAACCTCTCCTTTGGAGAGCGGTCTCCTATCCTTTAGTGACTGCACATTAGAAACTAAGTGAGCACAAGATCCGGTATCAATTACCCAATCTAGGATAGTCGTGGCCAAATTTAAATTTAATTCAATAACAAGTATACCTTTGGGACGCTTGCGTTTGATCTTGCCTTCATCCAAGTCACGTTTGTACTTGGGGCAATTCATCTTGAAGTGTCCTTTCTCAAGACAATGGAAGCATTCTGTGACAGAAGTAGGAGAGTTCTTCACCTTGCTTCCCTTGGAGGTGCTCACATGATTCCTCCCCTTTTGCCCTTGAGTATTGGGTCTCCATTTGGGGTCTTGTTTTTGATGTTACTTTTATTCTTGAAGAACTTCTTGCTACTTGATGCAATCGACAAGACAGGATTTGCCTTTGTCTTACCCATGTCCACCTCAGCTATTTTGAGGGCATTATGGAGCTCATTTATGGTCATTTGTTTCCTTCGCAGGAGTATCAAGAAATTTCCTTTGTAACTGATTGCCAATACTGTCCAAGATCAGTGTTTGTACAACATGCTGTTGGTCATTCCATTTCTTTTGTTCCTCCTTTTCATCATCAGTTGGCTTGCTTTTCTCCTTCTCTTCTGGGCAATCGCCACCCAAAATCTGAAGGAGATTCTCCAAGCGCAACACGATGTTCAACTTGAGGATCCAATCAGAATAATTTGACCCGTCATTAGCAAGTGGACTCTTATCGATCATGGAACGCAGAAAATTAGGCAGAGTTGACATAACTCTAAAATTTTGAGAGAATGAATTAGTATTAGAGTTCATGAAATTTTAATAGAAAGAAAGAGCTATAGGGATTAGAGAGTTCCCAAAAATAGCCCGAAACAAGATCCTTTCCAAACAGATAGACTCATCCACATGTTTGTCCAGGTAGGTACTAAACACCAATCATAACCTTTTAAGAAAATCTTAAACTTTATAATTCTTGCATTTTATATAAAAATTTATGTTAAAATTTAAATATATAAAAAAAAACCTTTCCCAAAATCCAAGCCTAGATCTTGGAGATTTGTTTAAGAAAACTCATACTATTGGGCAGCAAGTGTTATCAAGATATTTCAACAAGATGGGCAAGATGTGCTTCACGCAAAGCTGGCTCACTTGTGGCTTAATATCTGGTTACACAAGTTCCACTATGTCTAGTGATTGAGTTCGCACTCATGCTAATTCAGGATCACTTGCTTAGGTGGATAATATGAGAGGGAATGACAATCTTAAAATTTTCTTTTATCCAATTTATTCCCGTTAAAGAGAGGGAAAGAAACCCAGAAATACCCTAACACACGGCATTCTAACTATTACATTCATTCACAACAATACATTCCAGAATTTCTAAATGAATATAAAATAAAAAAAATTATGCTCTCCCAACAAAAGAACGTGGCAAAGTCTAATCCTATTTGGATCGATCCGTGTCCGCAAGGGTTCATGATTCACTTAGATCATTTCTAAATCCAAAAAAAAATGATCTCCATATAACCCAAACAAAACGGGTTAATGAACGTTGAACCGAAACTTGCGACATGACGAATCCGAACCATTTGTGCTCACGAACTAGCACAAAATTAAACATCCCAATAGCCATGAGAGATCCTACCTAAAGCTCTGATACCATTGAAGGATTTCACGTGTAGATCAAGGGGGTAAAAACAAAACAAAAATTGGAACACCAACCCTTGATCAAGAACACGAAGAACGGACAACAAAAGCAATGGCTATTCACGCCACAAAATAAAACTAACAGTAACCATCACAAGTGTTAGGAGTTTATACCTCTAGAGATCAAGACCTCCGCAAGGTTCGTCCACGGAGGGTGAGTCAGGGCCTTTTCCTGCAAGAGATCCTGAGAGAAAAGCGAAAACGAAGTCGCTTGACTGCAAGGAGAGGCCCCCAAGGCAGACCTCCCACGAGTGAGCAGAAAGCTGATCTGGATGAGGAGGGACACGAACAAAAACTGCACGGAGCAAGCGACCTTGCGCCTCTTGATTCACCTTGAACCAAAACAGCCACCACCACCACACTTTGGATAGAAAGGGGAGGAGGATGAAGCTTGGACATATCTTCCAAGGGCCGAAGACCCAAGTGGCCAAGCCACTCTCAGTCGTCGGCGAGAGAGAGAGAGAAACCGAAGCCCGAACGAAAAGGACTCGCAACACCGAGAGGACCTGAACCTAGGTAGTCGGAGGAGGAGGCGAGATGGAGGCGCCGGAGAAGGAGGCTGGCAGTCGCGAACAGAGGAGGCGACATGAGTCGCGAAATCGTATAGAGGTGATTCACGATTTTGGGGTGTGCGACCTCCTTCTTTGTGCTTCCCAGCTGAACCGAAGGGGGGGGGGGGGCTCCTTGTTTTCGTGGCTTAGGGTTAGGTTTAAGAGAGGAGTACATAAATATATACTTATCAATTAAGAAGTGAGGGTATTGTGTAAGGCAATCAATTTACACAAAAGCCATCCTCATAATCTCTCTCTAAGACATCTCATTAAACCTCTAATGAGAATCGAAAGATATTAATTTGTGACTATACAACGCGATTTAAGTTATATATATATATTCTTTATTATCGAGCTTTGTTATTGATTTCGTAATGAGTCTAACTCATTATATCAAATAACACTCGCATAATACCACAAACTAAACGCTGTCTAAGCGCGTCAAATCACGATTTAAATACATTCACACTCAACATGGTATTTTGATTACATACGTTATTAAATCCACATTGTGAGTCGAATTGAGGCTGTTACTATTCATTTGGTGTGATCTTACAGAGGAACCACATCACCTTGGCAATAATATAACTCAACGTATATTATAGACTATAAGAGGCTCTATCACTGCATTATAGTGGCCTGGACAACGCAGCAACTAAGAAGCAAAATTTTGTTGACCTGTGTTTATCCTTGTCGTATGATATTGTAAATATTGTGTAAAATAGGACCGTGTCATTTTCACACTATATTCATATTTCTTGGTCTCATAAGCGAATTATATTTATAACTCTATCAGTTATATTACATGCTATACAATCTCGCTTTACCAAGGGCCCCTATAATATCATAACTCAATGTGATTTGAGGGACAACCGATATTTAGGATATGTAGATTTCTTCCGCACAAGAGTATACAACGAATCACAATATTTATCTTTATCAATTGATAGTCTTCAACTGTAGTCACATTGTACACTATAACCCGACTAATATACATATCTCATATCTGGGATTCACAAGACACGTTGAAAACATTAATGACACTAAACACAATCCAAGTAATGTTACAACATGGGAAGGTCAAACTCAATATGTATAAGATCCACACATATACATATCCATATGATTAAATGATAATTGTTTATCAACATTTATAGAACTACAATGTACTTTAATCGATATGGCAATCTTAACTCGGTAATCATTGTTCCTCTTCGATTACCTCAATTATGAGTATAAACTTTAAGATTACGTGACATAATAAAACTCATAGTTCTATAGTTCAGGACCAAGTGCATCTTCCTGAACCAATCATGAGTAGCAACACATAATCAAGGAACAAAATGTGAGAACATTTTCAGAGCATGAAATCTACAATGAGAAAAAAAGACAACTTTCAAAACACTTCTTCCTTCAAGATCCCCCTCCCCACTCGCCCGCCCCCTTGGGGGAGATTTGGGGGGAAGCCCCCACTCGCCCTTCTTGGGCGAGTGGGGTCTCGTGTAATCTCATTTGGACCTCCAGCAAAGGCGGGAGTGGACGTTTCAGGTCCCCCTCGCCCCCTCGCCTGCCTTGGTCGCGATGTCAGGTCGAAGTCGGCAGGGAGCTGCGGATAGTGGAATCTTGGCTATCCACAACCCATTTTATGAAAGTCTATAAATAGACCCCCATGGGCACCTTGGAGGGGGTGGGCAAACTCTTCCCCTTGTGTGTTACTTGCGAGCTAGCACTCCTACCCCCTGTTCGACTAGTCGATAGGCAGGTGTTTCTTAGTGCTCTCCAGGGTGCCCAGACGCAGCATTGTCTTGGGAGGGGAAGCTCTCTTTGATCTTCCGGGTGTGTGGAGGGACCTCCTCGCTACAGCTCAAGGGGTCTGTTTTGGACTTCAAGTCCTCTTCGATGTAAAGTTCTTCGACTCTCCGCAACTGGTCAAGTGTTCAGGCTCAGGTGAAGTAAGGGTCAGCTGCATACCCCTTTACGAACGTCGAAACCGGTTCTCTGGTGTAATTAATTGTCATCATCGAACCCTTAGTGCTTTGTCCGACAACATTTACGATGATTTCCTCCAATGTCATATCGCATCTAATCGTATGCACTTGAAGTGCGTTATAACCTTGAGAATGCTGGTATATAACGCTACAATGTTTCCAACCTCCACAAATTCAAGATTGATGCCTCCAAGTCTATCAATTATCAACTCCATCAATTAGATGAGATGTTATCCAAGATCCGAGTCATAGCTCAATATTATGTAAAAATTATTTAGTGGCATTTCTAATAGATTCCCTTTCTGATTCATGGTATGACTTTAGCACTAGATTAATGCATGACCAATCTAATCTTTCTTATGTTCAAATCCAAAATGTTATCTGCATATAGGAGAGGCATAAGAATAAGAACTCTAAAGCCCCCAAAGACCATGCTCCTAAAGTAAATCTCATAGAATCTAATGACAATCATTCATCCCACCATCATTTCAAAGCCAAAGGAAAGAACCATAACAAACCCCTCTGTCCAGGTTCCCGCCATCAGAAACCTAATCATCCCAAATCTAGTTCTTCAAACCAAAACCAAGGTAAAGGGAAATGATGTTTCATCTGCGGTTGTACAATTCATCTGTCTATCAACTGTGTAACACCTCAGTTGCCCAATGTTGAGAAGTCATAGGAAATATGTAGTAGAAAGCTAATGTCGAGCGGTAGGTGTTATCGCTGGTGGTAGCCATATCGTCTAGATGAGCCTTATCATCTAGACAACTTGTGTCATCTAGACACTAACGCCGAGCAGTAGATGTTACCGCTGGCGGTAGCCATATTGTCTAGATGAGCCTCATATTGTCTAGATGAGCCTTATAGTCTAAAAAGGCTCGTGTAGTCTAGACACTAGCACCGAGTTGTAGTACTACCACTGACGATAGGTCTTCTAGACAACATTGGTTGTTCTGGACGCTTGTTGTGTCGTCTAGACACTAGCACCAAACGGTAGTACTATCGCTGGCGATAGGTCTTCTAGACGACATTGGTTGTTCTGGATAGGATCACCACTTAAAGGTTAGTGCGGCGCGGTAACTAACTACCACCGCGCGGTAAACTCGCGTAAACAGATCCATCCAGATTGTGACTGCCCGATTCACATGAAAAGCATATCAGACGCCTGGAACTTGTTCTAACACTACTAGAAAAGTAAATTTTTGCTACGCTTTTATTTACCACGGAGAAAAAATCATAGCTAATATTATTATATTAGCCACAGTTATAAAAATTATGGCTATTACTATTTGTCACGACCAATCCGTGGCTAAAAACCTTTCTCAACGCGACCTTTAGCGCAAAATTTTTTCCGTGGCTAGACTGTGACAAAAGATCTTTCAATTTTAGACCTTTTGTCAGGGCAAATTTCCCTGACTAAAACTCTGTTTTCTTGTAGTGTAATCCCTTTAAGGATGACATAGAGTGATCTTTAGGATCATTATTACTTTACCTCTCTCTCTCCTCACTTGGGAAAACGGAAATAGTGAAAAGCTAGAGGAAGAAGAAGACATTCTTTCAGCCATTGTTGGAGCTTCAGAGCTCCGAATCACGAGTCATTTTCAGATCCACGGAGACCCGGTGCGGTTCTTACCATCCGACTGAAATCTTGGATTCATGGCGCCAAAGAGATCGAAAAGGGTAACAATCCTTTCTCCCGGTCTTAGGACATGTTTGCTGGGTTTTCCTTTAGGGTAGGCACATCATGTGTGCGCATCAAAATAATGTTTAAGAAAACCATAAACAGAAATAATAGGATCTTGCGATAACCATGAATAAAAAAAATGCAGTAACTAGATTACTAGTGCGGGATCGAGTAAAGAATCGATCAGACTGCTCCAGAAAATGCTTTGATCGAATCGGAATCCTATTCCGAGTCTTCTTCTTCATGTGGCTTTGTCTACTGGAGTTCACGCATAAATAGATTTGCGGCTCTACAGGAGTCCACACGAACACCGAAAAACCCCACGGTCTTGTCTAACAAGATCTGGGTCAGAGAAGAAATGCTCTCAGCGTCTCCACGAATTGCTAGATTCGTTCATGGAGAGGAGGTATCATCATGAAGATTCCGCATATCATCGAGACATCTCTACGACATTCAAAATGTCATCTTGATGATCTCGACGACATTCATAATGTCGTCTTGATGATCTAAACAACATCCACCAGTAGACTCAGGTCTGAGTGTTTCCCGTCGACATTCCCAATGTCAACATTCGTCATATCGTCGTGACATCTCGACGACATTCAAAATGTCATCTTGATGATCTCGACGATATCAAACATCTCGACGGCATTCATAATGTCAACTTGATGATATCGATGACATCCACCGGTAGACTAAGATCCAAGTGTTTCCCGTCGACATTCATAATGTCAACAATCATCATATCGTCTAGACATCTCGACAACTTTCAAAATGTCGTCTTGATGATCTCAACAAGCCGAGAAACACAGTAAGTCTGCAAGCCTTCTTGATGACATTCACAATGTCATCTTGAAGTCTAGTAGCCGACATTCACAATGTCGAAAGACATTCTAGCCGACATGCTCGAGACTATATTCATAATATCTATGGAGCATTTAGCTGATAAGATCCAACTCCAATGACTCATAAGATTGGTCATCCACTCATATCCAATATGAGTAAGGCCAACACAAACCTTCCTCCAAATTTTCCATACGTTCTTATGTGTGACTCTATAGGCTCATATCGTGTTGGCAGTGAGACTAACTGTTTGATTACTTCCAGAGTACTATAGAAATACCAACAGTCTCCCACTTGATCTAGAACATATCAACAAAAGTCTCACAAGCAATGAGTGACATCTAGTAATACATCATTCCTACCCAAGCAATAAGAGTTTATAACTCATATAAGCCTGTTTGTGACCAATGTATCAGTGTTGTCATGTCTCTTTGTCTCTTACATCCAGATTGAACTCAAGGCATGGACTGTGTCACCTTATTAATAATTTAATCTAAATTTCTTGATCTAGAATGGACTTCCAAAAATTGGTGAGCTCAATATCATATATTGATTACAAGCATGGCCATGCATTTCTCAGTCCCATTCCAGCAAGGGGCCCATGGATGTAACCAAGTATGTAAGTCATTTTGCACAAGTCTTTAGTACAAAAGTAGCCCCATAGTCTGTTCTTAACAGCTTACAGGGTCATAATGTCATTCTCATTCAGCAGTATATCATCTACATATAGTATCAGGAATACGACAATGTTGAAACCAGAGAACTGGTCTCGACGTTCGAAAGGGAGATGCAGCTAACCCTTACTTGACCCGAGCTGGACCCTTGACCAGTTACTGAGAGCTGAAGAACCCTACCCTTGAAGAACACCTAAGTCCACAAACGGACCCCTTAAGCTGCAGCGTGGAGGTCCCACCACATACCCGGAAGCTCACAAGGAACTTCCCCTCCCAAGCCAATGCTGAGCCTGGGCACCTTGCACGGCACTAAGGATCACCTCACCGTCCACCTTCGATGACAAGGGGGAGGGGAGGGGTAGTGCTTGCTCACAACACACACGCGTGAGAGGGGGGTATCAACAACCCTTCCCAAGGTGCCCATGGGGGTCTATTTATAGACTTCCCAAAAATTGGGCTGCGGATAGCCAAAATTCTACTATCCTCAGCCCAACCATGAACCTGGATGGTCAAAACAAGAGGGGGGGGGGGAGTGGAGGACGAGATGTCCACTCCCCCCCTTACCGGGGGTCGAACGAGTGAACCGAGGTCCACCGCCCTTACTGGGCGAGTGGACCTTACGGTCCACTCAACCCACCGGGCGAGTGGACCCTTGGTCCACTCGCCCAGCTGCACGGGGAGAGTGGACCATGGGTCCACTCGCCCTTGCCCTTGGGCGAGTGGATCCACAGTCCACTCGCCCGCCCACTCGGGCGAGTGGACCAAGGGTCCACTCGCCCGGGGCCTTGGGCGAGTGGACCCAAGGTCCACTCATCCAAGGAAGTCTACCCCCCGACCTTCTTTTTCTTATCTTGACGACCTCCGACGGATCGGTCCGTTGCGACACGGTCACCCTTTCTACCACGACTTTACCCGTTGAAGTATCTAGTTGCCTAACTAAATCACCTAGAGGGGGGTGAATAGGTGATCTCTACGTCTTTTGCGGAATTAAAAATTAAACGTAAAGCACAACACACAAAATAAATCACAGCCACAGATAACACCAGGAATTTATAGTGGTTCCCCGTACTTGGGTACTCCACTGCCGGCCTCGCCAATCTAGCACCACAGCTAGACTTGACTACTCACTAAATCTCGGATCAGAATGATCCTACAAACTCGGAGTCAAACTCCTACAATCTCAGAGAGAACCTCTCTTACAACTCGGAGAAAAACTTCTCCTACAACTCGGAGAACAACCTCTCCTACAGCTCGGAGATAACAACTCCTACAAAAGATGATAAAAGGTTTTGAACAATAAGATACCAGATCTGAATAACAGAGGCGTTTTCTTCCTTCTTCTTGAATGGCTTTTGAGAACGATGAGGAAGAACGACGATCCTTCAAATCTGTCTTTGGCAATCCGAAACGATCCAATAGAGATTGTAGAAATAGAATACAGATCGAACGAATCCTTCTTCAATAGAAATCAGCAACTCCAATGAGTAGATTGATCTCCAATCGAAGGCGACGGCTAGGCGGCGCTTTTCTCGTTCTTTTAGATCAGGAGAGAAATTAGGGTTGAGAACGATTAGAAAACTTGTTGTAAATAACCCAAGAGCGATCATATATATAGAGGGAACCAATTAAGGGTTAAATCGGCCTTAAATGCACTCCATATAGCCGTTAGGATCGAAACAGAGCGTTTACGAAACGTCAAGAACAGAGAAAAGAAATTAGGAAAATTCGGACAGAATTCTCGAGACATAAGGGATCTCTCGATAACTAACGGATCTCTCGAGATATGAAACAGAGAGAGAGAGAGCAGGAAGGGGATGTCTCGAGAACTCGATGATCTCTCGAGACATTACAAAGATTTCGGTCTTAAGGACTCTCGAGACAAGCTTGATCTCTCGAGTCATCAAGAACAGAAATACCGAGATCAACAAAACTTGCTTCTCGAGACATGCCTCAACTCTCGAGACATGCTTGATCTCTCGAGACATATCCTTAGAAAAATTTATATTCATTTACTCCTTTTCTTCTCTTGAACACTTGCTGCAACCGCACTCCAAAGTCTTCAATAGTCTTGAAAATGAAGTGTACCCCAATAGAGAGATCACACATGAGTCATCACCATGTTTCATATAATGAGGAATTACATTGTATGAAACTGTGTTTGTAGACCCATTGTGACCTGACATTGATTTACACTTAGCAATGATAATCTGCAAGACAATACTGGAAAAGCATATCAAATACAAATGCAATTCAATCTTAGTTCAAGGACGACTTCTCACAAATCAAGGTAATTGTGAATACAATTCTCAACAATCTCCCCCTATTTGTAGAAGTCAGAACCCTATACACTAAGTTGAATTACAGCAATATAGAATAAATATGCTACATTACACAAAGATATAGAAATGAAGATAAAGAGAACATCAAATCGTCAATTATATATATATATAAGTATGTCTAATTTGAGTTTGCAAGAAGACTTGATGTTCACAAAATCAGAATGAAAACAAAATGTGTCTTGTCAGCATCAACATTATCCTTCAAGACCTCCTTTTCCTCTTTTCTTCTTGTCTGGAGAAATAGGCATAAGGCTTGGGATGGTAAAACAGAGGTGGAGCCGGAGCATCAGAATTATTATAACCAAATGCCCTGAAATGGATTCTTCTCTTCCTTTGAGCTGTCTCATGTTTTTCCCATTCAAGTGAGCTGTAGCATTCAGATCTTTTCATTTTGCCTTCACGGACTAACTTATAGGTTTCAAGAATTATGTCTTTTGAGACTGGACTCCAGATTTCTGGTAGAACCTCCTCAACCTGAGCTTTGCTATGGCCTGCAGAGCTAGAACTCGGAACAGATCTACTCGCAGAGGGACCTTCACCATAATTTCTCTTTCTGGACCCAGCCTTATCTGATTGATCTGCGACTAAAGGATTCTTACCAAGAGACTCATCTAGCCTTGGAGAGAATTGAGGAACTGGAATATCTGGATCAATTTCTAACTCAGGAAAAATCTGATTATGAAGCCACGTTGCTGTTTTGAAGGAATAAGCATTAACATCAGCAATTTGCTTCTGCACCCTAGAAGAGAACTGATCAAACTGTGATTTCCATGAGCTTTGAATAGCTGACACAGAGCTTTCCACTAAATCTGTCATTCTTTCCATTATAATGTCCTCCCCCTTTCTGACTTCTACAGATAGGGTTTGGAGAGTATCATCTTTGAAATTTCCGACTTCATCAACAATCCTGAATGTATTTGCTTCAGCCTTGTCAGACAATGATTCTTGAAGCTTTGTCATTGTAAAAGTCTGAGCCAACACTGTGCCTACACCTTCAGTTGCATGTTCAATTCCCTTGCTTCCTAGGCACATCAAAGCAGTAAGATTTTCATAATTGGATTTGATCTTAGCTAACTCCCTGCCTATTTCACTTTCAACAGAGGAGATCTTCTTATGAAAAGTTGTCAAAGAATTTTCAAACTGGGCACTCTGCTTTTTCAGCATTACCTCAATCTTTCCAAGGAGAGAGTCTGCATCATATAATGGAGGGGAAAGAAGAGGAGAAGAAAGAGTAGCAGCAGGTGCAACACTAGGAACCACATTAGGAAGCTCTTCAATCTCAAGAGAATGAACCACATTGATTTCTTCACAACCTAGCTCATCCGGAGCATTCCTGGTTGTATCTAACTTTGACTCCCCCTCAACATGTACCAGGGGAGGGGATGATTCATGAACGGAATCATCATCATCTTCTTTGACAGAAACAAAATCAGCACCAGACCCTGCCTGTTGGCCTCTGGGACTGTGCACTTCAGATATTTCTTGTTGAATTATCTTCAGAACATCTGAAACTATCTCATTTGCCAAAGAAGTTTCTGCTTCAATAACTGATGGAGAAGGAGGTGGAGGTGATGGAACTGAATCTGGTAGTGGTGAAGATGAAGCTGGAATGGGAATATGAGCAGGTGATGGGATAGTATCTGATGGATCTGACTGTGTCACTGATGGAAGGAATTCTGTTGGAGCTGATGAGGGCTGACCTGAAGCTTTAGAACGAATTGGCAGCTTGGCTCGACCTGAAGCTTTAGAACGAATCCGTGAAGGAAGTGGAAATGATGTTACTTTGGGTACCTGATCTTCAGAAGATGGAACTGGAATTTCTGCTTCACTTGCAACTGCAGATTGATGAGTCTCCCCCTCAGAAGTAGCACTAGCCTCTCCCGGCTTCTTGATTCGAATGTCCCATCTCTGCATGGAGATGACATCGATCTTCTTAAGGTGATGGATAACTGCACCTTTGGACATGTCAAATATAGCAGGATTAAACTGATTCAGGAACAATGAGATGATCCGGGCAAAGTTTGGAGAATTAATGCAAGCCTTGATATTTGAGAATAAGATTGAGGCCTAATCTCTCTTTTTCCCTGACACAATTCCAATCAACAACTGAAATATTTCTTCAGACACATGCCCTCGTGTGCTTGTCCTGCAAAAAAGAACCTTGGAAATAATGTCCACTAAAAGCTCGCCAGCATCGTTCATCTTGTGCCTCTTCACTGCAGCAAAATCTGAATCAAGACCACAGTACCTTGCTGTTCTCAACCAGTCAGTTTCATTCAGCTCTTCTTCAGCTTCCATTTCAGACAGCTGCAAATACTTAGTAAGAGTCTTTGGAGAGACTTTGATTTTGAAACCCTTAACAAATGAAATCAACATACTTCCTTCCTTAATAGGCTTCACATTGATAAAGAACTCTTCAACCTCATCAAACAGCACCCGGCAAGGATGCTCAAGAACGAAAGTAAGACCGGCGGCATCAAGCAAGCAAAACAGATGTTTGAAATCTTCGGATAAACTGGCGATACCTGAGCGAACGATAGTGCATCTTAAAGGTAGCCCGAGTCCCGCATTAATGGCTCCTACTCCTCATCCAAAGATTGGCGTCGGGAATGAGGTCTACCTTTAAGATGCACATTAATGGCTCCTACTCCCCCCCTTACCGGGGGTCGAACGAGTGAACCGAGGTCCACCGCCCTTACTGGGCGAGTGGACCTTACGGTCCACTCAACCCACCGGGCGAGTCGCCCAGCTGCACGGGGAGAGTGGACCATGGGTCCACTCGCCCTTGCCCTTGGGCGAGTGGATCCACAGTCCACTCGCCCGGGGCCTTGGGCGAGTGGACCCAAGGTCCACTCGTCCAAGGAAGTCTACCCCCCGACCTTCTTTTTCTTATCTTGACGACCTCCGACGGATCGGTCCGTTGCGACACGGTCACCCTTTCTACCACGACTTTACCCGTTGAAGTATCTAGTTGCCTAACTAAATCACCTAGAGGGGGGTGAATAGGTGATCTCTACGTCTTTTGCGGAATTAAAAATTAAACGTAAAGCACAACACACAAAATAAATCACAGCCACAGATAACACCAGGAATTTATAGTGGTTCCCCGTACTTGGGTACTCCACTGCCGGCCTCGCCAATCTAGCACCACAGCTAGACTTGACTACTCACTAAATCTCGGATCAGAATGATCCTACAAACTCGGAGTCAAACTCCTACAATCTCAGAGAGAACCTCTCTTACAACTCGGAGAAAAACTTCTCCTACAACTCGGAGAACAACCTCTCCTACAGCTCGGAGATAACAACTCCTACAAAAAATGATAAAAGGTTTTGAACAATAAGATACCAGATCTGAATAACAGAGGCGTTTTCTTCCTTCTTCTTGAAAGGCTTTTGAGAACGATGAGGAAGAACGACGATCCTTCAAATCTGTCTTTGGCAATCCGAAACGATCCAATAGAGATTGTAGAAACAGAATACAGATCGAACGAATCCTTCTTCAATAGAAATCAGCAACTCCAATGAGTAGATTGATCTCCAATCGAAGGCGACGGCTAGGCGGCGCTTTTCTCGTTCTTTTAGATCAGGAGAGAAATTAGGGTTGAGAACGATTAGAAAACTTGTTGTAAATAACCCAAGAGCGATCATATATATAGAGGGAACCAATTAAGGGTTAAATCGGCCTTAAATGCACTCCATATAGCCGTTAGGATCGAAACAGAGCGTTTACGAAACGTCAAGAACAGAGAAAAGAAATTAGGAAAATTCGGACAGAATTCTCGAGACATAAGGGATCTCTCGATAACTAACGGATCTCTCGAGATATGAAACAGAGAGAGAGCAGGAAGGGGATGTCTCGAGAACTCGATGATCTCTCGAGACATTACAAAGATTTCGGTCTTAAGGACTCTCGAGACAAGCTTGATCTCTCGAGTCATCAAGAACAGAAATACCGAGATCAACAGAACATGCTTCTCGAGACATGCCTCAACTCTCGAGACATGCTTGATCTCTCGAGACATATCCTTAGAAAAATTTATATTCATTTACTCCTTTTCTTCTCTTGAACACTTGCTGCAACCGCACTCCAAAGTCTTCAATAGTCTTGAAAATGAAGTGTACCCCAATAAAGAGATCACACATGAGTCATCACCATGTTTCATATAATGAGGAATTACATTGTATGAAACTGTGTTTGCAGACCCATTGTGACCTGACATTGATTTACACATAGCAATGATAATCTGCAAGACAATACTGGAAAAGCATATCAAATACAAATGCAATTCAATCTTAGTTCAAGGACGACTTCTCACAAATCAAGGTAATTGTGAATACAATTCTCAACAATCTCCTCCTATTTGTAGAAGTCAGAACCCTATACACTAAGTTGAATTACAGCAATATAGAATAAATATGCTACATTACACAAAGATATAGAAATGAAGATAAAGAGAACATCAAATCATTAATTATATATATATATAAGTATGTCTAATTTGAGTTTGCAAGAAGACTTGATGTTCACAAAATCAGAATGAAAACAAAATGTGTCTTGTCAGCATCAACATTATCCTTCAAGACCTCCTTTTCCTCTTTTCTTCTTGTCTGGAGAAATAGGCATAAGGCTTGGGATGGTAAAACAGAGGTGGAGCCGGAGCATCAGAATTATTATAACCAAATGCCCTGAAATGGATTCTTCTCTTCCTTTGAGCTGTCTCATGTTTTTCCCATTCAAGTGAGCTGTAGCATTCAGATCTTTTCATTTTGCCTTCACGGACTAACTTATAGGTTTCAAGAATTATGTCTTTTGAGACTGGACTCCAGATTTCTGGTAGAACCTCCTTAACCTGAGCTTTGCTATGGCCTGCAGAGCTAGAACTCGGAACAGATCTACTCGCAGAGGGACCTTCACCATAATTTCTCTTTCTGGACCCAGCCTTATCTGATTGATCTGCGACTAAAGGATTCTTACCAAGAGACTCATCTAGCCTTGGAGAGAATTGAGGAACTGGAATATCTGGATCAATTTCTAACTTAGGAAAAATCTGATTATGAAGCCACGTTGCTGTTTTGAAGGAATAAGCATTAACATCAGCAATTTGCTTCTGCACCCTAGAAGAGAACTGATCAAACTGTGATTTCCATGAGCTTTGAATAGCTGACACAGAGCTTTCCACTAAATCGGTCATTCTTTCCATTATAATGTCCTCCCCCTTTCTGACTTCTACAGATAGGGTTTGGAGAGTATCATCTTTGAAATTTCCGACTTCATCAACAATCCTGAATGTATTTGCTTCAGCCTTGTCAGACAATGATTCTTGAAGCTTTGTCATTGTAAAAGTCTGAGCCAACACTGTGCCTACACCTTCAGTTGCATGTTCAATTCCCTTGCTTCCTAGGCACATCAAAGCAGTAAGATTTTCATAATTGGATTTGATCTTAGCTAACTCCCTGCCTATTTCACTTTCAACAGAGGAGATCTTCTTATGAACAGTTGTCAAAGAATTTTCAAACTGGGCACTCTGCTTTTTCAGCATTACCTCAATCTTTCCAAGGAGAGAGTCTGCATCATATAATGGAGGGGAAAGAAGAGGAGAAGAAAGAGTAGCAGCAGGTGCAACACTAGGAACCACATTAGGAAGCTCTTCAATCTCAATAGAATGAACCACATTGATTTCTTCACAACCTAGCTCATCCGGAGCATTCCTGGTTGTATCTAACTTTGACTCCCCCTCAACATGTACCAGGGGAGGGGATGATTCATGAACGGAATCTTCATCATCTTCTTTGACAGAAACAAAATCAGCACCAGACCCTGCCTGTTGGCCACTGGGACTGTGCACTTCAGATATTTCTTGTTGAATTATCTTCAGAACATCTGAAACTATCTCATTTGCCAAAGAAGTTTCTGCTTCAATAACTGATGGAGAAGGAGGTGGAGGTGATGGAACTGAATCTGGTAGTGGTGAAGATGGAGCTGGAATGGGAATATGAGCAGGTGATGGGATAGTATCTGATGGATCTGACTGTGTCACTGATGGAAGGAATTCTGTTGGAGCTGATGAGGGCTGACCTGAAGCTTTAGAACGAATTGGCAGCTTGGCTCGACCTGAAGCTTTAGAACGAATCCGTGAAGGAAGTGGAAATGATGTTACTTTGGGTACCTGATCTTCAGAAGATGGAACTGGAATTTCTGCTTCACTTGCAACTGCAGATTGATGAGTCTCCCCCTCAGAAGTAGCACTAGCCTCTCCCGGCTTCTTGATTCGAATGTCCCATCTCTGCATGGAGATGACATCGATCTTCTTAAGGTGATGGATAACTGCACCTTTGGACATGTCAAATATAGCAGGATTAAACTGATTCAGGAACAATGAGATGATCCGGGCAAAGTTTGGAGAATTAATGCAAGCCTTGATATTTGAGAATAAGATTGAGGCCTAATCTCTCTTTTTCCCTGACACAATTCCAATCAACAACTGAAATATTTCTTCAGACACATGCCCTCGTGTGCCTGTCCTGCAAAAAAGAACCTTGGAAATAATGTCCACTAAAAGCTCGCCAGCATCGTTCATCTTGTGCCTCTTCACTGCAGCAAAATCTGAATCAAGACCACAGTACCTTGCTGTTCTCAACCAGTCAGTTTCATTCAGCTCTTCTTCAGCTTCCATTTCAGACAGCTGCAAATACTTAGTAAGAGTCTTTGGAGAGACTTTGATTTTGAAACCCTTAACAAATGAAATCAACATACTTCCTTCCTTAATAGGCTTCACATTGATAAAGAACTCTTCAACCTCATCAAACAGCACCCGGCAAGGATGCTCAAGAACGAAAGTAAGACCGGCGGCATCAAGCAAGCAAAACAGATGTTTGAAATCTTCGGATAAACTGGCGATACCTGAGCGAACGATAGTAACTGCAGAGTTACTTGCACCATTTCCAACCTTCAACACAACCTCTCCTTTGGAGAGCGGTCTCCTATCCTTTAGTGACTGCACATTAGAAACTAAGTGAGCACAAGATCCGGTATCAATTACCCAATCTAGGATAGTCGTGGCCAAATTTAAATTTAATTCAATAACAAGTATACCTTTGGGACGCTTGCGTTTGATCTTGCATTCATCCAAGTCACGTTTGTACTTGGGGCAATTCATCTTGAAGTGTCCTTTCTCAAGACAATGGAAGCATTCTGTGACAGAAGTAGGAGAGTTCTTCACCTTGCTTCCCTTGGAGGTGCTCACATGATTCCTCCCATTTTGCCCTTGAGTATTGGGTCTCCATTTGGGGTCTTGTTTTTGATGTTACTTTTATTCTTGAAGAACTTCTTGCTACTTGATGCGACCGACAAGACAGGATTTGCCTTTGTCTTACCCATGTCCACCTCAGCTATTTTGAGGGCATTATGGAGCTCATTTATGGTCATCTGTTTCCTTCGCAGGAGTATTAAGAAATTTCCTTTGTAACTGATTGCCAATACTGTCCAAGATCAGTGTTTGTACAACACGCTGTTGGTCATTCCATTTCTTTTGTTCCTCCTTTTCATCATCAGTTGGCTTGCTTTTCTCCTTCTCTTCTGGGCAATCGCCACCCAAAATCTGAAGGAGATTCTCCAAGCGCAACACGATGTTCAACTTGAGTATCCAATCAGAATAATTTGACCCGTCATTAGCAAGTGGACTCTTATCGATCATGGAACGCAGAAAATTAGGCAGAGTTGACATAACTCTAAAATTTTGAGAGAATGAATTAATATTAGAGTTCATGAAATTTTAATAGAAAGAAAGAGCTATAGGGATTAGAGAGTTCCCAAAAATAGCCCGAAACAAGATCCTTTCCAAACAGATAGACTCATCCACATGTTTGTCCAGGTAGGTACTAAACACCAATCATATCCTTTTAAGAAAATCTTAAACTTTATAATTCTTGCACTCGGAGTAGAAATATCTTCTGCTTAAATTTTCTTTGTTTGGACTCTTCTACACCAGTGTGTCTTTTAGCAAAAGATAGTGCATCTCTTTGTGACCAGTGGCACAAGAGACTAGCACATATTAATTTCAAAACTATAAGTATGTTATTTTCTCACAACTTAGTTCGTGATGTTCCAGATGTTAAGTGCATTAAAGAGAGACCCTGTCATGCATGCCAAATGGGTAAGCAGACTCGGGCTACCTTTAAGAGCATTATTGGCAAAGATTCTACCAGATGCTTATATCTGCTCCATATGGACTTGTTTGGCCCTATGCCAATCCGAAGTTTAGGAGGTAAGTCTTATACGTTGGTTATTGTTGATGATTACTCACGTTTTGCTTGGGTATTCTTTCTGAAACACAAGTCAGACACCTTTGATTCTTTCACCACGTTCGTCAAGCAAATTCAGAATGAGTTGGAATGTTCCGTGGTCAAAATCAGAAGTGACCATGGTACAGAATTCAAGTCTGGGGCTATGACCGAATTTTGTGAAAGCCTAGGTATCTTTCATGAGTTTTCCTCTCCTCGTACTCCACAACAAAATGGAGTAGCCGAGAGAAAGAATAGAACACTCATAGAGGCATGCAGAACAATGTTGAGTGACTCTTCTTTACCAGAGTACTTCTGGGCCGAAGGCATCAACACTGCCTGCCACGTGCAAAACAGAGCTCTAATCAACAAGAATTATCATAAGACTCCTTATGAACTTCTGAAAGGCAAGAAACCAACCCTGTCTTATTTTAGAATCTTTGGCAGTAAATGCTTCGTACTTAATAACGGGAAATATTACAAAACTAAGTTTAGTGAAAAATGTTTTGAAGGTATTTTCGTAGGATATAGTAGCCATAGTAAGGCATATAGGATTTTCAACAAGAAAACCCTGGTTGTAGAAGAAACTTACAATGTTATATTTGATGAGACGAGTATGCTTCAAAGCAGCTCTTCTAGTGTTTTTGTTGAAGATGCAGGTGCAAGGTTCAAGGAAATAAACTTAGAAGAAGCTGTAAAGGAAGATGCTCTAAAGTCTATTGAAGTAAATCTTCCATCTGCCTGTGAGGAAGATGAACCTCAAGAAGATGAAAATGTACCTGAAGTGCAGGAACCTCATGGCCATCCAAATGCTGGAATGATCCGACATTTAAGGGACCATCCTGCAGAGCAAATTATTGGCGATACCCATGTTGGTGTAAGAACAAGAAGAGGTACATCTAATGAAATTTTGCATTTGAGTTTTCTGTCACAGGTTGAGCCAAAGAAATTCGATGACGCAAAGAACGATGCTTCATGGATCATCGCAATGCAAGAGGAACTCAATCAATTTAAAAGATGCAAAGTATGGACGCTTGTACCCAGACCCAAAGGACAGAATGTCATTGGAACAAAATGGGTATTCAGAAACAAGTTGGACGAAGATGGCGTGATCATCAAGAACAAGGCCAGACTTGTTGCTCAAGGGTACAGACAAGAAGAAGGGATCGACTTCGATCAAACTTTTGCTCCCGTAGCAAGGCTCGAAGCGATCAGGTTGTTTCTAGCGTATGCTGCTCACAAAGGATTTAAAGTCTATCAAATGGACGTGAAGTCAGCCTTCCTTAATGGTGATATAAAGGAAGAAGTATACGTAGAACAACCCCCAGGTTTCGTTGACTCCTCATTCCCTGATTATGTTTATTTTCTTCGAAAAGCTTTATATGGTCTCAAGCAAGCTCCCCGTGCTTGGTATGAGACGTTGTCCAGCTTCCTCCTTGAGAACAAGTTCACAAGAGGCAAGATAGACAAGACATTATTTCTTAGGGAAGTAAAAGGCAAGATTTTGCTAGTGCAAATCTATGTCGATGATAACCTCTGCAAAAAGTTTTCTAACTTGATGCAAGGGAAATTTGAAATGAGTAGTATGGGAGAGCTGAAGTATTTCTTTGGACTTCAGGTAAAGCAATCCGAGGATGGAATTTTCATCTCTCAGACGAAGTTTACCAAAGAGTTAATTAAGAAATTCAGAATGTAGAACGCAACCTCTATGAGGACTCCAATGGGTTCAACAATGTCTCTAGACAAGGATGAGAAAGGGAAACCTTTTGATGAAACCAAGTTTAGAAGCATAATTGGATCCTTGCTCTATCTTACTGCAAGTAGACCAGACATAATGTTCTCAACATGTGTTTGTGCTAGATTTCAGGTGAACACTAAGGAATCTCACTACTCAGCTGCAAAGAGGATTTTGAGATACCTTAAAGGCACACCAAATCTTGGCTTGTGGTACCCAAGAAGTAATGATTTTGAGCTAACAGGTTTTTCAGATGCTGATTTTGCAGGAAGCAAAGATGACAGGAAAAGTACTTCAGGAACGTGCCAATTCTTAGGGAAACGGCTTATCTCGTGGAGTAGTAAGAAGCAGAATTGTGTTGCTATCTCAACTGCTGAATCGGAGTATATCTCCGCAGGCAGTTGTTGTGCACAATTGCTGTGGATAAGGAACCAACTTGAGGACTACAACTTAAAGCTCAAAGAAATTCCTATGTACTGTGATTCATCAAGCGCCATTGCAATTGCCAATAATCACGTGTCTCACAGCAGGACTAAGCACATAGAGATTCGTTATCATTTCATCCGGGAGCATGTGGAGCACAAGGACATTGATCTTAGCTATGTCCCGACGGATCGGCAAATTGCAGATATTTTCACTAAGCCGCTCGACGAATCAAAGTTCAATTATTTCAAAATGGAGCTTGGTATGTTAAACAAAGATTCTTAGAGACATTCAGAATCTCAGAAATTCTCTAATCCAGAAGTCAAGAAGTTGTTTAGTCGAAAGTTTGTTTAACCGAATTCGGCGATTGTGTATAACCGAATTCGGCGATTATGTTTAACCGAATCCGGCGATATGATTTAATCGAATTCCTTTAACCGAATTCGGCGATATCGTTTAACCGAATTCGACTAATCCCAATAGCCGAATGACGAACTTTCCGGAATTCTTTTCTTTTCTTAATGGAATTCGAAGGGTCAAGGTTCAAAATTTCAGGTACGTGCTATCTCTCCTCTTTTCCGACACTATATAAATGCAACTTAAAAGAGAATTTCGAAACCCCTTCTTCCGAATCGCGCGACTCTTCGCATCCCGATTCGTGCGTCCGTTCGATTCCTCGTCTTCTTCAACCGACGCTCAACTGGTTCGCTCGAATCCTCGCTTCCTCGCTTCCTCGCCTTCTTCAACTTCTGGTTCGTTCGATTTCTCATCTCCTTCAACCGACTCTTGCTTGTCTCTCCCTCGCAATGCCTAAGAAATCGTCAGAGAAGCTGCTCTTCGGGAGTGAGCTAGTCAGAACCGGCTTCGACAGTTCGGTGGATGAATTCAGAAATGTCGTTTTAGCTCTTGAAGTTGCTGGTCTAGGATTTGTTCTAGAACACCCTTGCAAGGTTCTGGAGACAGAAGTTCTGAAGTTCTACAAGCATGCAGAATTGAGGAAACAAGGGTCAGTGATAAAAAGTAGAATTGGTGATTTTCCAGTCAAGGTTTCTCCTTCAAAATTGACTAAGCTCCTCAAGCTTCCAGAAGTTTCAGAATCAGATTCTCTCTCTCCAAAGGATTTTAAGCGAGCGCTAAGATTTTGTGGTTTGCCCAAAGGAACAAAATCAATTTACAGAAAGCAGATGAACAAGGAAGGCAAATTACTCTCTGATATAATGGGAAAGGTTCTCCTATGTAAAGTCGGCTCTCACGACTATCTTTCAAATGATATGTTCAAGCTGCTCGGTTCAGTTATTTGCAGGAAAAGAGTTGACTGGGGCAGTGTTTTATTCGACAGAATTTCAGCGAGTTTGAATACTCCAAACTTTGGGAGAATTCTCTCTCTGTTTCTCTCTCGTCTGGACAAAGCAAGGTTCAGCATGAAGAATGGAACACCTCTCCACTATTTCAAAAGAATAGACTCTTCTATGATTGAGAGATGGTCCAGGAAGGTCGGTGAGTCAAGAGTGATGTCTCCAAGTGCTCCAAAGGCTAAGAAAGTCCCCCTTGTTGAATCAGAAAGTGAAACAGAAAGTGATCCAGGCAGTGAGAAGGAAAGTGAGAAACAAGGTGAGAACCAAGGTGAGAACCAAGGTGAGCACCAAGATGAGAAAGAAAATGAGAAAGAAGGTGAACCCTCCAAGGGGGAGTGTTCTAAGCTGCCAGAACCAAATCCACCTTGTTCTCCAGTGGGTTCTCCAGCTCTGTCTCCCAAGATTCCCTCCCCTCACAGCTCCCCTTCTAAGCAAGCTGACAATGATGATAGCCCTGATGATAGTGATGGGAATGATGAAGGAGGAGATGATCCTGCTTGCTTATGTTTTATGTTTCATTTATGTTGTGCACTCTCACTGTTTGTGATAAATACTCTTTCAGCAAACACACATAAATATACTTATCATTTATCTTAAAACCAAAACCTAATCAAGATCTTTTAATAAGAACTAAACCCTCCACTTTCAGTAGGCCTGGATTGGTGATGCTTGATTTGTAACGTTGCATTTAGGTTAAGTCTAGAATGCGTGCCGGAGAATAACTCCGTGAAATATGTCATTTGTGTTACGGGAATAGAGTTTAAGGTGGCTCTTGGAGCACCTAAAGGAACCCCCCATGTTTGTGAGTGGTTGAACACAAACCTTCGCCACAAATTCGTAGTGAAGTTGACTTGGACTTCCTACGTCATTTATAATTGCGAAGCCTAAGTCATTTTGTATGGATTGCGTAGTTGTTGTTTTGTAGCACTTATATGTGTTAGATAATTACAGGCCGAGGAGAAGCCGTACCAGCATCGTGTTGTTTGATCACGATGACTAGAGCACGGGCAAACCTGAACCGAACACATTCCATGCAGATTGGTGTGAGGTCTTAACCTCCGAAAAGCCATGCGATCATGGTGTAGGCCGTGGAAGGTTTATTAACATATACCGACAAAAGAACTTCTTCCCAACTAAGTTTGCATAACTTAGGATGGTCACGGTGCTCCTGAGCGAGTACACTCAAATCATGTCGTGAGTGCAGGTAGCGTGTGGTTTCGAGTACCCACGTTTGTGATGTGTTGGATTGATGTTATGTTAGCTTCATGCGGTTGTTTAGGCGATTGTGGGGATCCTCCGGGTGAACGCAACTAACATCATTTGCATGCATGTGTTCCCCTTTACTTTAACGCTCAACCTAGAAGATTGATTTTCCTTGAAACCTCACATTGTGTAGAGTAATTGCACTTTCTTTATTATATTAGATGTTGCAAGTACAGCTTGCTTGCAGGTTAGCGATGCCCCGCACCTGAGCCAACTAGAATGGCCGAGAGGGGAGTGGGGGTGGGATCGTTACACGGTTTGTGGTCAGCTCATAGCTGACCCTCGTTTACCTCTTATTTGTGAATGATGCAGGTGCTGGTGAGCCGAGCGAGAAATAGCGGGAAGAAGCCCATTGTTGATTTGGCCCTCGAAGGTCAGACTATTTTACTATTTTTTATGTATTTCTGGCATGCGTGCCGATGTATGTTTTAGAGTTTTTACATTTATTGAATGTCACTACTAAAAAATTAATTTTTGGCTAAGGCAAGTTGCCATGGAAAAAGGTTTAAAACCGCGCTAAAGATCTTTTGCCACGGTCTAGCTACGTGAAAAAATTGTGACTAAAGATTTCGTGGAGAGTTTTTAGCTACGAAGTGGTCGTGGCAAATAGTATTAGCCACAAATTAAAAATTTCGTGACTAAAACTCATACCTTTTGCCACAGCTTTAACACAGGCAAAAGATAATTTTTAAACCGTTAGAACTATTGGCCACGACCAATAGCCGTGGCTAATAGTCTTTTTATTAGCTACACGTAGGTAATAATATGCAGGTTTTTTTTAACAAATTGCAAAGGTTATAGGCCGTGGCAAATAATAAATTACATTCTTTGTAAGAAAATATTTCCCAAATTCCTATCCAGAAACATTGGATGAGAATTATTGATGGCAACTTTATGAAATCCTTGCATTTAACCTGCTTTACCTCACTAACTTCAGGTATACTTTTAACAACTAACAAATACATAAACCATCCCACATAATCCCTCACAATTTGATCAATTTATTGAAATAATTCTTAAATAAGTCATTATCCGCCCTGTGAGCAGATTCTCTTTAAATCATACCAGCATCTTTTTATAAGTTTATATACACATGGTAATTTCATGACAGCTTTGTTACTCAAATTTATGAATGCCATATGAATCACAAAAATCACAAAAGTTGAACTCTGCACCAATTCAATAAATTGTGCTTGGACAATGTAAGTACTCCAACAAAAAATCAAGTCACTTGGAGATATTCCTTGGACAGTACCCACAACCATCCTTTTGTAGCCCTTGCAGGAATCAAGTCACACTACAAAACATAACTAAAGAATCCTATTCCATCTCTACAAAGAGGCTCTGAGGAGAGAAATTTATCAAAATTTGTAAACTCATGAATATGAACTTGTAAATCACCTTGTTCAGCAAAAGAACCATGTGTTTATATTTACAGTTCTCCTTTAGGTGCGTCTCCAAATGACGGCATCTTGTGCCAAGGGGATCACGTGCATCCAGTACCTGTTTAACAGTACAAACCACATGATATTTATTAGGGAATGACTAAATCATACTTATCAAGACCCTCCCTGCTTATGATTTGCTCTGTTTTCTGGCAAGATAACTAGACACCAAAGCAAGCCCATACAATTTAGATTAAAAAAAATAACAAGGTGTTTTTGTTAAACCAAATTTAGGAACCCATGAAACAGCTTTGATAAAGATCTAATGCACACCAAAAAAACATATAAATTAAAGAGTTCCCAACTAATATACAACTCATTTACTGAGTTTTAAGAAGTTGCAAAGGTGTCAGGCGCAAAGGAAACAAAAATATTGCCATCTTATGCAAATGTTCAGTGCTAATCTCTCTCACGCTTTTAATAGAAGCCAACTTCCAGATGTAAAAACCTAATGAGGCATATTTCATACTACCGACAAGATTTTCAATATATTCACCAATGAATATTAAAAATTTGGAAAAATAAAAAAATCATTAGAGGTTTGCTAATACATACTAATAAGGACACATCATTATGCTTATTAAGGCGTAAAAACCCGCTAATGTCATTGGTCTCAAGTCCATGTCATGAAATAGTATTGTAAACAATATATAGAGAGAGAGACAGAGAGAAAGAGAGATCACTTGAATGTGGACAAATTAAACGCTGCAAGGATTATTGATAAAATAAAATAAAATAGAAATTCTCATCAAAATCAATAACAAAAAAGTGATAAATTTATGTAGAATCATTTGAAATCTTCAAACCTTAAATTGAAGCATTCCCCTAAATGAAAAAAACTTTATATACAGCACAATAGCTCAAAGCAGCTCCCTACATATTCTATAAATATGACAAACAGTACTTCTAAATCAAGTTGTTGTGGGTGCAATTTTGTCCATATAAATGCATAGAGGATTAGTATAATCTACATAAGCAAAACATAGAGAAAAAAGAATTCACGGCATGGAGATTCACAAATGGTACCTGTAGTATACATAAGTGCAAAATCAACAAAACAAATATACATAAGGTTCAATACTGAGCATGGAGATCCCAAATGACATCAACATAAGCTTTAATACTGAGCATAATGGTGCCTGTAGTGGCCCGAGGCGATTGATCGTATAACCATGCAATTTTACTTCAGTAGGCCTCTTGAAGATTTTACCTACAGTCACCTCCAGTCACCTGAGTGAGATTTCAATTGGATATTCCACATGGGTTAGTCCAAAAAGCATTCATGAATTATCCTAGTAGACCTTATCCTAGAAGATTTAGAAAAGCATAGAGATTTAAATTGGATATTCCACATGGGTAGCTTGAGTTTCTTGTTGTTGGCAAAATATACGGAGGTACCTGGTCAACAAAATATAAGCAGAAGTCTTTAGTGTCCATCTGTACACAAAATATAAGCTGAAATATATGGTGGTTACACCCAAGTTGCGACACTATGTAATGCACACTCTTCTGATGTCAATACGAAAGCGGACAATGTCAATATGGATTCCCAGTGAACTGCTGCAGTTAGGGGTACGGGTGGTTCTAAGGAACGTTACAACAACTTATTATCAATGGTCTACCATCATATAGTGCAGGTGAATCTTCTTGTGCATCAATATTTCAATATACAATCAGTGTGATTTAAATATACTTAAGAATGATTGAATAAGAGCAAGGTGTCTAGACATTAAGTGCATGCCAGCAACAACACACAGCAAACTCGCCATTAGGCTCAGCGAACCCTAAAAAAATAATTGTCAAATATCAAAAATGTAATGAACTGTGCCAAAAATGTCCCCCACAAACAGATTCTAAACAACACCTAAAACTTCCGGCATCAAAGGCGAACGAAAAAGGATGATGACGTCCGAAAACAGCCCTAGACCAATAAAATAAACTGGAGACGACAAAAACCTGTGCCCGGTGATTCACTGGGTGGCGCCAAGCCACTTGGAGAAGTTTTCAAACTAGGCGTAATCGTTGTCAGGAGATCATTAATTCAAATACCATGCCCTTCCAGCAGCCTTGATCTTAGCAGCCTCCTCCTACATTTGCACACATAAGTTTGTTACTTTCTACAGTTAGGAAGAAATTAAATGAATGAATAATCATTAATTCAAATGTGACCCACAAAAAATCATTTGCGAAGTGGCCATGATGTGTCCGGAAGGCGATCTTCTCCATGTCCCCCGTGTTTGGTTTTCCTTAAAGGTATACACATCAGATATGCGCAGCGGAATATATCAAGAACAACCCAAAGAGACATGTGGATTGTGCTAAAACCATGAATCAAGAAATTGCGGCAACAATAAAATTACCTTATGGAGATTGAGTCGATACTCAATCAAAATGGCTCCCAAGATCAATTCTGGTTTCGACATTGATCTTGATTCCTTCAAAGTCGCCGCCGAAAACTACAAGAGCATTATAGCTCTTTTTACTGAAGCCGGTTTGAACAAACTCATCTCAACAAGATGCAGACTCCTGGAAGTAGAACTTACTGAGTTGATGAATAATACACAGATATCTGAAAATGGAGAGATTGCAGGAATAATCCATGAAACACCTGTTTCAATCTCTACAGAAAATCTTAGGGACACCTTTGACCTACCATCAAGTGCATATCAACACCATCCTTGTTCAAATCCAAAAAGGAAAAAGGAAATTAACTGAATCTCCATCATCATTCCTTTATCAGGTGGTGAACCTTTGGAACTCACCCCTGAAGAAACTAAAAATTTGTTAACCACCATGAGATTCTCCAAAGATAGAGCAATCAACTTGAAGAAAATAGATTTCTCTGATGAATAGAGGCTCCTGACAGACATAGTAGGAAAAATACTACTATGCAAAATCTCTGCCTATGATGCAGTACCCAAGCAGCAACTGAACATTATGGGGGCCCTTGTGCTGAAAAAGAAGATTGATTGGGCCAATTGCTTGCTAAAGATGATATGCTACAAATATTCTCATAAGGAGAATGCCTTTATGAGGATAATGAGCCAAGTACTCAGACACTCCTATCCTGACCTATGTAGGTCAAAAGATATTCCCATTCCCCCTGGCAAAAGAATATCCATAGCACTCTTCTCCAAATGGGACAGGAAGATCCCAAAGCCTGGATCCCAGCCTGAAAGACCCTCTTCACCACCTGCTTCTCCTCCTCCTATGGACTCATCTGTTCAACCCACCTCTATTCCTCCTCCTCCTCCATCAAACACACCTCACCTTCTTACCACTAATCTCAGTAATACAGTCATCTCTCCACCTTCATCCCCTCCACCATTATCTCCTCCACCAACACAACCTGAACCATCCTCATCCACACAAGCACTCCTTCTCCAGTGCATTCAACAAACAACCCATAAATTTCAGGACATGCTTGATGAGCACTGCTACCAACTTCACTCCTCCATCATGCACATGCAAACCCAAATAGATGGGGTCAATGCCTCTGTGCAAAGCTTGAAGTCCTCTATCTCTTCATCTAGGGTCACTAAGTCTTTCTTAACCTCCTTAGCTAAGAAGGTCAAGAAGGGGGAGAATTTAGATGAAGAGCAGCTCTCCAGTCACAAATCTCACTCACACAAATCCTCTCCATCAAAATCTGATAATCCTACTCAGGAGGAGTGATGGCGCAAATCTCGCACACCGCTATAGGCGGTAGCTAGACTGCGTCACGAAACGGCAGTGTACCGATCGTTCAAGTAATATAAAACGAGGAGTAATCCCCGAGTATCGAATCTCGAAGGAACACAGTAAGGTGGAGCTATCTATTGAGGAAGGACTTGAGATTGAAGTCCTTTAATCGGATGGATGCGGAAACGGGGGATTTGGTTTGTGGAAAATAAAGAAAAAAATACTACAACTACTCCTATGCAATGCCGCTATGCAATGCTTCGCTTGGCGGGATGGAGACTAGGCAGGCCTTGAGCGCGCTGCGTCGCAAGGGCGGATGGACGAGTAGGCAAGCGGAATCGAACTGTGCAGGCCTTGAACGCGTTGCTTCGTAGGGCGAGTGGATTACACGGGCCGCTATGCCACGCTTCACTAGGCGGATGGACGAGAATGCAAGCGGATGGAGTGGTTCACACCGGTGGAGTCGGAATGGATTACACGGGCCGCTATGCCACATTTCGCTAGGCGGATGGAAGAGTAGGCATACGAATGAGGGTCGCAAGCACCTCGTCAACAAGCACGCCACTAGCAATTGCTAGTGCGGCACAAGAACGTGACGGTGGGATGGAGGATGGATGGTGGCGCTCCTCAAATCACATAAACCACAAAAGTATTTCACATAGACATGAAATATATAGAAATATAAGCAAGTTTAAGTGCTACTTCATCTTAATACATAGATCTAACTACATACACACATCAATAAGAGAAGAACAAGGCAAGAAATCGACCGAATCCGAAGGCTCATTGTAGATTCACGGTTGGAATCGCCAGGTTGTCAATCCGCATCCAAGCTCGGTCCGCAACTACGTCCGGGGTAGAGAGAGCTGTCACTACTCTCCAATGAGCCCGTCTTCTTCGTCTCACGATCCGGTAGAGGTTGCAAACTTCCTCTTGCTTGATGGCGATGGCGGCTAGATCTTCTCTTTAAGCTTTAGGATGAAGGAGGAGGCCGAGAGGAAGCTCCGGCTCAAGATTGGCGTGAAGAACAAGCCCGGAGCACCTCCTGGTGGTGGAAGATGATGCAGGGGGCGGAAGAGGCGAAAGGAGCTCGAAAACGGCGGAGAGGAAAGGTTGTCCGACCTAATTTTGCGGGCTTTTTATTTATAGAAAACAGGGCGCACGATCAGTGGCGCACGATCGCACGATCGTGCGCACTGAAAGCTGGTGATCGTGCGCTCTGTGCCCGAAACCTGCAAAACAAAACTGCAGAAAAATTATAAGGCGCACGACCGTGCGCACGATCGTGCGTAGAAAACGCACGACCAAAATCCAAAGCTGTTTTTGGGCATCCAATGAACGCGCACGACCAGAGGCGCACGATCAACTGATCGTGCGTGAAGGAAGCGCACGATCAGTGGCATTTCAGGCAGAAATTGCCCCTAAACGCACTCCGAACGTCGCACGACCCATGAACCTGCATGAAAATGTCCAGGACCACTAGAATACAAGGAATCACACCAACAATGGGCATACATGTGCACTAAGAGTGGAATAATAGACGGCTATTAAATATAAATGAAAACAAGCCTAAAGTGGGTGCAAAGACTAGAAAATCGGCCCAAATGAGTCCGAAAATATGTATATAATTGAGACTCATCACACCCCCAGACTTACCTGTTTGCACGTCCCGAGCAAACTACTCTCGGCGGACGGGAAAAACAAGGGTTAAAGAGGTGATTGTGGCTAGGAGTAATATGCGAAATCAAATAATCATGTGCATAAAATTCTCGTGGAAGAAATTTCTACTATGCAAAGTAATTTACAAAAATCTAAAATAGTAAATAAGAGATTAATTTACTCAAAAGCTGAACCAAGTGAGATCTGCCAGTCACGTGTAGGGAGAATGTAGAGACGCGCTCAGACGAGTATTTCGACAAATACGGGATACGGAACTAACTCCACCGAAATCCATCGGTGTCGGGAGCCATAAGCTCGCACTTTCGCACTCTCTCCACAGCATTAGGTAAAACTACACACAAGTCAGTAGGGCTTTCGGGTAAATATGTGGCTTAGGCTGCGGTAGGATATACAATGATAAACTCGGAGGCTAACACACCTAACACATTTGAGCAATACACTTTGTAAACCCCGGCAACACATAAAGCTAATGTGTTCATCGCCAACACCCAATATAAAGTAATTCCTATCAAACAATTCAGAACTTCTGAATTAGAATATAAAGAACTCAGATTTTTTTTTCTTTTGGAGCGCTAATCTTTTCAATTTTCAGCTCACAAATACCTTTTTTATTTTACTTTTTTTTCTTCAACTTAGCCAAAAACAGCACATCACAATAATTAGTTATACTATAAAGCTCAAAACACGTGCGTATACAGGTTTGAAGATCTTGGCTTAAGCGAGAGCGGTGGAGCTAAAGAGAAAAGGTGGGATAGGCTCAAAATTGGTTAGCAAGGGTAAATTTCTGGTTTTGGCTCAAAGCTCAAACGGTCCAAAGAATGGCCTACATCATGCCAATGCATTAGAACTACCCGGTGCCTATGTTTCGAGAGTCGCTAGGGGCAAGTTCTTAGCCACCGAGAAAGATAACTCTTTCTCCCGACTCGAGAAATACGAATCTAGCGTTCAATACCAACTCACCTACACTACCGGTAGATCGGCACAGGTTCATGCTTTGAGTAAAATAAAACTCTAATTACTAGATTAGATAAGAATAAATATACAAAGCATGAAAATAGAAATAGCTTCTAAGCAAAATTCTATGCAAAACATGAGTATTCGATTAGAACACTACTGGAGTTGACATCGTACTCCAAACCACAATTCCTAGCTAACACAATTGACTTCCCGGCTCCATTCCAAAAGAAAATTTGGCACGGTAGCACTCGCAAGTAAGTGCGTGCATAATGAGTGCAGTGGTGTATGCTATAATATGACATAAATAAAAATATACTTTTGGTATGCAAAAACGTGTACACGTGTAGTGAACACTCGGTACACTCCCCCCAGACTTGAATTGGACAATAACATGAATTATGACAATGAGAATAAAGAGATGCTAAGGAAGAGGGTACCTATGCTCAGATATGAGCATACCAGAAGATTGGCGTTAATACTTCGATGGAAGTCCAAGTCCGCCACCAAAAGAAATTGCCGCACACCTGCAGGCAAAAAGGCTCCACGCAAAAATATATAAAACTAAACTATGAGCATATTAGGGAAAAACAAAAGCAGCAAAACTTGGGTTGTCTCCCAGCAGCGCTTTTGTTTACCGTCCTTAAGCTGGACTAAATACCTGTATTAAGCAGTTTTAATAGTATTGTCTAAGCATAAGAGCAGAAGTTAATAAATACTAATTATTATTACATAATAATCAACTATAAGTTGATTTAAAGTAGTAACTAGAAATAAAGAAAATGGGTCTGAAGACCCAACAACAGCAGTCAAGAGGATCAGGAGCTTTCCATCTCCATATTTCGTCTTTCTTCATCCTCCACCTCTCCTCCAACCTGCGGTCATGGATGAAGTAACGCTTTCCTCCCTGCACCCAGTCTTTCAAGGAAAAAGCAGGCAATGATGATGAAGTGGAATAGACGATTGAATTCATCATTGCCAACTGCTTTCCCTGCCAAGACTGCCTCTCAAAATTACCCAAGAATGGGTCTATAAATTCAAGCATCTGCAGAGGGATAAATGAAATATCAGACATTAAAGCAGGCGGGGAAGCAGGAAGGATGAACTTATCAATATCATCATTAAAAGAAAGAGGGTTAGGAAATAAACTTGATGAAGAACTAAAAGAATGAAACAAAGGAGGAGTGATCCCGGTTTCACTCCTGGCAGGATCCAAGCACAGATCACTATCATAATCGTACGTATCATAGCGAGGGGGACCCAAGAACTCAAGGGCCTCGGTGGTGAGTTGGACCTCCTCGTCCCATGAGGAAGTGCAAACCTCCTCATCAAAGAGAGTATCCTCCTCATCCCACCGAGGTGCACCATCGTGTTCAAAGTATTCATTCTCCCCTTCGGGGAAAACGAACTCCTCATCCCACTTTGGAGCACCCTCCGAGTCAGAAGCATCACCCCGCTCCTTTACTTCGATAGGATCATAAAAAATGTGTGTAGAAAAATCTTGCAAAGAAACTGGAGGAACAAAAAGATTTGGTTCCTCCGCAAAAAGATCCGCTAACGCCTCTCCGATGGAAAGAATACTTTCCTCATCCCACTCAGGTGCATCTAGGAGCTCCCATTCCTCACCCTGTTGGCTATCAAATGAATCATCATCATCACTAAGGGTGAAGCCATACATAGGGAGTGAGGAGTCCATGCACGAGACAAGCTCGGGGGTAGAGGGCACAATTGCCTCCATGGGTAAAGAATGAGTGATAGGGGCAATATTGTCATGAGTGAAGGTGCAACGGTTAGGATTGAAAAGACTAGGACAGTCCTTCAATTCATGACCCTCTCCTTGACACAACAAGCAAACAAAGTTCCTACACTGTCTAGCATTTAACTCCTTCATTTGGTCTATATAATAAACCATCTTGTCATTAAAGCTAGGTGAAATATCCCATGACGACATTTTCAATAATAAAGGCAGATATAATGAAACTGAAATTCTTTGCAAAGAAATCTACACAAACTAATACAACTCCTTGGATTAAACTTGCCTAAAACTTTAAAACAGGAGAGAAAGAAATAATAACAAACAATATATAATTAAAGAGCAAACAAAAAAAATAAGGCGGGTATTCACACTGGAAGAACTATTATCTCTTGTCTCCCTCTACAGCAAACTCACACGTCTGTGTTCCCCGGCAGCGGCGCCAAAAACTTGATGGCGCAAATCTCGCACACCGCTATAGGCGGTAGCTAGACTGCGGCACGAAACGGCAGTGTACCGATCGTTCAAGTAATATAAAATGAGGAGTAATCCCCGAGCATCGAATCTCGAAGGAACACAGTAAGGTGGAGCTATCTATTGAGGAAGGACTTGAGATTGAAGTCCTTTAATCGGATGGATGCGGAAACGGGGGATTTGGTTTGTGGAAAATAAAGAAAAAAATACTACAACTACTCCTATGCAATGCTGCTATGCAATGCTTCGCTTGGCGGGATGGAGACTAGGCAGGCCTTGAGCGCGCTGCGTCGCAAGGGCAGATGGACGAGTAGGCAAGCAGAATCAAACTGTGCAGGCCTTGAACACGTTGCTTCGTAGGGCGAGTGGATTACACGGGCCGATATGCCACGCTTCACTAGGCGGATGGACGAGAAGGCAAGCGTATGGAGTGGTTCACACCGGTGGAGTCGGAATGGATTACACGGGCCGCTATGCCACGCTTCACTAGGCGGATGGAAGAGTAGGCATACGGATGAGGGTCGCAAGCACCTCGTCGACAAGCACGCCACTAGCAATTGCTAGTGCAGCACACGAACGTGACGGCGGGATGGAGGATGGATGGTGGCGCTCCTCAAATCACATAAACCACAAAAGCATTTCACATAGACATGAAATATATAGAAATATAAGCAAGTTTAAGTGCTACTTCATCTTAATACATAGATCTAACTACATACACACATCAATAAGAAAAGAACAAGGCAAGAAATCGACCGAATCCGAAGGCTCGTTGTAGATTCATGGTTGGAATCGCCAGGTTGTCAATCCGCGTCCAAGCTCGGTCCGCAATTACGTCCGGGGTAGAGAGAGCTGTCACTACTCTCCAATGAGCCCGTCTTCTTCGTCTCACGATCCGGTAGAGGTTGCAAACTTCCTCTTGCTTGATGGCGATGGCGGCTAGATCTTCTCTTTAAGCTTTAGGATGAAGGAGGAGGCCGAGAGGAAGCTCCGGCTCAAGATTGGCATGAAGAACAAGCCCGGAGCACCTCCTGGTGGTGGAAGATGATGCAGGGGGCGGAAGAGGCGAAAGGAGCTCGAAAACGGCGGAGCGGAAAGGTTGTCCGACCTAATTTCGCGGGCTGTTTATTTATAGAAAACAAGGCGCACGATCAGTGGCGCACGATCGCACGATCGTGCGCACTGAAAGCTGGTGATCGTGCGCTCTGTGCCCGAAACCTGCAAAACAAAACTGCAGAAAAATTATAAGGCGCACGACCGTGCGCACGATCGTGCGTAGAAAACGCACGACCAAAATCCGAAGCTGTTTTTGGGCAGCCAATGAACGCGCACGACCAGAGGCGTACGATCAACTGATCGTGCGTGAAGGAAACGCACGATCAGTGGCATTTCAGGCAGAAATTACCCCTAAACGCACTCCGAACGTCGCACTACTCATGAACTTGCTTGAAAATGTCCAGGACCACTGGAATACAAGGAATCACACCAAGAATGGGCATACATGTGCACTAAGAGTGGAATAATAGACGGCTATTAAATATAAATGAAAACAAGCCTAAAGTGTGGTGCAAAGACTAGAAAATCGGCCCAAATGAGTCCGAAAATATGTATATAATTGGGACTCATCAAGGAGCCAGGTGCTGATATGGCTGAAGCTATCACTGGAACTGAAAAAGAAGTTGAAAAGGAAGCTGTTGAAAAGGAAGATGTTGAAACTGAAAAAGAACTGAAGGAACCCTCAACTCAGGGGGAGCAGACTGCTTTGAATCAAGGGGAGCCAAATGAACATCTTGTTACTGAAGAGCATGAAGAGGAAGGGCAACTCACCCCTATAAGAAGACCTGATCTCCCTTTAGTATTCTCTAGGAAGAGAAAAACTCATCCTACTCCTCCTAAGTAACTTTTTGCAAACATCATAAGTAGTTTACAATTCTGATTCTGGACATACTTTATCCTTATTCTCTGGAAATGATTTTTTTTTTTGTGAATGTACATCTGTCTTTTCTTTCTTCTGATTACCTAATATATCTCTTTCCTATAAATATGCTTTGATGTGTTGATTAAAGCTGATAAAAATTTTCTCTGATCAGGGTTAAGACAAATAGGGGGAGATTGTTGGGGAAATGATTTATCTTAACCCCTAGAAATGAGTAGAAAATGAATTCTCAAAGTGAAAAATTAGTTTAAGTAAATATGCGTCGAATAGTAATCGACACGGCGTCAAAGTGTAGTCGACGTACCTCTCAAAATGAGTCGAAGTAACTCTAAATAGAATTCGACGTAACCATAGTCGACACAACTCTAATTTCTAATCGACGCACGTCGATTTCTATGACATTCAAAAACGCGCCAGATCTCTTTCCTTTCTTTCTGTAGATCTGAATTTATGGAATTATATTATTCTCTTATAGCCGTTCAGAATTAACTCTTTCCTTCTAATTGACTCTTGGCTAATTTGATTAAGATTATTATTGATGTTATTTGAAAATTGAATGACTTCTTTCCTTCTACAGAAATATTAATTATGGAAGATTTCTCTCTTACCATTTCTCTGTGTGCTAATTGACTATTCTCCTATAGCAATACTTTTGAATAAACAGAGCTATAAATACACAAGGAGGTCGGCAAAGAAAAATGACAAGTGATCCACTCCATCTATTTGAAAAATAGATAAAGCTCCCAAGAGAAAAGTGAAAGAGTGCTGCAGCAAGAGAAAGCTTTCTTATTCTTCTTCTTCCTTCTGAAGTCATACTGCTGCAAATTTCTGAAAGCTCTCACTGAAAGAGAGAAAGGCCTACAATCTCCTTCTCACTATAGAAGAGAGATTACATTCACTATACTTGTGCTTCTAATCTTCTTGCTAGGAAGAAGATTCCTTCTTGCATAAATTGTTTCTTATTCTTCTTCTTCTTCTTATCCTTATTTCAATTTCAATAGTGTAAAAGAGTTTTAAGAATCTCTCTTCAAAAGATTCAGTTGTAGTGGTTCTAAGAGTCTCCTTATCAAAAGACTCAGACTGGTTCTAAGAGTCTCCTTATCAAAAGACTCAGTACAGGATAATGAATTCCTACCAAGGGGGTAGAAGAGTGGACTACCCAAAGTTTGGGGAACCACTATATTTCTTTGTGTTGTGCTGTGATTTTCTTTTTGCTATTTCTTTCTTTATTTGCTTAATTCTTGCTGGTGCGTGGGAAGCTTAAAACTGTGAATATTATATATATATATTTGTTAACTTTGCACAAAATATTTTTAAATCTCTATTCACCCCCCCCCCCCCCCCCCTCTAGAGAATTCTAGTGAGGTTAACTGTGCACTTTCAGATAGTCTAGAAGGGAAATTAACTTTTGCTAAAGAGAAGAACAATATACTAACAGTCTAGAGAACCCAGTCCTCCTGATGCCCAATAGATAACAAAAGAGAAATGAGAAGTTATTGAAGGGCTTCAAAACTTTATTAAAAAGTAAATAATACTTGTATGTTACGCCCCCGAACATGACACAGTTCTTTGGGCAATGGGGCTGAACCATCCGGTTCAGCCCCCAATCTCTAATCCGGGCGGATTGGGGCTGAACCGCACCGGTTCAGCCCCGGGGGGGGGGGGGGGGGGGGGGGGGGGCCCTCTTGGCCCCGGGTATATTTATACCCGGGCTCTTCCTCTTGGTGGCATGCATGAACACTCAAGGTATTCCTCTCCTCCTTCTTAACCCTAATCTCCCTTAGTCTCTCCTAGCCTTCTTCTCCTTAGCTCTCTAGCTTTCGCCTAACATTTGGTATCAAAGCATTCGTCCTTCGGCCATGGTGAACACCCGCTCGCAGGAAGAGGTCAACCGATTGGAAACCCTAGAGGAAAATTACGTAGGGTTGACGGATTCGGTTGCCGCCATCGAGGAAGAGATGAGGGCTTCCACACAACGACTCGAAGAACGGATCGACGCCCGCAAGGAAGAACTCAAAACCTTGTTATCGCAAAGTCTAAGAGGGAAGACCACGGTGGGTGAGGGAATTGGCGGTGCGCAAAACCAGGCTGCCGAGTCCTACGAATCGCAACATCTCGCACCGCAAGCGAGAGAGGCGGCCGATCCAGCGCGCGGGGGTGCAGGGTCCAGTGGATCGGGAGTCAGCACAGGTGGGGGCACATCGGCTGGCTGGGGAGCGCGTGGGGGCAGCGCTGGGGATGTGATCCGTCCAGATCGGGGCGACGTATGCGAGCGGTGAGCAGGGTGGAGTCGGACGGGTTCCAGGCACGCTGGCAGGAGGTGCGGGGGGTCTTCCACCCTAGCCGCGCGACATCGGCACTCCAGTAGGCTACGGAGCCGGCGCTCCTTGGGGAGGCCAACCATACCCAACCTCTCCTCGGGGCGGCTAGCCATATCTGGGCTATCCAGGCGCAAACATCGGCCCTTTGGAGCCGAGGCGACCGACATGGAATGGACAGGGACCGGGCTGGCAAGGGCAAGCAGCTCCACGAGCATACATGCCTCCGAAGTTGACGTGCATGAATTTTCCAAGGTTCCACGGAGGGGATGTTCTGGAATGGGTGCAGAAGGCCGAGCTTTTCTTCAGTTATCAAGAGGTTCCGAAGGGCCAATGGGTGCAGCTAGCATCTTTCCACTTGGAGGATGATGCTTTCCAATGAACGCAGTGGTTTCTAAGGGGCAAGGACTATGTGCCTTGGGCTGATTTTGTGGAAGGATTCACCGCCAGATTTGGGCCCCTAGAGTACGAGGATGTTAATGCCCTCCTGCAGAAGTTGCGTCAGAAAGGAACAGTGATGGAGTATCGAACAGAGTTCGAAAAATGGGCAAATCGGGTACACTGGGAGGAGAAAACGCTGCTCAGTTGCTTTATATCGGGACTGAAGGACCACTTACGTGATGAGGTCCACGCCTATATGCCCCGCAGTCTAAAACCGTGCCATTATCTTGGCCCGCATTCAAGAGGAGCGCTTCAACAGGGGACGAAGCCGCACTATGGGGAGTCCCACAACTACCTCGACGCCCATCAGGAAGGAGCAGCCGGCGGTCGGCAAAACGAAGGTGGCATGATTATCCTGGGCCGAGCTGCATGCGCGAAAGGAGAAGGGACTGTGCTTCAACTGCGACGAAAAATTTACGCCCGGGCACACTTGCCAGAAGATACAGGTTTATATGCTACATGAAGATGTGGAGGACGAGCCTTCCCACAAGCCAGAGTTGGAGGAAGACTTGGATCTTAACGAGTTTGGTGTATCCCTACAGGCGATGGAAGGATGCAGCGCCCCCCTCACCATGCGGATGGCGGGAAAGATCATGCAGGAGAAAGTGACGATTTTGGTAGACAGTGGGAGCACCCACATCTTTATCCACCCCGAGGTGGCACATCGGGTTGGACATGAAATTGATAAGGGGCCGCCTTCCATGTTATGGTGGCAGATGGGAGCAAACTTCAGTGCGAAGGAGTTATGAAAGGGGTGTAGCTACGGATTCAGGGGTACTCAGGGCGCACAAACATCTATCTTCTACCTATCCGAGGCTCCGACATGGTGCTCGGGGTCCAGTGGTTGCAGCAATTGAGGAGGGTTACCTTTGACTGGGATCAGATGACAATGGAGTTCCTACAGCAAGGAAAGCAGTACTGTCTGGGGGCCCTAAAATCCTCCCGGATGAAGGAAATTTTCCTTCAGAGTTTGGAACGACTAGAGAGTCAGGACAACACGACGACAGTGATTATGGAGGTTACACACACCCCTTCCGCTCCTCTAGTTGTTCCAGTTCAGATGCAGGCGCATCAGGCCCAGTATGTCGATATTTTTCAGGCACCCCACACCCTCCCACCACCGCGGTTCAGAGATCATCAGATTCAGCTCAAGACGGGCGCAGAACCCACCAACATCTGACCGTACCGATACCCGCACATCCAGAAGGCCGAGATAGAGCGCAGTGTCAAGGAAATGCTTACCGTCGGGATCATCCGTCCCTGCACTAGTTCCTTTTCATCCCCCATCATTCTGGTCAGAAAGAAGGATGGAACGTGGCGATTTTGTGTGAATTACCGCGGCCTGAATAGTTCAACTATTAAGGATAAGTTCCCCATCCCCTTGATAGAAGAGTTGTTAGACGAATTGCACGGTGCTTGCCTCTTTACCAAGCTCGACCTACGATCGGGCTACCATCAGATTCGAATGCGCGAGGACGTATACAAGACAAATTTCCGTACACATGATGGCCACTATGAGTTCCTTGTGATGCCATTCAGTCTCACCGCCCCGTCCATGTTCCAAGCCATAATGAACGAGATCTTTCGCCCTCTGCTCCGCCGATCAGTGCTGATTTTTTTTGATGATATCCTCGTCTATAGTACCAATTGGGAGGACCATTTGACCTGGTGAGCATGTTTTCACCATCCTCCGCCAGCATAAACTCTACGCCAAGCAGTCCAAGTGTTCGTTCGGGCAAGAGGAAGTGGAGTATCTGGGACATTTGGTCTCCGCTAGCGGAGTCACAGCTGATCCCAAGAAGATCGAGAGCATGATATCATGGCCTCGCCCTCTCATGGTCCGAGCACTACGCGGCTTCTTGGGACTTACCGGATATTACCGGCGATTTGTCAAGGATTATGGAAAGATCGCCCACCCGCTGACTCAATTATTACAAAAAGACGCCTTCCAGTGGACGGATGAGGCGGAAGCGGCATTCCAGGCCCTTAAGAGGGCCATGACGACCACTCCGGTTCTCGCGCTGCCGGATTTTAGCAAGGAGTTTGTGCTAGAGACATACGCCTCCGGTGTGGGCATCGGCGCGGTATTGATGCAAGGGGACATGCCACTGGCCTTTTACAGCAAGGCAGGCCCCCCGTACTCTGGGGCATTCTACATACGAGAAGGAGATGATGGCAGTCATTCATGCGGTGGCTATGTGGAGGCCTTACTTGTTGGGGCGACATTTCAAAATCCGTACGGACCATCAAAGCCTCAAGCACTTCCTGGAACAACGGGTCTCCTCCGCGTTTCAGCAGAAATGGGCGACGAAACTGTTGGGATATGATTATGAGATTCTTTACAGGCAGGGCAAAGAGAACGTGGTTGCTGACGCCTTATCTCGCTTACCGGCGAGCTCCCTCGCCCAATTTGGGCCCCCCTGCTTGACTCGTTGGATGATATTCAGAAGGAGATCATGCGGGACCCCGCACTGCGGGAAATTGTGGAGGCTATTCGTCGGGGGGCGACCACTACCCCGGGCTACCAGCTGTTGAATGACTGGCTTTATTATCAGCACCGAGTGGTCGTTCCACCAAATTCTTCCTGGAAGACAGTGATGCTGCACGAGTTCCACTCATCCCCGACCGGTGGTCACGCGGGTATTCTTCGGACTCTTCAACGGGCACGGGCGAACGTGTTTTGGACAGGATTGCGACGCGACATCCAACAGTTTGTGCAACAGTGTGAGACATGCCAGCGTCAGAAGTATGAAACGACATCGTCAGCCGGCCTACTTACACCTCTCGAGATTCCCCACCACATTTGGGAGACAGTATCCATGGATTTCATCGACGGGTTGCCCAAGTCCTAGGGCAAGACAGTTATATTGGTCGTGGTCGACAAGCTATCTAAATATGGACATTTCCTGGCTTTGAGCCACCCGTACACCGGCGAGTCCGTCGCCGATCTCTTTGTTCGAGAAATTGTCCGACTCCACGGCGTACCGCGCGCCATCATCTCCGACCGGGATCCGACATTTGTGGGCAAATTTTGGTGGGAACTGTTCCGATTACATGGGACTTGCCTGCGCTTCAACACAAGAAATCACCACCAGACGGATGGCCAGACGGAGGTTCTCAATCGAGGGGTGGAAACATACCTTCGCTGCTTCGTGATGGACGAGCCGCGGACATGGACCAGTTGGCTACACTGGGCTGAATATTGCTACAACACCTCCTACCATTCTGCCAGCAAACTGACCCCGTTTGAGATCGTTTATGGCCGCCCTCCTCCCTCACTGGCGCAAGAGAAATTCGAAGGACCAGTTTGATTGATTCTCAAGTTTATTTTTTTGTATTCTGAGGGAATTGCCAACTTTTCTTGTTAGAAAAGACATTGGACTTGATTGGCCTCTGAGTTTTGTTCTCGGAGGACTAACAATGTCTGGCGGAACCCCGACGGGCGGTGTCCAGCAGAGATATGGCCAAGGGTATGCATCTAGCGGGGATGAATTTGAGGACAATGCTTGTTCGCCGCTGACGGGCTCCTCGTCTTCACCGTTGATGGTGGTACGCCGAGCACAGAGTTGGCCTGATGTTTTGGAGAATGTCATTTGGCTAGTTGCTGCTGCCGTCATATTTTACTTTGGAGATAACCATCAGGAATTCTTGCGGGTATTATGGTCGGATTCAAGGGTTAACAGGTATGGTGCATTTAAGCCTTCTTTCCATTAATGCTGACTCCCTTCTAAATGTCTGCTAGAGAATCTGAAAAATCATGATTGCTTACCTGGAGCCCATTGTTGTTGTCTATAGATCATCCTTTGGATTGATAGAATAACTTGTTGTTGTGATTTGTTTTTCAATTTCACTATACTTTTTTTATGCTGCCTTTATATTCTGATGAGGGCACAAATAGCCTAAAAAGATTCATTTTTGGCATCTTCTGTTAAGTAGATCAAAATGTGAATCTTGTTTTACAGTGCAATTTCTGAAATATCATGAGCTCTTTGCAGAGGTTCTCATGGCTCATGGCTCGATTTGTTTTTCCATCCCAGCCTTGATGGGAAAAATTGATGGTGTTCATGGCTCGATTTGGATAAAGTGAAATTTGATGGTGTTCATGGCAATCAAAATACAGGTATGCTCAATTTGGTGATAGCAATTACTTTATTAGTAGCTATTTGTTAAATTATTTCCCATCAATGTTAATACCTAGTTGAGCAAAATGCTTCTACTATAAATGATGAAAATGACCATATTCTTCTAGATTTCCAATACCTAGTATTTTGCTTCCACATAGCAGGCTGATGGCAAGGGGTTTGCCGAAGGAGCAGATAACTCTGGAAAAAGAGATGTAGGCGGACTTGAGGTGGAAGCATGCAAGGGGATATGAAGGTATCTTCGTCATTTGAATAGACGCCTGATGCATTGAATATTAGACTTTTTCATTACTTTTTAAAAAAATGGTAATTAAAACAGGCATAGCAATCTAATATTATTAGACCAAGATACAGATTTTGCAGATGCTTCAATAAGGCTATTATAATCAATGCATGATTTATATTATAAATCTAATATTATTAGGCATGATTTAGCAATTGTATTTTGGAGAGGTTTTTTCCAAACAAAATCTCTGTAGAATGGAGTATGTCATGTCACAACAAAGAAAATAATCTTGGCTACTGCAATGCTTTTCTAAAAAGCGCATCGAATAATTATGACCTTTTAAAAAAAAAACGTGAATGGCGGTTTACAAAAAATTACAACCATCACAACAAAGAAAATAGCAGTTATAGGGCTAGTTTGGCGGGACTTAATTTGCCCGGTCAAGCTTAAAAAACCGCAACCGCTGATTATATTTACGTTTGGTAAGTCGCCGGTCGAAACCGCAGCCGCCGAAAATCGTCGTTTTCACGCGTTTTTCAGCCGCAATTTTTCTTCGCGGTCGGCAGATTTATAAGCGCTTGCGCGAACCCTAAAAACGCTGAGAGGCTCGATTTCTTCTTCCATTTCGCAACCGCAGACCCGCAACTACTCCGATATCTCTCCCGAGCTCTCTTCCGCATTTCGTCCTCCTCCAAATTTCGCGATTCTTGAATCGCTGAGAGGCTCGATTCGTGCTCCAGTTTCTCCGCCGCTGCTACAGTTTAGCCGCCGCTCCTGTTTCCGTCGTTGTTCGCCTGTGAAACCCTCGATCGGCCCTGTTTTGCCTGAGAAACCCTCGACCACCTCTCCGCCACTTTGGGATTGCCGGAGTAGCTCACGACCGGCCTCGCCATTGATCTATGCTCCCAGAGCTCCCAGAGGTAACTATTTTGTTTGAAAATACACTTTGGGATGCCCCCTTATCTGTTGGATTATGCAGCAGCCATTGATCTATGCTCCCAGTTTCGCCATTGATCTATGCATAATCAACTATTAAGAAATCCGTATCCTAGTGTCGATGTTTGAAGTCATATTTGCATCAGTATATGCACAAAAAGTTAGGCTCACAATATTAATGATTACGATGGTGAAGAACTAGATGATCCAGCTTTCTATAGAAAAATTATTGAAAAACTCATATATCTGACGATATCATGTCCTGATCCTACATACTCTGTACATATTTTAAGTCAATTCATGGCTAAACCTAGAACTCCTCATCTCCATATGACTTACAAAGTATTGAGATATGTGAAAGAAACTATGGGACAAGGATTATTTTTTCCAGCAAACAATAACCTGCGGTTATAAGCATTTTGTGATGTCGATAGATCAACTATTGGTTTTTGTGTCAAGCTTGGAGAAGCATTGATCTCATGGAAAACTAATCAAAATGTAAAAAAAATATTATATATAGAATGTACTATTTGGCTCTTTAATGTTTTATATATTATTATATTTAAGGCTAATCAAAATGTAAAAAAATTAGTCTTTTATGACTATTTCTATGACTCTTTCTATCAATATTAGCCTTTTTATGACTCTTTCTATGAATATTAGCATGAATTTTGTTGTGTTACTCCATTTAGATGTTTAATCGTAGAGAAAGGGGATTATCAGCTTCATGGGAATCAACAGATGTTTTACTATTTTGCAACATTTGTATTAAAGAAATAGAGCTAGGTAATCGTCCGACTACTCACTTCAGCAAACAAGGTTGGAACAACATAATATTACATTTTCAAGAGCGCTCAGGGAAACAATTTGATCGAACTCAACTAAAAAACAAATGGGATCAACTGAAGGAGTGGAAGATGTGGAGAGAGCTTAAACGAGGTGAAACTGGTCTTGGTTGGAATCCTGTAAAAAAAACTATCGATGCCTCAGACGAGTGGTGGGCCGAGAAAATAAAGGTTATTATAATATCACGTCTTTAAATTTTTAGATAATGAGATCTTTTACAATTTATTTTTATTATAATATATTCTTATTTTTTCAGGCTAATCAAAATGTCAAAAAATTTCGCTATGCTGGAATACCTCCTGACATGGATGCAAAATTAGAAAAAATGTTCAGTCACGTGGTGGCCACTGGGGATGATGCATTCATGCCAAGCTCGGGGACCATTCCATTTGAATTGGATGAAGAGCAAGTAAATTCGGATGAAGAGGATAATATTGTGGCGAACTCACGAACTCAAACAAGTAGGAATGTTGACACTGGCGGTAGTGAGCATGTGAGTAAATTCTTAGGATCATCTTCAAAAAAAACTTCACGCAAGCGTAAAGGTAGTGGTGAAGGTACCAAACAACTATTACTTTCACACATTCATGATTTAGTTGCATCTAGACAAGCAGTTCCACCTCCACCAATATCGGTGACAATCAAGGAAGCAGTCGAGGAGATCAGTAGAATTCCTGAAATATATGATGACCCCGATCTCTTTGACTTTGCAATGGAATTCATTCGCATCAAATCCGGAAGAGAGGCGTTCATGTTTTGCCCAGGTGATAGAAAAGTTGAGTATCTTAAGAGACGCTACCATAAGAGTTTGGAATGATTCATTCATGCTGATGAGATCCTTTATAGCTGATGTTATTTTGTTTTTCTTATATTGATGTTATTCATGCTGATGAGAGGCGTTCGTGTTTTTCTTATGCTGATGTTATTTTGTTTTTCATATAAACTCAATTCAGATTTTTGTACGTGAACTATTGTGATAGAAAACTATGCACATTTCCTCCTGAAAGTACTTCTTGCTTTTAGTTAATTATTGTGTATGTGCGTCATTCTATTTAATCTTTTTATTGTATGTGCTCATTCAATTTAATTTTATGTCATTTATCACTCTCTTAATGTAATAATTATTCTTATATTATTATTTCATCAGCATAAATATGAGTGAAGACGGTGAATCTTACTCCACCGATGAGTCAGATGAATCATCAAATAGCTCAGTTGAATACACTCGGTATATTCAAGACTATAACGATGACATTGAAACTGTTTGTATTGTTCATGGTTTCTTTGTTCTTTATGATAAGATTCCACGTATGACATCCACTCAAACAGGTGATAAATGGTTTAGAGAGTTATTTGTTGGTCATCCTACTAGGTTTCATGATTCGTTTAGGATGTCACAACGAATTTTTATCGACCTATTACAAACTCTTGTACAAAATCATGGATTAGCAGGATCCCGAAGAACTTGTGCACGAGAAGTTCTAGCGATAACATTACATATTTTATCACAAAATGAGACAATGCGTTCAACATGTGAACGTTTCCAGCATTCAACCGAAACTATATCCAGATACTTTTTTATTGGTCTCAAAAGTCTTGTTCGACTCTCAAAGGAGATTATAAAGCCTATTGATATGCAATTTAGGGATGTCCCATCGCAGATAATGAGAGATGAACGATATATGCCATATTTTAAGGATTGTATCGGGGCTATTGATGGAACACATGTAGATGCACGTGTACCAGTTGAAGATCAGGTTGCATATATTGGGCGTCATGGCACAACCACTCAAAATGTTATGGCAATCTGCGACTTTAACATGTGTTTCACATTTGTTGTGGCGGGGTGGGAGGGTTCCGCCCATGATAGTCGAATTTTTAATCGAGCAATAGCAGATCGCAACAGTAATTTTCCACACCCACCACAAGGTATGCTCAATTTTTTTAATTTGTTGCACTTCAAATCTATATAAAACTAATGTTTGCTAATCTTATAGGTAAATATTATTTGGTAGATGCTGGATATCCAATGCAAAGAGGATATTTAAAACCTTATCCAGATACTAGGTACCATTTAGAAGATTTCAGACGGGGTTCTCGTCCAATCCAAGGTAATCATGAGATTTTCAATCAAGTTCACTCGTCGCTTCGCAGTGTAATAGAACGGACGTTTGGTGTGTGGAAAAAGAAATGGGCAATCCTGAGAGATATGCCAAATTACTCTTTCAAAAGACAAACTTTTATTGTCGTGGCTACTATGGCGTTGCATAACTACATTCGTAGTCATCCATCGCGTACTGATCTGGAATTTGATGTATGTTTTAATGATGAGAGTTATGTATATCCGGAAGCGCATGCTCATACTAGAAGAAGGAATCGGAACAATATTATAGCAATTTCTAACATAGATCCTGAGTTGGTTGAAGGAGTTGGTGCTGATGAAATGACGAGGTTAAGAAACCATATTGCGAATCAATTGCAGAACGCCCGCAGGTATGACATTATGTTATTTGCACATTTTTTGTGTTTTTAAATTGCAGCTAATAAATCTTTTACTTTTTATTCAGATGACGCAAGATGAAATTTTGGCAGGTTTCGGAATGGGAACCTACTTTCATGGAATTGTTATATATTTCTATTGATTGAGAACTTTGGAATTGTTATATACTTTCATGGAATTGTTTTTAAATTGCAACTAATACCAGTTTTGATTTTTTTCTTCTTCAAAAAATCTCTTTTGTTAAACTTTTTTCAAAATTTCAAGATATGAGTAGAGATTCATTAGTTTTATTCATTCATTTTGTTTATAAAAAATAAATACATATTATTCATTTTATTCATTCATTTTGTTTCTATCTCCCCTGCCCGGTCTGTTTCGAACCTCTTACAACCTCTTTTCTTTTTCTTATAAGATCACCCGCAGCAAAGAGTTATCAGTCGCGGGAAGTCTTGTCTCGTCACTCAGCGACATCCTGCTTGGTGCTATCAGCCACCTAGTAACCAGCAGTCCTAAGTTTCTCTTCCGTTTCTTAAGTGTGAGTTGTGGAAGCGCAATTTTTGCATCAACACTATGGTTTTCTATTATTTTTGGGCAAATATTCTTCTGATTGTTTGCACATTTGATTGATTTTTGAGATATGGCTACACGTGAGAACATTAATTAGGAAAAATTACCTTACAGCAACCCAACATCACAATAGAGTAAATCCAATTGCATTTCAGTCTATATCCATACTTAATGCTTCATTTTGGGAAAAATTTCTCCACATTGCAGAAAGTTTTTTCATAGTCCTGAACTGGCCACCAAGTTAATATCATGAGAGTGCTTATGACAATAAGATTTTCGTAAAAAAAATGAAGACATATTTGAGGTGAGATCACCTCTCTTTGTCAGGAAAAAATGCTTCAGAAATACATGGTGGCGTTTGCTCCAAATAATGCATGGTGGCGTTTGTCAGCAAAAAATAGTTGGTAAATAGACGTTTTCCTAATTTTAGTAGAATAATGCATTGCATATCCAGGCGTCAAAATCATCCAGGATCAACTTCATGAAAACGACATAGCCGATCCACGTATATGCACAACCAACAACCAATAAGCCAAAAACCAATGTATAATAGAGATTCATGTGAACACAGATCAGAGGATTTAGAGGAGTTATTGCTGACAGATGATGTGTTAATATATTTAGCTGCATATTCTAACAGGTATCATATTCTTTGTTGATTTTCTTTTGTGGGATGTTTATAACTGTTCATGGATTCAACAAAACTGGTTTGCCAAGTGCCCTGTGGGAGTTCATGGAACCTTATGCTCACATTGATACACTTCAAGGAGTTGATGTGTTAGTTCTGGTTATTCTCTTCCTTTCAAATGTTGCCTCCAATGTACCTACGGGTGAGTGAGTTACTACTATTTCATCTTACATAACTTCATATTTGTTTTTGTTTTTTTGAAAAAGAGACATCGTTACAATCATAGCATGCACATTTCTTTGTTGTATTGTGTAACTGAAGGTATTCATGACGGAGACAATTCGAATGGAGCTCGCGGAGTGTCGGAAGAGATTCGCGCAGCAACTTGCGATATGTTCGACGGAGGAGAGAACCAGGGGAATCATCACCAATCTCAGCAACGCACTTCAGCAACTTCAGACTGAAGTGAACACGGCGAAGGATGAGCAGGAGAATGTCAGGAAAGAGACGAGTGGTGTTAAACAAGATGTCATGAAGACTGAAATGGATGTCAAATCGAAGCAGAAGAAGCTGGAGGGCATGATATCAGAGCTTGAGGCTGTTAAGGCATCAGAAGCTGCAGCTCTTGTGAAGTTGAAGACCGTTATGGAGAAGAAAGTGATTAGCAGGGCCTTGGATTCTCAGAATTCGGCCTTGATTTGGGTATCAAATTGGGAGTATGAGTATTTGACCAAGACTGGAGGAGAGGCAGCAAATGCAGTGGCCGACAAGAAGATAGCAGCCATTAATGGATGGATGGATGGAAGCACTGAGGGAACAAGAGAAGGAGATGCTGCTGAAGACTGAACACATTGAGAAGGAAATCAAAGAAATGATAGCTGCAGAGAAAACAATGGAGGAGGAAGGCAATGAGCTCGCTGCAATCTCTACTCCTATAAAGCTGGTTGGAGAAAAATCGATGTTGGGGAACAGGAGAAAGTCAAAGGACAGGAGATGATCATCAATGGCCGGAGACAATTCGAATGGAGCTCGCGGAGTGTCGGAAGTTATTGGTGATGAAATTCAACATTTCACTGCTTCTGTAATCATAAATACATGCAAAATGAGATATGTTTGTCTGTCTTTCTTTATTTTTTCATCATCAGGTTCTTTTTTTACGAATTTTTAATCGAGCAATAGCAGGTCGCAACAGTTATTTTGGTGTGCATTTATAAATCTAGGTTTATAAATAAAAAATTTATTTTTATTTACGAAATTTCTATTTTGGTGTGCATTTATCAAGTTTTTATTTTCATTTACCAAATAGATAAAATTGTTTCTTCATTCATGACCGTAAAAAAAAATTCATCCAAACAAAACTCCGTTCACAAACCGTGGTTTATGACCACAAAAAAGATAAATCATCCAAACAAAATTTCATTCACAAACCATGGTTCATGACCACTCCATTCACAAACCACGGTTCATGACCACTCCATTCATGACCGCCACCACCGCGCCAAACTAGCCCATAATTAAACATGATAAATAAAACAAAAAGAGCAGTTATAAAACATAAGGTGAAGACAAAGCTCGCTTATTTCTTTATCAAACATGATGTATAAAATGAAAAGAGTAGTTATAATTGTTTCATGATGAAGTTCTAAGAACTAATCACCATAAGCACTACAACAACACTCAAGCCTTTATCCCACCATAAGCACTATAAAATAAAAAATATGAAAATAAAAAACTGCTCAAGAGAATGTTGAAAATGTTAGGGCGGCTCTCACGCTCAAAATATTCTACAATACACCATCATAGTTTGGAATGAGTATTTATAGTACCCCCAGCGTAGAGTCTTGCCTTAGGTAGACATGAACTTAACGGGCCCGGTCACCTGATTCGTGCAGAGACGATCCAGTCACTTCAGAACCAATACAATAATTTCTTTGCTCCTCTCCGGTTGAACACAGTCGCCGAAGACTAGATCTGACCAGCAAACCACCAGCAATCAAAAGAGATCCAAAGAAATCAGGCACAAGAGGTTGGCTGCCTCGGTCGAGACAAGCAACAAAATCCAGTAACTCCTGAGATATGAAGATCCTGGTATCTGCATAAATATAGAATATGAATTCAACAACCAACGGAGACTTGCAACAGTGGCTTCCTCACGAGATATGGATTCCGGTGATGAGATCCAGTCCAGAGGAAAGGTAGAGATTGCAGGCTTCTGGCGTAAATATCTGGAATTCCAACGACGATCTCAGCAAGGCGTCGAAATGAAGTCTGACAACTCCTGCGTTGAGATCTTGCAGAACCACACAAAGATTTCTCTGGTTGCAAACAGAAAACCAGGCGGGTGGTGCAGATCAATGGGAGACGAAACTCAAGCAGCAGGAGAGTCTTCTCTGAATGCGGCGAGAGTGATTGCGCTTCAACCGAACTGCTTCCTCACGGGTTTTTTGGAGCGCACCAATAGCGTCAGACGGTCACAGGATTCACACAGATCAACAACACACTGCTTTGATCGGCTTCAGCAGGACGCGAGAAGACGGCGGCGAGATCGGGCTCCTCCACGATCTGCTATGGTAACAGCAAACCTTTTCCTTAGACCGGCGACACCCAACAACAGAAAATTTCTGCCTCGATCCACGATAGCGCAGAGAACAGGCGATGGGAACTATTTCTCTCCCTTGAGAACCGCTTCCTCACGGGTTTCGCATGAGCGGGAGAGACGGGAAAAACCTTAAACGCAAATTACTTTGAGAATGTTAGGGCGGCTCTCATGCTCAAAATATTCTACAATATACCATCATAATTTGGAATAGGTATTTACAGTACCTCCAGCATAGAGCCTTGCACTAGGTAGACACGAACCTAACGGGTCACTATCGAGTCGGTCCAGACACGAGGGGACATACACGAAATATTCAATAGGAAATATGTTTCATTCGGCCTGGAATATTGAAGGATCCAACAAAAGAGTTCAAAGTCCCATCGCGCAGTGCACTATGTTACCTGATGTTAGCTCTGCATAGCTCCAATATTTCAACTGCTTTTGTAGATGCCTTATCCATGGGAGGTCTATGTTAGGTCCCGGGATTGCGAGTGGGTGAACGGCTGTTGGAGAGGGAAGTCCCGGAGGGAAGAGGAGGATCCCTTCCTTGAGTCCTTGGGAGCTATGGTGAAGAGGAGGCGGAGTAGCTTTCGGCGGCGAGATGCAGCGGTCGCGAGCGGAACCAGTTGTAGGGTTGGCGGAAGGGGACGCGCGATTTCGTCGGGAGAATAGAGGGAGAACGAGAGAGAATTTAAGAGAGAGAGAGAGAGAGAGATTTCAAATGATTTCTTGCTTGCCCATTTCATTCCAATACCACAACATAAAGTCTCAACCATCAAAGTAAAAGACCAACTTGCCCCCTCAATAAGGCTTAACAACTATTGAGGTTAAAAACGTACTAAACGTAATAATAAAATAGCATGTGAAATAGAAATGATAGATCAAGCGCGCACTGTCCGTGGTTCGCGACGCTTGTAAGTGATTCCCCAATGCGGATCCGTAACATCTCCGCCCGGCTCGACATCAAGCTTGTCCTCAAGCTTGTCCTGTGGTGGCGGTGGCAATGGAACCAAAGGTGTTGTGGGGGGTTCGCCAACAAAGGGCTTCAGCTGGGACACATGAAAGACGTCGTGAATCCACGCGTCCTCATCAAGGCGGAGACGGTAAGCCACGTCTGCGATGCGGTGGAGGATCTCAAAAGGTCCGAAGAATTTGGGCACCAACTTCTGATATGCCCCATTGGAGAGGGTTGCTTGACGGTAGGGCCGGCGTTTAAGCCAAACCCAATATCCAGGAGCAAAGAATAATTCCCGGTGGCTACTGGTGTAGGTAGCCTCCATCCGTGCTTGGGCCCGAATGAGCCGATCCCGTCCGAGGCGAAGAACCTCGACATGCATGCGGAACTCTGTATCGATGATGGGAGAGCGATCCGATGCAGCAACATAAGTGAGAAGGCGGGGAGGCTCCCGACCGTAAATGAGGTGGAAGGGAATGATCTCGACGGTGGTGTGGTAGGAAGTATTGTAACAATACTCCACCCAGGGTTGCCAGCGGGCCCAATCCTTGGGTTGATCACCCGTAAGGCAGCGCAAGTACATCTCGAGGGTCCTGTTGACCACCTTGGTCTGGCCATCTGACTGTGGATGGTATGCGGAGGAGAGGGTCAGTTTTGTGCCACAAAGTGCGAACATCTCCTGCCAAAACTCGGAAGTGAAGACTTTGTCCCTGTCGGACACGATGCTTTCCGGCATCCCGTGTTGACGAAATACCCGATCGAAGAAAATACGGGCCACAATGAGTCCTGTGATGGGTTGGCTCATGGCAATGAAGTGGCTTCCCTTGGAGAAACGGTCCACCACAAGGATGACATTGAACCCCCGAGATGGAGGCAATCCCTCAATGAAATCCATGGAGATGTCGACGCATATCTGTGTCGGCACTGGTAGCGGTTGTAGTAGACCGGCTGGGGAGAGAGCCTCCGCTTTGCTGCGCTGGCAGCTGATGCACCCCGCAATGTAGGCCTGAACGTTGCGCTTGAGCCCTGGCCAGAAGAACTCGGCGCGCACAAGTTGAAGGGTCTTGTGGATCCCTTCATGAATGCGGTCATGGACGACAGCAAGGATGTCACGGATTAAAGGTGAGGTCGTTGTCAAATAGAGGTGATCCTTGTAGAGGATAAGGCCATCACGGATTTTCCAACTCGGCGGTAGGTGCCCCTCCTAAATACGGAGCCGCAGCTCGCGAAGAAAGGGAGAGTCATCAATCTCCTGACTGAGGCGGGGAAGAACCCGGGAGGAGGGCTCGGACATAGCATAGAGAAGAGCATCCGGGGAGTCGCGGCGAGAGAGAGTCGGCCGCACGATTCAAGTGGCTGGCCTTGTACTCCACCCGAAAATCATACCCCAAAAGGCGGCTCACCCAACGTTGTTGGGGCACCGTTGTCAATCTCTGCTCCAACAAATACTTGAGGCTAAAGTGATCGATCCGGATCAAAAAGGAACGTCTCCAAAAATAGGGCCGGCAGTGGTGAACGGCCTTTGCCAGGCCAATAAGCTCTTGCTCGTAGGCGGACAGCTTTCGGTGGTGAAGAGTCGTCTTGCAGCTAAAGTAAGCAATCGGGTGGCCGTCCTGCTGCAGCACCGCTCCGCAGCCATGCTCTGAAGCATCACATTCCACCTGGAACTCCTTCTCAAAATCTGGTAGCTGTAGAACTGGGGCGGAGACTCGAGCTTGCTGTAAAGCTCGAAAAGCCTCCCTGGCCGAATCGTCCCATGTAAAGCTCTGGCGCCGTAGAGCGATAACAAGGGGGCAGTGATGACCGTGTAGCCCTGGATGAAACGTCGGTAATAGCCGGTCAGGCCTAAGAATCCGCACAGTTCCCGCTGCGACTGGGGAAAGGGCCAGTCGATAACCCCTTCAATCTTGACTGGATCAGCTGCAACACCGGTGTGATCGACGATGTGCCCCAAGTAGGCGACTCTGTCAGTGTCGAATGAGCACTTGGAGCCCTTCAAGTAGAGCCGCTGAGACCATACGAGCTGAAGAACCTGTCTGAGGTGGTCGAGGTGTGCCTCCCAAGAGTTGTTGTATACCAAAATATCATCGAAGTAACAAGGACACAGCGACGTAGGAGAGTATGGAATACCTCGTTCATGAGGGCCTGGAATGTGGATGGGGCGTTGGTGAGCCCAAAAGGCATCACCAGAAACTCGAAGTGGCCATGATGTGTCTGGAAGGCGGTCTTCTCCATGTCCCCCGTGTTTGGTTTTCCTTAAAGGTATACACATCAGATGTGCGCAGCGGAATATATCAAGAACAACCCAAAGAGACATGTGGATCGTGCTAAAACCATGAATCAAGAAATTGCGGCAACAATAAAATTACCTTATGGAGATTGAGTCGATACTCAATCAAAAGCTCCAAGAAAATTCTTTTAGGATTCGGAATCCTATTCCAAGTCCTTGCTTTGCGCTTCCTTCGGCTCCGTCAATGTCAAACTGCTCGTCGGAGGAGTTAGTGTAGAATTGTGTCCACAACTCTATAGAAGTCCACACGAGAATGGAGAACCCTTAGCCTCTTGTCAAACAAGAGCTAGATCGGAGAAGGAATGCCCTCTACGTCTCCACAGATTACTAGATCTATTAAAGGAGAGGAGGCGACTTCAACGATTGCGGCTAGAACCGAATGGGAACGCTTCCCGTCGATCTAAAGTAGCGACACGATCTTGCGGGAACGATTCCCTTCGATCTCCAGAAGCAACGAATAGATCCCAAAGGAACGATTCCTCTTGATCTACCGGTCGGCGAGAGATTTCACGCACGGGTAAGGGCACGCCGTCGGAAATCGCAAGTCGCCGATCGTCGTCAGCTTCCGTTCTTCGCTCGGGTTTTCTCTAAAAGGAAGATCTGTCGAACCACTGTTAAACCCTAAAAGGTTCAGCGTTTTATACCCCGACAAAAGAAAGACCACGGCGTCGGCTATCCGCAAACCAGATTAAAACAGAAGTTACAGGTTTTCGTCGAAACAGAATTCGTCAATACCTATTCGACGGATTCGTCGAAACAATTCCGACGAATTCGTCGAGTCAGTATCGACGACCCCAGTCAGCCCGCGAGACCGTCTCAGCGGCTCGACCAGTCTTTCCGTCGAATCAATATTCGACGAATTCGTCAATACAATATCGACAGATTCTTCGACAACCTTATGACGAATTCGTCGAAACAATTTTGACGAAATCTCCAAGGCTCAATTCGACAAGTTCCTGTCAATGCATGTAATCGAGACAATCTCGACGACATTGTTTACGAGTCGATATTCACAATATTAACTCGAAAACTTCAAGACATGCTCCATACAATATTCACAATATCTAGGAGCAGTCTTCCCGTACTAACTGTATTCCATGTAGCCATAGGTTTAGTTCTCCACCCATATCCAATATGAGCAAGACCAACACAAACCAATCTCCAACTTCTCCAATACTCTAATGTGCGACCCTATAGGCTCATATCGCGTTGCAGTAAGACTAATTGCTGATTCCTTCCGGATCACCAAAGAAACTCCAACAGTCTCCCACTTGATCTAGAAGGTATAGACAGAAGTCTCACAAACAATGAACGGCACCTAGTAATGCATCATTGCTACCCAAGCAATAAGAGTTCATAACTCAATAAGCCTGTCTTGACCAATGTATCAGTGTTGTCATGTCCCTTTGTCCATTACATCCGGATAGAACTAGAGGCATGGACCGTGTCACCCTCATGATCGTTCAATCATTGTTTCCTGATCTAGAATAGACTGTCTGAAATTGGTGAGCTCAATATCATATATTGACTCAACCAAGCATGACCATGCATTTCTCAGTCTCATTCCATCAAGGGGCCCATAGATGTAACTCCTGTCATAAAGGAGGACAAATTCCATATCTTCTTACACACAACCATCCAAATGATTCGTAACATACCCAACAACCACCCTTATCGTCAACCTTTCTCAAGAGAAGACTTTAGATGTCATCAAAGTACGCTCTTCCTCACTTGATGAATATTGTGACTTCAGGTCAAAGGACCACAAACACCATTGTCACTTGAGACCTACTTGTGACACGTTCATATAACAATCCACAAAGTAGTCTCACGGTGGGTCTGTCCAGTACAACTTGTTCCTAACAAGTACCCATGTGATGACTTGATATCACAATATCATGACCTGTGAGAACCGGTCATCAGTCAACGCACATGCTAGTCTTATGGTCTCATCATCGCCCTAATTTCTAGGATGATACCTCAACCAGGGACCATTTAAGAATGAAGCTTCATATAAACATAGGCCCCCACATTCAAGTCACGTACTTGAATTCCTATGGAAGCAAACATTCTAAGGGCATTCATTATGTTAATTAGTCTATCATATAGAAACAGTTGACATAATAAAAGAACTTGCCATAAATGTAAAATGAAACATACAGTACATATCACAATTCATCAAATGAATAAACAACCGACAAACATGCAATCCACAAGGCTCCCACTAAAGATGATCATTCAGGTATCTAATACCCATTGATCTAACATGACCATCATGCTTCCTTTGCGCAAGAGGCTTTGTCAGTGGATCTGCTATGTTATCTTCAGTTGGTACTCTGCAAATGCTCACATCTCCTCGATCGACAATCTCTCGAATAAGATGGAACCGCCAAAGTATGTGCTTGGAGCGCTGATGAGATCTAGGTTCCTTAGCTTGGGCAATTGCACCGTTGTTGTCACAGTAGAGAACTACGGGATCAACAATGCTAGGAACTACATCTAGCTCACTGATGAATTTCCTAATCCACACAGCCTCCTTTGCCGCATTTGCGGCAGCAATATACTCGGCTTCTGTCGTAGAATCGGCAACTGTCTCTTGCTTGGAACTCTTCCAGCTTACAACTCCTCCATTGAGGCAAAATACAAAACCTGATTGGGACTTTGAATCGTCCTTATCAGTTTGAAAGCTAGCATCCGTGTACCACTTACAACGAGCTCTTCCTCTCCACCATACACCAAGAACGTATCCTTAGTCCTTCTCAAGTACTTTAGGATATTTTTGACAACTATCCAGTCAAGGTTGTCAGGATCGAGATCCTAGGTGAGATCGTTTCGAGGTTGGATCGGATCGGATCGTAGGATCGGATCGAGGATCGCAAGATCCTACAACATTCATAAATTAAGACTAAAAATATAAAATTAAATTTTGTATCATCCAATTACATGCTCAATTAAAAAAAATCAATAAATTGAGTAGTATGTGAATAATTATATTAAAAATTTTTGAATAACTAAATCAAAAAGATAATATCATACCACTGGATTACCAACCACTGGAATGCTCATACGCAAAAATATAAGATAAGACACTGACACCACTTGAAATGGAACCTGGTAAGGAAGGAAAAAGAAGACATTGTCTGGACCGGAAGCAACCGAAGACGTCGCTCTTGGCCTCCGCTTGCAGTCGGTAATCGACACTTGGGATACAGTAAAACATCATGATATGATTCTGTGATGGGGTATGGGGGCCGGATTGCGATAAGGTTAAGCAATGGGTTATGGGCGTTGGACCAGTTGAATGGGATCGGGATAGGGTTGGACATGTTTCTAGTTCCCTTTGTCCAGATCGGTAGAATCGGATCGGGATCGCGATCCTAAAGATCCTAAGATCCGGATCGCGATCACATCCGTAGATGTGCCGATTTAGATCCTAGGTAAGATCCGGATCGATTTACAAAATCCGGATCGTAGGATCGTAAGATCCTACGATCCGGATCGCGATCCTGATAACCATGTATCCAGTGACCATCACCAGGATCAGACTGATACCTGCTCGTCCTGCTCAAAGCATAAGAGACATCGGGTCGAGTGCATAACATTGCGTACATGATTGATCCAATTGCCGAAGCATATGGAATCATCTTCATGCGGTCCTTATCTCCCAAAGATTTCGGACACTGGTCCTTAGAGAGACTCACACCATGTGACATGGGTAAGAATCCTTTCTTGGACTCAAGCATGTTGAACCGTTTCAACACCTTGTCAATGTATGTACTCTGGGTCAAACCCAGCAACTTCTTCGATCTATCTCTATAGATCTTAATACCAAGTATGTAAGTCGCTTCACCCAAGTCCTTCATAGAAAAGCAGTTCCTTAGGTTGTTCTTAACAACTTGCAGGGTCGGAATGTCATTCCCGATCAACATTATGTCATCTACATACAATATCAGGAAGACAACAATGCTCCCACTAATCTTCTCGTAAACACAGAGCTCATCTTCGTTCTTGATGAAACCAAACTCTTTGATTTTCTCATCAAAACGCAGATTCCAACTTCGAGAAGCTTGTTTCAATTCATAAATGGATCGATTCAACTTGCATATTAGATATAAAACCCTCGAGTTGTGTCATATACACTTCCTCGAGGAGATTTCCATTAAGGAAAGCCGTTTTGACATCCATTTGTCAGATCTCGTAGTCATAATACGCAGCAATAGCAAGTAGAATTCTGATGGACTTGACCATGGCTACAGGGGAAAAGGTCTCATCATAGTCAACACATGAATTTGCCTGAAACCTTTAGCCACCAGCCGGCCTTTGAATGTCTGTACATTCCCATCCATGTCGGTCTTCTTCTTGAAGACCCACTTGCACCCTATGGGTCGTACCCCTTCAGGTGGTTCCACCAAGGTCCAAACTTGGTTTGCATACATGGAGTCCATTTCAGATTTCATGGCCTCAAGCCACATCTCGGAGTCAGGTCCACACATAGCCTCTTGATAGGTTACAGGCTCATCATCATGATCCATAAGCAACACGTTACCTATTTGAGACACGAGAAATCCATATCTCTCAGGTTCAAATCTTGGTCTATCAGATCTACGTAGGACTTGTGTTTCTTGAGCAGGTTCTCCAACTACAACAGATTGTAGTCCTTGCTCAGGTTCCAATTCACATTCATTCATTGTTTGTGGTTCTTGAACCTCTTCAAGTTCCACCTTTGCAGTCTTTCTGGATAAGAACTCTTTCTCCAAAAAGACGACAGTCCTTGCGACAAACACTTTGCCCTCGGACGACAGGTAGAAGTAATACCCTTTGGTTTCCCTAGGATATCCCACTAGATAACACTTATCTGATTTGGGTTCCAGCTTGTCGGACACTTGACGTCGTACGTATGTCTCACAGCCCCAAATCTTAGTGAAAGACATACTAAGACGCTTCCCAGTCCATATCTCATATGGTGTCTTTTGAACCGTTTTCGTCGGAACTCGATTTAGTGCAAACGCGGTAGTCTCTAGAGCAAAACCCCAAAAGGAAACGGGCAGATTTGCATGACTCATCATCGACCGCACCAAGTCTAACAAGGTACGATTCCTCCTCTCAGAAACACCATTATGTTGCGATGTTCTGGGTGGGGTGAGCTGTGATACAATACCACACTCTTTCAGATGATCACGGAACTCTTGACTCAAATATTCGCCACCTCGATTAGATCGGAGTGCTTTTATTCTTTTTCCCAGTTGGTTCTCTACTTCATTCTTAAACTCTTTGAACTTTTCAAAGGTTTCGGATTTGTTCTTCATAAGAAACATATATCTGTATCTACTGAAATCATCAGTAAATGTAACGAAGTAGTGGAACCCACCTCTAGCCATAGAACTCATGGGTCCGCACACATCACTATGTATGACACCCAAGAGATCATCGGCCCTCTCAGTATGACCAGTGAAAGGGGCTTTAGTCATTTTGCCTAATAAGCAAGACTCGCATCTCTCAAATGATTCATAATCAAATGAGTTCAGTAGTCCATCTCTATGGAGCTTGGATATGCGTTTCTCGTTTATATGGCCCAAACGACAATGTCAGAGGTATGTAGGATTCGAGTCATTTGTTCTTAGTCTTTTATTATTTTCAACATTATAGATCGGATGGTCTAAGTTCAAAACATATAAACCATTAAATAATTGTGCTACACCATAACAAACATCATTCATAAAAATGGAACAACAATTGTTCTTAACAATTATCTAGACATGAAATGGATATAATGTTTCTAGTTATGGCTGGAACATAATAACAATTATCTAGTTCTATTACAAGCCCAGTGGGCAAAGAAAGATAATAGACACCAACGGCGACGGCAGCAACTCTTGCTCCATTTCTGACGTGCAGATCTACCTCCCCTTTACCCAGCATTCTTCTCCTTCTCAGTTCCTGCACATTTGTACAAATGTGAGAACCGCATCTGGTATCCAATACCCAAGATGAAGGAGCAGCAAGGTTTATCTCTATAACGTAGAATCCTGAAGCGGAGGTCATACCTCCCTTCTTCTTCTGCAGATCCTCAATATAGAGGGACAGTTCCGCCTCCAATGCCATGCCTTACCGCAGTGGTGTCACTTTCCTTCTTTCGCCAGACCTTTCCTTTTCAGTGCAAAAGACTTGGGATCAAGAGGAGACTTAGATCCAATCTTCGTCTTCTTAGATCCCTTGGCCTTGCCCTTGCTCTTATGCACCATCAGTATGGGGTTGGCAGGCTTGACCTTCTTCATGTTGTTCTCGGCAGTTCTCAACATGCCAAGGAGCTCGGGCAGTGTCTTTTCTATTTCATTCATGTTATAGTTCAAGACGAACTACTCATAACTGTCCTGCAACGATTGCAGGATCAGATCTGTGGTCAACTCTTGGCCTAAGGGAAAACCCAGTTTTTCAAGGTTCTCGATATACCCAATCATCTTAAGTACGTGAGTCCCTACTGTGTCTCGAGCTCCCATTTTGCACTGAAACAATGCCTTGGATATGTCAAACCTCTCTTGCCGGGCTTGCCCCTCGAACATTTTCTTGAGGTGCCCGATTATCTCATAACCACACATGCTCTCGTGTTGCTTCTGAAGCTCAGGACATGGTAGCAAGCATGAGGCATTCCACATCCAAGGTATCATCCTGATACTTCTTGTAAGCATCTTTGTCTGCTCTCGGAGCATTTCCGGTCGACTCTGTGGGGGCTTCCCCTTCCAAGACATAGAGCTTGCGCTCTTGCCTGAGAACAATTCTCAAGTTCCTATACCAGTCGAGGAAGTTCGTCCCATTGAGCTTGTCCTTCTCAATGATGTCTCTCAGGGACAACGTGGAGTGAGATGTATTTGCCATGAAAATTCTACAATAAATTTGCAAAAGATTTTCAGTACTATATTTCAAAATACATTTTATTTTAATAAGGACTTCTATTAAATACTCCCACTATTTTAATCAAATCGATAACCCTTAATTTCGATTCGGAGAGTTTATGCGAGCTACTCTCTTAGTGGACAAGATCCGTATTTCACCAACACAATGAGTCTGCTTTGGCGTTTCTCTCACGATGCAGTTATTTAGGTAGACAACACTTGCCAATTGTATCACTATACAACTCTTGTATGGTTGGTGAATAACTCTTTATTCGCGTCCATCATATGATGCATGCCAACCTTATGCCTCTAAGCACTCAACCTTTGAGGTCACTTAGTTAAGTTGGATCCGATGTCGACAGTGGGATATCACAATTATCCGCTCGCACCCTTACCAAGATAGATTAATGCACCTTGCTTTGGCAAGCCCACACTTCATCGATCGAGGCAGGAAGAGTGCCATCCACCAGAAGGCATCCGAATAGTTAATATTAGATTAAGGGATTTTAAGATACAGTCGATGAACATTTCATCGTGATTAACATTTAATCATGATTAACATTTAATCAATGTGCACACAATTCACAAACAGACCAAGCATAACCCGGATACATTCCAGATACACAAAACCATCAACACTTGATGATATGGATTAAATCTGAGTATTTAAAACATTTCTAAACCTTCGGATTTACATGTACCGAATGCTAGCAAAAGCAAACACCCTTATTGCAGTAGACAAGCTCGTCTCTCTAGTCTTTAGTTTCACAAACTATCATAGAGACAGACGGTTACTGAGAAGGGCGCGCGCCTAACGGTTATATACCTTTAACTCTCCTATAAGGTTGGATACGCAACTAAACGAGCAAAAACAAACTAGAACCGAAGCTGAAAGTTAATAATTAGATTAGAATCTAACCTGGAATTACCGAGAGGGAAAACTGCTCCCCTTCCTTTGCTACTGCATTTAACTCGACCTCTCCTCGATCTAATTGCCGCTGCTAAGGCGGTGGCAGTACCAGAGCCGCAAGAGTAAGCTGCTGGCCAGCCAACTGGAACTGCGAACACCGGGATTTCACATGCCCCTTCTGCCAGCACTGATAACACGCCCTATCCTTCAACCGGCAATGGGTCGCATCATGCCCTCTTTAACCACAATACTCACAGGACTTGTCCTTCCTCCAACACTGGATAAGATCGTGCCCCATCTTTCTGCAAAAAGTACAATAGCTGATACTCTTCAAAGCACCCTGAAGATCCAACTCCTGCCTTCCCTTCTTTCTTGGGGCAGGGCTGCCACCATTATCCACCTTTCTCTTTTTCCTTCCCGACACCGCCTCCTGACCCACCACAGGGTCCTGCGCCTCAGGCTTCTGCCCAAAAGTAGCCGCCATCAATATCTGAATCTGAGCCTGCATCTCGACCACTTGCCTCGACAACACCTCGTTACTCTGACGCAACTCCTCAATTACCACTTTACTGCGCGCACCCAAAGACTCGACCTCTGACTGGGGAGCCGACTCCGACGCACGACGCTCTGGAGTCAACGACTGCAACTACGAACAAACACCTCACTACACCTAGCTTAAGACACAACAGCTAGGAACTAGAATTTCCTAACTCGATACAGATCAGAAAAGAGTAGATACTTGCTCTTGCTGTTACCTTGCTCTGGGAATTCATGAAATGATGTTATGCTTAACTTAGGATGGTATACCATCATCCTATCAACTTATGTGCATATAATATAAATGCATGAATGCCAAATTTTATTTCAAATCATGTGTGTACGAGCGTCATCATGTATGTCTTTAGCTTGACACGTGTGCTAATGCTATGTTATGATGTATATGCAGTGCTATGCAATCTAAAAATGCCTTAATGCATGCTATGAGCGGCGTACACATGCGATCTTATGCATCCCATACTACATATTATCGCATGTAACGAAAAAGAAAAACGAGCTAATGGACACGCATGCGACCTACGTTATGCATCCCATACTACATAACAGTCGTATGTTGTCACATATGAGGATCCATATACAAACACATATTATGCATCCCATACTACATAATATGCCCCGTATACTTCTTATCATGCTATGAGTGTAGTGTTCATGCTTCAGCCAAGACATACTGATAACCCTTTGGTGTGTGTATGCAATGAATAACGATTCTCACCAGGCGGTTAACCGGGCAACCAGACTATCACAGCAACCCGGCTAACCTCCCTATGATACCAACTGTCACAACCCGCATTTTCCCAAGAATATAGTACATATTATCAGAGCAAGGGGAAAATACGCGTCGTGATGCCACGCCTGCAGGAGACGACTACAGACGCTCAGGCAAACACTCCTAACTATAAATTTATAAAAGACATATATGTTTTTATATTAAAAGAGAAATTTTCATTTTTTTAGCTTAAGACCGCGTCCCTCGGTCTGGGGGATCATCTAGTCCACAAGTAGAAAACTATACATACGCAGCGGAAAATAGATTTGTTTCTTTTAGCCTACATGAGCAAGAAAATAAACACTCCAGAAATGATATGCACATATCTATGTTTAGTATAGTAAGAAAGGATTTTTCTACGAATTTCAAAGTATGCGACATTTATTTAAAAGCATGATATGCAAGAACGACATTTTTATATCAATAAAGTAACTACTACATCTTAGCAAAAAGGCTTCCCAGAGAGCAAGTAGGTAAAGTACTCAAAAGTAACAGCAAAGCAAACAGTAAGTAATCTAAACATAAAAGCCATACGGGCGCCAAAAGCTGACACGAACCCGCAGGAAAGAAGGAAAAACAGCTAAAGGAAAGACAACAACTAAGCAACTGCCCCTTACCTAAGAGGGGAAGGGCCTCGACAGGAACACTGAACGACGCCGCTCTAACTCCTGCGGCAGCTAAAAATCTGAACCTGAGACATTCATAAGAAAAGAATGCCTCAGCCCAAAAGGGTGCAAGAAAATCAAGATTAGCAGTAAGAGAAATAAGAAAGTGCAGAAAGAAAAACTAAGCAGGTAAACATCAATAATCTTACAACAAGCCGAGCCAGCTCAAACGAGTGCACTCGGTAAGGGGAAAAGAAAAGCCTGCACTGAAAGGTAATAGCCAAAGCAATCAAAGCCAACCACGTGTCCGTCCCTGTGGCTCAGAGGTGATGGTTATACATATAATATTTCATAATACCATACATAAGCATATAAGCTTAATAGAACTTGAGACTGATCAGCTCAAAAATAAGCGGGTGGCGGTCCTTTATCCTCTGCCAACCCAAAAGGCCAAAACCGGGTGGTCCACTGCCACCCAAAAAAGCCAAAACAGGGTGGTCCACTGCCACCCAAAAAGCCAAAACAGGGTGGTCCACTGCCACCCAAAAAGCCAAAACAGGGTGGTCCACTGCCACCCAAAAAGCCAAAAAAAAACCAAAACCCCAGTGCAGGACACCTGAGAACACTCAGAATCTTAGACTACGAAGATCATGAAGATCAAGATCCACTCACCAAAACTATCCTGGGGAATTAGACAACAAAACATACTCAGCTCATAAATCCAACAGAACACAAGGAGGAGTGTCAGACCAGGAAAACATGATAACAAATGGTTTTAACCATAATTCAAGTCAAGAGAATCAGGAAACACCGGATTCAACAATAAATCAATAGATTAATATTTAACTTGCAACAGAGCTGAAGATTTCAGCAACCCGACACCATGCAGGGCTTGGTGTCGGAACGAGATGGAGGTAACTTAACACAAGGCCAACACCAGAACAACACACAAAGGCCAAAAGGGAATACTTGGTGAGTCTAAACTTGACTCCCAACGAACTTTCTCGTAACAGTACGATGAATAAGGTATGACAAGACACCACAAATGAACACAAACCAATTACAGGGCAACTCAAGAATAGGGCATAGCTTAAGTTGACGGTCAAGGAAGATCTCCTAATCAACACAGGAGGATGAACTTTAATCATAGAGGGAAAGTGCAGTGATGAATTTAATTCGCTAGGAGATTATACGTTTAAGGTTGAGATGGGCAAGAGAACTTTTAGCTCATTAAGGTAGAAGCTAAAACCATGAGTTAGCTGAATAGTATGAATGAAGAATACAGTTGAAACAAACATTTATGAGTATGAATCTGGAACAAAGTCTCAGTTGCAGGGAAATATGGAGTGTAAGTATGAGCAGTCGTTGAAACATCCAATGTTCATCAACGGAGAAGTGCTGATTAGGCAATAGAAATCAAAAGAGGAGGGTTTATCTACTATAGAATTTAGAAGAGGAGAGTGGTTTTTATGAGAGAGTTTTCAGTCCAAGAAAATTATAGCCAAAAGGATTATAGTGAAGATAAGAAAAGTGCAACTCCAACAAATGCAGTCCAGGGGGTTCACTAATCCAACTGTAAGAACATTAATCCAACTATAACTCACACATAATGGCATACTTATGTGTTAGGTAATGGCGCACAAAATTTTAGCAAACACAAGAAAAGTATAACTCCAACAAATGACGCCCAGGGAACTCACCAAACCAACTATAAAACCATCAATTGATATGGATTTTTGCATCATAAATACCAAGAAAAATAACCGGATGGTTTTCAATAAGGGCGCTCAAACTATTGAAATCAAAAAGATAGATTCACGACCAATTTCAGTCGCATACAACAGTCCCAATTGGTTTAGATTCTATGGCTTCAAAAAAAATATTTCTATAAGCATGCAGCCCCATCTTTCATAAGCATATAGCCCCGTTTTTATACGCATATATCCCCCATTTAACAAAACGTGAGAAGAACAACCCCAATCAGAGTAAACGAACAGCAGCCCCCATACACAACTAACAATATATAACCGCAACCACCAGCCCTTAATTTCCAAGAAAAGAAAGGGGCCTACCCCTAGATCATATCCTAGAAGGACAACCAGCCCAACTTCCCCACAAAATCAACAAGAACATCTCAATTTATGCAATCAAGAAAGGTTTCCAATGAATGCAAACCTTGGAGCACAAAACCCACACAGCCACCAAAAATCAAAATGAGGGGGGGGGGGGGGGGGGGGGGGGGGGGGGTGAAGAAGATGGGGGAGAGAGAGGAAGAGTTTTCTTGCCTCTCAAACAACCGGAGAACCTCCGGATCGCGATACACTCGCAGGGACCCTAGCCTCGGCGACGGAGATGAGCCTCGGCGCCTCCAGAACTCCCCCGACGGCCAACGCCACCGACGCCAGGCGACACCAGCGCGAACCCTACATCACTTCAACTCTTCCTCCACGGATTCAGCGGCAACGTGAGGGAAGGAAAAAGAAATGGCCGAACCTCCCATCTCCCATGCTCTCGGAAGCGAAAAATAAAAAAAGGAAAACGCCAGGACAGCTCGGGGAAAAGGAAGGAAGCACAGGAAACTATAGAATTTAATGCTGTAAGTGGAAGATTAGAAAACCCACTCAACTTAATTTATGACAAATTGTTTACGTATGCGCATATAAGGGTTGTACGTGTGCATTTGCGACCGTCAGATCCTGCGATCCGACGGTCGGATACGGTCGTATTAGTGGTAATTTCTAATTAATACAGCAGTATTAATGCAGTATTAGATCTGGACCGTTGATGGGGGAGATCCGACGGTCGCGCACCAAAACCCCTTATATGCGCAAACGTACCAGATTATTTCTCTTAATTTATTAACACATATATAAATATCTCCCTCCACCATCCAGGTTTTAAAATTCTCATTATATATATACAATGATACTTAAAATAGTTCTGATTATATATAATAATAATACCTAAGGTTAACATATGTAAAATTTCACTTATATACATAACAATTTATGATTATATTAAATTAGGGCTCTTATATACATAGTGTTTGTTATATATTTTAGGTTATCTTATTATTTTATATACCTATACATATGACACCTTTTATATAAAATCTTTTGGAAAGTTCACAGGTATTAAGTATCTAAGTGCTTTATATTACCTTTAATATTTAATGTTTATGATTAATCTAAATAATGAGACTATATAAAAAAAATTGAATATTCCTTAATAAACAACTTTATCACGTATAAACATCCTTTATATATATAATATGACATATATATAAATCCTATTATTATTTTCATCCATTTATTTTGGCTCTCGCTCTTTATTAATCATTTATACAGACCCCTAAACGGTAACGCCCTCACGCCGTCATTTCGAAGTTAATTATATTTAAACAAATAAATAATTAGGTTTAAGATAATTAACGAAAACCCGGGGCGTCACAACCACCCCTCCTAACAAAAGTTTCGCCCCGAAACTTTGCAACAACAATACCAAACATTTTACCACTAAATCCCTCACATACCCGCTTAGATTAGTTATAAGAGAAAAACTGGGGTGTTACAGTCACCCCACCAAGAAGGAAGTTTCGTCCCGAAACTTAGAACCTAAACTTAGAACACAAGAATGGAAAAAGCAAGGGAGAGGTAAGCTTATACTCGCTAGATAGAAATGCTAACCGAAAAGGGCTAGGAAAATAGATGCGGATAAGATTACCCAAAAGGAAAAGGACGCTACCAAGAACTCGAAATGTCCAAGCCGAGAACAGAAAGCAGATCACAGGACATTTGACTCGCGGATCCCCAACTAAAGGAAGCCTAAACGAAGATCGGCCTTCGAAAACACCGAACTAACTTCCTTCTTAGCGAACAAAACGAGAGCATTCCAGGGCAAGGAATTAGGCCAGGAAAAAGCCACGCTGCAACCACTCATCTAACTGAGTGCGCAACTCTCGCAACACACGCGGGGCCAAAGGGCACGGCACCTTAGCAATAGGGCAAGTACCCGGCTCAAGGTCAGAAACAAACTCCTCAACTCTCACAGGTAGAAAACCAGGGAGACTAACGGCGAAGACATCAGCGAGATTTCGCATCACAGGGAAGTAAATCCTCGATACACAACAAACTACTACCGGTTTCTAACATAGAAACAAGGTAAGCAACACCATTGAAAACTAAAGGCTCCTGGCACACGCCGCGGAAATAACCGGGGAAAACATAGCGCGGAAAACCAAACACGCTCGAGGGTTGACCGATGTCCAGCTTAAAGACCAAACGCTTTACCTTGCGTTGGAAAACAACATCAGACCTGGACAACCAGCCCAAACCCAAAAAATCACAACGAAAACTCCAGGTCTAGCATCTTTAGGTTAGCAAAGCTAAGAAACCACCTAAGAGGAAAGGACCACCATAGATACCCTGATTCGACACCACGGAAACAATAGAAGGGAAACTTAACACTAAGGGGATCACCAACCTGATCGAGGGTTAAACCACGACGCTCTACTAAAGACCTAGCCACGCACGAGAGGGTAGCACCAGAATCGAGAAGGGCGCGCGCCTAACGGTTATATACCTTTAACTCTCCTATAAGGTTGGATACGCAACTAAACGAGCAAAAACAAACTAGAACCGAAGCTGAAAGTTAATAATTAGATTAGAATCTAACCTGGAATTACCGAGAGGGAAAACCGCTCCCCTTCCTTTGCTACTGCATTTAACTCGACCTCTCCTCGATCTAATTGCCGCTGCTAAGGCGGTGGCAGTACCAGAGCCGCAAGAGTAAACTGCTGGCCAGCCAACTGGAACTGCGAACACCGGGATTTCACATGCCCCTTCTGCCCGCACTGATAACACACCCTATCCTTCAACCGGCAATGGGTCGCATCATGCCCTCTTTAACCACAATACTCACAGGACTTGTCCTTCCTCCAACACTGGATAAGATCGTGCCCCATCTTTCTGCAAAAAGTACAATAGCTGATACTCTTCAAAGCACCCTGAAGATCCAACTCCTGCCTGCCCTTCTTTCTTGGGGCAGGGCTGCCACCATTATCCACCTTTCTCTTTTTCCTTCCCGACACCGCCTCCTGACCCACCACAGGGTCCTGCGCCTCAGGCTTCTGCCCAAAAGTAGCCGCCATCAATATCTGAATCTGAGCCTGCATCTCGACCACTTGCCTCGACAACGCCTCGTTACTCTGACGCAACTCCTCAATTACCACTTTACTGCGCGCACCCAAAGACTCGACCTCTGACTGGGGAGCCGACTCCGACGCACGACGCTCTGGAGTCAACGACTGCAACTACGAACAAACACCTCACTACACCTAGCTTAAGACACAACAGCTAGGAACTAGAATTTTCTAACTCGATACAGATCAGAAAAGAGTAGATACTTGCTCTTGCTGTTACCTTGCTCTGGGAATTCATGAAATGATGTTATGCTTAACTTAGGATGGTATACCATCATCCTATCAACTTATGTGCATATAATATAAATGCATGAATGCCAAATTTTATTTCAAATCATGTGTGTACGAGCGTCATCATGTATGTCTTTAGCTTGGCATGTGTGCTAATGCTATGTTATGATGTATATGCAGTGCTATGGAATCTAAAAAGGCCTTAATGCATGCTATGAGCGGCGTACACATGCGATCTTATGCAACCCATACTACATATTATCGCATGTAACGAAAAAGAAAAACGAGCTAATGGACACGCATGCGACCTACGTTATGCATTCCATACTACATAACAGTCGTATGTTGTCACCTATGAGGATCCATATACAAACACATATTATGCATCCCATACTACATAATATGCCCTGTATACTTCTTATCATGCTATGAGTGTAGTGTTCATGCTTCAGCCAAGACATACTGATAACCTTTGGTGTGTGTATGCAATGAATAACGATTCTCACCAGGCGGTTAACCGGGCAACCAGACTATCACAGCAACCCGGCTAACCTCCCTCTGATACCAACTGTCACAACCCGCATTTTCCCAAGAATATAGTACATATTATCAGAGCAAGGGGAAAATACGCGTCGTGATGCCACGCCTGCAGGAGACGACTACAGACTCTCAGGCAAACACTCCTTACTATAAATTTATAAAAGACATATATGTTTTTATATTAAAAGAGAAATTTTCATTTTTTTAGCTTAAGAACGCGTCCCTCGGTCTGGGGGATCATCTAGTCCACAAGTAGAAAACTATACATACGCAGCGGAAAATAGATTTGTTTCTTTTAGCCTACATGAGCAAGAAAATAAACACTCCAGAAATGATATGCACATATCTAGGTTTAGTATAGTAAGAAAGGATTTTTCTACGAATTTCAAAGTATGCGACATTTATTTAAAAGCATGATATGCAAGAACGACATTTTTATATCAATAAAGTAACTACTACATCTTAGCAAAAAGGCTTCCCAGAGAGCAAGTAGGTAAAGTACTCAAAGTAACAGCAAAGCAAACAGTAAGTAATCTAAACATAAAAGCCATACGGGCGCCAAAAGCTGACACAAACCCGCAGAAAAGAAGGAAAAACAGCTAAAGGAAAGACAACAACTAAGCAACTGCCCCTTACCTAAGAGGGGAAGGGCCTCGACAGGAACACTGAACGACGCCGCTCTAACTCCTGCGACAGCTAAAAACCTGAACCTGAGACATTTATAAGAAAAGAATGCCTCAGCCCAAAAGGGTGCAAGAAAACCAAGATTAGCAGTAAGAGAAATAAGAAAGTGCAGAAAGGAAAACTAAGCAGGTAAACATCAATAATCTTACAACAAGCCGAGCCAGCTCAAACGAGTGCACTCGGTAAGGGGAAAAGAAAAGCCTGCACTGAAAGGTAATAGCCAAAGCAATAAAAGCCAACCACGTGTCCGTCCCTGTGGCTCAGAGTTGATGGTTATACATATAATATTTCATAATACCATACATAAGCATATAAGCTTACTAGAACTTGAGACTGATCAGCTCAAAAATAAGCGGGTGGCGGTCCTTTATCCTCTGCCAACCCAAAAGGCCAAAACTGGGTGGTCCACTGCCACCCAAAAAAGCCAAAACAGGGTGGTCCACTGCCACCCAAAAAGCCAAAACAGGGTGGTCCACTGCCACCCAAAAAGCCAAAACAGGGTGGTCCACTGCCACCCAAAAAGCAAAAAAAAAAACCAAAACCCCAGTGCAGGACACCTGAGAACACTCAGAACCTTAGACTACGAAGATCATGAAGATCAAGATCCACTCACCAAAACTATCCTGGGGAATTAGACAACAAAGCATACTCAGCTCATAAATCCAACAGAACACAAGGAGGAGTGTCAGACCAGGAAAACATGATAACAAATGGTTTTAACCATAATTCAAGTCAAGAGAATCAGGAAACACCGGATTCAGCAATAAATCAATAGATTAATATTTAACTTGCAACAGAGCTGAAGATTTCAGCAACCCGACACCATGCAAGGCTTGGTGTCGGAACGAGATGGAGGTAACTTAACACAAGGCCAACACCAGAACAACACACAAAGGCCAAAAGGGAATACTTGGTGAGTCTAAACTTGACTCCCAACGAACTTTCTCGTAACAATACGATGAATAAGGTATGACAAGACACCACAAATGAACACAAACCAATTACAGGGCAACTCAAGAATAGGGCATAGCTTAAGTTGACGGTCAAGGAAGATCTCCTAATCAACACAGGAGGATGAACTTTAATCATAGAGGGAAAGTGCAGTGATGAATTTAATTCGCTAGGAGATTATAAGTTAAGGTTGAGATGGGAAAGAGAACTTTTAGCTCATTAAGGTAGAAGCTAAAACCATGAGTTAGCTGAATAGTATGAATGAAGAATACAGTTGAAACAAACATTTATGAGTATGAATTTGGAACAAAGTCTCAGTTGCAGGGAAATATGGAGTGTAAGTATGAGCAGTCGTTGAAACATCCAATGTTCATCAACGGAGAAGTGCTGATTAGGCAATAGAAATCAAAAGCGAAGGGTTTATCTACTATAGAATTTAGAAGAGGAGAGTGGTTTTTATGAGAGAGTTTTCAGCCCAAGAAAATTATAGCCAAAAGGATTATAGTGAAGATAAGAAAAGTGCAACTCCAACAAATGCAGTCCAGGGGGTTCACTAATCCAACTGTAAGAACATTAATCCAACTATAACTCACACATAATGACATACTTATGTGTTAGGTAATGGCGCACAAAATTTTAGCAAACACAAGAAAAGTATAACTCCAACAAATGACGCCCAGGGAACTCACCAAACCAACTATAAAACCATCAATTGATATGGATTTTTGCATCATAAATACCAAGAAAAATAACCAGATGGTTTTCAATAAGGGCGCTCAAACTATTGAAATCAAAAAGATAGATTCACGACCAATTTCAGTCGCATACAACAGTCCCAATTGGTTTAGATTCTATGGCTTCAAAAAAAATATTTCTATAAGCATGCAGCCCCATCTTTCATAAGCATATAGCCCCGTTTTTATACGCATATATCCCCCATTTAACAAAACGTGAGAAGAACAACCCCAATCAGAGTAAACGAACAGCAGCCCCCATACACAACTAACAATATATAACCGCAACCACCAGCCCTTAATTTCCAAGAAAAGAAAGGGGCCTACCCTGTAACGCCCCAGGTTTTCTTATAGTCTGTTAAGTGGGGTCGCGATAAAATCAACCGTTTAAATACGAAATTACCGTAGTTTAGTGTAAATATGAGAGGGCGTTACCGTTTCGGGAACGTCGTCGTCGTCCGGCAAGTTCATTCCAGTTGAGAGCGTAGTTGCAGTTATATGTATATCTATGTATATATATACCAATATGTATGTATATATATATATATATATATATGCGTGTATGAAAGTTCCTACATATAAATACTATAATAAATGTATACATATAAATATAAACATATGTGTATGCATGCTTAAATATGTATACACACTCTCACACGTATATGAGGGCATTTAATTAGTCTTTTGATTTTTTTTTCTTCCTTATGAGCTCAGTTACATAATTTCCCCTTTGTTGGTGGCTGGCATTTTATTTTCATTTCCAAGGAGGGGCGCACCCTTTCTTCCGATCTCGATATTTCTCCAGGAGCTTCGAGGGTAGGGTTTTGGCGTGGTCGGAGTGGAGCGGCATCGGAGACGTCGGAGGTGAAGGGCTTTTCGTCGCCGGAGCTGGTTTCGTCGCCGGAGCTGTAGATCCGGGCGGCTCTTCCTCTGCTTGTCGCAAGTCCTTCGGGTCGCGGTTTGAATGAGGCAAGGAAACTCTTCTCCCCCATCTCCTCATCTCCCCCCCTCCTCTTCTTCTTCTTCTTCTTCTTCTTCTTCTTCTTTTGTCTAACTGAACTCGGTTGGTTGTGGGGTTGCGAAAGCATTATCCGATGTTGGTGCAGAAAATTTCGTCTAGGTCATATGCTTTGCACGACCCAATATCTAAGCTAAGAATTCCTTCCAGGTTATGCCTTTTTCTGAATTTGGCTTGGATATGGGGCTGAGAAGGCATTATCTTATATTGTGCAAGGAAATCTTGCTTCCAGGTCTTGTATTTCATCTCCCAATTTTGTTTAGGGGGGGCTTTAGCGTATCCCTGTTAGAAATTTTGTTCAGGTTATATGCTTTGTCTTAACCATGGTTGTGCTGGAAACCCCTACCAGGTTGCAAGTTTTCGTTGGTATCCTTTCCCTGATTAGGAATCTTATTAGAAAATTTAGTTAGAAATTTTTTCCGTTGGAAATTGGTTGGTGTGTCTGATATGCTGCAATGTTAGGCTGCTCTGGTTTTTGTTTAATAAGGAGGGGGCTGCTGTTATTGTTATTATTGGGGGCTGCTTTTACCCTTGCCCATTATTTGGAAGGGGCTGCTATGCATTTTGATGGGGGCTGCTTATATTTCCTTTTTATCTAATTGGGGGCTGCCTTGTAGAATCGGTTTGGGACCGTGATATGCATCCTGTTTGGGGTTGTCTCTTATTTATATTCTAATTTGGGGGCTGCTACTAAGAAACCTGCCTTATATTAGTCTAATTGATTGTGGGGGCTGCCTTATAGTATTCTGTATGTGGGGCTGCCTTATGGCATTCTATTTTGGGGGCTGCTTCTTTCCTTGTCATTAGGGGCTGCTGCTATGCATTTCTGTTGGGGCTGCTCTACCTTCTTCCCTTGTTATTGGGGGCTTGCAATATATATACATATATTTATTCTTGTTATTGGGGGCTGCCTTTGTCTATTAAGGTTTGGGGAAACCCTTTTATTAAGGCTGTAAGTTTGTTTGGGAGATGATGGTTGGCACCCGTTTGTTGTTCTGTCGTTTGGGAGTTTTTGTTATGACGGCTATTGATTTATTTCGTGTCTCTTGGTTTTAGTTAGCAGATGGTACCCTTGGTTTCCTGGCTAGCAGCAACCTTAGCTTCCTTGGTTTAATGTTTAGCAGCTTCTTCTTGATTATGCTGGGAGTTTAATGAATTTCCTTGGTTCATGCTAGAGATGATCTGACTTTGTGTTGAAGTCCAGTGAATTCCCCTATGGTTTTATCCTAAAATAAACTCTCGAGTTATGTAATTATGCGCCTATTCGCTAGGAAATTTTCTTGGCTCAAACCTAAGTCAATTACCCGGTTCGTAAATCTTCGGTGTTTGATTTGAGGGCTAGGTATTCACTTAGGTTTGTGCAAAGTTAATTTCCTAGGCCATAAGCTGGAGTTTTCGTTCTCTTGGGAGATTTTGTGTCTGTTAGCTATTGGTTTTATGCGGGGTTTCTCCTTGGTCTATATGTTGTTGGTTAACTCTTGGGCTTATTTAATTAGTTAAGCGTAAATGGTCTTGCTCGGCAAATTTCCCGGATCCTACATTTCTTCCTTCGTATGGCTAAGTTGGTTATTTCGGCGGGCTAAAATTCCCTGGAAATTTCGTAATTTAAAATTCCTGACGATTTGGGAAAGTCTAAATGCTAAATTTCCTGGAAATTTCTCTTGCTAGTTCTCGGTGACCTAGCGAGGCTAGCAATTGTTTGATTTGTTGGATAAGTGGCCGAAATTCGGTTTGGGTCTTTTACTTGCTCCAGTGACAGGCAAGTTTGTTCTCTTGTAGCGAATGTTAAAGTTCATCTTCCTGTGTTGTTTAGGAGACTCTCCTTGACCGTCAACTAAGCTATGCTCTATTCTTAAGTTACCTTGTAATTGGTTAGTGTTCATTTGCAGTGTCTCGTCGTGCCTTATTCATCGTACGGTTACGAGAAGTTCGTTGGGGAGTCAAGTTTGGGCTCACCCTGTGTTCCCTTATGAAACTTCGAGTGTTGTCTAATGTTCCGAGTGTTCCCTGGCGTCCTGCACTGAGGTTTATTTCATATTTATATATATACATATATACTTATATACATGTTTATGCACCCCTGCTTTTGGTGCTTAGTGTGAGTCTGTTGAGCGTGTGAGCTGAGAGTCACCGCCACAGTGCCTCTTTTGGGCTGTTGGGTTGAGTGGATTGGAGTCACCGCCGCAGCACTCCTGTTTGGTTTTTGGGTGGCAGTGGAGCACCCTGTTTGGTTTTTGGGTGGCAGTGGAGCACCCTGTTTGGCTTTTGGGGTGGCCGTGGAGCACCCTGTTTGGCTGTTTGGGTGGCTGTGGACCACCCTGTTTTCTTTTGAGCTGATCAGTCTCAAGTTATTAAAATATGTGCCTATATATATATGTGTATTATGACATGATATGTGAAACCATCACCTCTGAGTCGCAATTGCGGACAAGTGGTTGACTGAGTTTGCTTTGGCTATTACCCTTCAGTGCAGGCTTTTCTTTTCCCCCTACCGAGTGCACTCGTCTGTGCTGGCTCGTGTTGTGGTTAGATTACTGATGTTTACCTGCTTAGTTTTCCTTTCTGCACTCTCTTATTTCTTTACTGCTAAATCTTGGTTTTCTTGCACCCTTTTTGGGCTGAGGCATTCTTTTCTTATGAATGTCTCAGGTTCAGGTCTTTAGCTGCCGCAGGTGTTAGAGCAGTGACGTTCAGGTCTCCTGTCGAGGCCCTTTCCCTCTTCTAGGTAAGAGGCAGTTTCTTTTGTTGTATTATTTCCTTCTTTTCTATGGGTTCGTGTCAGTTGTTGACGCCCATAGCTCTAGAATTCTTGTGCTAGTTTACTTGCTAGTTGTTTTGCTGTTACCTTCAGGTTGTTTACCTACTTGCTCTCTGGGAAGCTTTATGCTAGGATGCATTAGTTACTTTATTAGTATAAAAAAAATGTCATTCTTGCATATCATGATTTTAAATAAATATCACGTACCTTGAAGATCGTAGAAAATCTTTTCTTACTACACTAAACATAGATATATGCATATCATTTCTGAGATGCTTAGTTTCATGCTCATGTAGGCTAAAAACAAACCTATTTTCCGCTGCGTATGTATAGTTTTCTACTTATGGACTAGATGAACCACCAGACCGAGGGGCGCGGTCTTAAGCTAAAAAATGAAAATTTCTCTTTTAATCCAATCACATACATGTCTTTTACAAAATTATCGTAAGGAGTGTTTGCCTGATCGTCTGTAGTCGTCTCCTGCAGGCGTGGCATCACGACGCGTATTTTCCCCTTGCTCTGATATTACGTATTATATTCGTGGGAAAAAATGCGGGTTGTGACATACCCCGAGATCATATCCTGGAAGGACAACCAGCCCAACTTCCCCACAAAATCAACAAGAACATCTCAATTTATGCAATCAAGAAAGGTTTCCAATGAATGCAAACCTTGGAGCACAAAACCCACACAACCACCAAAAATCAAAATGAGGGGGGGGGGGGGGGGGTGAAGAGGATGGGGGAGAGAGAGGAAGAGTTTTCTTGCCTCTCAAACAACCGGAGAACCTCCGGATCGCGATACACTCGCAGGGACCCTAGCCTCGGCGACGGAGATGAGCCTCGGCGCCTCCAGAACTCCCCGACGGCCAACGCCACCGACGCCAGGCGACACCAGCGCGAACCCTACATCACTTCAACTCTGTAACGCCTCAATTTCAAAAGAAAATGAGTTTGGGGTGCGAATAGGAGTTGGGGTGCGGATAGTGGAGTGGTCTGCGAATAGACTTGGGCTAGGGTTTTATTAAAACCCCAAATCCCCCTCCCTCTAAAACCTAAACACCCGACCCCCCTCTCTTTCTCTCGCTCTCGTTTGCGTGAAGCAGCCGCACGCATCCTCTTCCCCGATCTCCCGCGCCCTCTCCCTCTCGTCGCTCAGGCAGCCCCCTCTCGATTCCTCTCTCCCGTCGCCGCCTGGAGCAAGGAGGAGCAGCCCCCTTCTTCCTCTCCCCTCTCCCCGTCGGCCTAGGGCAAGGAGGGCTCGTCCCCTTCTTCCTCTTTCCCGTCGCAGCCTAGGGCAAGGAGAGCCCCGATCTCTCCCTCTCTCGACCTCCTCTCAGTGGAGGAAGAAGATCGAGCCCCGAGCCCCTCTTCCCCGACCTTCTCTCTCAGTCGGCTAGGGCTGCCGCAAGGGGGAAAAACCGAGCTCTCTCTCTCTTTTCTCGGAGCAGTCGAGCCTCTCTAGGGATTGGTGAGGGATCACGACAAAGAAGTCGATTTGGAGCTCGATTCGGCGTGTGCAAGCCGGAGGCGTGCGCGGACAGCCGCTACGAAGAGCAAGATCCGGGTCATGGTTTCGAAACGCGCGCCAAGGGTAACGATTCTCTTTACTCTCATTTGGACACGTTCTAGTCCGTTCCTTGCATCGTTGAGGCCCCCTACCCAAAAGGGTGAGGTCGTGGCCTCCGACGGGTCGATTCGTGTTATCCCCGTCAAATCTTGCATACATGTAGAGTCCACGCGTGAAATGGACGTAGGCGCGCTGTGTGAAGCCCATACGAGACGGTTCGTCCGGATTGGTGATGCTTTTTGGTATTATGCGTGCCGGGGAAAACCCCGTGTAGATATACTGCTTCGTAGGACTAGAGGGTGCTACTGCATGCGCAGCAACGCCTGGGGGTGTGCCCCGGGAAGCACCCGAAGTTAGAAACAGAAATGGAGTTTCTGTTCACTACCGTCGGCGTTAGCGTTATCGCCGGGCGGTAGCTCCCAGACTTGGGTCTGGTGAATTTTGGACGTTCTGAGGCAGTGGGAGTGCTACTGCATGTGCATCAACGCCTGGGGGTGTGCCCCGGGAAGCACCCACAGCTAGAAGCCAAAATGGGGTTTTGTTCACTGTCGCTGGCGACATTGAATGTCGCCAGGCGACAGCTCCCAGACTGAGTTCTGGTGATGTTGTTGTGCCCACCTATTGAAAGGACCTGAGGCCTGTGTGCCCGACCTGTAAGGGTGTCCTGGTGGATGACTTAGCGGCCCGTAGAGCCGGCTATTTGAGAATACCTGGGCTGAGGGGACGTCATACCCGCTTTTCGTGTTGTACAACGAGAGCTGTGAACAACGGGCATTTGACGAACCTGAAACCGCACCATCGCAGCACCTGATTAGTAAGTCTCGAATAGCATGTCGGGAGGCGTTGGGAAAGAGTCTTCAGACTACGTTCTGTTCACAATTAAAGCACGGGAGAGCCCTGGTATTCGGGCCACCGACTTTAGCCTCAAAGGGCAAAGCCATCGAGAATGGATGGTGGTGGAAGGCGGAGTACACCAAAGAGTGCCTGAGAGCACGAAACGTGGAGGCCATTCCCACGTTTGTGATTGTTGCATATGTATGTTCTGTTGTGGGCTTTGCTAGTCGCACTCTTATATATATATGGTGCTGAGTTTGTGTTGCAGGGATGATTAGAACTGCCACCCCCTCGAAGGGGTGGGGTCGTTATAATTTGGTCAGCTTTAGCTGACCGTTGCCCTGTTTTACCACCGTTTTTGGTGGGCTTGTTGTACAGGTGCTGGACCGAGCGGGAACATAGCGGGCTGAAGCCCTGGTGCTGCTGCCGCCCTTGAAGGCCTTTTTATGTTCTTTTGCTTTTCATGTATGGCCGGCCTGCACGCCGATGTTGGTAAACTGTAAGGCCGTCATGCCTCTTTTGTTGTGTAAAACCTTTTATTCCTATTATTAGAAGTGGACATGCCCGGGTTCGGGTTTTGGTGGTTTATATACTTTGTCTCTCTCTTCTGCTTCCGCATAGAATGCTCTGAGTTAGTTTCGTTGTTTAGAGTCGTTCGATATTTCAATTAAGTGACGCTCCCGTTTGTTTGGTAGTATATGGCGTGGGGCCCCGGCCGGACCTTCTGTCATATGCTTCTTAACGGATGGGGGTGTTACAAACTCTTCCTCCACGGATTCAGCGGCAACGGGAGGGAAGGAAAAAGAAATGGCCGAACCTCCCATCTCCCATGCTCTCAGAAGCGAAAAATAAAAAAAAGGAAAACGCCAGGACAGCTCGGGGAAAAGCACAGGAAACTATAGAATTTAATGCTGTAAGCGGAAGATTAGAAAACCCACTCAACTTAATTTATTAACACATATATAAATATCTCCCTCCACCATCCAGGTTTTAAAATTCTCATTATATATATACAATGATACTTAAAATAGTTCTGATTATATATATAATAATAATACCTAAGGTTAACATATGTAAAATTTCACTTATATACATAACAATTTATGATTATATTAAATTAGGGCTCTTATATACATAGTGTTTGTTATATATTTTAGGTTATCTTATTATTTTATATACCTATACATGTGACACCTTTTATATAAAATCTTTTGGAAAGTTCACAGGTATTTAGTATCCAAGTGCTTTATATTACCTTTAATATTTAATGTTTATGATTAATCTAAATAATGAGACTATATAAAAAAATTTGAATATTCCTTAATAAACAACTTTATCACGTATAAACATCCTTTATATATATAATATGACATATATATAAATCCTATTATTATTTTCATCCATTTATTTTGGCTCTCGCTCTTTATTAATCATTTATACAGACCCCTAAACGGTAACGCCCTCACGCCGCCATTTCGAAGTTAATTATATTTAAACAAATAAATAATTAGGTTTAAGATAATTAACGAAAACCCGGGGCGTCACAACCACCCCTCCTAACAAAAGTTTCGCCCCGAAACTTTGCAACAACAATACCAAACATTTTACCACTAAATCCCTCACATACCCGCTTAGATTAGTTATAAGAGAAAAACTGGGGTGTTACACACATCTCCAAAGAGGTTGGAGACCTTGCTTTCTAAATCGTGAGGCATGGAGTATACAGACGATGGCAGGAGCGTGGATGTCCCGTCGTCGAGTGAAATGGGTAAATAAAAAGCATGGGGAGGAGTGCAACAAGTATATTAGGTTATTTTGAAGTCATATATAAAATAACTAATTTTATTTCATCCATTATAATAAAAATTTTTTTTATCAAATGTGAATTTGACAAGTACTTGTGCATTTATCAGAAATTATGGTTTCTAAGAGAATTTAATGGAATGATCCATTAGAAAATTATAATTAATTTATTTTTCAACTAATGTGAACGAGAAATTCTTATACACGTTAAGGAAATAATTATTTCAATATTTCACTATATTAACAAAAACTAACTGGGGTTTATATTAGTAAAGAATTAAAGAAATGATGATTGCTACAATTATAAAAAATTAAGTGGCTTATCAATAATTATTAAAGTTTATAGTGATATATTTAAATAAAAATTTAGAAATTATAAACATTTACCTAAATCATAGTTGAAAATATCCACATTATTAAAATTGCTTCATGTCTGAGTTGCTGTCAACCTTCTTCAATTATAAGCGAGACGAAGCAATTTTATCTTCGTCTGGTTTATAACTAATATACACTCCAGTTAATTTTTGTTAATATTGCGAAAAATTGAAATAATTATTTTCTTAACATGTATAAGAATTTCTCGTTCACATTAGCTTGGAAAATAAGTTAATTATAATTTCTAAGGGATTATTCCATTAAATTCTCTTAGAAACAATAATTTCTAATAAATGCATAAGGACTTGTCAAATTCACATTTAATAAAAAAAATTTAATTATAATGGATGAAATAAAATTAGTTATTCTATATATGACTTCAAAATAATCTAATATGTCTGCTGAACTCCCCCCTGCTTTTCATTTACCCATTTCGCTAGACGCCGCTGCCTCCAAGCATCCACGCTCCTGCCACCACCAGTATACTCCATGCCTCGCAATTTAGAAAGCGAGGTCTCCAACCTCTCTAGAGATGTTGAGATAATGAAGGGACACATTGCAACACTTTTTGGGCTTCACGGTTATCTTCAACGGGAGGGGGAGGCTTTTACGAAGACCTCCACACCATCCCCTGCTGCTGCTTATGCTGCTCCTCGACGAAATCCTCCTCGACGAAATACTCCTAATGCTGCTCATGTTGTTCATCCCGCTACTATACATGTTGATGATCATGCTACTACTCATGTTGCTGCTCGACGAAATACTCCTGATATTGCTCTTGTTGGTGCTCCTGCTGCTGATCTTGTTGCTGCTCCTGTTGCAAATGAGATCAGAAGTGCAAACGAGATCCGAAGTGCAAACAAAATCGATAAGTCCAGTGCCCTCCCTGCTGAGAGATTTTTTCGTACGAGTATTGTACAAAAGAAAGGTGCGGATGAGATCGTGTCTGTCCGATCAGCCATCGGACGACCAGTAAAAAAGCACTTAAAAAAACAAATCTGTGTTCTGATCGGACGGCTGTCAGCCATCCAACCCGCACCTTTCTTTTGTACGCTACCCGTACAAAAACATTTCCCCCGCCTCCAGAGGCGCATCCAAATAACTCGAGCTTCTCCTAAGGAGGAAGCCGCAAAACAAGGAACATCATCCGCTGCTGCTGCGAACGTTGTCCCTCCCACACTTCCATCAGACTCGGTTGTCCCTTCCACAATTCCATCAGACTCGATTGTCCCTTCCACAATTCTATCAGACTCGAACATATCTGAACCGCTTGACTCATCTCATCTCCGAAGTGCTTGTCCTTCTCCTCTTGAGGTGGGAAGCCACTCCCAGATCTCTACCGGCTTCTTGTCGCTGCTTCAACCAGGGCCGCAGCGGCGAGTCACGAGATCTATGACGGCGGCCGAAAACCCTGTCGTCCAACCTTCTCCCGCCACACAACCGCAGCCTCCCGCTGGAAATGAAATTCCAATCCGCAAAACTCCCTGTAGGCGCGGGTTATGTTGTTAAAGGCGCGCCTCAGGCTCAGGGCTCAATAGGCTCAGAGGTTTGCGTCTTCATGCGCCTTTGGAACATAAAAGACACGCCTGAGTGAGATTTTGTTGTAAATTTTTTTTCAAATATAAAGAAAGAAATAATATAAGCACTCAATAATTTTGGATTGATTTAGTGTTCATGAAAAATAATTGTGCGTTGAGACTTAGATATGATGCAAGTGACCACATGGATTCTATTTTTAAGAGATAAAAATGATAGTAATGTGATGGGTACTCATGATAAAAGTCTCATATTTATAAATATGTTTGATGGTAACATTCATATAAGACAACAAATATTTCCAAAACGCGGGTCGTTTCCAAAGATGGATCGTTCCTGAAGCCGGATTGTTTCCAAAAAACTCCCTCCCTCCGAAAATGGCAGGAAGCGCAGGGCACGCAGAACCGCCACGCACCCCGCGAGGGGTGCGGCCAAGCCGCACCCCGCAAGGGGTGCGGCCAACCGCACCCCGCGCGGGGTGCGGCCTTGGCCGCACCCCCTTAGGGTGCGGCCTTGGCCGCACCCCCTTAGGGTGCGGCCCGGGCGCACCCCATGCGGGGTGCGGCCGAACCGCACCCCGCAAGGGGTGCGGCCAACCGCACCCCGCGCGGGGTGCGGCCTTGGCCGCACCCCCTTAGGGTGCGGCCTTGGCGCACCCCATGCGGGGTGCGGCCAACCCGCACCCCGCAAGGGGTGCGGCCAAGCCGCACCCCACGCGGGGTGCGGCCTTGGCCGCGCCACCTTAGGGTGCGGCCTTGGCGCACCCTATGCGGGGTGCGGCCAAGCCGCACCCTATGCGGGGTGCGGCCAAGCCGCACCCTATGCGGGGTGCGGCCAAGCCGCATCCCCTCGGGGTGCGACCAAGCCGCACCCCCTCAGGGTGCGGTCGAAGTCACCCCCTCTTGGGTGCGCCCGTGCCGCGCCCCCTCGGGATACGGGCGCGCCGCACTCGGAGTTCGACCGCGTCGCCCTCCTCTCCCCGCGCGGGGTACGGCCGCCCGCCTCTCCTTCTTTCCGGCAAAGGGGACTTGCGGGAAACCCTCACGGGCGTACTTTTCATCAGGGACATCACGCCCTTATTCTCTCCTTAAGGGGGCGGCTTGCCGTTCCACTATTCGCACGGAACACCTCGAGGCGTAACCAGAACGCCATCGCACTTTGTCGCGCACTTGAAACACTTCAACACTGGCACGCGCTCAGAGCGTTTCTGAGCGCGATCAGGAAGTCTTCTCACTTTTTGTCTTTCCGGCTTCTCACATTTTGGGTTTCCGGCTTCTCACTTTTTGTCTTTCTGGCTTCTCACATTTTGGGTTTCCGGCTTCTCACTTTTTGTCTTTCCGGCTTCTCACATTTTGGGTTTCCGGCTTCTCACTTTTTGTCTTTCCGGCTTCTCACATTTTGGGTTTCAGGCTTCTCACTTTTCAGGAACAGTTAGTCGCCTTTTTCACCTCCAACGGAACTGCCCGAATTGCCCGAGCTGCCCAAGCTGCCCGAGGGGCGAGGTGGTCATTTATGAAAAATGGCGATCCGTGTGCCCCGAATCGGAAGATATGATTCGCCCACCGAGCATTTATGGAAACTGCAAATGGCAAGATTACCGGACTACCCCCGGCCAAAGCTATAAAAAGGGCCCTGGGGCTTCATTTGAAGGGACCTTGACTTCGGGACCCGGGAGAGCTCCTTGCAGACTTTTGCGGAATTCTCCTTCGGCGCTTGAAGATCTCCTTCGGGACTTGAAGATCTTCATCTTCCAGAAAGGCGACCAGCGTTCTCAGAAGAGAAAGGCGACTGGCCTTCTCACTTCCAGAAAGACGACTAGCAATCTCAGAAGAGAAAGGCGACTGACCTTCTCACTTCCAGAAAGGCAACCAGCGTTCTCAGAAGAGAAATGCGACTGGCCTTCTCACTTCCAGAAAGGCGACTAGCGTTCTCAGAAGAGAAAAAGACTTAGTTTTTCCGAGAGGTGGCCTGTCACCCTCGGAGCTCGTTCTCTCTCTCTCTCTCTCCAAGAATTGTGACGAGTAGCGGCCTGTCGCGCTCAAGTTCTAGCATCCAAGTTGTAACCCCCCCAGAAGATAGTGGAATTTGGTCGGCACAGCTCCGACCACGTGGTTTTTTACCCTTTCCGGGTTTTTCCACGCTAAAAAGTTCCTGTGCAATCAACAAATCTCTAATTGACTGTTTGCGCGCTTAGTTCGCTCACGAGCTAAGGTGGTTCAAGTGAACCGGTCTACCAAGAGCCCTAAGCGTTCCGCAACAGTTTGGCGCCGTCTGTGGGAATGGATTCCCAAAGTCGAAACAAAGAATTCCCGAGCGCTATACCCGCTTCGCCGGAATTCTCGGAACCAGCAAGAGTGGACACCTCCCCTGAACTGTCCGACGCATACAACTCCTCGATTCCAGAAAGCCGGGCAAAGGGGGCGCTCACTACTGCACCCATCCGGCCCCCTTGGCCGGAATCGGCTGGCAAACCGGCCCCTCCGGCGGGAGGGCCGGATCCGAGCAATAGCAAGCACCAACAAAGGCGATCCCCCCTCTCCAAGTCAGTTTTGGAATACCCAGTTCCGTCTTGGCTAAAGCTCCCGCACAACAAGGAATTCCACGGAGCAGAAGATCCATATGAGCACGTTAATCATTTTCTGATAACGACTCGGGGGTTCGGACTTCCCGACCCAGCTAGCTGCAAAGTCTTCGCCAAAACGCTGCATGGAGACGCCCTCCGCTGGTATCAATCCCTGCCTAACGGAGCGATCCATAGCTTCGCCGAGTTGTCCCGTTTGTTCATCGAACAACACGAGTCCCACTCGGCAAGGATCCAGGAAGGAGAAAAGCCCGGAGCAAGCAAACAACCCCTCTTAGGAGAGGAGGGGCGGAGCATGCAATCAGAGAAAGTCGGCCCAGATCTTCACCGAGAACGCCCCTGTGCGTGGATGGATTTCATCTTAGATTCAAGCATAGGGAGTCCGCCCTGTGAGCTGAGGAAGGCGCTGATAACCCACCGCATCTCCTTCAACGTCCTATTCCTGGCAGCAATAGTTCGGCTCAAGCTCCTAAGCGGGAACCTCAAGCTTAGGGCTAGCGAAGCAGAGCTCCCGGATGGAACTACGGTGCCCACTATAGGCGTCGTCACCCTCCCCGTCCAAGTAGGAGCACACGCTGAGCCGATCCAGTACGATATACAGTTCGTCGTCGCCGAAGCAGACTCCCCCTACGACGCGATATTCGGGAGCCTCCTACTGGACGCCATGGACCACGACGTTTTCATGTCAGGACGCATGGCCAGCAAAGGAAGTATCCTCAAGAGCGCAATGCATAGTCTCGGCACGTCCGCCCCATGGCTACCCTGGATCAGCAGCAACCCATCGCCAGAGTCAAACACCGAGATGCAGGGTTCACAAGAAGGCCATGCAGCACCTGCGATAGCTGGAAAAGGAAAACTTCAGACACTGACAGACCAGCCGCCCTTTGATACAAGCCGCAAGAGAAAGGGACCGCAGCAGCAACCCGAGGAAGCCGAACGGTCCACTCAGCACCAAGCAGATAGCCCCCGGGAGCTAGCAAGTCAAGGCCCCCGGAACTTCACCCCGCTAAACACACCACGCGAGCATATATTGTACGTGATCTGTCATAGCAAGCTTATCCAATGGCCCAGGAAGCTCTCCTTGCACAGGGGAGACCAGTCTCAGTTTTGCCACTTCCACAAAGGGCGAGGACACCAAACGGAGCAGTGTGCCCGACTGAAAGAAGAAATTGAACGTCTTGTCCAATTAGGATACCTGGAGGCCTTCCGCAAGAAGACCCAGAAGAAGGCCAACGAAGGCCAATCGCCGGGCCGCCATCGCCCACCAAGCTGAGCGACCGAAAAGATTCGGGCAAACTCAACGCAAGCAAAGCTCGACGTTATCTTCTCTGAAGACTATATCAGAAACTTATCGCGAGACTGCACTTGCAAATGTATCAGTACTTATTTTCTAATGAAATCCTACTTGTTCCAATCCATTCTACTGCAGGTATCGCTTCGGGGCCCTGCCCCGGGGACTCTGCACCGCCGTCGATTGAAGGTTCGCCCTTCTCCTCCGCCGTCGAGTCCCGGTGTCGTAGGGGCCTGCCCCCCCTGCGTTCACCCCCGGTTTGAATACCCCCGCTATTCACCGACCAAAGCCGCGAGCACAGACTCGTGCGAAAAGCCGCGGGCTCAGAACCGTGCAAAAAGTCGCGAGCAAAGGCTCGTGCACCAAAGCCGCGAGCACAGACTCGTGCGAAAAGCCGCGGGCTCAGAACCGTGCAAAAAGTCGCGAGCAAAGGCTCGTGCACCAAAGCCGCGAGCACAGACTCGTGCGAAAAGCCGCGGGCTCAGAACCGTGCAAAAAGTCGCGAGCAAAGGCTCGTGCACCAAAGCCGCGAGCACAGACTCGTGCGAAAAGCCGCGGGCTCAGAACCGTGCAAAAAGTCGCGGGCAAAGGCTCGTGCACCAAAGCCGCGAGCACAGACTCGTGCACCAAAGTCGCGGGCAAAGGCTCGTGCAACAAAGCCGCGAGCACAGACTCGTGCACCAAAGCCGCGAGCACAGACTCGTGCGAGAAAGCCGCAAGCACAGACTTGCGCAAGCTAACTCTTTATATATGTATATATTTAAAAGCCGCGGGCTCCGACTCGTGCAAAACTCATTTTGAAAATGACCAAACCGTGCAGGTGCTAACAACAAGATAAACAGATCAAACAGAAAAGTAAATACGATAAACTCGATAAAAGGGTACAAACGCGTCAGCTCAACACTGCGCGCCAAGCGGACAACGATACGAAAAGCGGAAAAGCAAAACACCAACAAGCCGACTCAGAGCGACACAAAAACAAACAATAACAGGGAAGTCGAGAAAACGGAGGGCAATCGGCATCAATCCTCGGCTGCGTCCGAGCACTCATCCTCCGAAAGATCTCCCGCTCCAAGACCAGCGGTGTCACACCCGAACCTCTTCCCCACTAAGCGGAGAGTCTTCTGAACACCGCGCTGGAAAGCGACCTCGCGCTCATCCTCCAACAGGGGCTCGACCTCCTTCGTCATGACCTCAGCACGGATCTCCTCCGCCATCTGAAACCGCTCCTCGACGAAAGCAAGAGAATCTCGGAACTTAGCCACTCCGGCCGCCTTGGCATCCTCAAGGCTGCGCTCGACCGATGACAGCCGCTCCACCTCGCTTCGCAGAAATCCCAGCTCCCCCTCCATACGAAACATTTCCCCTTGGGCCTCACATAGCTGACGAAGCGCATCCTGGGCAAGCGCCTTATCTCCACCATACGCCTCCTGCAGCTTCTCGACCTCGGACTGGGAAGAAGAAAGGTCCGTCTCCAGCTGTTTGATGCGGGACAAATCGCGATCCCTCCTCTTCTGTAAAGCAGACATGTCCCTCTTCATCACGCTCAGCTCCTCCTGGAGTGAGATGTAACTGTCCTTGAGGCCCACGTAACAGTCGTTCCACGTGAGAGCAACGTTGGTCAGAGCGTTCGCCTGCCATCACGAGGGAAACAATCAGGAAACAGGAACAACAAAGGCAGAGACAAGTCAAGACCCAAAAAAAAAAAAAGGGGGAGAGATTGACTTACCGCTGAAGTCATCGCATGGAGGGACGAGGAAACCCGCCGCGACGGCGGATGAGGGGGAGGTTGCGGCAAGTCTCCTTGCGCAACCTGCTCAGCAGTTGGGGAGGCCAGAATCTCGACCTCCGGGTCGGGAGCAATCGGCTCCCCCCGACGGCGGCTCGGACCGGCTTCATGATCATGGCTCCTAGGCTCCGGCGGAACAGAACCCGAACCAGGAGTTCCATTCCTGAAAACAATCTTTCTCTTTTTTCCGCGCTCCAGGGGAACCGCAGCCTCCCGCTCAGGGTCCCAAGAAAGCCCCACCGCGAGCAGCCGACTCTCCTCCACGCAGTTGTACATGCTAAACAAAGCCTTCGACAGCCCCTCTCGGCCAGGGAAGCCGGGGAGAGGAAGGAACTCGTCCTCCCGACCGGTCAGTCGGCGGCAGCGTCCAGGAAGTGACCTCCAAAGCTCGGGCAGCTCCCAACGATTCCTAACGTATCCGTAAAGGGTATTCTCATGGCGATAATCCGTCTTCTCACCAAAATGAAACCAACTTTTGTTGCTCCGCACCTCAATCCGTCCGCCCAAGTCAGTGGTAGCCTCACACCAATCCTTGAAGAGTTCGAGTGAAAAGCGCGTACTGTGTTCCCGGAAGAGCACCACCAGCCCCATGATATTCGACATCCCAGCGGGCGTAAACTGAGTGATCGGGACGCCGCAGAACCGGAATATTTCAATGGCCTCCTCCGGTGGAGGAATGCAGAATCCAGACTTCAGGCAACTCTCAGAGAGTGTTATGTAACCCGTAGGCGGATTTTGAACGCGCTCCTCCGCTCCTGGAATCTTAATCTCAACATTCGGAGGCAATCCGAACCGCTTGCGCCACACCTCGATTCGCGCACCATCTAGAGAAGAGCGTAAACGCATCGGCCTCGATTGACCGCCCCGCTTCGAAGCCTGCAAGAAAAAGCAAACGCGTATAAGAACGAGCGCTAGAAGGCGACCGTGTCAAAAAATCTGAGATATTGCAAGCTACCTCCCCGCGCACCAAGCGCGCGGGCGTAAAACAATCCCCCGCAAAGGCGCCGTACGCGCGCAGGAACCCGCACGCACTGTGCGCACACGAACGCCCGCACGCTGGAACGCGCGGCTCGGCAGCCGCGCGTGGGAGCGCGCAGCACGGCACCCGCACGCGCGGGCGCGCGGGAACAACGCCCGCGCGTCCCGCGCGCAGGGGCTGCCCTGCGCGCGCAGCGCGCCGCCCACGTGCGCAGGCATGCGCAGTGCGCTGCCCGCGCGCCGCCCGCGCACGCGGAGGCCGCCCGCGCGCGCGGAGGCCGCCCGCGCGCTCGAGCGCGCGCAGCACGCCGCGCGCGCACAGCGCGCCGCACGCGCGCGCAGGAGCGCGCAGCACCCGCGCGCGCAGGGGCCGCCCGCGCGCGCGAGCGCGCGCCGCACGACGCCCGCACGCGCAGCGCGCCCCCCGCGCGCATGAGGGTTGCGCCCGTCCGCGGGGGCGCATTCGCCGGGCGCCCCGCTGCCGGCCCCGGCCGGACGCAAGCGCGCTCGGGCGCCGTCCTTCCGACCGCTTCGCCCGCGCGCCCTCCCGTCCGCCGCTGGCCGTTTGTTCCCCCCGCTCCTATTTCAAAAAAGTAGAAGGCAAAGTTAACTTACCCCAACCATCGTTCAACGCGTCCTGCCAAGGTAACAACCGGTTCCGCCACGCAAACGTTCAAAAAACCCTCGCACTCCTTCTCAAGTTCTGGACTCCGACGGTTTTGGGGGGCTTATGATGGGTACTCATGATAAGAGTCTCATATTTATAAATATGTTTGATGGTAACATTCATATAAGGCAACAAATATTTCCAAAACGCGGGTCGTTTCCAAAGATGGATCGTTCCTGAAGCCGGATTGTTTCCAAAAAACTCCCTCCCTCCGAAAATGGCAGGAAGCGCAGGGCACGCAGAACCGCCACGGGCACGACGGAGTTTCTCCCTCCCGTCACGAGAATGATCCTCGCCCCCGCGCCGCGCCCCCTGGGGGTCCGGCCAAACCGCACCCCGCGAGGGGTGCGGCCAAGCCGCACCCCGCGAGGGGTGCGGCCAAGCCGCACCCCGCGCGGGGTGCGGCCAACCGCACCCCGCGCGGGGTGCGGCCTTGGCCGCACCCCTTAGGGTGCGGCCCGGGCGCACCCCATGCGGGGTGCGGCCGAACCGCACCCCGCAAGGGGTGCGGCCAACCGCACCCCGCGCGGGGTGCGGCCTTGGCCGCACCCCCTTAGGGTGCGGCCTTGGCGCACCCCATGCGGGGTGCGGCCAACCCGCACCCCGCAAGGGGTGCGGCCAAGCCGCACCCCACGCGGGGTGCGGCCTTGGCCGCGCCACCTTAGGGTGCGGCCTTGGCGCACCCTATGCGGGTGCGGCCAAGCCGCACCCTATGCGGGGTGCGGCCAAGCCGCATCCCCTCGGGGTGCGACCAAGCCGCACCCCCTCAGGGTGCGGTCGAAGTCACCCCCTCTTGGGTGCGCCCGTGCCGCGCCCCCTCGGGATACGGGCGCACCGCACTCGGAGTTCGACCGCATCGCCCTCCTCTCCCCGCGCGGGGTACGGCCGCCCGCCTCTCCTTCTTTCCGGCAAAGGGGACTTGCGGGAAACCCTCACGGGCGTACTTTTCATCAGGGACATCACGCCCTTATTCTCTCCTTAAGGGGGCGGCTTGCCGTTCCACTATTCGCACGGAACACCTCGAGGCGTAACCAGAACGCCATCGCACTTTGTCGCGCACTTGAAACACTTCAACACTGGCACGCGCTCAGAGCGTTTCTGAGCGCGATCAGGAAGTCTTCTCACTTTTTGTCTTTCCGGCTTCTCACATTTTGGGTTTCAGGCTTCTCACTTTTTGTCTTTCCGGCTTCTCACATTTTGGGTTTCCGGCTTCTCACTTTTTGTCTTTCCGGCTTCTCACATTTTGGGTTTCCGGCTTCTCACTTTTTGTCTTTCCGGCTTCTCACATTTTGGGTTTCAGGCTTCTCACTTTTCAGGAACAGTTAGTCGCCTTTTTCACCTCCAACGGAACTGCCCGAATTGCCCGAGCTGCCCAAGCTGCCCGAGGGGCGAGGTGGTCATTTATGAAAAATGGCGATCCGTGTGCCCCGAATCGGAAGATATGATTCGCCCACCGAGCATTTATGGAAACTGCAAATGGCAAGATTACCGGACTACCCCCGGCCAAAGCTATAAAAAGGGCCCTGGGGCTTCATTTGAAGGGACCTTGACTTCGGGACCCGGGAGAGCTCCTTGCAGACTTTTGCGGAATTCTCCTTCGGCGCTTGAAGATCTCCTTCGGGACTTGAAGATCTTCATCTTCCAGAAAGGCGACCAGCGTTCTCAGAAGAGAAAGGCGACTGGCCTTCTCACTTCCAGAAAGACGACTAGCAATCTCAGAAGAGAAAGGCGACTGACCTTCTCACTTCCAGAAAGGCGACCAGCGTTCTCAGAAGAGAAAGGCGACTGGCCTTCTCACTTCCAGAAAGGCGACTAGCGTTCTCAGAAGAGAAAAAGACTTAGTTTTTCCGAGAGGTGACCTGTCACCCTCGGAGCTCGTTCTCTCTCTCTCTCTCTCCAAGAATTGTGACGAGTAGCGGCCTGTCGCGCTCAAGTTCTAGCATCCAAGTTGTAACCCCCCCAGAAGATAGTGGAATTTGGTCGGCACAGCTCCGACCACGTGGTTTTTTACCCTTTCCGGGTTTTTCCACGCTGAAAAGTCCCTGTGCAATCAACAAATCTCTAATTGACTGTTTGCGCGCTTAGTTCGCTCACGAGCTAAGGTGGTTCAAGTGAACCGGTCTACCAAGAGCCCTAAGCGTTCCGCAACATAATGAATGATTAATTAGTAGAATAGATGATGAATCTGATCGAGAAGATGAAATGATGTATGATGCTGATTTTTAAAAATGGATGTGGTTGCGTCTTGCCTTCATCAAGCGCGCGCCTGCGCCTTGAGCCTAGCGCCTAGGCTCCAAGACCCATTGCGCCTTGATGCGCAATGCGCCTTTATTAACGAAGGGCGCAGGTATCACAGGCGCTTCGCACGGACTTCTCCTCCCTTCGTTGATTATGTCTTATCCACGATTGATGCTCAGGTTTTTCATGTTCTTTTTTGTTTTGATTGATTTTATTGCACAATATCTTCTTAGCATTTTGTCTGTTGTGATTAGACTATAAAATTGTCTGGAGAGATAACCAAGAACACAAAAAATTCAAATCTTACTGAAGAGCTTGAGAAGTGCGACTAAAAGTCACCACAGGCTTCCAGATATTTTTTCCAATATCTCGGTCGATGACACTGATAACTCTAAGGAGATATGGTGTTTAATTTAACCGAGAATTTGAGAGTTTTTTTATGTATTGCTAAGGAGTTATGGTGTTTTTTTATGTATTTTGGTTTTCAAAATCTTCCCACAAATATTTGAATGTTTATAATGGCTTAGAGTACTTAGTTTTGATGGGTGACTTTTCATAGAGAAATTATGATCGAGGAACTTTGAATTGGACTTGATTCAAATGTTTCATATTGGTGCCATTTATTCAGATCCCTGTTAATTTCAGTGTTTTTACCTGGTTGTACATGTTCATGGGAAATATTTGAATGTTTTTAGTATTTTTTACAAACATTTAAATGTTTTCTTTGTTATCTTCTCTTGAAAAGAATGTGATGGCAAATTAACATGGTTTAATCTGGATCAATTTTTGTATTTTAGTTTTTTGTTTACAATAGCAAAAGTTGTACTTTGATTTTCTCTATTTTACAGAAATGGATCATTGTTGTGAAGGTATGAAGGATTAACTTCACAATGACTGTTAGACATCCCATGGATAAGACATCTACAAAAGCAATTGAAATATTGGAGCTATGCAGAGCTAACATCAGGTAACATAGTGCACTGCGCGATGGGACTTTGAACTGTTTTAGTTGGATCCTTCAATATTCTAGGCCATGAAAAGTTTTAGTTGAACTGTTTTAGCATGGAGTATGGCATGTCATGTTACTCCATATTTGAAGAAAATAGTTACCTTATTAGGTCATAACTTGTGCGGCGCATTTTAGAAAAGCGTCGTGGTAACCTTCAGGCATTCGCGACGTTTTCTATTGAAAGCGTCGTGAATGCTTCTTGGCTACCGCAACGCTTTTCTAAAAAACGCAGCGAATAATTATGACCTTTTAAAAAAAAACGCCGCGAATGACGCTTCACTTTAAAAAAAATTACAACCATCGCAACAAAGAAAATAGCAGTTATAATTAATCATGATCTATAAAACGAAAAGAGCATTTATAAAACACAAGTTGAAGACCAAGCTCCCTTATTTATTTATCAAACATGATCTATAAAATGAAAAGAGTAGTTTTAATTGTTTCATAATAAAGTTCTAAGAACTAATCACCATAAGCACTATAAAATAAAAAAATATGAAAATGAAAAACTGTTGAAGAGATGTTGGAAATGTTAGGGCTGCTCTCACGCTCAAAGTATTCTACAATACACCATTATAGTTTGGAATAGATATTTTTATAGTACCTCCAGCGTAGAGTCTTTCCCTAGGTAGACACAATCTTAACGGGTCCAGTCATCTGATTCGTGCGGAGACGATCAAGTCACTTCAGAACCAATCGAGTAATTTGTTTGGTCCTCTCCGACTGAACACAGACGCCGAAGACAAGACCTGACCAGCAAACCTCCACCAAATCCAAACAAATCCGGCACAAGAGGTTGGCTGCCTCGGTCGAGACAAGCAACCAAATCCAGTAACTTCTAAAAGATAAGAAGATCTTGGTATCTGCAGAAATATAGAAAAAGAATTCAGCAACCAACGGAGACTGGCAGCAGTGGCTTCCTCATGAGATCTGGATTCCGGTGAAGAGATCCAGTACAGAGGAAAGACAGTGATTGAAGGATTCCGCCGTCATTATCTAGAATTCCAGGCCCATCGACGATCTCAGCAGGGCGGTGAAATGAATTACGGAAACTCATGCGTCAAGATCTTGCAGAACGACACAGATTTCTCTGGTTGCAAACAGAAAACCAGGCAGGTGGTGCAGATCAATGGGAGACGAAACTCAAGCGGTAGGAGAGACCTCTCTGAATGTGGCGAGAGTGATTGCACTTTGACCAAACAGCTTCCTCACGGGTTTCTTGGAGCGCACCAATAGCACCAGTCGGTCACAGGATTCGCACAGATCAGCAGCACCCTGCTACGATCGGCTTCAACAAGGACATGAGAAGACGGCGGCGAGATCGGGCTCCTCCACGATCTGCTAAGGAAACAACAAACCTTTTCCTTCGACCATCGACACCCAGCGACAGAAAATTTCTGTCTCGATCCACGGCAACGCAGAAAACAGGCGACAAGAACTGTTTCTCTCCCTTGAGAAAGACCGGCGGCTGCACTAAAAAAACGAGAGACAAAATACGCTCTCTTCTTTCCAGCGGCGCACAACAGAGAAAACGAGAGAACATAAATTCTCTTTGGCGGCTGATGTTTTGCACGAGAGCGAGAGAGACGGGAAAAACCATAAATGCAAATTACTTCGAGAATGTTAGGGCGGCTCGCACGCTCAAAATATTCTACAATACACCATCATAATTTGAATTGGGTATTTATAGTACCTTCAGCGTAGAGTCTTGCCATAGGTAGACACGAACCTAATGGATCACAATCGAGTCGGTCTCGACACGCGCGGACATACACAAAATATTTCATAGGAAATAGGTTTCATTCGACCTAGTATATTTAAGCATCCAATTAAAACAGTTCAAAATCCCGTCGCGCAGTGCACTATGTTACGTGATGTTAGCTCGGCATAGCTCCAATATTTCAACTGCTTTTGTAGATGCCTTATCCATGGGAGGTCTAACAATCGTTGTGATGGTAACCCTTCTGACCTTCACAACAGGGATCAATTTCTGTAAAATAGAGAAAACAAAGTATAGTTTTGCTATTGTGAACAGAAAACTAAAATACAACCAATAAAAATTGATCCAGATTAAACCATGTTAATCTGTCATCACATTCATTTCAAGTGAAGATAACAAAGAAAACATTTAAATGTTTGTGAAAAATACTACAAAGCATTCAAATATTTACCATGAACATGTACAGCCAGGTAAAAATATTTAAATTAACAGGGTCTGAATAAATGGCAGGAAATATGAAACATCTGAATCAAGTCCAATTCAAAGTTCCTCGATCATAATTTCTCTATAAAAAGTCATCCATCAAGACTAAGTACTATAAACCATTATAAACATTCAAATATTTATGGGCAGATTTTGAAGACCAAAATACATTAAAAAAACACCATAACACCTTAGGAATACATAAGGAAAATTCTCAAATTCTCGGTTAAACTAAACACCATAACTCCTTAGAGATTGTCGGTCTCATCAACCGAGACATTGGAAAAAATGCCAGGAAGCCTGTGGCCACTTCTAATCGCACTCCTCAAGCTCTTCAGTAAGATTGATTTTTTTGACGTCCTTGGTCATCTCTTCGGACAATTTTATAACCTAATCACAGCAGGCAAAGTGTTAAGAAGATATCGAGCAATAAAATAAATCAAAAGAAAAAAAGAAAGAACATGAAAAACCTTAGCAACAATCTTAGATACGACAGAATCAACAAAGGGATGAGAGGTCCATGCGAAGCGCCTGGGATACCTGCACCTACGGGGAGTTTTGCGGATTGGAATCTCATGTCCAACGGAAGGTTGCGGTTGTGTGGCAGGAGAAGGTTGGACTGCAGGGATTTCGACCGCCATCATATATCTCGTGACTCGTCGCTGCGGCCCTGGTTGAAGTAGCGACGGGAGACTGATAGAGATCTAGGAGCGACTTCCCACATCTAGAGGAGAAGGACAAACACTTCAGAGGCGGGAGGAGTCAAGCGATTCGGATAAGTTCGAGTCTGATGTAAATGGGGAAGGAACAACCGAGACTGATGTATGTGTGGAAGGGGCAACTGAGTCTGATGGATGTGTGGGAGGGACAACATTCGCAGCAGCAGGGGATGGTGTTTCCTTGTTCTGCGGACTCCTCCTCAGGAGAAGCTCGAGTTCTTTGGATGCGCCTCTGGAGGCGGGAGGGTATTGGACTTCTGATCTCGTTTGCACTTCTGATCTCGTTTGCAGCAGTATCAACAGGAGCAGCAGTGTTGGGATCATTGCCCACAATGTCTTAGATTTGGAGAAGTCCATTCCCAAGTCAAAGATATATCTCAGAATGTATTTGATATACTCTCTAGAATCAATGTGCAGGAGATCAGGTCAGGCAAAATGTTCATGGAATTCATTCAAGTTCACAAGCGTCGAGACATCATACATCGCTCGACGCCTGTGACCCAGAAGCGTTGACTCATGTCTACTACTCAAATAGACAAGGTCGCCGCTGAAGTTCTGAGATCAAGTTTGGAAGCGTCGAGCCAAGTTATATTGCTCGACGCCTTGGAAAGAGAAGTGTTGACTTAACTTCAGTCAGCCCAGCGCCAACCAGAAGTGTCGAGATATAAAGGCATAGTTAAGAAGCGTCGGGCTCTTGTACGTTGCTCGACTTCTTCAGACAAAAAACGTCGACTAAGTGATGATTACTCAACACCTGAGAAGGAGGAGTCGAGAGCTTCAGTCTAAGGAGTATGCGTCGAGCGTCTAAATATCGCTCGACGCCTAATTGAAAAAGCGTCGACAAAGATGTTAAGCGCTCAACGCCTCTTCTACAAATACTCTGATCTGAGGAATATCTTCTACAGCTAGCCGAGCCTTTGTTTCCATTAAAGACCGTTGAAAACATAACGTCGTGCTGACGTGGAGGAACGTAACCGATATTGGAGATGGCGGGCTATAAATAGAAGGCATGACCTATGGGTTAATAAGTCAAGTAGTGAGGAAAAGTTTTCAAAAGCCATTATCGTTTCTATCAGTTCGAGAGAAAGTTTGAGAAAGAATCTGGAGAAGTCGTCTTCCCTTTCAGAACCAATCTAAATTGAAGATTTCATTCAGCAATCTGGTGCTGATACCTTTTTCTGAAAGAAGAAGATCAAGAAGGAAGAATCTGTCTTCCTAAGAAGAAGAACAGTCATCACAGCCTGTCGAATCAAGAAGATCATTTGCTGCTGCTGTTCTATTGAAGATTTCTGTCTGATCATTCAGGCAGATCAAGAAGGCTCAACAATCTCAAATCTGAGTCTAAGTATTTGTTATTTTCTTTCTAAATTCCTGTAGGATCTGAGTTGTCAGATCTGAGTGTAGGATATGTCAAGGATCTAAGTTGTAAGATCAGGTGTGATCTGAGTTGTAGGATTCAGGGGTGAATCTGAGCTGTAGGCCTAGTTATAAAGGCTGAGGTAGGATTTGTGTGTTCTGAGACTGTAAGATCTTTTGTGATCTGAGCTGTAAGACCTGTTTGAGGTCTGAGATCTGGAGGAGCTATAAACTCTATCTAGCACACTGCTAGAAGGGGAGAAGGGGGAAAGTGGATTACCCAAGATAAGGGGAACCACTATAAAAATCTGTGTGTTCTTTTCTGTGTGTTTTTATTTTTTGAAAGCTCTGATCAGTTTTATCTTGGTTATAATCAAGAACTGCAATAGTTTTTTTTAATAACCTATTCACCCCCCCTCTAGGTGATTATCTACCCTTAATTTAAGTCTTTCAAGTGGTATCAGAGGGAGGTTGTTCAAGAAAAGGTTTAACAACCTGAACAAGATCTTCTAAGGGTAGATTTCTGAAGTCGTGATGGCTAATACAGAAGGAAGCAAAGAATTCACATCTATGAAGCTTCCAATCTGCAGAAAAGAAAACTTTGGGATTTGGAAAGAAAGGGTCAGACTTTTTATGGAAGCATCTGATCCTAGGATTTACATAACTGCTCTAGAGGGACCTTTTGTTCCTATGAAAGTTTCATTTACAGATGGAAATATAAAGACTCCTAAAACCTATTCAGAGATGACCAAAGATGAAGTGATTCTGGCCTCCATGGATAAGAGAGCTCAGAACATCATTGTTAGTGCTATTGAAGATTCAACTTTCCAAAATTTAGTCCATTGCAAAACTGCCAAAGAAATGTGGGAATCTCTTATTGTCTATATGGAAGGGACTGAAGAAGTCAGAGATGACAGGAAGTCACTTCTAAATCAGCAATATGAAGCCTTCAGACAAGACAAGAAAGATTCAATAGCAGTCTGCTATGAAAAATTCTTCAAGATTGTAAATGGTCTAAAAACTTATGGAAGAACTTTCACAGATTATGAGCTGAATGATAAATTCTTAAGATCACTGAACAAAGAATGAGATATCAAGATCTGTGGAATCAGAGAAATGAGAAATCTGGGAAACATTCAGCCACAGAATTTATATGGGAAACTCTTGTCCCATGAACTTCATCTGAATACCAGAAAAGCTGAGGAAGGAGACAGCATGGAAAACCCTATTGCTCTGAAAGCAGAAAGCTCCAAGAAAAGCAAAGAAAGGCTGTCATTATCCCCCAGGATTCCATCTGAATCAGAAGAATCAGAAACCAGTAATTCTGATTCTGAAATATCAGATGGTGAATTGGCATTCTTTACCAAACAACTAAAAAGAATATTGAGAAGAAAACAACACTGGAAAACTAGACCATCTCAGTTATCCAAATCTAAGAAGCATTCAAATTCTTCAGAGGGATTCAAACAAGACTCAAAGAAGGACAGGTACAATTCTAAACACAATAAAATTAAATCAGAAGAAATTGTGTGTTTTGGTTGCAGGAAATCAGGACACATGATTGCTGATTGCCCTTCAAAGAGAAAGTACAACAAGAAATCTGATGAAAGAAAGCACAAATCTGACAAAAGACATGAGAAGAGTCTAATAGCCAAAAAGGGCAAGGTCACTCTTAGTGATAGTGAATCTCAGTCATCAGACTCAGATAGTGAGGAGGCACTCATAGCTCTGATGGCTGCCAATGAAAATGAAGACAGTCTAAATGATAGACCTATGATAAAAGCCCCACTATCAAGGTCTGATAGTGAAGAGGATGAAGAAGAAAATGCAGGACTCATGGCATTGAGTGATCAAGAAAATAAGGAGGCAACTCCTGATATAAAGGTACTTAATAAAACTCCTTTATCTGATTCTAATTCTGAACCTGAAATAGATTCATTCTCTTCTGATGAAAATGACTCACAATCTAAACTTCATGTAGATGAAATTATTGAAAAATATCAATTAATTCTCAAAGCAATTAAAAAGAGCAAAAGGCATAATAAAAAGTTATAAAAAGAACTATCTGAATTAAAGCAAACTGATTCTCAAAACTCTGAGACAGCTGAGAGGCTGAATCAGACAAGTAAAGAACTTAGCAAACTAAAAGTCATGTCTATTATTCATATACAAACTTTGAGCACCAAGGAAAAGTTAATAAAAGAACTTGAAGCAAAACTCATAGCAGAAAGAAAACTTGTAGCAAAGTTCTCAAAACCACAAACTATTCTTCCTATAATAGACACATTCTCTGCTAAATACAGATATGGTATAAGATATGATAGGGATGCAGATAAAAACCCTAAAAATAATGACAAGGCATCTATACAACCTTTAAAGTTTAACAAAGTCATGCCTATCACAAACAAGCATGATCAAAAAGGTGTGCATAATTTTTATAAGGGTGAATGTTCTAATAGCAAAGATGATTTAATTCAGCTCAGTAACAATAATGCCAAACCTCTATGCAAAGAAAGAGTATTAACTCATCATGACTCATTTGTATTTAAAGCAAATACTAAATTCAACAGAAAGAATCTAAGACCTGAAGTAAAAAACCACTGATGGAAAGAAAACTGAACCAGTAAAATTTACTAAAACAAATTACATAGCTCCTGTGAATAAGGCAATTAAGCAAAATATAAGTCAACATAAAGAAGTAAGAAGACCTCCAAGGAGATATAATAGATATGAATGCTGGTGCTATGGAAGGATTGGACATTTTGCTCTTGACTGTTGGTTCAATCCAACTGTTCCAAGATTCAACTCTGGGAGACCAGTATTCAGACCTATGGCAACTCTCACAGCACCAAGGATTATTCAACAACTAAATGTTCCAGCTCATACTAACAAGGTTCTAGGACCCAACTTGGTGTGGGCTCCTAAGAAAAGGTAATTTCTTTTTGCAGGATTGTCCAAAGACCAATCAGCTTCCAATCTGGTACTTGGACAGTGGGTGCTCTATGCACATGACAGGAACAAAAAGTCTGCTGAATGATTACACTCCTGTAAGGAATGGACCAAAGGTTATCTTTGGAGGGTCTGAAAGAGGTAAAACTAAAGGTTATGGCAATATCTCAAATGGAATTGTCACCATCACCAAAGTTGCTCATGTTGAAGGATTGCAACACAATCTCATTAGCATAAGTCAATTATGTGATATTGGGTATGATATTTCATTCCACAAGGATGAGTGTCTGATTAAGAAAGAAAATGAGATAATTCTCTCAGGCACTAGGAGTGGCAACATTTACTGCTTAAACTTCATATGTTCTGATCTAGTTAACTCCATATGCTTAGTAACAGAAAATAAAGTTTCTAGTAGTGTTCAATGGCATAAAAGGTTAGCTCATATAAATTATAAGACTATAAATAAACTTATCTCAAAAGACCTAGTGAGAGATGGGCCTAAGTGGAAGTGTGTGCAGGAGGGTCCATGCCATGCTTGTCAAATGGGTAAGCAGACCAAGTCATCCTTCAAACCAATTGGTGAGAAGGATTCCATTAGATGTCTATACCTACTCCACATGGATCTATTTGGACCAATGTCAATCCATAACTTAGGAGGAAAATCATACACCCTTGTAATAATTGATGATTATTCCAGATTCACTTGAGTATTCTTCCTCAAACATAAGTCAGACACTTTAGAAATATTTACCAGTTTTGTTAGGCAAATCACCACTGAAATAGGAAATTCTGTAGCCAAAATTAGAAGTGATCATGAGACTGAATTTCAGTCAGGTGCAATGACCAAATTTTGTGAGAATCTAGGAATCTCTCAAGAGTTCTCATCTCCTAGAACTCCCCAACAAAATGAGGTTGCTGAGAGAAGAAATAGAACCCTTATTGAAGCTAGCAGGAGTATGCTGAGTGATTCTTCTCTTCCTGAGTATTTCTGGGATGAAGCTGTAAACACAGCATGCCATGTGCAGAATATGGCTCTTATAAACAAAAGACTGGATAAGACCCCATATGAGGTGTTGAAAGGCAGAAAACCCACTTTAGTCTATTTTAAAATATTTGGTAGTAAATGCTTTGTATTAAATAATGGAAAGCACCATCTCACTAAATTTGCTGAAAAAGCACATGAGGCAATCTTTGTTGGGTATAGCTCTCAAATCAGAGCTTATAGAATTTTCAACAAAAAGTCTAATAGGATAGAAGAATCTATACATGTTGTATTTGATGAAACCAGCCTTATTTATAAGGATCTGGGAAGTTTATCTAGTTGTGCAGGTTCTACACAGAAATTGAAGGAGCTGAATATCAATGAACAACAAAATGAGGATAATGAAGAAACTATTGAGACTATAATTGTAACTAGAGAGGATGAACCTCAAGCAGAAGACAATTATGAAGAACCTATTGCTGTTGAAGAACCACCTCATCCAGAACCTCTAGAAGAACCTACTCAAACAGATGCACCAGATTCTCAAAGGAAAAATGAAAGGTGGATGAATGCAACCAAACATCTGAAGGATCATCCAAAAGAACAGATCATAGGAAATCCAAATGATGGTGTGCAAACCAGAAGAGGAAACTCAATACATGAGGCTTTGCATCACAGTTTTCTTTCCAAAATAGAACCTAAGAAGTTTGATGAAGCCAATAAAGACACTTCATGGATATCAGCTATGCAGGAAGAGTTAAATCAATTTGAAAGGTGCAAAGTCTGGATATTGGTCCCAAGACCAAAGAAACACAAAGTCGTAGGGACCAAATGGGTATTCAGGAATAAGCTAGATGAGAATGGTGTGATCATCAAAAACAAAGCTAGGTTGGTTGCCCAAGGATATAGACAGGAGGAAGGCATAGATTTTAATCAAGTATTTGCTCCTGTGGCAAGATTGGAGGCAATCAGGTTATTCCTGGCATTTGCAGCACACACTGGTTTCATAGTCTATCAAATGGACGTAAAGTCAGCATTCCTTAATGGAACAATATTGGAGGAAGTATATGTTGAACAACCCCCAGGTTTTATTGACTCTACTCATCCAAATCATGTCTATCTTCTATTAAAAGCATTGTATGGTCTGAAACAGGCACCTAGAGCCTGGTATGAGACATTATCTAGATTTCTTATTGAGAACAAATTCTCAAGAGGAAAGATAGATAAGACATTGTTTCTTAGGATAGTTAAAGGTCACATTATTCTAGTACAAATATATGCAGATGATATAATATTTGGCTCTACTGATAATAACCTTTGCAAAAGGTTTGCAAACCTTATGCAAGGAAAATTTGAAATGAGCAGCATGGGTGAGCTTAAATACTTCTTAGGACTCCAAGTGAAACAGTCTGAGGAAGGAATTTTCATTTCTCAGACCAAGTACACAAAAGAAATTATTAAGAAGTTTGGAATGGAAAATTCCACTGTCATGAAGACACCAATGGCAGCAAATATGTCACTGGACAAGGATGAAAAAGGGAAACCTATTGATGAAACCTTGTACAGAGGCATCATTGGCTCATTGCTCTACCTAACTGCTAGCACGCCAGACATTATGTTCTCAACATGTGTGTGTGCTAGATATCAAGTGAACCCTAAAGAATCTCACTACACAGCTGTCAAAAGAATCCTGAGATATCTGAAGGGCACTCTTAATCTTGGCCTTTGGTATCCTAGAAGCAATGATTTTGAACTAATTGGTTTTTCAGATGCTGATTTTGCAGGATGCAAGGAGGATAGAAAAAGTACATCTGGTACATGTTAATTTCTTGGCAAAAGATTAATATCTTGGAGTAGCAGGAAGCAGACCAGTGTGGCTATTTCTACAGCAGAATCTGAGTACATCTCAGCTGGAAACTGCTGTGCTCAGCTACTATGGATTCAACACCAACTCCAAGACTATAAAGTTCAGTTAAGTAAATCTCCTCTATTTTGTGATTCAACTAGTGCTATTGCTATAGCTAACAATCCTGTATCTCATAGCAGAACTAATCACATAGAAATAAGATATCATTTCATTAGAGAACATGAAGAAAATGGAGATATCTCAATTGAATATGTTCCCACTGACAAACAAGTTGCTGACATATTTACTAAACCCTTGGATGAAACTAAATTCAATAATTTTAAAATTGAATTAGGTATGTTAAAAATGGATTAAAGTTGTTTTGAATTAAATAAATGAAAATAATGATTGAGTCATATAAGGTGAGTGGAGAAGTTATCGGGCGTCGAAAGAACATACATGGCGTCGAGAGAAATTATTTGGCGTCGAGAAGATATCTGGCGTCGAGAAGACACCTGGCGTCGACTGAAGATACATGACGTCAAGCGATCTCAACGCTTATGCGAACATAGCAAGGCCGTCTCGACAGGGTCAATTTGAACCATTAGATCAATCTTGTCAAACAAGTTCGGCGCGTGGCTATTCATCTTCTTGAATTAGAACTTCTATAAATAAGGAAGACACTTCGTTAGTGTATATGTCGTAGTTCTCTAAGTTCGAAATTGGCTGCCCTAGAAAATCTCTCCATCAATTCTCTCTCTCTTCGATCATCAACAACAATGCCTCCCAAAAGCAGTGAGTATCTCTATGAAGGAAGTGAACTTGTTCGAAATGGATTCCAATCAGCTTCAGTGGAGATCAAATCAACAATCGAATTAATCTACAATGCAGGACTGGAATTTGTGCTGTCTGAATCTACTCTCATCTGGAAACGAGAGGTATTAGAGCTATACTCTAACATAGTAATTGACTCCGTAAATTCAAAGATTAAGACTAGTGTGAATGGTAAGAAGATTAAGATAACTCCTTCTAGACTCGCTAAGGCACTCGAACTGCCTAGGTTAAAAAGGAATGAAGAAGAAGAAGAGGTGACCTCTGAACAGATTAAATTAGCACAAATCTGGTGCGGAATTGAAACTTCACGAGAAATCACTGGAAGTATTCTGAGAAAAGGAATGAATTCGAAAGGTAAATTGATAACAGATGTGATAGGAAAGGGACTGCTGTGCAAGACTGGATCACATGACAAAATTTCCAGAAAAATGTTTATTCTTCTGACAAGGATTATTCATTCTCTGAGAACAGATTGGGGAAGAGTTGTGTTTGACAGGATAGTTGAATGTATCCAAGTACCCAAGATGGGTAGAATATTGTCTTTGTATTTAGTAAAAGTCACCCCTGATTTTTTGAATAATAAACTTGGATCAAAGATAAACCACATGAAGAAAATGGATATGAGAATGATAGAGAGATGGGACAGAGTCTTATCTAATCCTCCTCCAGCAGATCCTTCTCCCAAGCAGAAGAAAGCAAAGAAGCAAAAGAAGAAGAAGGTTTCTTCAAGTTCTTCAAGCTCATCCTCCTCCAAAAGAAAATCTAAATCTACTCCAATTCATGATCCAAACCTTACAACATCTGAAGATGAAGAAGGGAACAATGCAAGGGACAGTTCTCCTGATACTTCAAAGGATGCGAATGAGAAAGGAGAAGAAGAAAGAGGAAGTCTTCATGTATCCCCTGCTAGACTTGAAGGGGTTTTTCTAAATGAGAAAGAGACTCAAGATGAGATTCCTGCTCAGAACAATTCTGAAATGAGCAAAGCAGCAATTGAGGGGGAGGCTCAGGATGAGATCCCTGCTCAGGATAAAATTGATCTGATCAATGCAGAGATTGAGGGGGAGTCTCAGGCTGAGATCCCTGACAAAGAGAATTCTGTAATTGAGGCTATGGAGGTAGAAGGAGAGCCTGAAGCACCAAAGAAATCTGCTGAGAAGGTTATTAAGATAGAATCCTCTAGCTCCCATATGAGCCAGAGAGATGATTCCTTACTCAGAGAAGAGAGCAGCAAAGGTGTTGAAATGGAAAAGGAAATCCATGTGGATCTTAGTCCTATTCTACCTCAGCTGGAGGTGTTGCTGAATAATCAAAGAAGATTGTTAGAACAATATATTGAGGAGAATAATGCAAAAATGAAAAATGAGGTAGATTTCCAACTAAAATTGGTTAGATTTGAAGTCAATCATCAGATATCTGCTTTAAGAAAGGAGATGGTAAAGTTCTTTAAGAGAGCTGGTGTTTCAGTAGATTATACAACTGAACAGTTTGATGCAATCAAAGAAACATCAAAGGTTATTAAAGAATCACAAGCTGGAATTACAAAGACAGTGGATGCTGTTCAGACAAACCAAGGAATACTAAGTAGCAACATGCAAGTTCTGTATAAAGAACAAGTAGCACAAATCCTAATAGGTACAAATAAGATTGAAGCTAGATTGCAACAACATAATGCTGATATCTTGGCTAAAATTGATGAGAGCTCCACAGTTCTAAAAGATCAAGTAAAGTTGCATGCAGATACTATAGATGATCATCTCTTTAAAGTAAAAAAAAAAACCATTGAAAGTGGAGTTACTCACTTGGAAGGTCAAGTCAGATTTCAGAAGAATACTATAAGAGATCATATTGTTGAAGAAGTCCTAAAGGGGGAGAGGTCAATGATTCACGCTAGTTCTGAACATGCTGTGTGGACCTCAAACTCTATAAGAGAAACTCTTGGATATCCTCCCATAGACTATGAGAATGATCAAGTCTCTGAGACAAGGTCAGCCTCTCTTACTAAGGTTCAAACGCAGATTGCTAAAATGTATAGTCCTAAGGATAAAAGTACAAGAGAGAATTTTACTAGTGAGCAAGTAGAATCAAGTAAAAGAAAGTTCAGAGAAGAGGCTCAATCAAGAGTTGATTTTGAACATTGGTCTCCATCTTCCAGAGAATTGATTCTGTCAGCATGAGAAGCTGTGAAAAATAACCCAGAAAAAAGAGGAAAGTGGTATTCTGAAGCTGAATGGTTAAAGCATAGGGATCAAGAGGAACTAAAGATCAAATTCAAGGCTGACAAAATGGCTGGGAAGGTTCAGGCAGGAGAAATGGAGCCAATCAGATACTTTCCAAAGCCATTTGGCTATTTCGAGAGGAGAAAGGAAGTTGCTGAAGCACTCTCCAAAAGAGCCAAAAGAGGAATTGAATTCAAGGATCCTGGGCAGCCTTAGAAATTTAATCTTTACTTTTTACTTTCAGAAGAATGTAATTGATATATTTTTGAACAATCTTGATGAATTCCTAGTGTTAACTATTTTTCATGATCATATATATATATGCCTGTGATGTGATTCTGTTTCTCTTCATGACATGTCTTATTCTGAATTGCTTATGTTTTTATGCTTATATGAGAAATCATGTCTGAGAGAATTTCTGTGGATAGAATGTTTTGGTAATCTAATTTTATAAAGTATGATACTCTTTATTTTGATTACATGTATAGAAATTAGAACACATTGATTATTTTTGAAAAGAGAGATATATCATTGACTGAGATTATGACTTCTTCAAATAGGGGGAGATTGTTGGGATCATTGCCCACAATGTCTTAGATTTGGAGAAGTTCATTCCTAAGTCAAAGATATATCTCAGAATGTATTTGATATACTCTCTAGAATTAATGTGCAGGAGATCAGGTCAGGCAAAATGTTCATGGAATTCATTCAAGTTCACAAGCGTCGAGACATCATACATCGCTCGACGCCTGTGACCCAGAAGCGTTGACTCATGTCTACTACTCAAATAGACAAGGTCGCCGCTGAAGTTCTGAGATCATGTTTGGAAGCGTCGAGCCAAGTTATATTGCTCGACGCCTTGGAAAGAGAAGTGTTGACTTAACTTCAGTCAGCCCAGAGCCAACCAGAAGTGTCGAGATATAAAGGCATAGTTAAGAAGCGTCGGGCTCTTGTGCGTTGCTCGACTTCTTCAGACAAAAAGCGTCGACTAAGTGATGATTACTCAACACCTGAGAAGGAGGAGTCGAGAGCTTCAGTCTAAGGAGTATGCGTCGAGCGTCTAAATATCGCTCGACGCCTAATTGAAAAAGCGTCGACAAAGATGTTAAGCGCTCAACGCCTCTTCTACAAATACTCTGATTTGAGGAATATCTTCTACAGCTAGCTGAGCCTTTGTTTCCATTAAAGACCGTTGAAAACATAACGTCGTGCTGACGTGGAGGAACGTAACCGACATTGCAGATGACGGGCTATAAATAGAAGGCATGACCTATGGGTTAATAAGTCAAGTAGTGAAGAAAAGTTTTCAAAAGCCATTATCGTTTCTATCAGTTCGAGAGAAAATTTGAGAAAGAATCTGGAGAAGTCGTCTTCCCTTTCAGAACCAATCTAAATTGAAGATTTCATTCAGCAATCTGGTGCTGATACCTTTTTCTGAAAGAAGAAGATCAAGAAGGAAGAATCTGTCTTCCTAAGAAGAAGAACAGTCATCACAGCCTGTCGAATCAAGAAGATCATTTGTTGTTGCTGTTCTATTGAAGATTTCTGTCTGATCATTCAGGCAGATCAAGAAGGCTCAACAATCTCAAATCTGAGTCTAAGTATTTTTTTATTTTCTTTCTAAATTCCTGTAGGATCTGAGTTGTCAGATCTGAGTGTAGGATCTGTCAAGGATCTGAGTTGTAAGATCAGGTGTGATCTGAGTTGTAGGATTCAGGGGTGAATCTGAGCTGTAGGCCTAGTTATAAAGGCTGAGGTAGGATCTGTGTGATCTGAGACTGTAAGATCTTTTGTGATCTGAGCTGTAAGACCTGTTTGAGGTCTGAGATCTGGAGGAGCTATAAACTCTATCTAACACACTGCTAGAAGGGGAGAAGGGGGAAAGTGGATTACCCAAGATAAGGGGAACCACTATAAAAATCTGTGTGTTTTTATTTCTTGAAAGCTCTGATCAGTTTTATCTTGGTTATAATCAAGAACTGCAATAGTTTTTTTTTAATAACCTATTCACCCCCCCCCCCCCCCCTCTAGGTGATTAGCTACCCTTAATTTAAGTCTTTCAAGCAGGACGATCAGCAGCATGTGCAATAGCAGGAGCAGCAACATTAGAATTTCGTCGAGGAGCAATAAGAGCAGTATCAGGATCAACAGAAGGAGCAGCACCAGGAGTATTTCGTCGAAGTGGATTTCGTCGAGGAGTAGCAAGAGCAACATCAGGATCAGCAGCAGGATCAGTAGCATGGAATGGTGTGGAGGTCCTCATAAAAGCCTTCCCATTTCGTTGATGATAACTGTGAATCCCAAAGAGTGTTGCAATGTACCCTTCATTATTTCCACATTTCTAGAGAGTTTGGAGACCTCGCATTCTAAGTCGCGAGGCATGGAGTATACCGGCGGTGGCAGGAGCGTGGATGCTTGGTGGCGCCTTCGTCGAGCGAAATGGGTAAATGAAAAGCAGGGAAAAGGAGTGCATCTGGTATATCAAGCAATTTTATCTTAATATATCAGTTGCACTCCTCCCCCTACTTTTCATTTACTCAATTCCCTCGTCGAAGGCGCCTACAAGCATCCACACTCCTGCAACCGCCGGTATACTCCATGTCTCGCGATTTAGAAAGCGAGGTCTCCAACCTCTCTAGAGATGTGGAAATAATGAAGGGACGCGTTGCAACACTCTTTGGGTTTCACGGATATCGTCAACGGGAGGGGCAGGCTTTTACGATGACATCCACACCAACCCCTTTTGTTGGTCCTGCTGCTGATCCTGATGCTGCTCATGCTGCTCGTCGACGAAATCCACCTCAACGAAATACTCCTGCTGCTGTCACTACCCGTCTCGACAAGAGTCAGAGCGCACTTCGGGCGGGCCGTGTTGCCACAGGCATGAGCAAAACAGGAACCCATGCCTGCTAAGGCGGAAACAGAAATACTACAATAGTTTTGAATTTATTACTTTGAAAAGAAATTAGTATATTTTATAAGCATGCGGAAGCCACAATGAAAGGTTAAAACTATGCATTTTCATTAAAATCAGATGTCATACATTATACTGAAATGATGAACATGAAATGAGTCACAATAGTAAAATGCTATAAGTAAAATGATCTGATACAAGCAAGAACACCCTAAGAGTTGTCCACAATACCAGAGAAAATGACTAACAATAACTAATACAAGAAAAGTAGATCCAACAGTACTGAAACAAAATACATAGAACCTGCTGACACAGTAATCAAAATAGAACCTCCAAGCAAAACTGCAGCTGAACGAAGAAAACTCAGGGAGCAGACGGCGCGGTCACGAACCCTAAGGCAAATCCAAACAGAAGGAAAATGCCTCAGAACAAGAAAATAATAGAAAACAAGCTGAAATTTTAAGTACATGCAGAAATAATTCTAAAGTACCAATTAACTCTTGAAACAGGCTAGTGAAACAGGCAGGTAACTGAAACAAGCTGAAACTATCTAGAAATATTAGCCTACTCCGGAGTATAGCCTAAACAAGTATTTTGCAACGACATAAGCTGTTATCCATGAAATGCGTAGGTGTTTATAGTGGGCACACATGGTTCACACTCAAGTCCAAGTGTAAGACTTACCAGAATAAGGGTATTCCATGCTCACCGTGACCATGCAATCAAGACGTTGCACCACCTAAAACCTAGTTTCCACGATTCGCTTATGACACTCAAGACCTAAGGGTTTCATGTTTTTCCGAGGAGATTCCTATCACAACGCGACATGCTCGCGAGTGATAGTTCTTATGCTATCAGATATTGATAATAATTTAGAATACCAGTAAAAAGAAATTAAATTCTTGTTTGCAAGCGAGAGGGAATTTCTCCACTTGTCTTAAGGTGAAGCAGGAACTACTAGCGGCAGCTAGGCGGCGCAAGCAAAGTCAAAGGCACTATTGAACCTGTTCAGGAATAATCGCAGGCAATATTTGATACGTGACAACAAAAAACCATACGCTAGCAAGGCGGTTATTTGCAAAAAACTAACTCAAGAGCAGGTTAGCAATTTACCTCCCTCAAGGTGAGGGGAGAAGAATTTACCACAAGGATCCGGAGTTTGGCGGCTTTGAGGCGACGAAAACCCTAAATTGGGGAGGGTTCAAAGCGATTCCACCACCTGATTTGATGTGCGACACCGGAAACACAAACAAACGTTGGGATTAGGTGGATATACGACAAACGCAAGGCGGACCGACGACATTACGTCGATCGGAGAGCGAAAATCACCACACAAAAATTAGGGCAAATCTGAAACAATGAGATTGGAGGAGTTTTTACCCAAGGAGGCCGGATCGGAGCCCAAAAATCCACGGAGAAGCGGATCCGAGCAAACCCTAGACGTTCCCCACGCAAAAACTCGGCCCAACGGAGAGGAGAAGGGCTGTCGTCCTCTTTGGAGGAGGAACCACTGTCGGCCCTAGAGAAGCGAAGGAGAGAGCACAGTCGGCCGGAGGAAGCGAGGGGATCTTGCTGCTGCCGTCGACCTGGAGATTGTGCTGCTGTCGTCGACCTAGAGAGGGGAAGGAGTCGACGCTGGAGATGGAGGAGGCGTCGGGGATGACGATCGGGAGACTGGAGAGCGGCAGGGAGCGGGAGCAGCTTCGCGCGGCCTTGCAGGAGACGGGAGCGGGATCGGGAAAAGGATACCTAGCCGAGCGGGATTTAGAAAGAACCGGGGGGACTGGACCGGCTGGCTTAATATTAATAAGGGAGGGGGGGAAATTTATATCCTTATTATTATTATTATTATTAAGTTTTAAAATTAAGGGTTGTTACATTCTCCCCTACTTAGAAAGTTTCGTCCCGAAACTTCTGAGAACTCTCTTATGGCGAAAAAATTTAGGATGACATTCATTCCAACAAGGTTCGCAATTCAAGTCAAGAGAATTAACTGAAAAGGCACTTAAATAGAGAGGAACAAGAGCGGAGACATACCGGGATAAAGAGAAAAGATGCGGATACTTGCTACGCATGTCAGCTTCGAGCTCCCAAGTGAACTCCTCAGACTTGCCATGCATCCAAAGTACCTTCACCATAGGAATGGTCCTCTTTCGAAGCTTGCGCTCTTGATATTCCTCTATCTTGGCGGGCTCAATCGGATAAGACAGATTAGCTTCAGGAACCACCGGAATTTCCTCAAGAACACGAGTAGGATCATGGATGTATTTCCGGAGCTGACTGACATGGAAAACATCATGAACACCGGACAACGAATCTGGCAACTCCAAACGATAAGCAGATCCTCCAACACGCTCTGAGATGGTGTACGGCCCCACAAATCTCGGGCTGAGCTTATGATGGCGACCAAACCGTTTCACCCAAGGAGTAGGAGAAACCTTCAAGAACACCTGATCACCTACTGCAAACTCCAACGGACGGCGTCGCTGATTAGCATATTTCCTCTGTCTTTCAATGGCACGACCGAGCTGAAGACGAGTCTTCTTGTCGGCTTCTTCCATTTCCTGAAGTAACTCAGGGCCCAACACCACCTTCTCACCAACTTCTGACCAATAGAGAGGAGTTCTACAACGACGCCCATACAATGCTTCGAAGGGGGCCATCTTGAGGCTTTCCTGATAGCTATTGTTGTATGCGAACTCAACCAACGGTAGGTGTTCATCCCAGGCTCCCTTGTAGTCCAGAATATAACACCGAAGCATGTCTTCAAGAATCTGATTAACCCTTTCGGTCTGTCCATCGGTAGTTGGATGATAAGCGGTGCTCAGGTTGAGCTCGGTACCCAAAGCTTGCTGAAAACCCTTCCAAAAGTGCGAAACGAACCTCGAGTCACGATCAGAGACAATCCGCAGAGGAATCCCATGAAGTCTAACTATCTCGGAAACATAAATCCGGGCCATCTTCTCGGTGGAGTGACCTTCCTTGTACGGGATGAAATGAGCCACTTTCGTCATGCGGTCCACTATAACCCAAATCGCATCATGCCCTCTCGGAGTACGGAGCAAACCCGTGATGAGGTCCATAGAGACATCTTCCCACTTCCATTCGGGGATAGGCAAGGGCTGCAAAAGACCACCAGGACGCTGACGCTGAGCTTTCACCTTCTGGCACGTCAGACATCGAGAGATGAAGCGAGCTATATAATTCTTCATACCAGACCACCAAACGATCTTCTTCAAGTCATGATACATTTTATTATTGCCTGGATGACCAGATGTGCGAGACTCGTGAGCTTCCCGGCAAATACTATCGAGCAATTCAGGAACATCAGGAATGCAGAGGCGGCCTCGAAAACGCAGAACATCGTCAGAGATAGAGAAATCCGGAAGAGTCCCAAGTTCAACCTGTCGGCGGATGCGCTGGAGTGCGGGGTCAGATGGCTGTAAATCCTTCACCTGCTCTACCCATAACGGAACGGGAACCTCTTCATGACCTTCTGGCGCGATGGATATATCCATCCGATCGAGGTCATCAATCAAGGCTGCTAGAATAGCTGACATGGGTGCACAAGCGGCTACAGAGGCATGCCGGCTCAACGCATCTGCCACTGAATTGGCTTTACCAGGAACATACGTGAGCTGCAAGTCATAATCTGCCACGAACTCGAGCCAACGCCTCTGACGAAGATTGAGGTCCTTCTGAACAAAGATGTACTTTAAACTCTGGTGGTCGGTGAAAAAGTGACACTTCACGCCACAGAGATAATGACGCCAAAGCTTCAGAGCAAACACCACCGCAGCGAACTCCAGATCATGAGTGGGGTAGTTGCGTTCGTGAACCTTCAACTGCCTCGACCCATAGGCAATAACACGATCATCCTGCATCAGGACACAACCCAAACCAACTCCGGAAAGCGTCAGTGTAAACTGAAAAGTCCAACCCTTTTGCTGGGAGGGCTAAAACAGGCGCTGAACACATACGTTGCTTCAACTCAGAAAAGGACTGTTCGCACTGATCTGTCCACTCGAATCTAGCATGCTTTTGAGTTAGTCGAGTCAGGGGAGCAGCAAGAGAGGAAAAACCATTGACGAAGCGTCGGTAATAGCCAGCCAAACCAAGGAAACTGCAGATCTCGGTAGGGGTAGAAGGTCGCTTTCAGTCCATAACTGCGGAAATCTTGGCAGGGTCAACAGAAAGTCCATCCCCTGAAATAACGTGGCCTAAGAAGGCGACACGATCCAGCCAGAACTCACATTTTGCCAACTTTGCATAAAGCTGATGCTGATGAAGGGTGGAGAGAGTGAGTCTAAGATGGGCTGCATGCTCCTCGAGAGTCTTGGAGTAGACAAGGATATCATCAATGAAGACGATGATGAACTTGTCCAGGTACTCACGGAAGACACGGTTCATCATGTCCATGAATGCAGAAGGGGCGTTAGTCAACCCAAAAGACATCACCAAAAACTCGAAATGCCCATACCGAGTTCGGAAGGCCGTCCTGGGGACGTCGGAGTCCCTGATCTTCAGTTGATGGTAACCCGATCTGAGATCTATCTTGGAAAAGGCTGTGCTGCCCTTAAGCTGATCGAATAAATCATCCACACGCGGAAGGGGGTACTTATTCTTGATGGTCACCTTATTAAGATCTCGATAGTCGATGCACAATCTCATGGATCCATCCTTCTTTTTCACGAAGAGTACAGGGGCTCCCCAAGGTGACGAGCTAGGGCGAATGTACCCACGCTCAAGCAATTCGTCTAACTGCGATCTGAGTTCTTCTAGCTCACGCGGTGCCATGCGGTAAGGAGCTTTAGATATGGGGCGCGTCCCAGGCTCTACATCAATACAGAACTCCACATCTCGATCAGGAGGCATCCCAGGCAATTTGGCGGGGAACACGTCAGGAAACTCCGAAGCAACAGAAATATACTCGAGTTTAGGAGAGATAGCATCCGAGTGCGAAGCATAAACGAAGCAGACAGAACATCCTTGGCTAAGAAGGCGAGTGGCGCACACAGCAGAGATTACCTTCAGGTGGCTGCGGGTCTGAACATGAACGCTGTATTCCTTGCCATTAATGCTGAGATTGACCCTCTTCGCCACACAGTCCAGCTTTGCTCGATACGCGACCAACCAATTCATTCCCAGGATTACGTCGAACTCTGCCATATCCAGAACTATGAGGTCAGCGACGACTTGCAATTCTCCAAGCAGGATCGGGCAATTGAGAACGCCTCTGGTTGAGAGATGCAGATGACCGGGTACAGAAATCTCAAAAGGAACCTCAAGTGGCGAAGTGTGCCAACTATAAAGGTCCACGATGCGGCGGGCGATAAAACAGTGTGATGCACCAGAGTCAAATAAGACTTTCATCCACTTATTCTTGACCCTAAAACTTTCTAAAAAGGAAAACATAAAGCATAACAAGTTTGTTCGTCTAAGGCAAGTCAGATTTAAGAATGCAGAAAAATTTAAAATTCTACACAAAACGTACCAGAGATGACGTCGGTAGATGCGAGCGCCTCACCCTGAGTGACGACGTTCAGCACAGCTCTGCCCTGAGCTCCGGGGATAACTTGCAGAGGTTGAGCGGGGATCGGGCTATCCTTTATGGGGCAGTCGAGCATGAGGTGCCCCACCTGCCCACATTTGAAACAGGCCTTCTGCTTACGGCGACAGTCCTTTGCCAAGTGGCCCGACCTCTTGCAGAAAGCACAGACGGAGGCAGCAGAGGCAAGTGTCATCTGAGGTTGCTGCGCAGGAGCAACCATCTTCTGTTTCTTCAGGAGGGAGCGGCAGACTTGGGCGACATGGCCCACCTTGTGGCAGAAGGCACACACCTCTTTGGACCTGGGGCCTTGCTGCTGAGCTGGAGCATCCTTGCGCTTGAGGTCGGATGCGGCGGCATTGCTTGTTCCACGCTGGGCTTTCTTGGCAGAACGATCCAACTCAATAGCTTCCACGTGTAAGGCGGCTCCCACGGTCTCCGTGTAGGTGGTGGCGCCATGAGCTACCACAAGCTGGCGGAAGTCATGATGGAGCCCCTTCACGAAACGGCTGATCTTTTTGTCTTCATCCGGCACGAACTCCGGAGCAAGGAGGGAAAGGCGGGAGAACTCTCTCGCGTACTCGGTCACTGTCCTACCAGTCTGCTGAAGGGACAGGAACTTCTCAGCTAACTTGTCCCGTTCCACGGAAGAGAGGAAGTTCTCCATAAGAGCATCCTTGAACTGTCTCCAAGATAAGGTGGCAGAATCAGGGAGGCTGCGGCGCTGGAGCCACCAAGTATAAGCATCCTCAGACAATTGATAGGCCACAAGGAGGACCTTCTGGGTCTCGGGAACTCCAGCATACTCAAAATGCTTCTCCATCTGGGAGATCCATTCAGTGATCACGAAGAAGTCTCGGTTGCCATCGAAAGACGGCGGATTCAGCCTCTTGAATGCAAGAGTATCTGCCATTGCCACTGGCGGGGCAGGCAGGCTTGGCACGAGCGGGGGAACCAAGGTGGCGGCAGGCGAGCCGGTCCCAGAATCAGTTGCAGGAGGGGTGGCTCCATGAGGGGCTGTAGTGTTAGCAATTGTCGTCCCTGCACTGCCGGAACCAAGGGCTGGATCAGGAGTTTGACGATCCTCTTCCAGACGGGTGAGACGTTCCAGAATCTGCCTCATCAGCTGGGCAGTGGCATCTCCAGATGTTCCTCCCGCTGAAGAGGTAGCCCGCTTGCGTTGCGATCGCTTCGAAGCCATCTAGAAAGAAACAGAAAAAAGTCAAGTGAGAGAAACAGTCAGGCTAAGCTTAGAGAATTGAGACTACAGGTTCTAGCATTCTAATACTGTTGAATACGTAAATCATGTAATAGTTACAGCATTTTCAGTGGACAACTCTAGGTGGTAGTCATGCAAGTGCAAATGCGACGATAAGATCGCGTGCGATAGAAGAATGATTTGAAAAAATCCATGTGTGTACAATCGTCATCTGTTGCTCTCAGCTTAACACTCGTGCAATGAGTTATGTCATGCATGTAATGTATTTATGCCTACAATGCATCCTTAAGAATGTTCATGAATGGATACGCATGCCATGTTAAGCGCCCATATCACTTAACATGTCACGCGCATGATGATTCTAATGTCAGCGCACTTGAGAATATTAAACCGCTCATACAATTTAATATTCGCAAGCGGTGTATATCCTAGTGGGAATTCATATGCATATAAATGTTAAGTTTGCCCATACTCCCTTAACATTTGTATGCATACTACTCATGCTTACGAGTGAGTGTGTGCGTGTTTCAGCCTCGAACAACAGACAACGACAAAGTGAGTGAGGAAATGATGCATACACGTATATTTACATAATAGATTTCAAAATATATGAAAATTTTAAAATATTTTATCTTTAGATGCTCAACCTCCCTCTGATACCAACTGTCACGACCCGTCTCGACAAGAGTCAGAGCGCACTTCGGGCGGGCCGTGATGCCACAGGCATGAGCAAAACAGGAACCCATGCCTGCTAAGGCGGAAACAGAAATACTACAATAGTTTTGAATTTATTACTTTGAAAAGAAATTAGTATATTTTATAAGCATGCGGAAGCTACAATGAAAGGTTAAAACTATGCATTTTCATTAAAATCAGATGTCATACATTATACTGAAATGATGAACATGAAATGAGTCACAATAGTAAAATGCTATAAGTAAAATGATCTGATACAAGCAAGAACACCCTAAGAGTTGTCCACAATACCAGAGAAAATGGCTGACAATAACTAATACAAGAAAAGTAGATCCAACAGTACTGAAACAAAATACATAGAACCTGCTGACACAGTAATCAAAATAGAACCTCCAAGCAAAACTGCAGCTGAACGAAGAAAACTCAGGGAGCAGACGACGCGGTCACGAACCCTAAGGCAAATCCAAACAGAAGGAAAATGCCTCAGAACAAGAAAATAGAAAACAAGCTGAAATTTTAAGTACATGCAGAAATAATTCTAATGTACCAATTAACTCTTGAAACAGGCTAGTGAAACAGGCAGGTAACTGAAACAAGCTGAAACTATCTAGAAATATTAGCCTACTCCGGAGTATAGCCTAAACAAGTATTTTGCAACGACATAAGCTGTTATCCATGAAATGCGTAGGTGTTTATAATGGGCACACATGGTTCACACTCAAGTCCAAGTGTAAGGCTTACCAGAATAAGGGTATTCCATGCTCACCGTGACCATGCAATCAAGACGTTGCACCACCTAAAACCTAGTTTCCACGATTCGCTTATGACACTCAAGACCTAAGGGTTTCATGTTTTTCCGAGGAGATTCCTATCACAACGCGACATGCTCGCGAGTGATAGTTCTTATGCTATCAGATATTGATAATAATTTAGAATACCAGTAAAAAGAAATTAAATTCTTGTTTGCAAGCGAGAGGGAATTTCTCCACTTGCCTTAAGGTGAAGCAGGAACTACTAGCGGCAGCTAGGCGGCGCAAGCAAAGTCAAAGGCACTATTGAACCTGTTCAGGAATAATCGCAGACAATATTTGATAAGTGACAACAGAAAACCATACGCTAGCAAGACGGTTATTTGCAAAAAACTAACTCAAGAGCAGGTTAGCAATTTACCTCCCTCAAGGTGAGGGGAGAAGAAGTTACCACAAGGATCCGGAGTTTGGCGGCTTTGAGGCGACGAAAACCCTAAATTGGGGAGGGTTCAAAGCGATTCCACCACCTGATTTGATGTGCGACACCGGAAACACAAACAAACGTTGGGATTAGGTGGATATACGACAAACGCAAGGCGGACCGACGACATTACGTCGATCGGAGAGCGAAAATCACCACAAAAAAATTAGGGCAAATCTGAAACAATGAGATTGGAGGAGTTTTTACCCAAGGAGGCCGGATCGGAGCCCAAAAATCCACGGAGAGGCGGATCCGAGCAAACCCTAGACGTTCCCCACGCAAAAACTCGGCCCAACGGAGAGGAGAAGGGTTGTCGACCTCTTTGGAGGAGGAGCCACTGTCGGCCCTAGAGAAGCGGAGGAGAGAGCACAGTCGGCCGGAGGAAGCGAGGGGATCTTGCTGCTGCCGTCGACCTGGAGATTGTGCTGCTGTCGTCGACCTAGAGAGGGGAAGGAGTCGACGCTGGAGATGGAGGAGGCGTCGGGGATGACGATCAGGAGACGGGAGAGCGGCAGGGAGCGGGAGCGGCTTCGCGCGGCCTTGCAGGAGACGGGAGCGGGATCGGGAAAAGGATACCTACCCGAGCGGGATTTAGAAAGAACCGGGGGGACTGGACCGGCTGGCTTAATATTAATAAGGGAGGGGGGGGGGATTTATATCCTTATTATTATTATTAAGTTTTAAAATTAAGGGTTGTTACATTCTCCCCTACTTAGAAAGTTTCGTCCCGAAACTTCTGAGAACTCTCTTATGGCGAAAAAATTTAGGATGACATTTATTCCAACAAGGTTCGCAATTCAAGTCAAGAGAATTAACTGAAAAGGCACTTAAATAGAGAGAGGAACAAGAGCGGAGACATACCGGGATCAAGAGAAAAGATGCGGATACTTGCTACGCATGTCAGTTTCGAGCTCCCAAGTGAACTCCTCAGACTTGCCATGCATCCAAAGTACCTTCACCATAGGAATGGTCCTCTTTCGAAGCTTGCGCTCTTGATATTCCTCTATCTTGGCGGGCTCAATCGGATAAGACAGATTAGCTTCAGGAACCACCAGAATTTCCTCAAGAACACGAGTAGGATCATGGATGTATTTCCGGAGCTGACTGACATGGAAAACATCATGAACACCGGACAACGAATCTGGCAACTCCAAACGATAAGCAGATCCTCCAACACGCTCTGAGATGGTGTACGGCCCCACAAATCTCGGGCTGAGCTTATGATGGCGACCAAACCGTTTCACCACAGGAGTAGGAGAAACCTTCAAGAACACCTGATCACCTACTGCAAACTCCAACGGACGGCGTCGCTGATTAGCATATTTCCTCTGTCTTTCAATGGCACGACCGAGCTGAAGACGAGTCTTCTTGGTGGCTTCTTCCATTTCCTGAAGTAACTCAGGACCCAACACCACCTTCTCACCAACTTCTGACCAATAGAGAGGAGTTCTACAACGACGCCCATACAATGCTTCGAAGGGGGCCATCTTGAGGCTTTCCTGATAGCTATTGTTGTAGGCGAAGTCAACCAACGGTAGGTGTTCATCCCAGGCTCCCTTGTAGTCCAGAATATAACACCGAAGCATGTCTTCAAGAATCTGATTAACCCTTTCGGTCTGTCCATCAGTAGTTGGATGATAAGCGATGCTCAGGTTGAGCTCGGTACCCAAAGCTTAGTGAAAACCCTTCCAAAAGTGCGAAACGAACCTCGAGTCACGATCAGAGACAATCCGCAGAGGAATCCCATGAAGTCTAACTATCTCAGAAACATAAATCCGGGCCATCTTCTCGGTGGAGTGACCTTCCTTGTACGGGATGAAATGAGCCACTTTCGTCATGCGGTCCACTATAACCCAAATCGCATCATGCCCTCTCGGAGTACGGAGCAAACCCGTGATGAGGTCCATAGAGACATCTTCCCACTTCCATTCGGGGATAGGCAAGGGCTGCAAAAGACCACCAGGATGCTGACGCTGAGCTTTCACCTTCTGGCACGTCAGACATCGAGAGATGAAGCGAGCTATATAATTCTTCATACCAGGCCACCAAACGATCTGCTTCAAGTCATGATACATTTTATTATTGCCTGGATGACCAGATGTGCGAGACTCGTGAGCTTCCCGACAAATACTATCGAGCAATTCAGGAACATCAGGAATGCAGAGGCGGCCTCGAAAACGCAGAACATCGTCAGAGATAGAGGAGTTTTTACCCAAGGAGGCCAGATCGGAGCCCAAAAATCCACGGAGAGGCGGATCCGAGCAAACCCTAGACGTTCCCCACGCAAAAACTCGGCCCAACGGAGAGGAGAAGGGCTGTCGACCTCTTTGGAGGAGGAGCCACTGTCGGCCCTAGAGAAGCGGAGGAGAGAGCACAGTCGGCCGGAGGAAGCGAGGGGATCTTGCTGCTACCGTCGACCTGGAGATTGTGCTGCTGTCGTTGACCTAGGAAGGGGAAGGAGTCGACGCTGGAGATGGAGGAGGAGTCGGGGATGACGATCGGGAGACGGGAGAGCGGCAGGGAGCGGGAGCGGCTTCGCGCGGCCTTGCAGGAGACGGGAGCGGGATCGGGAAAAGGATACCTAGCCGAGCGGGATTTAGAAAGAACCGGGGGGACTGGACCGGCTGGCTTAATATTAATAAGGGAGGGGGGGGATTTATATCCTTATTATTATTATTAAGTTTTAAAATTAAGGGTTGTTACATTGCTGCTGCTCCTGCTGATCCTGCTACTGCTCTTACAGCTCCTCGACGAAATCCTCCTGTTGTAGCTCCTGCTGTTGCACCTACTGCTGATCCTCCTGCTGCTCCTGCTGATACTGCTGCAAACGAGATCAGAAGTGCAAACGAGATCGGAAGTCCAGTGCCCTCTCGCCTCCAGAGGCGCATCCAAAGAACTCAAGCTTCTCCTGAGGAGGAAGCCGCAGAACAAGGAACACCATCCCCTGATGCTGCGAACATTGTCCCTCCCAAACTTCCATCATACTCGGTTGCCCCTTCCACACATCCATCAGACTCGGTTGTTCCTTCCTCACTTACATCAGACTCGAACTTATTTGAATCGCTTGACTCCTCCCGCCTCCGAAGTATTTGTCCTTCTCCTCTAGAGGTGGGAAGTCACTCTCAGATCTCTATCAGCCTCCCGTCGCTACTTCAACCAGGGCCGCAACGACGAGTCACGAGATCTATGACGGCAGTCGAAAACCCTGCCGTCCAACCTTCTCCTGCCACACAACCGCAACCTTCCGTTGGACATGTGATTCCAATCTGCAAAACTCCCCGTAGGTGCAGGTATCCCAGGCGCTTCGCATGGACTTCTCATCCCTTTGTTGATTCTGTCGTATCTAAGATTGTTGTCAAGGTTTTTCATGTTCTTTCCTTTTTACTTTAATTTATTTTATTGCTCAATATCATCTTAACATTTTGCCTGCTGTAATTAGGCTATAATATTGTCTGGAAAGATGACTAAGGACGTCAAAAAAATCAATCTTACTGAAGAGCTTGAGGATTGCGATTAGAAGTGGCAACATGCTTCCTGACATTTTTTCCAATGTCTCGGTTGATGACAACGAGAATCTCCAAGGAGTTATGGTGTTTAATTTAACCGAGAATTTGAGAGTTTTTTTATGTATTGCGAAGGAGTTATAGTGTTATTTTTATGTATTTTTGTCTACCCACAAATATTTGAATGTTTATAATGGTTAGAATAGTTAGTCTTGATGGTGACTTTTTATAGAGAAATTATGATCGAGGAACTTTGAATTGGACTTGATTCAGATGTTTCATATTGCCTGACATTTATTCAGATCCCTGTTAATTTCAGTCTTTACCTTGTTGTACATATTCATGGGAAATATTTGAATGCTTTGTAGTATTTTTCACAAAAATATAAATGTTTTCTTTATTATCTTCGCTTGAAATAATGTGATGGCAGATTAACATGGTTTAATCTAAATCAATTTCTATTGGCTGTATTTTAGTTTTCTGTTGACAATAGCAAAAGTTGTACTTTGGTTTTTTCTATTTTACAGAAATGGATCCCTGTTGTGAAGGCCAGAAGGATTACCTTCACAATGACAGTTAGACCTCCCATGGATAAGGAATCTATCAACAAAAGTAGTTGAAATATTTGAGCTATGCAGAGCTAACATCAGGTTGCATAGTGCATTGCGCGATGAGACTTTAAACTGTTTTAGTTGAATCCTTCAATATTCTAGGCCGAATAAAACCTATTTCCTATTGAATATTTTGTGCATGTTCGCGCGTGTTGAGACCGACTCGATAGTGACTCGTTAGGTTCGTGTCTACTTAGGACAAGGCTCTGCGATGGAGGTACTATAAATACTCATTCCAAACTATGATGTATTGTATAATATTTTGAGCGTGAGAGCCGCCCTAACATTCTCAAAGAATTTGCATTTAAGATTTTTCCCAACTTTCCCACTCTCGTGCGAAACAACATTCGCTAGAGAGAATTTCCGTTCTCTCATTTTCTCTGTTGTGCGCCGCCGGAAAGAAGAGAGCATCTTCCGTCTCTCGTTTTTCGAGGGCAGACGTCGATCGTTCTCAAGGAGAGAAATAGTTCTCGTCGCCTGTTCTCAGCGCTGCCGTGGTTCGAGACAGAAATTTTTTGTCGCTGGGTGTCATCGGTCGAAGGAAAAGGTTTGATGTTTCCGTAGCAGATCGTGGAGGAGGCCGATCTCGCCGCCGTCTACTCGCGTCCCTACTGAAGCCACGATCGAAGCAGGGTGTTGTTGATCTTTGTGAATCCTATGACCGATTGGTGATCTTGGTGCGTTCCAAGAAACCCGTGAGGAAGCAATTTGGTCAAAGCACAATCACACTCGCCGCATTCAGAGAGGTCTCTCCTGCGGCTTGAGTTTCGTCTCCCATTGATTTGCACCACCCGCCTGGTTTTCTATTTGCAACCGGAGAAATCTTTGTGTCGTTCTGCAAGATCTCGACGCAGGAGTTGTCGGACTTCATTTCGACGCACTGCTGAGATCGTCGCTGGAATTTCAGATATTCATGCTGGAATCCTGCAATCTCTGCATTTCCTATGGACTAGATCTCATCACCGGAATCTAGATCTCGTGAGGAATCCGTTGTTGCTAGTCTCGGTTGGTTGCTGAATTCATTTTCAAGATTTCTGCATATACCATGATTTTCATATCTCAGAAGTTCCTGGATTTTGTGGCTTGTCTCGACCGAGGCAGCTAGCCTCTTGTGTCAGATTTCTTTAGATATATGTTGATTGCTGGAGGATTGCTGGTCAGATCTAGTCTTTGGTGATTGTGTTCAGGTGGAGAGGAGCAAACAAATCACTGGATTGGTTCTGAAGTGACTGGATCGCCTCCGCACGAATCAGGCGATATTTAATCCCATTTCCCTCCGACGGTGCGACTCCTCTAGCGTTCATGCATCCACGCGATAACGCATCTCCTGCCACAACCGATATACGGTCCATAACTCGCGATTTAAAAACTGAAGTCTCAACCTCTCTCGAGATGTCGGGATAATGAAGCGGCAAATTTAAACATTGTTCGGTCTTCACGGTCATCATCAACCTTCCACGCCTGAGGAGGGGGAGGCATTTAGGAGGACCTCCACCGACGTAGCATTTTTGGAGGGAGTCGGACAGGAGGCTGGACGAAGAACGCAAAAAAAAATCAAATCTTACTGAAGAGCTTGAGAAGTGCGACTAGAAGTGGCCACAGGCTTCCAGACATTTTTTCCAATGTCTCGGTCGATGACACCGAGAATCTCTAAGGAGTTATGGTGTTTAGTTTAACCAAGATTTTGAGAGTTTTTTTTATGTATTGCTAAGGAGTTATGGTGTTTTTTTTATGTATTTTGGTTTTCAAAATCTTCCCACAAATATTTGAATTTTTATAATAACTTAGAGTACTTAGTTTTGATGGTTACTTTTCATAGAGAAATTATGATCGAGGAACTTTGAATTGGACTTGATTCAGATGTTTCATATTGCCTGCCATTTATTCAGATCCCTGTTAATTTCAGTGTTTTTACCTGGTTGTACATGTTCATGGAAAATATTTGAATGTTTTTAGTATTTTTCACAAACATTTAAATGTTTTCTTTGTTATCTTCCCTTGAAAAGAATGTGATGGCAGGTTAACATGGTTTAATCTGGATCAATTTTTGTATTTTAGTTTTTTGTTCACAATAGCAAAAGTTGTACTTTGGTTTTCTCTATTTTACAGAAATGGATCATTATGGTGAAGCTATGAAGGATTAACTTCACAATGACTATTAGACATCCCATAGATAAGGCATCCACAAAAGCAGTTGAAATATTGGAGCTGTGTAGAGCTAACATCGGGCAACTTAGTGCACTGCGCGATGGGACTTTGAACTGTTTTAGTTGGATCCTTCAATATTCTAGGTCATGACATGTTCTAGTTGAACTGTTTTAGCATGGAGTATGTCATGTTACTCCATATTTGAAGAAAATAGTTACCTTATTGTGCCATAACTTGTGCGGCGCTTTTTAGAAAAGCGTCGTGGTAACCTTCAGACATTCGCGACGTTTCTATTGAAAGCGCCGTGAATGCTTCTAGGCTACCGCAACGCTTTTCTAAAAAGAGCAGCGAATAATTACGACCTTTTAATAAAAAAAACTCCACGAATGGCGCTTTGCTTTAAAAAAAATTGCAACCATCGCAACAAAGAAAATAGCAGTTACAATTAATCATGATCTATAAAACGAAAAGAGAAGTTACAAAACACAAGTTGAAGACCAAGCTCCCTTATTTATTTATCAAACATGATCTATAAAATGAAAAGAGTAGTTTTAATTGTTTAATAAAGTTCTAAGAACTAATCACCCTAAGCACTATAAAATATAAAATATGAAAATGAAATACTGGTCAAGAGATGTTGGAAATGTTAGGGCGGCTCTCACGCTCAAAGTATTCTACAATACACCATCATAGTTTGGAATGGATATTTATAGTACCTCCAGCGTAGAGTCTTTCCCTAGATAGACACAAACTTAACGGGTCCAGTCACCTGATTCGTGCGGAGAAGATACAGTCACTTCAGAACAAATCGAGTAATTTGTTTGGCCTCCTCTCCGGCTGAACACAGACGCCGAAGACTAGACCTGGCCAGCAAACCTCCACCAAGCAACAGAGATCCAAAGAAATCTGGCACAAGAGGATGGCTGCCACGGTCGAGATAAGCAACCAAATCCAGTAACTTCTAAAAGATAAGAAAATCTTGGTATCTTCTAGAAAATGAATTCAGCAACCAACGAAGACCGGCAGCAGTGGCTTCCTCATGAGATTTGGATTCCTGTGATGAGATCCAGTACAGAGGAAACGCAGAGATTGAAGGATTCCGGCGTCATTATCTGGAATTCCAGCGACGATCTCAGCAGGGCGGTGAAATGAATTCCGGCAACTCATGCGTCGAGATCTTGCAGAACAACACAAAGATTTCTCTGGTTGCAAACAGAAAAACAGACGGGTGGTGCAGATCAATGGGAGACGAAACTCAAGCGGTAGGAGAGACCTCTCGGCATGTGGCGATAGTGATTGCGCTTCGACCAAACAGCTTCCTCATGGGTTTCTTGGAACGCACCAATAGCACCAGTCGGTCACAGGATTCGCACAGATCAGCAGCACCCTATTTCGATCGGCTTCAGCAGGGACGCGAGAAGACGGCGACGAGATCGGGCTCCTCCACGATCTGCTACGGAAACATCAAACCTTTTCCTTCGATCGACGACACCCAGCGGTAGGAAATTTCTGCCTCGATCCACGGCAGCGCAAAAAACAGGCGATGAGAACTGTTTCTTTCCCTTGAGAACGACCGACAGCTGCACTCAAAAAATGAGAGACGAAAGATTCTCTCTTCTTTCCGGCGGCGCACAACAGAGAAAACGAGAGAACAGAAATTCTCTTTGGCGACTGTTGTTCCGCACGAGAGCGGGAGAGACGGGAAAAACCTTAAAAGCAAATTACTTCAAGAATGTTAGGGCGGCTCTCGCGCTCAAAATATTCTACAATACCATCATAATTTGAATTAGGTATTTATAGTAACTCCAGCGTAGAGTTTTGTCATAGGTAGACACGAACCTAATGGGTCACTCAAGTCGGTCTCAACACACGCGGACATACACAAAATATTCAACATGAAATAGGTTTCATTCGGCCTAGAATATATAAGGATCCAATTAAAACAGTTCAAAATCCCATCGCGCAGTGCACTATGTTACCTGATGTTAGCTCTGCATAGCTCCAATATTTCAACTGCGTTTGTAGATGTCTTATCCATGGGAGGTCTAGCAATCGTTGTGATGGTAATCCTTCTGGCCTTCACAACAGGGATCCATTTTTGTAAAAGAGAGAAAACAAAGTACAGTTTTGCTATTGTGAACATAAAACTAAAATACAACCAATAAAAATTGATCCAAATTAAACCATGTTAACCTGTCATCACATTCATTTCAAGTGAAGATAACAAAGAAAACATTTAAATATTTGTGAAAAATACTACAAAGCATTCAAATATTTCCCTGAACATGTACAGCCAGGTAAAAATACTTAAATTAAGAGGGATCTGAATAAATGGCAGGAAATATGAAACATCTGAATCAAGTCCAATTCAAAGTTCCTCGATCATAATTTCTCTATAAAAAGTCACCCATCAAGACTAAGTACTCTAAACTATTATAAACATTCAAATATTTATTGGCAGATTTTGAAGACCAAAATACATTAAAAAAACACCATAACACCTTAGGAATACATAAGGAAAATTCTCAAATTCTTGGTTAAACTAAACACCATAACTCCTTAGAGATTCTCGGTGTCATCAACCGAGACATTGGAAAACATGTCAGGAAGCCTGTGACCACTTCTAATCGCACTCCTCAAGCTCTTCAGTTAGATTGATATTTTTTGACATCCTTGGTCATCTCTCCGGGCAATTTTATAGCCTAATCACAACAGGCAAAATGTTAAGAAGATATTGAGCAATAAAATAAATCAAAAGAAAAAAAGAACATGAAAAACCTTAACAGCAATCTTAGATACGACAGAATCAACAAAGGGATGAGAGGTCCATGCGAAGCGCCTGGGATACCTGCACCTACGGGGAGTTTTGCGGATTGGAATCTCATGTCCAACGGAAGGTTGTGGTTGTGTAGCAGGAGAAGGTTGGACGGCAGGGATTTTGACCGCCGTCATAGATCTCGTGACTCGTCGCGGCGGCCCTGGTTGAAGTAGCGATGGGAGGCTGATAGAGATCTGGGAGCGACTTCCCACATCTAGAGGAGAAGGACAAGCACTTCGGAGGCGGGAGGAATCAAGCGATTCAGATAAGTTCGAGTCTGATGTAAGTGGGGAAGGAACAACCGAGTCTGATAGATGTGTGGAAGGGGCAACCGAGTCTGATGGATGTGTGGGAGGGACAACGTTCGCAGCAGCAGGGGATGATGTTTCCTTGTTTTGCAGCTTCCTCCTCAGGAGAAGCTCGAGTTCTTTGGATGCGCCTCTGGAGGCGAGAGGGCACTGGACTTCCGATCTTGTTTGCACTTCCGATCTCGTTTGCACTTCTGATCTCGTTTGCAGCAGTATCGACAGGAGCAGCAGGACGATCAGCAGCATGTGCAGTAGCAGGAGCAGCAACATGAGTATTTCGTCGAGGAGGATTTCGTCGAGGAGCAGTTGGAGCAGTATCAGGATCAGCAGAAGGAGCAGTAGCAGGAGTATTTCGTCAAAGTGGATTTCGTCGAGGAGCAGCAGGAGCAGCATTAGGTTCAGCAGCAGGACCAGCAGCATGGAATGGTGTAGAGGTGCTCGTAAAAGTCTCATCATCTCGTTGATGATAATTGTGATGTACAAAGAGTGTTGCAATGTGTCCCTTCATTATTTTCACATCTCTAGAGAGGTTGGAGACCTCGCATTCTAAATCGTGAGGCATGGACTATACCGGCGGTGGCAGGAGCGTGGATGCTTGGTGGGGCCTTCGTCGAGCGAAATGGGTAAATGAAAAGAAGGGGGAGAGGAGTGCATCTAGTATATCAAGCAATTTCATCTTAATATATCAGTTGCACTCCTCCCCCTACTTTTCATTTACCCATTTCGCTCGACGAAAGCGCCTCCAAGCATCCACGCTCCTACAACCGCCGGTATACTCCATGTCTCGCGATTTAGAAAGCGGGATCTCCAACCTCTCTAGAGATGTGGAAATAATGAAAAGACGCATTGCAACACTCTTTGGGTTTCACGATTATCATCAACGGGAGGGGGAGGCTTTTACGAGGACCTCCACACCAGTCCCTGTTGTTGATCCTGCTGCTGATCCTGATGCTGCTCCTGCTGCTCGTCGACGAAATGCACCTCAACGAAATACTCCTGTTGCTGCTCCTGTTGATCCTGCTACTGCTCTTACAGTTCCTCGATGAAATCCTCATGTAGTAGCTCCTGCTGTTGCACCTACTGCTGATCCTACTGCTACTCCTGCTGATACTGCTGCAAACGAGATCGGAAGTGCAAACGAGATCAGAAGTCCAGTGCCCTCTCGCCTCCAGAGGTGCATCCAAAGAACTCGAGCTTCTCCTGAAGAGGAAGCCGCAAAACAAGGAACACCATCCGCTGCTGCTGCGAACGGTGTCCCTCCCACACTTTCATCAGACTCGGTTGTCCCTTCCACACTTCCATCAGACTCGGTTGTCCCTTCCCCACTTCTATCAGACTCGAACTTATCTGACCCGTTTGACTCCTCCCGCCTCTGAAGTATTTGTCCTTCTCCTCTTGAGGCGGGAAATCGCTCCCAGATCTCTATCAACCTCCCGTCGCTGCTTCAACCAGGGCCGCAGTGGCGAGTCACGAGATCTATGACGACGGCCGAAAACCCTGCCGTCCAACCTTCTTTTGCCACACAACCACAGCCTCCCGCTGGACATGAGATTCCAATCCGCAAAACTCCTCATAGGCGCAGGTATCCCAGGCGCTTCGCACGAACCTCTCCTCCCTTCATTGATTCTGTCGTATCCACGATTGTTGCAATATGGGAAATATGGTTTAGGGTTCACCGAGAACCTTCGTCGGAACCGCCGTCATTCGACGACAAGATTCACCGAGAACCTTCGTCGTCGGATGACGACCAAACCACCTGCCACCACAGGAGAAGCATCGTCGAGGCCAACTGCACCCGCGCACGCCATCGACACCAAACCGCACCACCGGAGAGAAACACCATCAAGGTCACTGCACTCCCGTATGCCTTCGCCGCCACACCCGCACCGCCAGAGAGAAACTCCGTCAAGGCCACTGCACCACCGCAAGCCTTCGCCGCCACGCCCGCACCACATCATCTCCTTCAAGACCGATAGAGATCCTCTCCTCCAAGACCGGTGGCTATTTCCTCCAAAGCCGGTGGATACGTCGAGAGCCTCACACGAGAGAAGAGAAGAGAAAGCAATGCTCGGTACCAACGACTCAGCTGCCATCGCACGGTGTTGCACCAACTGCAACCATCGGCGACACCCTGCAGGGGTCTCCCACCCCTTGCGGCACCAAGATCAAGACGACGGCTCCTCCCTCCAACGCTAGCGGCTTCCTCTCACGCCAAGAATCCAGACGGCTATTCTTCTCTTTTTTTCCACGTGAACAAGAGATTTCATATATATATATATATATCAATGTATATATATAACACACAAACCCTGTTTTACTTTCCACGCAAGAGAGAGAGAGAGAATCTCTCTCTAAAAGGAAAGCAACTATAGGCCCGAATTTCCTTTTTATTTTTTTCATAAAACCTGCGGCTCCACTGCCATGAATGGCATTTCCTAAAATGGAAGAAACTGGATTCAGATCCGGTTTGGATCGATCCGGATCCGAATCAAATATAACAATCACCACCTTGGTTCGAGATTCGGAGCCACCACTGCATGAAGCACTCACTGTGCACATCAACAACTGCACCAAGCAACTCTGTACGTTGTACTGTCTCAGTCTGAGGCGTCAGCCGACCTGCTCCAGTCAACTCATCTCTACTCTGGCTCAACCCGTGAACGTCGTCGCAAACTGATCGTAGAAACTGACTCACAAAGCCCGAGTCCCAGAAGGACGATCCTCTGCACCACCACGACAATCCACCAAGTCGACCTCAGAAATTATGGGTACACCACCACACATCGTGGTCCCCATCAGCCAGTACAAACTACCGTGATGCACAACCCTCTAGAGCATGGTACGCCCTCACTCCACCATCAGGACTCCACCTCGGGCCACCCAACTGTAGCCACCTGAATCCAATCCGCTCAGTGATGTCAAACATCTAGCTGTCAGAGTCGCACAGACTCTCAGTGATGGTGAGGACCTCATTACTCTGCACCCTGACCCAGTTGTCACCCTGTCCGCACCCTAGGCTCGAGACCCTTTTGCACGCTGCGAACTTGCACTCCTGTGTGACTGCACTGTCTGCAATGGTAAAATATCAAACCCTCCTTCGGCCTGGATCGAGATCGTGCTCCACTCAATCCCTTGCCAAACTGCCTCACCTTACCCATCCGATGCTGCCATGATGTGACCGCCCTCAGGAGTAGGGCTCACAAACATCTGTCTCGGTAGCACTGCGATCGTGACCTCCACCAGCTCCGTCGTATCCTTCTCATACAAGAGCATCGTCTCTAAGGCCGTGTAAAAATATGTGAGCGAGGTAAGAAGTGAAAATGGGTTTTCACGTGCTCCTCCGTCTCTGCACCAGCTACCTCTAACTAACACAAAACAATTTGAACATGCCTTGTGTTCCCACAGATAATCACCTCCCTGTAACATACTCGCGGTTATCTTGACCATCTCATACAGTACCACCTGTCATTGGTCAAACCCGCCACTATCGCACTTTCTTCAAAAATACCGTCCAGATTCATATTCTTCTCTGTCATGGTTGTCCTACGGCACGACCAAGAGACCTGATTAATTCAAAGGTCCGATTTGAAAAGATAGGGAGCGGACCTAGTCATCACCCACCGCAGTCAAACCATTCCTCGAATGTCCAATCAGCCGCCTACAGAACCTAGCTCTGATACCATTTGTTGGGATATATTGCGGAAACAATCCACTAGGCGCAACCAAATAAATACAGGCCGGGTATCCAAGAACTGAAATCTGAACAAGAAACTCTGGATATATAATAATATAACTGCAATACAAAATATGAAGAAATATACCGACGTCCGTTACAGAATACACCGCGGAGGAGCCAGACTCGCTCGATCCGCGGGAGAGAGAATAATCTGGACTGCAATCTGCTAGTACAGCGGACGCACAAGGTTCACCGAGAACCTTCGTCGTCGGATGACGACCAAACCACCTACCACCACCGGAGAAGCACCGTCGAGGCCAACTGCACTCACGTCGCCATCGACACCAAGCCGCATCACCGGAGAGAAACACCATCAAGGCCACTGCACTTCTGCATGCCTTCGCCGCCACACCCGCACCGCTGGAGAGAAACTCCGTAAAGACCACTGCACCACCGCAAGCCTTCGCCGCCACGCCCGCACCACTACATCATCTCCTTCAAGACCTGTAGAGATCCTCTCCTCCAAGACCGGCGGCTATTTCCTCCAAAGCTGGTGGATACGTCGATAGTCTCACACGAGAAAAGAGGAGAAAGCAACGCTCGGTACCAACGGCTCCGCCGCCATCGCACGGTGTTGCACCAACGACAACCACCGGCGGCACCCCTACAAGGGTCTCCCACACCTTGCGGAACCAAGATCAAGACGGCGGCGGCAGCTCCTCCCTCCAACGCTAGCGGCTTCCTCTCACGCCAAGAATCCAAACGGCTATTTTTCTTTCACGTGAACAAGAGATTTCATATATATGTATATATATATCAATATATATATATATATATCAAAAAATATATATATATACATATATATATATATACATAAATATATATCAATATATATACTAGCATCTTCGAACGGGCTACGCCCGTTCTCGATGCGTCGCTGCGGGCTTGTCATTCAAGACGGACTTCGCCCACCCCTACCCCCTCGACAAACCCGTCGGGGGTTGTTTGTCCGCGAGCAATGCACACCAATTTTTTTTATTATTTATTCATATTTTTAATTATTTTAACTAAGTAAATAAATTTCTTAATAAAATTAAAATTTTAAAACCTTTAAAATTTTAGGGTTTGCTAAATTTAATTATTTCGCCCGTTCTCGATGCGTCGCTGCGGAGCGGGCTTCGCCGGCGGCGGCGTGGTGAAGCCGTGAAGGCGCGCGTGGGCGGATGAAGATGTCGGGATTTCTAATAGTTGGAGATTATGTTTTTTGGGTGGATTCCCTAAACGCAGTCCTCCCCCCTTGAATCAGACGGCCAGCTATTGAAGGTGCTTGATTGGACGGTCCAGATGAGATTCTTGGTGTGCTTCACCCATTCTCGATGCGTCGTTGCGGGCTTCGCCCGCAACCAAGCGGGCTTCGCCCGTTCTCACTGTGGCCTTCGGCCGCATTCAGCTTGAAGGAGAGATGAAAAGAATATACATTTGAAATGATATTTATATGTAAAAATATTATTCAAAGAATACTGACTATAATTATAATATAAATATTAATAAATAATACAAACAGGAAAGAGTATAACAACATTTATTATAGAGTTAAGAATAAAGTTTTAATCCTGAGCTCATGCTTTCACGACGAATAGAAACTTGCCATGTGTCCCACTGATGAGTCCCAATTATATACACATTTTTGGACTCATCCGGGATAGTTTTCACGCACTTGCACTTCACTTTCTGCACATTATTGCTTATATTTCACTTGATCACATTTCTTCACGAAGTGCACATTTTGGCCCATTGTGGTGTGCAATTGCGCACTATTCTGCTGGGGGTAAGCACATGGTGCTCCCCATGTCTTTATTTTGTTGTTATTATATATTTCTGTGTGCTGGCGGTATGTGCCCCAGCTTGTTGGTTTATATTGCAGGTGGGCAGATCGTCATTCTATTGGAATTGTAACCTGGAGAAATCGCACGGTCGTGCGTTTCCTTGACGCACGATTTATGTGGCTGTGTGATTCCTACAGTGCCTAATAATGATGATCTGCCCCGGCTCGTGCATTTTGTTCGCGCACGGTCAGTTTTGATCGTGCATGAGCAAAATCGCACGAGCTTCTCTCTTCTATCTAAAATTTCATGTTATTTTGTAATTTTCCAGATCGCACGGTCGTGCGTTTATCCTTCACGCACGATCTGGTTGATCGTGCGCGTTCATTTGCGGCCCAAAATAGCATCCTGAATTTGGTCGTGCGTTTTTACGCACGGTCGTGCGTTTGGTCGTGCATGAACAAAATTATGCATATTTTCTATTTAAAGCCCGATTTTTAGGTCATTTGAGATCCCGAACAGCTCCGCGATTTCTTCCGCCGGAAGGGGCGACTGCTCCGTTTTCTTCCCCTCTTCCTCCACCTTTTGCCCAAGGCCACCTCACATCATCCAAGCGCTTCAAGGAGAGGATTCTACACTCATCTTCATCACCAAGCAAGGAGTTCTTCGCATTGGACGTGGCCGGATTGTAGTTTACCGGAGAAGACGGGTCCATTGGGAGGAAGTGACAGCCCTCCTCTACCCCGGACGATAGTTGGGACCGAGCTAGGACGCGGATTGACAACCCGGTGATTCCTACCGAGAATCTACAACAAGCCTCCGGATTCGGTCGTATCTCTTGCCTTTTTCTCTCATTTGTGTTGATGTATATGAATGTAATCTTCTTTGTATGATGATGTATGTACTCTGCACTTGATTTAATCTCTATTTCATTGTTATGCAATGATGTTGTTTGTGTATGAGTACTTGAGGTGAGCTCTTGTGGTATTGCTGGTGTGAGTGTTCGTATGTCGCACTAGCAATTGCTAGTGGCGTGCTTGTCGACGAGGTGCTTGTGACCCTCATTCCGTTTGCCTACTCGTCCATCCGCCCTAGCGAAGTAGCGCGTTCAAGGCCTACGTAGTCTCCATCCCGCCTCGCGAAGCATTGCATAGCGGCATTGCATAGGAGTAGTTGTAGTATTTTCTCTTTATTTCCACAAACCAAATCACCCCCTTCGCGTTCCATCCGACTAAAGGACTTCAATCTCAAGTCCTTCCTCAATAGTAAACTCCACCTTACTGTGTTCCTTCGAGATCGATAATCGGGGATTTGCTCCTCGTTTTATATTACTTGAAGGATCGGTACAATGCCGTTTCGTGCCGCAGTCTTGCTACCGCCTTTAGCGGTGTGCTAGATTTGCGCATCAAGTTTTTGGCGCCGTTGCCAGGGATCACAGACGTGTGAGTTTTCTGGAGAGGGAGAATCTGAGAGAGAAGCCCTTCCATTTGTGTATTGCATTCTTTTGTTATATTTCTTCCTATTCTGTTTTCCTGTTTTTATTAGGTTGTTGAGTAAATTTTTGTTGGGTGTAGTATTTTGCACAATAGTTCTTTTTATTTTATTTTGAATCATTTTATCTTCACACTATGTGGGCTTCGTTTAATATTCGTTGCCGTTTTTGTGGAGATATATCTCACGCTAGTGATAGATGTCTAAAGGGAGATGATGGCCCTAGAACTCAAGGCCCAGTATATGGAGCACCGACTTCGTCTGGTACTCCGTATGTTGCGCGGAAGTCCTATGGCTATTCTGTTGAGCCTGTACCGTCATACTTCTTTTCGACTTCAGCACCTGCTGTGCCAAAGAAGCCCGTAAGGCAGTGCTTGTTTTGTCAGAGCACGGATCATGCTTTGAAGGATTGTGTTGCTTATCTTCGCCAATTGGACGAGGATGACGAGCCGGATATCCGGATCGTCCCGACTCCTAACTCTGGCAGCACACCTTCAACATCTGGTTATGTGCCCGTATCACCTTCATGCTTTGAAGGGGATGATGTGGACACAGTCACCAGATGTGTGGCTGATTTAGGCACTGACATGGCTGAGCCCATCTCCCCTGTGCATCCATCACCGTGCGTGGATTCGATTCTTTGTGAGGAATCGGTGATTGACATTTATCCAAGCACTATTCCTCCCCCTGTTGTGCATACTACATTCGTCTCTGACGACATTGTTAAGGATGTGTCGCATGATGAGGCTAGCCACATTGAGTTCATAATTATCTTCAATTCTTCTTCGTAGGCAAGCAAGTGCTCGCTGACTATTATTATTTGCTTCAATTATATTCTTAACCTTGGTTGCATCATTCTTAATAGCCATCTTAGCTGAACTCATAAGGCTCCTCTTCGGGCTAAATGCACCGACATTAGCCTGTTTATCACAATAAACTCTTATATGGTTAAGATCACATTTTAGGTATAATGTGGGTGGCTTATTTGTTGTGACTTCTTAATTAGGTTGCATATTTCTTCTTTCTTCACGTCAGATCATAGATTTCAATTGACGCTTTCTTGAAATGGCAGACTAATCTCTAACGTGCTTGTTATGGACAATTGGATTTAGTTATATTGGTGCCAAAAGTCTAATGGGAGTGGCTCATTAGTTGCGACTTCTTAATTAATTAGGTTGCATGCTTCTTCTTTTTTCATGCCAGATCATAGATTCCATCCTCAGTTTTATCAGGTGATAGCACGCACATTGGGATTCTTGCCGCCGCAACTCACGCAACAGCAAATTAACAGCAGCCCGTTCACCATATTTTATAACCCCATGTTCGCCACTTCTCTCTTTTTTAATCATATTATCATCTTAATGGCTTTGGTTGCATCAAGGACAAGAATCACAGCATTTAGATTTGTGCCAACGATCAGTAGCAATATAATCATACTGCTTTAATATTCTGAGTATTACGACTGTGTTTTAGCCAACAAGTCTTATTCCTTTATGGGTAGGATGCTAGAACTCCAGTTCTCCTTTATACACAAATTCCATCAAGTCTTAGATTATTTACACAAACAAACCATGATTTGGACTCCAAAACTGACAAAAAACGAAACTGAAACACGTCGAAATTGTTCTATTTGGGTCAGTTTTCAAGGAGAATAAGCTACCTCCAGCCGCAACCAGCTTCCCATGCGACTATGTGCTTCCCATAAGATGGACCTTAATTTGTGAAAGGATCAGTTCGCGTTGCTGATCGTCGCAGGTCTCCAGCACCTTCTTCACAATATAATTGGCATAATTACAGGTTGCAATCTTCTGAAATTACATATCTCTGAGTTTACATTTCATAACATACATACTCAAAAGTACCCTATCATGTATATCTTTATCAATTATTCTTGGTGTTTGGCTAAACTTAATTGCTTCATCCATTAAGAGATGTTTTTCTCCCTATCATGTATAGCTTTATAAGTTATTCTTGGTGGTTAGCTAATTCAGCTGCTGTTGGAAAATGAAAAAAAAAAAGGAAGAACAAAGTTATTGATACATCAAATATAATCAATTGGTTTTTGTACGCAGGTTCTAGCAAACAGGATCAAAGAGTTGGTCTTCTAAAGGTTAAAAGCCAAAGGTCATACATGTGCGGGAGCATGCTGGCGATGTAGTGTCACATCGAGACGCTGATCATGTTCAAAATTTGCATGTTTTGTATCTGTCAGTACATATAAAGAATGATTTATTGCACATTATTGATTGGCTTCAATTAATTGGCGACTATTATGTCTTTCAATTTCCTTTTTTTGTTATAAGAATTGGATTCTTTTACAATCTCGTATTGCTGAATAGTTGACATAAAATCTAGATTTGTTATTCTAATTTCCATGAATAGTTGACATTCAATTAATTGACGACTATTATGTCTGTGAAATTATCGGTTCAGTGTTGTGGCTAACGTCTTTTTTTCTCGATGAATCTTCCTCCGCAGGCAAAAAATGCTTAGTTGAAAAAAGTTCATAATACTCTTCTTTAGGATCAATGGTGGATATTAGGAAGTCTGTGAAATTATATCTTCCCTAGGATAAATGAACTTCGCGCAGATCCAAAATGTTCTCCGCGGAGATCCAGAAGGTTCTCCGCGGAGATCCAGAAGGTTCTCCGCGGAAAGCAAATGGTTCTCCGCGGAGATCCAAAAGGTTCTCCGCGGAAAACCATTTGGATCTCCGCGGAGATCCAAATGACTCTCCGCGGAGATCCAAATTGTCGCCGCGGTGATAAGAATTGTCACTGCAAAGAGCATTCCTCTCTCCCTCCCTCAATTTTTTTCTTCCTTTCCCTCTTTTCTCTTCCTCTCTCCCCCTTTCCTTCTCCTCCCCCTCTTTTTTCTCCTCCCCCTCTTTTTCTTTCTCTTCCTTTCCCCCTCCCCCCTTTTCCCCCACTCATACCAGAGTAGAACCCGGCGCCCCCCCCTCCCCCCCTCCGCCTGGGCTACCGAGCCATCCCTGCCGCCGTCGGCGGCCTGACCGGCTCCCACCAGGGGGTTCGCCGGCCTCCGGCGAACCCGACGGGGGTTGTCCGGCGGCGAGCGGGAGGGGCCACCTCCGACGGTGGCCCCGCCCGCTCACCGCCGGACAATCCCCGGCGGGTTCGCCGGAGGCCGGCGAACCCCCTGGTGGGCGCCGGGCAGGCCGGCGTTGGCTCCGCCAGCGGCGGCAGAAGGAAGCCTGGTAGCAGCTTTGGCGGAGGCGGAAGTGTCGGGATTTTGGGGGGTTGGAAGAAAGAATTTTTGAGAGCTGTAGCTAATCGCATGCCAAACTATATAGATCTGGTGGCCACAAATAAATCCTTATTTCAGATGTTGGATCGGACGGTCAAAAATCAAAGCTTGGTGCATTTGAGATATGCATATTGGTTTATATAATAAAGATATATATAATACAACCCTATTTTACTTTCCTCGCAAGAGAGAGAGAGAGAGAGAGAGAGAGAGAGAATCTCTCTCTAAAAGGAAAGCAACTATAAGCCAGGATTTCTTTTTTATTTTTTTCATAAAACCTGTGGCTACACTGCCATGCATGACATTTCCCAAAATGGAAGAAACTGGTTTCGGATCCGGTTTGGATCGATTCGAATCCGAACCAAATATAACAATCACCATCTTGGTTCGAGATCCGGAGCCACTACTGAACGAAGCACTCACTGTGCACATCAACAACTGCACCAAGCAACAATTCACGTTGCACTGCCTCAGTCTGAGGCATCAGCTGACCTGCTCCAGTCAACTCAAAGTTGGAAACCTTTTCAATACTCTTGAGCATACACAACATGATTTGTTTGCTATTTGCAGCACAACACAATTGAATCAAATCAAGAAGAAGAAAACATTTGAGAAATTGTAATTGCTATTAGAGAGAAACACCAGTTAATAGCTGACAAAATCTTAAAGGAAATATTATATTAACAATCTGAATCGGGGGAGAAATGTAATGCAGGAGCCTACGGAAGAGGAGAAGTCTAATTACAAAACTAAACCGCAGGATTATTGAAAGAGCTTCTGAAAAGTCCGCTTGTAGAACGAGGATGTGGGGGATAAGAAGAAAGATCAAGAACTGAGAAACTTGGCAACGACCTTGTTAGCCTCAAAAACGACGTATTTGGCGAAATCTTCTGAAGGAGGCGGTAGACGACGACGTCGAGCTCGCGAGGTGTGATGATGTCGATAGAATTCTCATCAGCGATGCAATAAGCCTCCTGCCAGAATTTCTTTCTGAAGTTGTTTATGTAATCGTTCAGGAAGGTCAAAGACCTTCTCGAGATCCCACGACTAAGGTTGATCTCCTTCAACACATCTAAGATTAAGGGCTTGTAGTCCTTATCTTCTACCTGGAATTCTTCTTCATCGTCGTCGTCGTTCTGCCTGGACTTCTTCTTTTTGTCACCAGCGGAACCGCCGTCATTCGACGACGGAACGGGTTTCTCTGCCCTCCGCTTCTTTCCTGCGGAGACGACGCCCGCAGGAAAGAAGCGCGGGCAGAGAAACCCGTTTCGTCGTCGAATGACGGCGGTTCCTCCGCAGGAAAGAAGCGGAGGGCAGAGAAACCCGTTCCGTCGTCGAATGACGGCGGTTCCGCCGGTGACAAAAAGAAGAAGTCCAGGCAGAACGACGACGACGAAGAAGAAGAATTCCAGGTAGAAGATAAGGACTACAATCCCTTAATCTTAGATGTGTTGAAGGAGATCAACCCTAGCCGTGGGATCTCGAGAAGGTCTTTGACCTTCCTGAACGATTACATAAACAACTTCAGAAAGAAATTCTGGCAGGAGGCTTATCGCATCGCTGATGAGAATTCTATCGACATCATCACCCCTCGCGAGCTCGACGCCGCCGTCTACCGCCTGTTCCCAGAAGATTTCGCCAAATATGACATTTCTGAGACAAGGTCGTTGCCAAGTTTCTCAGTTCTTGATCTTTCTTCTTATCCCCCACAGCCTCGTTCTAGAAATGGACTTTTCAGAAGCTCTTTCAATAATCTTGCGGTTCAGTTTAGTAATTAGACTTCTCCTCTTCCGTAGGCTCCTGCATTGCATATCTCCCCCGATTCAGATTGTTAATACAATATTTCCTTTAAGGTTTTGTCAGCTATTAACTGGTGTTTCTCTCTAATAGCAATTACAATTTCTCAAATGTTATCTTCTTCTTGATTTGATTCAATTGTGTTGCCTTCGTAGTGAGAGGAAGCCGCTAGCGTTGGAGGGAGGAGCCGCCGCCGCCGGAGAGAAACACCATCAAGGCCACTGCACTTCTGCATGCCTTCGCCGCCACACCCGCACCGCCGGAGAGAAACTCTGTAAAGACCATTGCACCGCCGCAAGCCTTCGCCGCCACGCCCGCACCACTACATCATCTCCTTCAAGACCTGTAGAGATCCTCTCCTCCAAGACAGGCGGCTATTTCCTTCAAAGCTGGTGGATACGTCGATAGTCTCACACGAGAGAAGAGGAGAAAGCAACGCTCGGTACCAACGGCTCCGCCTCCATCGCACGGTGTTGCACCAACGACAACCACCGGCGGCACCCCTACAAGGGGTCTCCCACCCCTTGTGGCACCAAGATCAAGACGGCGGCGACTCCTCCCTCCAACGCTAGCGGCTTCCTCTCACGCCAAGAATCCAAGCGGCTGTTTTTTTTTCACATGAACAAGAGATTTCATATATATGTATATATATATATATCAAAACATGTATATATATATATAATACAACCCCTATTTTACTTTCCTGGCAAGAGAGAGAGAGAGAGAATCTCTCTCTAAAAGGAAAGCAACTATAAGCCAGGATTTTCATTTTATTTTTTTTATAAAACCTGTGGCTCCACTGCCACGCATGACATTTCCCAAAATGGAAGAAACTGGATTCGGATCCGGTTTGGATCGATCCGGATCCGAACCAAATATAACAATCACCACTTTGGTTCGAGATCCGGAGCCACTACTGCACGAAGCACTCATTGTGCACATCAACAACTGCACCAAGCAACAGTGCACGTTGCACTGCCTCAGTCTGAGGCATCAACCGACCTGCTCCAGTCAACACAAAGTTGGAAACCTTTTCAATACTCTTGAGCATACACAACATGATTTGTTTGCTATTTGCAGCACAACACAATTGAATCAAATCAAGAAGAAGAAAACATTTGAGAAATTGTAATTGTTATTAGAGAGAAACACGAGTTAATAGCTGACAAAATCTTAAAGGAAATATTGTATTAACAATCTGAATCGGGGGAGAAATGTAATGCAGGAGCCTACGGAAGAGGAGAAGTCTAATTACAAAACTGAACTGCAGGATTATTGAAAGAGCTTTTGAAAAGTCCGCTTCTAGAACGAGGTTGTGGGGGATAAGAAGAAAGATCAAGAACTGAGAAACTTGGCAATGACCTTGTTAGCCTCAGAAACGACGTATTTGGCAAAATCTTCTGGGAGGAGGCGGTAGACGACGGCGTCGAGCTCGCGAGGGGTGATGATGTCGATAGAATTCTCATCAGCGATGCGATAAGCCTCCTGCCAGAATTTCTTTCTGAAGTTGTTTATGTAATCGTTCAGGAAGGTCAATGACCTTCTGAAGTTGCTTTCAATTTTAGAGAGAGATTCTCTAATCTCTCTCTCTTGCGAAGAAAGTAAAATAGGGGTTGTGTTATTTATATATATATATATATTGATATATAAATATATATATATGTATATATATATATATTTTGATATATATATATATGTATATATATACTATTATATAAAGGAAAACCCACCTTTGGTGCAACATTCATATTTCTACTTTTATCCTCTCTTTCTATTTTAAATTCGGCTGTAATTTCAAATTATTTCGAAAATAATAGGTTGTTTTAGTCATTTTTAGTATCCCGCTCAATTTTCCCCACACCAAAATTGTTACGGTCCAGCCCACCCCAGGCGCGAAGCCCGCCAGGCCCGGCTGACCGTAAGCAGGTTACCCTCTATTATCCTGGCATGGGGACCAGCGAGGGGCCCACCGACTTAACAGGGCCGCGGCCCAATGCACTTTTATGTTACGGTCCAGCCCACCCCAGGCGCGAAGCCCGCCAGGCCCGGCTAACCGTAAGCAGGTTACCCTCTATTATCCTGGCATGGGGACCAGCGAGGGGCCCACCGAATTAACAGGGTCGCGGCCCAGTGCAACCCCAACCCATCCTCGGCACTGTTCTCATGCCGCACCGAATTAACAGGGTCGCGGCCCAGTGCAACCCCAACCCATCCTCGGCACTGTTCTCATGCCGCTAGGTTGTTGGGGCGGGGATTCGATCCCCCGCCCCCTTGATAAGAACTCCTTAACGCTGAGCCTCATCACCAACTGAGCCGCTGCTCAGTTGGTGATGAGACCTGTTAGGAGGGGTCCTTATCAAGGGGCGGGGGATCGAATCCCCGCCTCAACAACCTATCGCCATGAGAACAGTGGCGGGGATGGGTTGCACTTTTATGTTACGGTCCAGCCCACCCCAGGCGCGAAGCTGATGACTAGCTTTTAGTCATCGTTTTTAGGTTAGTTTAGTTTAAATTTTCTTAGTTTTAATTATATTCTCTTTGCATTTTATGGTTGTTAAGCTTTAATATTGTTATTTTATGATTTTATGTTATTTTATGTTATGTTATGCTTTAATGTTGTTATTTTATGTTTTTATGTTTGTTATAAATAATATTGTTATGTTTGTTATTTTATGTGCTAATGATTGTTAAGTGTAATGTTGTTATTTTTATTTTGTTGATTTTCTTTTTGTTAAAGTGTTAATGATGTTACTTTATGTTTGTTCTTTTTTATTTTATGTTTGCTAAGTGTTAATTATGTTTTATATTTTATGTTTGTTATTATGTCTTAACTAATGTTTTATTTTATTTTATTTTGTAGGAATGTTGTCGCCGCCACCTTTGCATGAAGTCGTCGCGTTCGCCGTCATGTGCCCGTCCATGCCGCCATCGTCGCCGCAACGCCATCGTCACGCCGTCAATATTCATGCCGCAACGCCATGCTCGCCGCAACGCCACGTCCGCTATGCCGCGCCATCTTCGCCAACTCCGAAAGCTCATGTCGCGCCATCTTCCAAGCTACACTCACCGCGACGCCATCATCGCCATTTAACTCATCACCTTTCCCATGCAAACCATAATCCTAATTTTATATTATATCCACTCATGCAAAACTCATTCACGTGAAATTCCACCTCATAATTGTAGCCACCTTTTTATTCTCATGCATGTCACCACTTAATATTTCTCTCTCCACCTCTTCTTAATTTATATATTATACATATATAACATTAATAAACCGCCACCTTTGCATGCTCCCATTCATACATGGCCGAACCCCACCTCCCTCTCTCCTCCATCCTCTTTTATTTTTTAAATAAATTCTCTCTCTCCACTTTATTACTCATCCATCCCCCTCTTTTTCTATTTTAACTTTATATGTTATTTTTATTTTTATTTTAAATAAAAACAATGCATTTAGCCTCCTCTCTCTCCTCCCATTTAACACCATTCATGCACCCCCTCCTCCATGCATTGAACTTTCTCCTCCTCTCTCTCCCTCATCAATATGATTCATGCATCTCCACCCCATGTGCCCCTTCATTTCTTCCATCTAGAACCTCCCCCCTCATCTATAAAAGGAACCCTTGTCCCAAGCTTTTGAGAGAGGTTAGAAGTTAGAGAGGAAGTATAGTGCTAGTGGTAATCTTGTTTTTCCTTGTTGTAATTTCTCTTCCTAGTTGTAATTTCTTTCCATTATTGTAATCCCTTTTTTTAGTAGTAATCTTGTTCTCTTTCTATCGTTGTAATTCTCTTTTTATATAACTAATGAAAATGAATTCTCTTATCTTCGTCTCAATTTCCGTTATGCGTAGCTAATTTTCCGTTAGCGTTTGATCATGATGATCCATGAATTGAGATGAGATTATTCTTTATGTCTTAGTTTTGCTTTTGATAAATTATTCTCGATCCTTCTTTGAAATATTTTGCGTCGACTCCGTATTTCCGGTATACGGTAGTAGGCCCTTGATCTCATTTTATAGTAGTCGAGAGACTCATTGATTTGAAAGATCGCTCAAAGAAGGAAGGAGTTGCACGCACCCCTAGAGATAGGATGACGTAAATCCTCCGGATTGGAGTCAAATCCAATAGTGCGGTTCACTTCGATAATGCGACTTTAGACCTGTTTAATTTGCGAAGAGATTCCGATTAAACCGTCTTTAAGTTAGGAGATTTAGTGCTCTAGCGAGACTATCTCTCATTTTCGGAACCGTCACGGTCAAGAATTATTTTGCAATCGTAGAACTAACTTTTATTTCTCTCTCGTCTTTTTTCATGGTGATTCTTTGATCGAACGCTAGTTTTCTCTTCTGAATTTCTGTTTAAGTAATCTCGTAGTTTAATTTAAAAATTCTCAAAAACCCATATCTTTATTCGGTAGAATAATAGAATCGTTGTGAGTAATAGTACTTGCCTGCCCCGAGTTTAAATACGACCTTGATATATTTCATATCCTATGCTATATTTCGATAGGTACACTTGCCTTAATCGAGTATAGATTGGAGAACACGAATTTCTCTATCAGAAGCCCGCCAGGCCCGGCTGACCGTAAGCAGGTTACCCTCTATTATCCTGGCATGGGGACCAGCGAGGGGCCCACCGACTTAACAGGGCCGCGGTCCAGTGCAACCCCAACCCATCCCCGCCACTGTTCTCATGGCGATAGGTTGTTGAGGCGGGAATTCGAACCCCCGCCCCCTTGATAAGGACCCCTCCTAACAGGTCTCATCACCAACTGAGCAGCGGCTCAGTTGGTGATGAGGCTCAGCGTTAAGGAGTTCTTATCAAGGGGGCGGGGGATCGGGTTTTGGGGCGGGGATTCGATCCCCCGCCCCCTTGATAAGGACCCCTCCTAACAGATCTCATCACCAACTGAGCCGCGGCTCAGTTGGTGATGAGACCTGTTAGGAGGGGTCCTTATCAAGGGGGCGGGGGATCGAATCCCCGCCCCAACAACCTAGCGGCATGAGAACAGTGCCGGGGATGGGTTGGGGTTGCACTGGGCCGCGGCCCTGTTAAGTCGGTGGGCCCCTCGCTGGTCCCCATGCCAGGATAATAGAGGGTAACCTGCTTACGGTCAGCCGGGCCTGGCGAGCTTCGCGCCTGGGGTGGGCTGGACCGTAACAAAAATCCTCTTTCTTCCGTATCAAATTCCATCGGAAGCCCGATAGGTTACATTTCTCTTTCCCTGCCCCTTCGTGACCCGACGAGCGGCTCCATGGCGATCTCCAATTGTTGCCCCCTGCGATAATCTCACCGGATTTGCTACCTGATCTTCCTCGCCTGGCAATCTTCCTCTCTGTCATTGACGATCTTCCTGAATCCGTGAGTTACTATAGTGCAAGACAAAAGAGGCATAGAGAAATAAGGCAGGAAGGAGCGGTAATGGATTCTTTCAAAAGTGGCAGGCAGGCGATATGAGCCATGGATGGATCGAACACCCCCACCTCATTCGAGTCCACCATTTATGCCACTTTGGCGTTCTCCTTCCCGGTAATAAACCTATGCTCTCTCTCTCTCTCTCTTCATCTTCTAATCTTGGGCTCTTTCCATGGCTAATCGGAAATTAACCTCCAGATGTGAAGCGATGACTAGCATAATTGAGGGAGAAAGATATGCCAGATTCTCTCGCTTAGTTGTCTCAGAGGTGATCTCTCTCTCTCTCTCTCTTCCTCACGGATTCCTCTGCGTATTTGATAACTAAACGAAATGGACAATTGCAGGTAATATAAGAAGGGATACATGTGGCAGGATTTGATGGACGAAAATCTCCTCACGCCGATCTCCGATTGGAGTACGTCCTATTGGGATCTCTTCTCCCAGGCGCCGATTTGAAGTCTGACATCTCCCCTCTTCCGGTAGCATAATTCTCCTAATATTGTAAACCCTAAATTTCCACTCACAAATTCTTACTCTAATAGACCGCAGGAATGGCCACCTCTTCGAAAACGGGTGAGCTTGACATTGAAGCATGGCTATATTAGTTTTAATTGTTTTTCCAACAAAATATTAGGGAGTAGCTTTCTGGTAACATCTGCACTAGCAAATTACAATGCTTTTATTGATTGTTTGGTGTGGAAGTTAGATTTGACAATACTTTTCGCCCGTGCCTTCCTAATTTTTTTATGTTCTTAAATCTTAATTCATTTTATTCTGCATGTTGAGATGGAATTGAAGCGGTGGATATCCATTTTAGATTGATTTAGTTCACTGAGATATCACATGTTTCATTATGAGCATCTGCCTTTTGTTTTTGTATTAGTTTGTTCAAACAATATCTAATGCTTGATTAGATTAGATGCATCAAGTAAATGAATGTTGTCGCCCGATGAATGCGGACGCCCGATGAATGCGGGCGCCTGATGAATGTTGTCGCCCAACGAATGTTGTCGCCCGACCAATGTCGTCGTCCGACGAATGCCACCGCCCGACGAATGTCACCGCCCAAAAATGTCGCCGCCCGATGAATGTTGCCTGGAAAGGAGCGGAGCGAAAGCCTGGAGGACATTTGTCGTGGTGGCGACATATATACAGGGGCGGACCCACGCCTAGACACACCCGGGCACGCCTATCCCAGCTAGCTGGAAATTACCCAGCTAGCATAAGAGCTTCATTCATGTCGGAGGGCTCCCGCCGAACGTCGCCCCCGCGACGAACGTCGCCCCCGCGACGAACGTCGCCCCCGCGACGAACGTCGCCCCCGCGACGAACGTCGCCCCCGCGACGAACGTCGCCCCCGCGACGAACGTCGCCCCCGCGACGAACGTCGCCCCCGCGACGAACGTCGCCCCCGCGACGAACGTCGCACCCGCGACGAACGTCGCCCCCGCGACGAACGTCGCCCCCGCGACGAACGTCGCCCCCGCGACGAACGTCGCTCCCGCGACCAATGTCGCCCCCGCGACCAATGTCTCCGCCCATGACGAATGTCTCTCCCACGACGAATGCCGCCACCACGAAGAATGGTCGTGGGGGCGACATTGGTCGTGGGGGCGACATTGGTCGTGGGGGCGACATTGGTCGTGGGGCGACATTGGTCTTCGGGGCGACATTGGTTGGGGGCGACATTGGTCGGGGGGACACCGTGCGTGTGGGCGACATTGGTCGTCGGGACGATATTGGTCGTGGGGGTGACATTGGTCGTCGGGGCGACATTGGTCGTCGGGGCGACATTGGTCGGGGAGCGACATTGATCGTCGGGGCAAATAAATTAGGAGGGAGGGAAATTGATTTGCTTCAAGTACTCCATTTTCAATTTCTTAGCAAATCATTAATTAATTAGCAATCAACTGATTTCTTGAACAGCAATCACATTTGTTTTAACAGTTTCATACTAAACTGATTTCTTGAAAATTGAAAATGGAATAGCTGTGAGTAGCATGAGTGGACATTGAAAATGGAGGAAAATTAATATTGCTGGGAAACACAACTTATTCATACCTTCAGCTATCACAACCATTAATTTCTTTTCACTCAAATTTTTAGATCCAAACATTGCCTTAGAAAACTATGAAATAAGTTGTATGCATCTAAGTAAGCACTTGGAATCTCCACCATATGTTTGTTCAATTAAATTAAATTGAAATCTTACAAACTGAAAAGTAACTATTCTTTACGTAATTGTTTATATCTTTTTCCTTTACATGCTCGTTAAATCTATTGGTTATATTTCTAAAGAACAACTCTGAGAATGAATACTGTGGTTTTTCTCTGAGAATAAATTATATCTTCCATTTCTAATTATTTGTTCTTAAATTTGGCTTATTAGTCTCACTGCTGACAAAAAATATTCATGATATAATCCAATATGCATGGAGAGAAGGTACCTCGGAAAGAGAATGTCGTGAGTTGCTGGTGGAGAATCCTTGAATAGCTTGCAGTTGAGATTGCCACTATTGGTTATCATGAAAGATAGAAAGAGCAACCCCTGCTGTATTATATCCTGAAAGATAGAAAGAGAAACCCCTGTTGAATTATATCATGAAAGATATGAGATCATAGAAGATTAAGAAATTAGGATTACTACAAATCCCAAATATAAGGAATATAATTTATTATAATAGCTAGAATTATTTACTAATACAAATCTCCATGACCATGACATAACAACCGGCATCACCTCTCCTGCATTTAAAATGTGTTAGGTGGACCATAAGATCAGCATAATCACAAAAAATCATAGAATTATAAATATCATGCATAAATCCATCTCCGCCGCAATCAAAAAGTCATGCCCAACTTTCGGAGAGAATTATACTTAGTAGATAATGCTCTTGACCTACAAAAGAACGATAAAGATTTCAATGCCATTTTTCTAAATATTTAAGTTGGGCACACCATTAGATCTTTATAAAATAAAAAAGAATGAATTCATCAAAGCCATGCTCCATGCAAGATAATTCATCAACAACTTTGATGAATAAAAAAGAATGAATTCATCAAAGTCATGCACCATGCACAACAAAGCCATGCTCCATACATGTTCTGTATTATTACCCAATCAAATCCATGCTCCATGCACAACATAAGATCTCAATGCCATTTTGAATGCCACTATGACCATGGAATGGGAGTCAGCGAAAGGCGTTAACAATTTTGGGCGGATAATAATTGTGTAATGGAAGGAGAAAAATGATGAGGAAGAAATGGATCGAACCATGACAGATTGATTGAGATGCGCATCATATGGTGAGGTGCTTGAGGATCGATGTGGTGTGAAATTGTGTGGATAGGAGGTCCACTTCGGTTGTAGATATCCTGGAATCAAACAGCTTCGGAGCCTAAAAATTACCAAAATTCATGAAAAATGCATTAATATGGCTAGATTGTTAGCTGGCAGAAGCAATTTTCGAAATTCATCTAGCTACATTAATATGGCAGGAATCTCATCTAGCTGCCTTAATAGTGGAACATGGAGAAATCCTGGAGTCTAAGAGATCATGGATTAGTTCATGTACACCACGTTCATGACAGCCCCTATTGGATTATATCATGAAAGATATGAGATCATAGAAGATTAAGAAATTAGGATTACTACAAATCCCAAAGATAAGGAATATAATTTATTCTAATAGCTAGAGTTATTTACTAATACAAATCTCCATGACCATGACATAACGGAGGAGATTCTAATGCCGAAGAACTCATTATGCCCTAGCAAACTGGTAAGCAACAAACATAATATAATGAATAATTTTAGTGAACTTTGAGAGAAATAAGAAAATAACACTTATATGCCTAATAATAAGTTCTTACAAACTCCAAATTATATTAAGCTGCATATTTCAAGAATATATTGATCAGTAATCAACAATCTATAACAGATAGGGTTGGGTAGTAGCACATACAAATGCATGCCTCTTGTCCCCACAACCAATGTCGCCGCACCGACCCATGTCCCCCCCCCCCGACCAATGTCGCCCCGAAGACCAATGTCGCCCCTACGACCAATGTCGCCCCCACGACCAATATCACCCCCACGACCAATGCCCCCCCCCCCCCCCCCCCCGCACGGGGTCCCCCGTGCACGACTGCTACGCTCGTGCACGCTGACTCTTAGCGGGTTGCGCCCGCATTCGGGCCGGTTGCGCCCGCATCTGTCGTGGGCGAGACATTCGTCGTGGGGGAGACATTCATCACGGGGGCGACATTCGTCGCGGGTGCCCCCGCATTCGTCGCTGGGGCGACGTTCGGCGGGAGCCCTCCGACATGAATGAAGCTCTTATGCTAGCTGGGTAATTTCCAGCTAGCTGGGATAGGCGTGCCCGGGTGTGTCTAGGCGTGGGTCCGCCCCTATATATATGTCGCCACCGCGACAAATGTCCTCCAGGCTTTCGCTCCGCTCCTTTCCCAGGCAACATTCATCGGGCGGCGACATTTTTGGGCGGTGGTATTCGTCGGGCGGTGGCATTCGTTGGACGGCGACATTGGTCGGGCGACAACATTCGTTGGGCGACAACATTCATCGGGCGCCCGCACACATCGGGCGGCAGCATTCATTTACTTGATGCATCTAATCAAGCATTAGAAATTGTTTGAACAAACTAATACAAAAACAAAAGGCAGATGCTCATAATGAAACATGTGATATCTCAGTGAACTAAATCAATCTAAAATGGATATCCACCGCTTCAATTCCATCTCAATATGCAGAATAAAATGAATTAAGATTTAAGAACATACAAAAATTAGGAAGGCACAGGCGAAAAGTATTGTCAAATCTAACTTCCACACCAAACAATCAATAAAAGCATTGTAATTTGCTCGTGCAGATGTTACCTGAAAGCTACTCCCCAATATTTTGTTGGAAAAACAATTAAAACTAATATAGCCATGCTTCAATGTCAAGCTCACCCGTTTTCGAAGAGGTGGCCATTCCTGCGGTCTATTAGAGTAAGAATTTGTGAGTGGAAATTTAGGGTTTACAATATTAGGAGAATTATGTTACCGGAAGAGGGAAGATGTCCGACTTCAAATCGGCGCCTGGGAGAAGAGATCCCAATAGGACGTACTCCAATCGGAGATCGGCGTGAGGAGATTTTCATCCATCAAATCCTGCCACATGTATCCCTTCTTATATTTCCTGCAATCGTCCATTTTGTTTAGTTAGCAAATACGCAGAGGAATCCGTGAGGAAGAGAGAGAGAGAGATCGCCTCTGAGACTACTAAGGGAGAGAATCTGGCATATCTTTCTCCCTCAATTATGTTAGTCATCGCTTCACATCTAGAGGTTAATTTCCGATTACCATGGAAAGAGCCCAAGATTAGAAGATGAAGAGAGAGAGAGAGCATAGGATTATTGTCGGGAAGGAGAATGCCAAAGTGGCAGAAATGGTGGACTCGAATGAGGTGGGGGTGTTCGATCCATCCATGGCTCATATCGCCTGCCTGCCACTTTTGAAAGAATCCATTACCGCTCCTTCCTGCCTTATTTCTCCATGCCTCTTCCGTCTTGCATTATAGTAACTCACGGATTCAGGAAGATCGTCAATGACAGAGAGGAAGATTGCCAGGCGAGGAAGATCTGGTAGCAAATTCGGTGAGATTATCGCAGGGGGCAACAATTGGAGATCGCCATGGAGCCGCTCGTCGGGTCACGAAGGGGCAGGGAAAGAGAAATGTAACCTATCGGGCTTCCGATGGAATTTGATACGGAAGAAAGAGGATTTTGGTGTGGGGAAAATTGAGCGGGATACTAAAAATGACTAAAACAACATATTATTTTTGAAATAATTTGAAATTATAGCCGAATTTAAAATAGAAAGAGAGGGTAAAAGTGGAAATATGAATGTTGCACCAAAGGTGGGTTTTCCTTTATATAATAGTATAGATATATATATACATATATATACGAGCAGCTCCGCACGGGCTTCGCCCGTGTTCGCTGACTCTTAGCGGACTGCGCCTGCATCCGAGCGGGCTGCATTTATCAAAGGCGACATTTGTCGTGGGGGCGACATTTATCTTGGGGGCGACATTTGTCGTGTGGGGCGACATTTTTCGTGGGAGCGACATTTGTCGTGGGGGTGACATTTGTCGTGGGAGCGGCATTTTTCGTTGGGGAGATATTCCGCCCCTATTCAAGGCGACATTTGTCGTGGGGGGCGACATTTGTCTGGGAGGGGGGCGGAATATGTCGTTGAGGGCGACATTTGTCGTGGGGGCGGCATTACCTTCGCTAGTCACAAATGAGTTTAATATTTGTTACTTACATTGAAGGTCTATAGGCTATTATGATGAACACGACATTCTTCGGTGCAATTATTGTCTATCAATGTATATTTTTGGGGCTTAATATGACTTGAATTAGGTAATTGAATCGAGAATGAGTTTGGTTTGTAAAGTGAATCAAAAATCTGTAAAGCAAATTATATTTATACAATGTTTATGCTACTAATAGACTAACTATAAATCATTTAATTACAAACAATTAACAAAGAGAACATAAATTGAAGAGAAGGAGAGGCAAAGGACTCACATGCTGGCGTCATCATTTCCGATAGTTATAGCTAATGGTGTTGATGTCTCTATCTCGTTTATCATCATTTGCAAATGTAGTACGGAAAAAAGTAATGAAACCGGTGAATCCGAATTTCTTAAAGTAACGAAGACAAATGAAAAAGCTAAACACCAATACAAAAAAGAACATTATCTTAGTTGCAATCATAATTTTTGCCTAAGCAAACTTCCAGCAATGCAGTAGGTAAGAAAATCCATATTTCCATGTATTTGAATCCCTACAGAACTCTTGATTTTTGTATGTGAACCTAATTGTGAATCAGAAATTAGTGCATAAATGAAGTCATGATAATGAAATGAAAAAAATATTACATGATTTTCATAGTACTTGCATCAAACAATTTCGGAAGAATCACAAAATTTTTTTCTGAAAATGAACAACGAAAAATTGGAATATAATAAATGATTGTAAAGTTGTCTTAGTGATAACATGCAATGATTACCCGAAGCCCAAACGGGTCCAAGGATGACTGGAAATTAGAGATCTGTTAAAAGGGGTTTTGATCTCACACAGACACAGAGATGAATGCAGTCGTTGTGAAGATGTAAGCGAGAGATGAAAATACCGGCATAATTTCGCCTGCTATGAAGATCCGATGAAGACCTGCAAGGATCACCGGTTGTAGGTTTCTGCTATGAAGATCCGATGAATACCCTGCAAGGATCGCCGGATGTAGGTTTCTAAAGCTTTTAATCGCCGGTTGTAGGTTTCTCCAGGAAGCACAGAGGATGCTCCAGCGCTCAGCATATCCTGGAAATGAAGAGGGGATTCAAAGCATATCCCGGAAACAAAGAAAGTTGTTAAATCTGAAACTGAGATACCTGCAGTAAAGAAGATGAGTGCCGAAGTAAACAGATGCTACAACCTATTTTGATTTGAGAAGGCTTCTGACTATCGCTAAACTTTTGAGATACCTGCAAAACTTCAGACTTCAGAGACCTAGATAATAATCTAAACCATAACTTAAATCTGTGACTGAATTTCTACTATAATTCAGAATATTAATAGTGGAATCACTTGGCAGGAAAGTTCGGTGAATTGTGAATTGATTTATCATGAAAAATATAGGTAAACTTAAGGAAGATATGAACGTGTAAACAGCAATCGATCCGGCTATAAGTATTCCAATTTCCTAGTGGCTTCAGATTCTACTTGGATTTAAGACCATCTAAAAGCAGTACTCCAAAATATCAAGCTGATGAACAGGGAGATCAGATAAAAGGGGCACACTAAAGATAAATTTAATTAAAGACTTTTAAATACCAACTTGCCAACCTTCATTTTATCATAATGGTTGTTTCGTAATGTAATTAAAGAAGTTTTTAAACATCTACATAAATACACTATTATGTCTAGAGTGCCGACAACGTTGCAACTTGCAAGTTCTAAATACAATAAACATTGGAAAAATTGAGAACGCAGACGTGCAACCAATTATAAAAGAAGTACAGTTAGCATACCACAACAATTGGGAAGTAGATGTTAAATTAAATGGTAAAGAGATCACGGTCCGAAATGCCGTCGGCTCACCTTAATACTCGGATCAGGGCAAGGAAGAAGAGTAGAAATTAATCTTACTGTAGGTCTGTCTTCTTTTTTCTGCGGCTGGGGTGAAGGAAGAGTGGGTTTTGCGCTAAGCCGACACCTAAACCAGCGAACGATGATTAGTGAAGGTGGGATGTGGGAAGAAGATAGGTGGTCCACGCAGAGATGAGGTTTCCCTTGCGATGGAGGCGGAGCGGGGGAGATGACTCTCAGATCTACCGTGAGCCCGATATCTGAGAAGAAAGAAGTATTGGGAGGAAGAAATGGGCAGAGGAAGAAATGTACCTGCGATCCGTATAGAGCCGTAACGCCGAGAGCGGCTAATGACGTTTTGCTTTTGCGCCCTCTTGCAGCATCGAAGACGGTGGGGAGATGATGGCCGGCGGTATGCCCTAAGAATGAAGCGATGCGGTTTGGAGATGGATGAGCGGAAGGGCTGCGCCGAGGAGGGGTAATGAAAGTGAGAAGAGGGTGTCGGGCGAGGAGCGAGATTTTGAGAGAGATTTTGCGCCGAAGAGGGTGCGGGCTTTGAGTATGGAGGGAGAATGATAGTCGACGGAAATAGTCATTGGATTTAAAATATTTTGAAAATTTCAGTGAAATAAATATGGCAATAAATTCAAAAAATAGGGGTATAAATGGCACTATGGATGTTGCGCTGAAATTTTGAAAATATTTTAAATCCACTTATACCCTTATTTTTTGAATTTATTGCCATATTTATTTCACTGAAATTTTCAAAATATTTTAAATCTCATGGCTATTTCCATCAACTATCATTCTCCCTCTGTACTCAGTAGCTATCGGCTCCAGGTGAACCGATCGATCAGTAGCTACCAGCCCCTCTGTAGTAGATATTTGTTGCTTCGGTCGTAGTAGAGCCCTCCTAAGTGAGGAGACGTGGAAGACGTGCAGTCCCACTAACTCCGGCGGTAGCTCCAGCATGTAAGCCAAGGGACTGATCCACTCCAGGATCCTATAGGGCCCCATATATCTCGGACTGAGCTTCTTCCGTCTGCGTACCCGCGAGACTCCATGCATCGGACGTATCTTCAAGTATACCCGATCTCCCACCAGAAAATCTACCATACGATGTCGCGCATCGTAATACTTGGCATGCCTACTCCGAGCCTCCAGCATCATGTCTCGAATCAGCCGCACCTGAGCCTCCGTGTCCTCCACGAACTCTGAGTCGAGTGCCTTGGGATCCTCATCCTGGATCCAAGACAATGGGGTCCTGCATCTCCGTCCGTATAAAGCCTCATAGGGTGACATGCCTATGCTGGCCTGGTGACTGTTGTTGTACGAGAACTCGACCAACGGCAACAGTCTCTCCCATGGCTCCCCGCAGTCCATAATACAAAGGCGTAGAAGATCCTCCAAGGTCCGGTTGGTACGCTCCGTTTGCCCGTCTGTCTGAGGGTGGAATGCAATGCAAAATTTCAATTGTGTGCCCAGGTAAGCTTGCTCCGCTCTCGATCCACTCCCTCGATGTAAATCGTCCATCTTGATCTGAGACAATCGTCTTAGGCACGTCATGGAATCGGACAAACTGCTCCACGAACCTTCGTACCCATCACCGATCGGAGCGTCATTCCTGACTGGAATGAATCTGGCCACCTTCGTCAATCTGTCGACGATCACCCATATCGAGTCATTCCCCGCATGTGATCGGGCAAGACCATGTTTAAAATTCATCGCAATGTCGTCGAACTTCCACTCCGGCACCAGGAGTGGTTGCAGTAGTCCAGTTGGGTTCTTGCATTCCGCCTTCACGAGTTGGCAAGACTCGCAGTGGGTCACAAAGTATGCGATGTCTCTCTTCATGCCCGGCCAGTACATGGTCCTCTTCAAATTCGGCGTCATCTACCCGGGTGCACCGAATACCTACTGCAACGAGCCTTTGTCATGATGTCATCCCGAATTCGGCCCCCTGCCAGTATATATACTCGGCCTCTAAAGCTCAGCAGGTCATCCTTCAACGAGTAGTCACCAGTCGTGCATGCCTCTAAGGCCCGGAATATCGGCTCCAACATAGCATCCTGCCTCTGCCCATCCCTGATACAGTCTCGTATATCATCTGTGGTACTCATCGCCTCCAGGTACTCCTTGTATAGCTCCAGATCCTCCTCGGATACTAAGGAGATCTGCATGTCCTCGAGCATCCGTACCAGCTCCATGGCCATCAGCTGAGGCTCCGCTCCCGACATGGTATCTCTCCTGCTCAGTGTGTCAGCCACCACATTCGCCTTCCCTGGGTGGTAATGCATCGTGTACTGGTAGTCGGATAAGAACTCCACCCAGCGTCTCTGTCGAATGTTCAGCTCCTTCTGCGTATCTACGTACTTCAGATTCTTGTGATATGAAAATATGTTGCAGTAGACGCCATAGAGGTAGTGCCTCCAGATCTTCAGAGCGAATATGACCGCTCACATTTCCAAGTCGTGCACCGAGTAGTTCCGCTCATGATTCTTCAACTGTCGGGAGGCGTATGCTATCACATGCCTATTCTGCATCAGAACGGCACTCATCCCTGGTATGACGCATCTGTATACACCTGGAATCCTTCCTTCTCCGATGGAAGGGCAAGGATGGGGGCTGTCATAAGCCGACCCTTCAGTTCCTGGAAGGCCGCCTCGCACTGCGGCGTCCAAATGAATGTAGTATCCTTCTTAATTCGTCAAGGATGTGAGCGGGAGGGCTATGTGGGAAAACCCCTGTACGAACTTCCGGTAATAACCGGCAAGTCCCAGGAAACTCCGCACGTTAGTGGCCGTCTTCAGCGGCGTCCATTCTCATACTGCCTGGATCTTTGCTGGATCCACTGCTAGTCCAGGTCCACTGATAATGTGACCCAGGAAGTCCACCTCCTTCAGCCAAAACTGACACTTGCTGAACTTTGCGTAGAGGTTGTGCTTTCGAAGTTTCTCCAATGTCAGTGCCAGATGACGTGCATGCTCCTCCTCCGTCCTCGAATAGATGCGGATGTCGTCGATGAACACGATGATGAAAATGTTGAGATATGGCTCGAACACCCGGTTCATCAAACTCATAAACGCTGATGGTGCATTCATAATCCTGAAAGGCATCACGGTGAACTCATACAGTCTGTATCGGCTGCTGAAAGCCGTCTTCGAGATGTCCTCCTCCTGAATCCGTAGCTGATAATATCCTGACCTCAAATCCAGCTTCGAGAAGCAGTGGGCCCCCTGTAGCTGGTCAAATAGCTCGTCTATCCTTGGCAGTGGGTACGTGATTCGCACTGTCAGCCTGTTCAGGGCTCTATAATCAATGTAGAGTCTGAGCGACCCATCCTTCTTCTTCACGAATAACACCGGAGCTCCCCAAGGCGAGGAACTCAGTCTGACGAACCCAGCTTCCACCAGCTCCTTCAGCTGGCTGATGTTTAAATTTTGAATTTTGCAAAAGCTTTTCGGGGATAGAGATAGAATTCGGCAGTCGTTTTCGGGGCGTCTCGCGAGTACTCCTATTTCGAGAAACTAACCATTATCCTACTTCGATGAATAGAAATAATGGTCTTTCCTTCTTTCGGAATATCGATGATTACGCCGTGGCGGCGGTGCCGAATTCTTTTAAATTTTTAAATATAAAAAGAGTGTTTTGCAAGCTTTTGAAATTATATATCCAAACTAATCATTCGAAAAGTCAAGTACACCTTATCGCGTATAGTATATGATATTTTATAGAAAATATCAAGGTCGTATTTTTCCAAGGACGTGTTGATTATTTTTACTTTAAGGACGCGCTATTATTTTACCGAGAATAAAAGATGTGATTTGCGATAATTAAGAAGCAAAAATGACGATAATCGTGGGCTTGGTGTGCGTTTAGCAAAAATCAAGAAAAGCGATAATTAAGAAAAAACACACTAAATGAAAAACTCACGCACTCTATGGAAATTTAAATGACTGAAATTGAAATAAAGCAGAAAAGAAAGCCAAAAAGAAAGCAGAAAAATCTATCTCTTACACACACGCACTCTACGGAAATTTAAATAACTTAATTGAAATAAAGCAGAAAAGGTATCTCATATACGCACGCACTTTACGGAAATTAAAGAAAGTAATAAAGCTAAGCTATGAAAGCTTTAAAATCTAATTATGAAAACATTAAAATCTAAGTTATGAAAGCATTAAAATTAAAGCATTAAATCTAAATTATGAAAGCAATAAAATTAATCTCATACACACACACACACACTTTCATAAATGAAAAACTAAAATAAAAGCAATAAAATTTACACTCACACACACAACATAAAGAAAAGAAAAATAAGAAGAATAAGGAGAACAAGAAAAATAAGAAGAGTAAGAACTTTCTTATAAATAAAAATATATTACAATTTTTTAAAGAAAGTCTAAACTTGGGAAAGCTCAAACAAGAGCAAGGAAATACATAAAGAAAAACTCACATATACTCACAAGAACACTCAAAAAGAACTCACAAGAACAACACTTAGGTTCTAAAAATCTGAACCCTTAAAAACAATAAAAGCCTCCCATATTTATAGGCAAAAATGGGGCTGCAAATAACAAAAAATAAGAGGTTGGAAGGTGCTAGAAGAGCAGCTGGAGGTTTGACTTGAGAGGCTGGCGAGTTTGACTTGAGAGCTGGTGGGGTGCGGATAGAAGGCTGGCAGGTTGAGCTGGCGGGCTGGAGTGAGCTGGCAGGTCTGGTCTCAGCGGGTTGACTCGTCTCAACGGTTTGGGCTGAGCTGGCGGGTTTGGGTCTCAGCGACAGGTTTGGGTCTCAGCGACAGGTCTGGGTCTCAGCGGGATGATTCATCTCAGCGGCAGGTCTGGGTCTCAGCGGGCTGACTTGTCTCAGCGGTTCGGGCTGAGCTGGCGGGCTGGGGCTGAGTCTCAGCGGTTCGGGCTGAGTCTCAGCGGTTTGGGATGCGGGTAGCAGGCTGCGGAATTAAATCCAGGCAAAAATGCGCTGGCCTGATTTCGATCCCGCGCCACTAAGAAAAGCTAACCAGACCCATTCCACTCAAGCAATCATGCTTATCTATAAACACAAGAACACATATATATATATATTATATTTACAGATTTATTTTTGCATATTAACTTTAACATAATACATTAAAATACATAATTTTTATTAACTTAATACATTAATATATATTATAGATTTAACTTAATACATATATATTATAGTTATAGTATTATACATCATTATTATTTAACTTTAATAATATATATACATGATATATACATCAAAAATATATATAAATACATTCAAAAATTCATATTTAAATAACAATATTTACATAAATATTATCTCTTTATAGATTATATTTTCATATAGTTAATTTTATTAATACATATTTAACTTATTTATAGTTTATATTTACATATATAGATACGATTTTTATTTAATGAATATTTACATATATTTTTAAATACTTTATATATATACATATATATTTAAATACTTATTTTCATATATATTTAAATACTTATTTACATATATATTTAAATACTTTATAGATATATTTAAATAATTATTTACATATATATTTAAATAGTTCCTTTTTACATATAAATATAAAAATTAGCTAAACAAATCATTTATTCAATAATTTACATGAAATATGCACAATATTACTTAAAACTGTACTAAAATCTATACTAAAATACGTATATTTTACTATTCATCAAATTCCCTCGTACTTAAGTTTTTGTTATTCCAGAGCAAAAGTAAGAGATACCCATAAGACATTAATAGAATTTATAATTTACCAAAAATTTATTTAATCGAAAAGTAAGCTTGAAATAAATTTTGGCGATTTAAAAAGGTAAGTCCTACATCGTGATGATGATTTAAAAAGAGCGAAAAACTTTTAGCTAACAAGACTTCTGAAGTTAGCTAAGTAGCGACCTAAATAATTGAAATCATTTAGCACCATGATTAGAATAGAATTATAAGAACTTTAACTTTTCAAAGAAATTTTTAAGAATAATTGAAGCTTACTAATTATGCTCTCTCAAAAAAATTAATTTATATCTAGGATTCAATTTTATTGGCTAAGGGATAGGGGAAGACTTGGTAAGAGAAAAAGATTCTTGATTTGGTGATGATGGATTTTATCCTGGCACCCCACTCAATTATTCTTTTGGATTTGATTAGGGAATGAAAGTAATATTCCCAAAGTGAAAATTTTCAATCTTCAAAAATAACCCAATGTATATGTTTAGGGAACGAAAATCTTATTCACATGCCATATAATCTTTTAATAAAATTGGGTGCCTATGTTTACGGAATGAAATCTTATTCTCATTGACATAAAATCTTTTAAAATAAAATACCAAGAAAGGAGATAAGGGGTAAGGGGTGTAGAAATTTCTAGAGTTTATAAATTAAGAAAATTTTTGAGAACAAATTTTAGTAGATTTAAAAAATTCCTAAAGTTTCACAAGTTTGAAGTAGGAATAATTAAAGTCTAAAGATGGTCTGCCAAAATAATACAACAAGAAGCTATTTAGGGTAAACTTGAAGTAGTGCTAAAAAGTTTGATCTCTAATTAAATTAAAACTACAATGTGTTCTTTACAACTAAAATTCCATGAATTTACAAACTATGATACAAATAAGGGTTTTGACAAATCAAAAATAATGAAAATGCTTATAAATAAACTCAAACTAGTTTTGGAAATAACAAAAAACTAAGTAGAGGTTTTATTCTAATTTTGGATTTTTTGGGATAAGTTTTTCATCAATTTTATTTTTATTTTTTATTATGATGATTTTTTTTTTGGATTTTTGTTGTTGATGTAACAAAATACATATAAATAGTTAATAAGAAGGAAAAAGAAAAAGAAAAAGAAAGAAGGAAAGGAAAAAAAACATAAATTTTTTTTGGGTGTTATGACAAAATTTTGTGAATTTTGTTATAACAAATTTCTAAAAAAAATTTTAATAATTTTTTTTTTTTTGTGTGTGGGGGGGGGGGGGGGGGGGGTTCAAATCTTTATCTTATATATACATAAAAAAAGGAAAAGAAGAAAAGGGAAAAAAGAAAAAAAAGACATAATTTTTTTTTATAATGATATTTTCTTTGATTTTTTTTCAAATGTGCATAAATACATACATATTAAAACTAAAAAGAAAAACATCTAAAATGATATATTTTTTTGTTTTTTTAAAAAATTTCATCATTTTTTTTGGTTTTCTAATATGGGAGGGACCAAAATAATTACAAAAAGAGGAAAACACCTGTTTGAACTTGTATCCATAATTACCTTGATTTGAAGAAGTTCCCTTGAACTAAGTTGAATTGAGATTGTATTTGAAATTGTCTTTTAGTTGTGTGTATGCAGGTTGTAAATGGATAAGTATAAACCAATGTCAGGTTTCAATGAGTCATAAAATACAGGCCTATGCAATGTAATTCCTCATTGTGTAGACCAAGGTGTTGACTCATGTGGAATCTCTCTATTGGGGTGTACTTCTTATTCAAACACAAAGGAAGAGCTAAGAGAAAGTTGTTGCTGTTCTTATGATCTAGAAGAAATATTTTTCCTAAGTATTTTTCGTTAGACAAATTTTGGTGAGTTCGTCGATCGCCGTTCGACAAACTGTAGTGTTTTCGTCGAGTGGTGTTCGATGGATAGGTACACCAAAATTCTGAGTTCGGAGTTCGTCGATCGCCGTTCGACGAATTGAAGTTGTTTCGTCGAGCGCCGTTCGATGGATAGTTTTACTGAAACTGAAGTAGTTTCGTCGATCTCTGTTTTACTGAAACGGAAGTAGTTTCGTCGATCGCCGTTCATCGAGCTCCGTTCGACGAACTGAAGTAGTTTCATCGATCTCTGTTTTACTGAAGTTGAAGTGGTTTCTGATGAGTCCCATTTATATACACATTTTTGGACTCATCCGGCTAGTTTTCACGCACATGCACTTCACTTTCTGCACATTATTGCTTATATTTCACTTGAACACATTTCTTCACGAAGTGCACAATTTGGCCCATTGTGGTGTGCAACTGCGCACTATTCTGCTGGTGGTAAGCACATGGTGCTCCCCATGTCTTTATTTTGTTGTTATTATATATTTCTGTGTGCTGGGGTTATGTGCCCCAGCTTGTTGGTTTATATTGCAGGTGGGCAGATCGTCATTCTATTGGAATTGTAACCTGGAGAAATCGCACGGTCGCGTGTTTCCTTGACGCACGATTTATGTGACTGTGCGATTCCTCAAGTGCCTAATAATGATGATCTGCCCCGGCTCGTGCATTTTGTTCGCGCACGGTCATTTTTGATCGTGTATGATCAAAATCGCACGAGCTTCTCTCTTCTATCTAAAATTTCATGTTATTTTGTAATTTTCCAGATCGCACGGTCGTGCGCTTATCCTTCACGCACGATCTGGTTGATCGTGCGCGTTCATTTGCGGCCAAAACTAGCATTCTGAATTTGGTCGTGCGTTTTTACGCACGGTCGTGCGTTTGGTCGTGCATGAACAAAATTCTGCTTATTTTCTATTTAAAGCCCGATTTTTAGGTCATTTGGGGCCGATACTGTTCTGCGATTTCTTCCGTCGGAAGGGGCGACTGCTCCATTTTCTTCACCTCTTCCTCCACCTTTTGCCCAAGGCCACCTCACATCATCCAAGCGCTTCAAGGAGAGGATTCTACACTCATCTTCATCACCAAGCAAGGAGTTCTTCGCATTGGACGTGACCGGATTGTAGCTTACCGGAGAAGACGGGTCCATTGGGAGGAAGTGACAGCCCTCCTCTACCGTGGACGATAGTTGGGACCGAGCTAGGACGCGGATCGATGATGAGTCCCAATTCTATACACATTTATGGACTCATCTGGGCCGATTATTGATAATGCTAAATCTAGTTAGTTTAATTAGGTTATTTTTAGGATATTTACTCTTACTTTTTTGCTTATTGTTGTTTACCTTAATGCAATTTTGGTTCATTTTCCTATTTTTAGTGCTAACTTAAGTTTTCTGAATTTTCAGGTCAAAAATGCAAAATTTCCTAAGTCACGCCCTAGGTCACGCCTGTGACCTAGGGCGTGTAAGTTGCTGTTTCCAGTTAAGCTGCTGCCAACATTCAGAAGATCTGGTCAGACACGCCCAAAGTACACGGCCGTGACACACAAGTCACGCCCGTGACACGTAAGCCACGCCCGTGACCAGCCCGTGAACAGCTCAGATTCGACCAGCTGACCACCGAATTGGTCACGCCACTGTTACACGGGCGTGCTTCCAGTCACGCCCGTGACTGCCACGTCAGCCAGCCGCCAGCGCCCATGATCGCCGCCAGCGCCCATGACCCGAGCTAACCACCGAAATGGTCACGCCCTCAGTCACGGGCGTGACCTAGGGCGTGACCCATCAAATCGCGTCAGCAGCCGCCAGCGCCCATGATCGCCGCCAGCGCCCATGACCCGAGCTAACCACCGAAATGGTCACGCCCTCAGTCACGGGCGTGACCTAGGGCGTGACCCATCAAATCGCATCAGAATCGTGCGCCGAACCTGATCCAAGCCGCAGAATTGATTAAACAATGTCACGCCCCTAGTCACGGGCGTGACTGAGGGCGTGACCGAGGCAGAAAAATTTCTATAAATTGAAATGACCTCCAAGCTTTCCCCATTCAGTTTTTGGAGAGAGAACTAGTGCTACTACTCTATTTTCAGTGTTTTTCATGTCATTTTATTCTCTTTCTCTCTCTCTCTCTCTTATTTCAATGCATTTCCTTTTCTAGTTTTCATATGAATGTTGTAATGCCTTTGTAATTTCCTTTTATAGTGTATTACTAATGCTTAATAGCCTTTCCATGCAATTGTAATCTCAGTTGAACTTTTGTTTAATAAAAATGGTATGTTTTTGTTCTCTTAAAATCTTCATCATTTCTCTCTCCTACCCCTCCACCATGAGTAACTAAATCCTCATAGTACTCGATCTTGATGATCTGAGGATGAGTTGATCAAGTTATGATCCTTTAGTTTTCTTTCACTTTCTAAAGTGTTGGGCCTTAGATTTACTCTTAATTAAAATTTAGTGGAGCTATATTATCGATATATAATCCCCACCTTTGCTTTCATTCTTGGCTAGCCGAGAGGCCGATAGTCTGAAGTGAGCACTTAAGAGTAAAGAGAGTTACACACATTTCTCGAGAGAGAATGACGTAAATCTCCTGGATTGGAGTAAAACCCAATAGCGGGGTTCACCACTTAAAGCGAGTTTTAGGTATTCGAATACGGGACGAGAGTTCGGTCGGATTTTCCTAAACTCAGTTGGGCATATCTTCGAGAGAAGCATGTTCAAACTATAGGAACCCCCACGGTCAAGCTGCCCTTACTTTATTAAGTTTTAAGTTTGCTTTTGAATTTTGATCAACTTAGGCCGAAGTAAGTCAAGATCGAGTGCTATTTCTTAATCATCGTTTAGCCGTACTTTTATCCAGCTTTTATTTCAACTTAGCAGACAAAACCTTCCAAAAAATTATTAAGATAAAATAATAGTAATTCGTTTGAGTATAAGTAATCAACGGTTCTCGGATTTTAATACGACACTTGTGTTCCTATACTACAGTTCGATAGGTATACTTGCCTTCTCGGATTGCTAGTTCGGATTTTATTTCGTGCAAGCGGAATTTTAATCAACAATTATCTAGTCGATGCACTACACTTTAGGCATGTTTTCGTTCATATTTGATATTCCATGCTATGTGCACTTTTAGGCCCAATTTGGTGTGCAATTGCGCGCTATGTTTGTTGGGGGTAAGCACAGGGTGCTCCCCAACCTTTTTATGCATTTGGATTGAGCTGGAAGAGTATTCCCAGCTGTGTGGTTGCTGTTTGGTGCTGTGCAGGTGGGTAGATCATCAATTATGCCCAGTTTTCATGTCTGCATGAATCGCATGGTCGTGCGTTTTACTCACGCACGGTCGGCTGCGATCGTGCGCGTTCATTTGCAGCCAAAGTTGCTCTCTGACTTTGGTCGTGCGTTTTAACGCACGGTCGTGCGTTTGATCGTGCATGAACAAATTCTGCAACTTTTCTATTTAAACTGCGATTTTTAGGTTTTCTGGACAGATTTTCAGTTCCGCGATTTCTTCCGCCGCAAGGGGAGTTCCAGCTCCGTTTCTTCACTTCTTCCTCCACCTTTTGCCCAAGGCCACCTCGCATCATCCAAGTGCTTCAAGGAGAGGATTCTACACTCATCTTCATCGCCAAGCTAGGAGTTCTTCGCAACGGACGTGGCCGGATTGTAGCTTACCGGAGAAGACGGGTCCATTGGGAGGAAGTGATAGCCCTCCTCTACCCCGAACGATAGCTGGGACCGAGCTAGGACGCGGATTGACAACCCGACGATTCCTACCGTGAATCTACAGCAAGCCTCCAGATTCAGTTGTATCTCTTGCTGTTTCTCTTCTTAGGTTATTTTTGCTTGTAGTGTAATCTTCTATTTATGATGATGTTTGTACTCTGCACTTGATTTAATAGTTATTTCATTGTTATGTAATGTTATTATTTGTGTATGAGTGCTTGAGGTGAGTTCTTGTGGTATTTATGGTGTGAGTGTGTGGTTTGGCTGCACTAGCAATTGCTATGTGTGAGCTTTGTGACGAGGTGCCTGCGACCCTCATTCCGCCGGTGCGACCCACTCCATCCGCTTGCCTTCTCTTCCATCCGCGTAGCGAATCGGTGCATAGCAGCCCGTGTAATCCATCTGCCTAACGAAGCAGTGCGCTCAAGGCCTGCACAGTTTGATTCCGCTTGCCTACTCGTCCTTCCGCCCTTGCGACGCAGTGCACTCAAGGCCTGCCTAGTCTCCATCCCGCCAAGCGAAGCATTGCATAGCGACATTGCATAGGAGTAGTTGTAGTTATTTTCTTTTATTTTCCAAAAGCCAAACCAACTCTTCCGCATTCCATCCGACCTAAAGGACTTCAATCTCAAGTCCTTCCTCAAAAGTAAACTCCACCTTACTGTGTTCCTTCAAGATTCGATACTCGGGGATTACTCCTCGTTTTATATTACTTGAACGATTGGTACACTGCCATTTCGTGCCGCAGTCTAGCTACCGCCTATAGCGGTGTGCGAGATTTGCGCATCAAGTTTTTGGCGCCGTTGCCGGGGAACACAGACGTGTGAGTTGCTGTAGAGGGAGACAAGAGATAGTAGTTCTTCCAGTGTGTATAGCCGCTTTATTATTTTTGTTTGCTTTTTAATTATTTACTGCTTGTTATTATTTCTTTCCCTCTTATTTTGAAGTTTTAGGCAAGTCTAATCCAAGAAGTTTCATTAGTTTGTGTAAATTTCCTTGCAAAGAATTTCAGTTTCATTATATCTGTTTTTTTGTTAAATATGTCGTCATGGGACATTTCTCCTAGTACTTACGACAAGATGGTCTATTATATAGACCAAATGAAGGAGTTAAATGTTAGGCAGTGTAGGAACTTTGTTTGCTTGTTGTGTCGAGGAGAGGGTCATGAATTGAAGGACTGTCCTAGTCTTTTCAATCCTGACCACTGCTCCTCCACTCATGACAACATTGTCCCTATCGCTCATTCTTTACCCATGGAGGCAATTGTGCCCTCTACCCCCGAGCTTGTCTCGTGCATGGACTCCTCACTCCATGTGTATGGCTTCACTCCTAGTGATGATGATCACTCATCTGTTAGCCAACAAGGAGAGGAATGGGAGTTGAAAGTGAACAGTTAACCTCACTAGAATTCTCTAGAGGGGGGTGAATAGAGATTTAAAATATTTTGTGCAAAGTTAATATATATGTGTAGAAATCACAGATTAGGGCTTCCCACACACCAACAAGAATTAAGCAAGTAAAGAAAATGTATGCAAGAAGAAAATTCACAGCACAACACAAAGAAATATAGTGGTTCCCCAAACTTTGGGTAGTCCACTCTTCTACCCCCTTGGTAGGAATTCACTAACTTGCACTGAGTCTTTTGATAAGGAGACTCTTAGAACCACCATGAGTCTTTTAATAAGGAGACTCTTAAAACCAACTGAGTCTTTTGAAATAGAGACTCTTAGAACCAGTACAACTGAATTTTTTGAAGAGAGATTCTAAAAACTCTTTTACAATGTAGAAATAAGAATGAGAAGAAGAAAAATAAGTAGTTTAGAAGACAAGAAAGAATCTTCTTCCTAGCAAGAAGATTGGAAGCACAAGAAGTAGTGAATGAAATCTCTCTTCTATAGTGAGAAGAAGATTTGTAAGTTTTTCTCTCTTTTGTGAGAGCTATCAGAATTTGCAGCAGAATGGCTTCAGAGAGAGAAGATGAAGGCTTGATCTTTGCTGCAGGATTATATCTCAATTCTCTATTTTTCACTTGGGAGCTTTTCCTCTTTTTCAGTGTGTATATGGTGGATCACTTCTTATTTTATCTCTGCCGACCTCCTTCATATATATAGCTCTGTTCATTCAAATAATACTCATAGGAGGATAATTAATTAACAGGCAGAGAATTAGAAAGATAGAAATATTTCCATAATTAGTATATCAATAGAAGGAAAGAATTCATTCCAATTTCAAATAATGTCCATAATGAATTTTATCAAATTAGCCAAGAATCTAATAGAGGAAAAGAATGATTCAGAACGGCTATAAAACATAAATTGATTCCATATAAATCAGATCTATAAAAGAGGGAAAGAGATCTGACGATTTTGAATTCTGTCATGGAAATCGACGTGCGTCGATTACTATTCGACGTAAGCGTCGAATACATCCTGTCTGGACATTGAGAGGAGAATAAGGAAGGTGCGTCGACTAAGGTGTGTCGACTTCACTAGATGCGTCGACTAGAAATCAGAGTAGCGTCGACAACAATTACGTCGAAATCTTCCTAGAGTTACTTCGACTCATTCTGAAAGAAACGTCGACTACATTTCGACGTTGCGTCGAATACCATTCGACGCATATTTACTTAACCTTGTTTTTCATTCTTAGAACTCTTCTCTAACTCATTTCTAGGGGTTAAGAGAAATCATTTCCCCAACAATATCCTCCTATTTGTCTTAACCCTATTTAGAGAGAAATTGTATCAGCATATAATCAATCACAGCAAGCCATGTATATAGGTAAAGAATATATTGAGCAATCAGAAGAGATTAGACAAAGAGACCATATATAAACACACTTTATGTTCAGATCAATCAATATTTACTCATAAGAAACTTTCAACTAGGAGGAGTAGGGAGAGTTTTTCTTTTTCTAGTGAATACTTTGGTGGGTTGCTCTTTCTCAGTAGCAGATAGTGCCCTTAGCTCCCCCTGAGTTACAGCAGTTGGTTCCCCCTGAGTCACAGCTTCAGCCATCACAGCATCTGGCTCTTTCTCTTTTCCAGCATCAGCTTCAAGCATCACATCATCTGGTTCATTCCCAGCTTGATTTATAGCAGTATTCAGCTCCCCCTGAGCTCTAGTTTCTTTATCTTTCTCACCCTATGCCACATCTTCCTTTTCAGCTTCATGTTCTGCTCTGCTTGCCTCCCCTTGTAGTAGTACCACTTGATTTGCAGCCTCTCTTGCTATGTTGAGTAGCTCTATTGTTTGTTCATCACTATGTAGCTCAGGTACTATCTCATTCCCAAGGGTTTTGAGCAGTGCAAGACTGTCAGATTTTGAAGAAGGAGGGGATTTGTGTGAGGGAGATGAAGGATTGGAGAGCTGCTCTTCATCTAGATTTTCCCCCTTCTTGACCTTCTTGGCTAGGGAGGTTAAGAAAGACCTTGTCACTCTAGAGGAAGAGAGAGAGGTCTTCAGACCTTGCACAGAGGCACTGACCCCATCTATTTGGGTGTGCATGTGAAGGATGGAGGAATGAATCTGGGAGCAATGCTCATCCAGCATTGCTTGAAATTTTTGAGCTTCGGATTTGATGCACCGAGTGATGAGAGCCTCAGTGGATTCAGATGGTTCATGGTTGGAGGGTTGAGGAGGTGATAGTGGTGGAGGAGGAGAAAGAGGAGGAGGAGGAGATAATGGAGGAGTTGTATGTGATGAAGGTGGAGAGGGGATTCTATCATCTTGATTAGGTGTATTTGAAGGAGGAGTTGGAGGAATAGAGGAGGGTTGAGCAAAAGATTGAGGTGGTATTTGTGAAGGTGTGGTTGTGAGATTGGTAGAGGCTAGAGGAGTAGATGATGGTGGTAGAGAAGGAGTTTCTCTTTGAGGAGGAGAAGATGGATGACCAGGAGAGTTAGGAGGAGAGGGAGTTCTTTCAGGGATGGAACCAGGCTTGGGGATTTGCCTGGTCCATTTGGAGAAGAGGGCAATGGACATCCTCTTTCCAGGAGGGATAGGAATTCCTTTTGACCTGCATAGGTCAGGGAAGGAATGGAAGAGAACCTGACTCATAATTCTCATATAAGCATTTTCTTTGTGAGAGTACTTGGAGGCAACCATCTTGAGTAGGCAGCTGACCCAGTCCACCTTCTTCTTCAGCACAAGAGCCCCCATGATGTTCAGTTGCTGTTTGGGCACTGCATCATGGGCTGAAGTCTTGCATAGTAGTATCTTTCCTACTATATCTGCCAGCAATCTGTACTCATCAGAAAAGTCTATCTTTTTCAGATGGATTGGTCTATCTTTTGAAAACTTCATGGTGGTTAGCAAATGCTTGATTTCATCAGGTGTGAGGTCAATAGATTCATCACCTAATAAGGGAATGATGAAGACTTATTTAGTCACTCTTTAGAAACTTATTTTCTTTCCCTATTTCATTTGAACAAAGATAATATTAGGATATACCTGATGGAAGATCAAAGGTGGTCCTAATATGTTCTGCAGAGATTGAGACTGGTGTCTCATAGATTGTTCCCTGGATTTCTCCTTGTTCAGATATCTGAACATGAGTTATCAGCTCTGTGAGCTCTGATTCCAGGAGCTTGCATCTTGTGGAGATGAGCTTGTCCAGGCCTGCTTCAGTGAAGAGAGCAATGATGCTCTTGTAGTTTTCTGCGGCAGCTTGGAAGGACTCAAGGTCAATGTCGAAGCCTGAGTTGGTCTTGGGAGCCATTTTAGGTCAGTGAAAGAGAGAAGAAGAAATCGGCTGGACTGAGGATCAAGAAGGATGAAAGATGGAGAATCGTGAAGGTTTCTAACTGAAGAGTCTATTTAAGTCAGGTGAAGCGTCGAAACGGGACTCAATTCGAGGCTTATTCGGTACTTCAGTGGATGTGACCGAAAATATTTTTATTGCCGTTCGTTTTCATGAAGTCGACGTTACGTCAAGTGGAATTCGACGTGAGCGTCGATATAGTCTGCTTTGGGATGAAAGGGTTTCTTATCGACGTATGCGTCGATTGGAGTCGACGCATGCGTCGATTGCACTTATTGAGCTGAGTCATCGACGGTGCGTCGATTAGAAGTCGACGTGACTTTTAATTTTCCTGAAAAATTCTAGGTGTTTATTTCTTTTTATTTCTTCCTAGTCCTAAAGGTTTCTAAGTCAGTCTTGGACAACTTTTTACAGATAGTTTGATTGATTGTGCCAACATTGTTTGGCAAGGTGGCCAGTTTTATTACATATTGATGAATAGAAAATATACGCATTTTTCTATATAATTTTTAGTATAATTTTAATTAGATTTGTAAATAATATATGTAAATTAATGAATAAAATGTTTGTTTTTGTTATTTTTGTTTTTAACTTAGTTTTATTTTCATTTTGTAAAGTTTCTGTAATTTTGTTAAGTCACGCCCTTCGTCACGCCCGTGTCCAAGGGCGTGTTCACTAATTTCTGACGATTTCAATTCTCTGTGTTTTTCTCAGCTCAAACCCAAGTCACGCCCTCAGTCACGCCCGTGACCGAGGCCGTGTACATCAGTCACGCCCGTGTTGAAGGACCAAGCCCAGATTCGAGCCAAGATGTCAATGTCACGCCCAATGTCACGACCGTGATCTGGTCACGCCCGTGACCGAGGACGTGACTCAGCAATTTCTTCCAGAAGCAAAGGACACGCCACCCGTCACGCCCAGCAGCCGACAGCACACTGCCGACATCGAACACGCCCGTGTTCCTTGGAACACGCCCGTGTACTTCCAAAGTCGCCGGTCAAGCCTTCTAGATGCCAGCCTGTATCCAGCTGTACTGGCTATTCGCACCCCAAGCCGTGTCACGCCCTCAGACACGCCCGTGTCCGAGGGCGTGTAATTCCAAATTTTTGCCTATAAATAGAGGCCGACCCCCTCATCAATCCCCCCTCTTGGAACCTCTTGGCTCCTAATGGATTGCCCTTTTGGGTGATCTTCCACAATATTTTGTCCACTTTTTGTATTTGTATTTTCTTTTTATGTAATTAATTAGGTTTTATTTTATTTCCTTTTTTGTAATATAAATGTTGTAATTAAATGTTTTTTTATTTTATTTTGTAATTTTATTTCCTGTAAATCCCGTTATTATGGCAATAAATAAATTTAGTTTTTTCGTGCATTCTTAGCGTAATTTCAATTTCTGCAATTTCAAATTCTGCACCGTATTTCAATTCATAACTTAGCTTTATTTCTGCACCGTATTTCAATTCATAACTTAGCTTTATTTTCGCACTTCAATTCTGCAATTTTTCTTTCTTTAGCTAGATTTATTTGTCGCCATAAAATCGGTTTTTTCGCTTAGATTCGAATTTATGCGCCGTCATAATTTTTCGTTCTTTTCTTCCTTGACACGGTAGTTTAAGAATGGGATATTCGGGTTGCGTTTAAAATCGCTTCAAAGCGAGCGTTTTTCTCTCGTAATGCTTTCTTCGTTTTCGTATTTTCACTTTAAAGTTTTCGTTGTTTTTGTTTTTGTTTTTGTATTTTCACTTTAAGTTTTTATTATTCGTGTTTTCGTTGTTTTATGTTTTAATCGTTTTCGTTTCCGTCATTTTTTTTCGTTGTTGTCACCTTTTTTATTTCGTTGTTTATGTTTTCGTTGTTTTTGTTTTCGTTATATAGCTTAGTTTTATTTCATTATTGCACTGCATTTATTTCCCGCCTATCCATTTGGATAGGACTCGTCCTGCATTTATTTCCCGTCTACCCGTTTGGGTGGAACTCGCTCACGCATTTACTTCCCCTCTACCCGTTCGGGTAGGGATTGCATTTCTTTAATTCCTGCAATTTACCGCTTTCATTTCAATTTCGTAGAGTGTGTGCGTTTTAATTTTTGTCTTTTCTATCGCTTTTCTTGGTTTTTGCTAAACGCACACCAAGCCCGCAATTGTTATCATTTTTGTTTTTAATAATTGCAAACTCATCTTTTTATTATCCGATAAAACAATAGCCGTAGCTCGAAGTAACAATACTCGACGGGACCCAGGACTAATACGACTATGTTATGATATTTTTTATCATATATATACTACACGCGATAGGTGCGCTTGCCTCTAGCAATTTCGTAAAATTATTTTCTTATCAAGTTTTTGGAAAATAATTTTCCTATCAAGTTTTTGGCGCCGTTGCCGGGGAACCTTCGCCGATATTGCGAAAAGAGTTTACGTTATTGATTTTATCATCTTCAAAAAATCAAAAAAATTAAAAAACCCCCAAAACCAAAAAAATATATGTTCTTTCTTTTCATTAAGCCTTAATTTGTAAATATATAAAATTAAAAACCAAAAAAAAAAATATATGTTCTTTCTTTATATGCCTATAAGAAAACCCAGAAAAATGATAGGATTTCTATTTTGTTTTTCATTAAAGTTTTTATATGCATATTTGAAAACATATTATTTCAAATTTCAAAATGAAAAATAATAATGAAAAACTTTATAATCAAAATCAAAATGAATTCTAGGAATTTTGAGATAGGACAATAGATCGTTTTCTCGAAGTAGGATTACTCGACAGACCCGAAAGGGGATTTTTGTCGATATTTTGAAAAGAGGAAACCCCGTTGCTTTTACCTTATTATTTCTACTTTTTCTTCCTTGCTTTTCATCTTAAAGCTTTTCTGTATTAACTTCGTTTTTTTCTTATGTTTTAATATAACTTTAAATATGTGTATTTTAAATGATGATGAAAACATAAGTAGAAAACTCCAAAAATATATATGGTTTTACTTTATATATATATTTCATGCTTTTTGTAAATATAGAAAAACCCAAAAATCATAAATGATTTTTTTTTCTTTCTTTCTTTGTTTTTCTCTTTTTTGTACTTTTTTTAGTATCATTATGTATATATTTGTACATATAAGAAAAATCAAAAAAAAAAAAAAAATATGTTGTATCTTATTTTGTATCATATTATTTTTGTTCCTTCTTTTATTTTTATTCAGTATTAATATGTATATAAATGTACATATAAGAAAACCAAAAAAATGATGAAAAATTCTTATAGAAAATCCAAAAATTTACTTTAATGTATTTTCATTTTTCTTTTTTGTTCTGTTCTTTTTATCCCTTATTTTTATTTAGTATTAATATGTATATATGTAATAAAATTAAAAATCTAAAAAAATTTATTATGATAAAAACTTATCTTAGAAAAATTCAAAAAAATTAATATAACTATATTTTCTTTTTGTAAATATGTTTCTTGTTTCATTCATATTTTCATGTGTATTAATACATATTTTTATCATGATAAAAAGAAAATCCAAAAAAAATAATGATGATGAAAATATTAAGTTGAAAAATCCAAAAAAAAAAGTTTTGTTTCTTTCCTCTTTTTTTTTTTTACTTTGTTTTCTTTCTTTAGTTTCTTTTATTATTACTTATTTAGTTTTATTTTGTATATAAATATGCAAGAAAAATAAAAAAAATATATATGATTTCTATTTTATTTTCATTAAGCTTATTTATGCATATTTAAACAAAACAAAATAATACTCTAACTAAAATAACAAAATAATGAAAAACTTTGAAAAATAAATCTTAAAGAATTTTTGGAATTTTTGAGATAGAATAATAGGTAGTTTTCTCGAAGTAGGATTACTCGGCAGACCCGCGAGGGGATTTTTGTCGATATTTTGAAAAGGGAAAACCCTATTACTTTTATCCTTGGATTTCACTTCTTCTTTGTTTTTTATTTTAAAGCTTCTCTTTATTTTTCTTATTTTTATTAAGTATAAAGGTTTTTATAAATATGCATATTTTAAAAATGATGAAAATGTATTTAGAAAACTTCAAAAAAATATATAGTTTTACTTTATATATTTCATTCTTTTTGTAATATAGAAAAAAAAAATAATAATAATAAATGTTTTCTATTTACTTTGTTTTTCCCTTTTTTTGTCCTTATTATTTTTGTTCTTTTTTTATATATTAAGTATCCTTATGTTTATAAATGTATATATTTAAGAAAAGTCCAAAAATGATGACAAAAAAATTATATATATATATATAGTTTTGCTTTATTTATATGTTTTATTTTTTGTAACTTAGAAAAAATAAGAAAAAACAAATAAAAAACTTATATATATATAGTTTTGCTTTATTTATTTGTTTAATTTTTTGTAACATAGAAAAAATAATAAAACAAACATAAAAAAACTTATAATTATATACATATATGTATATAATATAATCTCTTTTTTTATCCCCCCCTTTGTATATAACCTTTATTATTATGTTTTAACATCTTTTGCAGGTAATTATTCCGGTCATCTCGTCTCCAAAATAGGGGCGTGCTTTTTCCCCCTGCTTTTTCCCCCCTTGTATTTTCTTTTTCCTCCTTTTTATGCTTTTGTACATATATAATTAGATTTGTTCCTCATACTTAATTTCAACATTGGGGACAATGTTGATCTTTAAGTATGGGGGTGTTTTCCCTCTTTTTGTAATTATTTTTGCCCCTCCCATATTAGAAAAAAAAAAAAATTTATATGAAAAATTTGTTGCAACATTTTTGCAACATCTTTGTCCCTCTTACATAAAATTGAAAAATCCAAATTTTTTTTTATTATTAATTAACTTAGAAAATAAAACAAAAAAATTTTTATAAATGTTTTATGTTTGTCTTTTAATTGTGTATAAATAAACTTTTTTTTATATATAAATCAAAATTCAAAAAATTGATGAAAAAAGTTATAAAAAATTTGTTATAACAAAATCCTCACAAATTTTGTCATAACACCAAAAATTTTTATTTTTCTTTCTCTTTCTTTTTCTTTTTTTAGTATTAATGTATATATTTTACCAAAATTAAAAAAATCAAAAAATATATATGATGAAAAAAATTTCTTACAAAAAACCAAAAAATATTTTGTATATATATTTTTACTTTTCTTAATTTTTCTTCTTTCTTTTTGTTACTTTGTTTTTATTAAGTGTTTATATATGTATTTTGTTATAAAAAAAAAATCAAAATAAAAAAATATCATATCTTAAAAACTCCAAAAAAAAAATAATATTTTGATGAAAAGAAAAACTTATCAAAAAACTCCAAAAATAGAATAAAAACCCCTACTTAGCTTTTTGTTATTTCCAAGGCTAGGTAGAGTTTATCTTTAAGCGTTTTCACTATTTTTGATTTGCTAAAACCATTTTATTTGCATCATAGTTTGTAAATTTAAATCGAGGAATTTTGGCAGTAAAGAATATCTTGTGATTTTAATTCAATTTGAGAACAACATTTTTAGCACTACCTCGAGTTAACCCTAAATAGATTCGCTTTTGTATTATATTGGCAAACCTTTTTTAGATTCAATTATTCTAACTCGAAACTTGTGAAACTTTAGGAATATTCTAATTTACTAAATTTTGCTCTCAAATCCTTTTTTATTATTATTCTAGTTTTTCTTTTGAAACCCTCACCCCTTTAGCTTGGCATAAAAAAGTAAAAGAAGAAGTTTTTAAAAGAAATCCTGTGTCAATGGGAATAAAAAGATTCCGTAAACACAGGCACCCAATATTGTTAAAAGAAATCCCGTGTCAATGGGAATAAAAAATAAAATTCCGTAAACACGGGCATTGGGTTAAGTTTAGAAAAGATTTCAATTATCCCCCGTAAACCAACGCTGGGAACCAAAGTAAACCACCAAAAAGGTGGGGTGAAAGGATAAAATCCATCACCCCTAATCCAAGCACTCTTCTTTTTGCCAAGGCTACCTTTTTCCCCTACCCCTTAGCCAATAAAATTGTAGGCTAGATTTTAATTTAAAAAGTTTGCGAGAGCATAATTGGTAGGTTTTATTTATTCTTAAAAATTTTCTTTAAAAAGTTAAAGTTTTATATAATTCTACTCTAATTAAAGACGCCAAAGACTGCAATATTCGACGCTATTTAGCTAACTTTAGAAGTCTCGCTAAAACTTTTTCGCTCTTTTTAAATCATCTTCATAATTTAGGACTTACCTCTTTAAAAATACCCTAAATTTATTTCGATCTTACTTATGATTTGATTAAAAACTTTAGTAAATTAGAAATTTTATTAAACGTCTTATAGGTATCCCTTACTTTTGCTCTGGAATAGCAAAAGCTTAAGTATGGGGGTATTTGATGAATAGAAAATATACGCATTTTTCTATATAATTTTTAGTATAATTTTAATTAGATTTGTAAATAATATATGTAAATTAATGAATAAAATGTTTGTTTTTGTTATTTTTGTTTTTAACTTAGTTTTATTTTTCATTTTGTAAAGTTTCTGTAATTTTGTTAAGTCACGCCCTTCGTCACGCCCGTGTCCAAGGGCGTGTTCACTAATTTCTGACGATTTCAATTCTCTGTGTTTTTCTCAGCTCAAACCCAAGTCACGCCCTCAGTCACGCCCGTGACCGAGGCCGTGTACATCAGTCACGCCCGTGTTGAAGGACCAAGCCCAGATTCGAGCCAAGATGTCAATGTCACGCCCAATGTCACGGCCGTGATCTGGTCACGCCCGTGACCGAGGACGTGACTCAGCAATTTCTTCCAGAAGCAAAGGACACACCACCTGTCACGCCCAGCAGCCGACATCACACTGCCGACATCGAACACGCCCGTGTTCCTTGGAACACGCCCGTGTACTTCCAAAGTCGCCGGTCAAGCCTTCTAGATGCCAGCCTGTATCCAGCTGTACTGGCTATTCGCACCCCAAGCCGTGTCACGCCCTCAGACACGCCCGTGTCCGAGGGCGTGTAATTCCAAATTTTTGCCTATAAATAGAGGCCGACCCCCTCATCAATCCCCCCTCTTGGAACCTCTTGGCTCCTAATGGATTGCCCTTTTGGGTGATCTTCCACAGTATTTTGTCCACTTTTTGTATTTGTATTTTCTTTTTATGTAATTAATTAGGTTTTATTTTATTTCCTTTTTTGTAATATAAATGTTGTAATTAAATGTTTTTTTATTTTATTTTGTAATTTTATTTCCTGTAAACCCCGTTATTATGGCAATAAATAAATTTAGTTTTTTCGTGCATTCTTAGCGTAATTTCAATTTCTGCAATTTCAAATTCTGCACCGTATTTCAATTCATAACTTAGCTTTATTTCTGCACCGTATTTCAATTCATAACTTAGCTTTATTTTCGCACTTCAATTCTGCAATTTTTCTTTCTTTAGCTAGATTTATTTGTCGCCATAAAATCGGTTTTTTCGCTTAGATTCGAATTTATGCGCCGTCATAATTTTTCGTTCTTTTCTTCCTTGACACGGTAGTTTAAGAATGGGATATTCGGGTTGCGTTTAAAATCGCTTCAAAGCGAGCGTTTTTCTCTCGTAATGCTTTCTTCGTTTTCGTATTTTCACTTTAAAGTTTTCGTTGTTTTTGTTTTTGTATTTTCACTTTAAGTTTTTATTATTCGTGTTTTCGTTGTTTTATGTTTTAATCGTTTTCGTTTCCGTCATTTTTTTTCGTTGTCGTCACCTTTTTTATTTCGTTGTTTATGCTTTCGTTGTTTTTGTTTTCGTTATATAGCTTAGTTTTATTTCATTATTGCACTGCATTTATTTCCCGCCTATCCATTTGGATAGGACTCGTCCTGCATTTATTTCCCGTCTACCCGTTTGGGTGGAACTCGTTCACGCATTTACTTCCCCTCTACCCGTTCGGGTAGGGATTGCATTTCTTTAATTCCTGCAATTTACCGCTTTCATTTCAATTTCGTAGAGTGTGTGCGTTTTAATTTAGTGCGTCCTTTTTGTCTTTTCTATCGCTTTTCTTGGTTTTTGCTAAACGCACACCAAGCCCGCGATTGTTATCATTTTTGTTTTTAATTATTGCAAACTCATCTTTTTATTATCCGATAAAACAATAGCCGTAGCTCGAAGTAACAATACTCGACGGGACCCAGGACTAATACGACTATGTTATGATATTTTTTATCATATATATACTACACGCGATAGGTGCGCTTGCCTCTAGCAATTTCGTAAAATTATTTTCTTATCAAGTTTTTGGAAAATAATTTTCCTATCACATATGTAGCACTTGATTATCTTAGTATTGTGAGAATTTGAGTTTAGAGAGGGATGGAAGTGTTGATTAGGATAGAAAGTTTGATTAAGATGGGAATTTTGGTTAGGATAGACATTTTGGTTAGGATAGAGGTGTTGATTAGGATAGAAATCATGATTAGGATGAATGGGTCCTGAATAGGGGTTAAAATGAGAGGTTTTTGGAGGAAAGACATTTAAGTTGCTCTGAACTTTTGTGCGTCGATATCTATTCGACGTATGTTGATAGTCGCGTCGATTTGTATTCGACGCTTTCTCCAGATGGCGTCGATCTGGTTTCGACGCATAGAAAAAGTTGCGTCGATTGTAAGTCGACGTACTTTTATTCAAGCGTCGAGAAGAGGTCGAGGCATCTGAGAGGTTGCGTTGAGTAGAAGTCGACGCACTATCATGCATGCGTCGATATGAAGTCGACGCAACTGTATCTTCATAAATTTTCATTTTACCTTTTTCTGTTTTTACTCCTTTATGTGTTGTTTCTTTTGGATTAGTTGTCTCTTCAGATGAAGTTTGTGAGTCATCAGCTGAATAATATGATGTTTCATCAAATTCCTTTATTTCCTTGAAGGAGTTTTCTTCCTTATGTTGTGATTCTTTTTCTTAGTTTGCTGATTTGATGGGTTTAGTGAATTTTACAGGGCTCATCCAAGCAGGCTTGTTAGATGGAATTAGGCTGGTTGATGAATCAGCCCCTAGCCGAAGATTTTTGTGTCTTATTGTTTGTTTTTCAGTGATTTCCTTAAGAGTTTGGCTTCTCATTTTTATTGATTCTTCAAAGGCCTTTGCCTGGGATACCTTATCCTTAAGGAGCTGATTTTCTATTCTAGCCCTTTCTATTTCCTTTTCTCTTATGTTAGCCCTTAATACATAATTTTTTGAGCATATATCCTCTTTATTTCTTTGGTTCTTAACCATATTAATTTGTTCTTTTAGGTCCTTGATTTCTTGTTTAGCTTTTAATTGATCTAGACACATTCCCATAAAATCATTTCTGAAATTATCACTTTGAAAATCTATTTCATCAAAGATGCTTACCTCATCCTTATCCTCAGATTCCTCTATGAGAATAAGGCTATTTTCTTTTTCATCTTCAGAAGATATGCTTTCTTCTGATCCCGTCTCACTCCATGATTTAGCACCATCATCTTTGTTTGAGCCTACAAGAGCCATTAAGCATAGGTCTTCTTGCTTAGACTCTTCATTGTCACTCTTAGAAGAGGAGCTGTCCTCAGAGTTTGTTTCACTCCAGGCTTCTGCAATAAAGCCTCTTTCTTTCTTCTTCCCCTTTTTCTTGAGATCTTTCTTTGTCTCAGCATTCTCTGGACATTCTGGGGCAATATGTCCAGGTTTCCTGCAAGAATAACACACAATTTCTTTAGTAGGAGTTTTGTCATACCTTGGTTTTGACTCTCTCCTTCTTGATCCATCTGTCCTGACCCATTTCTTAAATCTTCTGGCCAGGAAACTGAATAGTTCTTCTTCAGTGACAGGGGTTCCTTCTTCTGTTGCCTTTAAAGCAATGTTCCTATCTTTTGAGGAGGTTGGAGTGTTTTCTCTTCTTTTCTTCTCTTCTCTAGTTTTCAGCAGTTGCTCATAGGATTTGAGTTTTCCTAAGAGAGCATCTGTTGAGATTTCCTTTTGTCCTCTTGTGTCTCTTATTGCCCATGTTCTTAAGTCCCATGAACTTGGAAGACTCATTAGTAATTTTTCATTGATCTCTGTGAGAGAGATCTCTCTATCCAAGTTTTTCAATTGATTGATGATCAGACTGAATCTGTCATACATCTCAGAGATGCTTTCTTCACTCTTCTTTTGGAAGTTCTCATATTGGGAGATCAATAGAGCTTTTTTATCTTTCTTTTCATCAGCACTTCCTTCTACCATCTTTATAAGAGCATCCCAGATTTCTTTGGCTGATTCACAATCCACAACCCTTTGGAAGATATCATCTGAGAGGGTTGAGACAAGAATGTTCACAGCTTTTGCATCACATGCTTTTATCTTTTTCTCATCATCTGTTAGCTCAGACCTTGGGACAGGTGTTTGAGTCACATTCCCACTTGAGTCCCTTCTATAAGGTTTGGGAGCACCTGTCAAAACAACTTTAAACAGATCTTCATCAATGGAATTCATATAAATCCTAATTCTTGTTTTCCAAACTGCAAACTTTTCAAGATTGCACATTGGTGGTCTGGTGGAAGCATAATCTTTGATTTGAGCCATGTGCAAAATAGTTTTGTAGAAAAATATATATATATATATGAGGTAGGATCTTCTTGATCAATGAGTTATCCTTTTTAGATTAACCTACCTCTGATACCAATTGAAAGTGCACAGTTAACCTCACTAGAATTCTTTAGAGGGGGGGTGAATAGAGATTTAAAATATTTTGTGCAAAGTTAATATATATGTGTAGAAATCACAGATTAGGGCTTCCCACACACCAACAAGAATTAAGCAAGTAAAGAAAATGTATGCAAGAAGAAAATTCACAGCACAACACAAAGAAATATAGTGGTTCCTCAAACTTTGGGTAGTCCACTCTTCTACCCCCTTGGTAGGAATTCACTAACTTGCACCGAGTCTTTTGATCAGGAGACTCTTAGAACCACCGTGAATCTTTTGATAAGGAGACTCTTAGAACCAACTGAGTCTTTTGAAAAAGAGACTCTTAGAACCAGTACAACTGAATTTTTTGAAAAGAGATTCTAAAAACTCTTTTACAATGTAGAAATAAGAATGAGAAGAAGAAAAATAAGTAGTTTAGAAGAGAAGAAAGAATCTTCTTCCTAGCAAGAAGATTGGAAGCACAAGAAGTAGTGAATGAAATCTCTCTTCTATAGTGAGAAGGAGATTTGTAAGCTTTTCTCTCTTTTGTGAGAGCTATCAGAATTTGCAGCAGAATGGCTTCAGAGAGAGAAGATGAAGGCTTGATCTTTGCTGCAGGATTATATCTCAATTCTCTATTTTTCACTTGGGAGCTTTTCCTCTTTTTCAGTGTGTATATGGTGGATCACTTCTTGTTTTATCTCTGTCGACCTCCATATATATAGCTCTGTTCATTCAAATAATACTCATAGGAGGATAATTAATTAACAGGTAGAGAATTAGAAAGATAGAAATATTTACATAATTAGTATATCAATAGAAGGAAAGAATTCATTCCAATTTCAAATAATGTCCATAATGAATTTTATGAAATTAGCCAAGAATTTAATAGAGGAAAAGAATGATTCAGAATGGCTATAAAACATAAATTGATTCCATATAAATCAGATCTATAAAAGAAGGAAAGAGATCTGACGATTTTGAATTCTGTCATGGAAATCGACGTGCGTCGATTACTATTCGACGTAAGCGTCGAATACATCCTGTCTGGACGTCGAGAGGAGAATAAGGAAGGTGCGTCGACTAAGGTGCGTCAACTTCACTAGATGCGTCGACTAAAAATCAGAGTAGCGTCGACAACAATTACGTCGAAATCTTCCTAGAGTTACTTCGACTCATTCTGAAAGAAACGTCGATTACATTTCGACGTTGCGTCGAATACCATTCGACGCATATTTACTTAGCCTTGTTTTTCATTCTTAGAACTCTTCTCTAACTCATTTCTAGGGGTTAAGAGAAATCATTTCCCCAACAGGAGCTCCTAGATGCACCTGAGTATGATGAAGAAAGTATTCTTTCCATTGGGGAGGCGTCAGCGGATCTTTTTGCGGAGGAACCAAATCTTTTTGTTCCTCCAGTTTCTTTGCATGATTTTTCTACACACATTTTTTATGATCCCATCGAAGTGAAGGAGTGGGGTGATGCTCCTGACTCGTAGGGTGCTTCAAAGTGGGATGAGGATGCCATTTTCCCTGAATGGGAGAATGAATACTTTGAACATGATGGTGCACCTCGGTGGGATGTGGAGGATACTCTCTCTGATGAGGAGGTTTGCACTTCTTCATGGGACGAGGAGGTCCAAACCACCACTGAGGCCCCTGAGTTCTCAAGTTCCCCTTGCTATGATATTTACTATGATGATAGTGATCTATCCTTGGATCCTGCTGGGAGTGAAACCGGGATCACTCCTATAATTACAGATTATTTATGTCTTTCATCTATTTTGTTTCCTGACCATCCTTCTTTACTTGAACACGTGCAGGGGGATTCAGCAGTGGTAAATCTTTGGGAAGCTGAACCTGAAATGCCCTCCACTGCTGATCCACCTCTATCTCCTCTTCCTGATATTTTTAATGCTTATTCTTTTCCATCCATGCAGGATTTTGAGTATATTGACCCATTTTTGGGTAATGATGAAAACCAATACTTGTAGGGGAAATACAGTGTTGTGATGGTGTTTCCCTTGAAGGATTGGCTGTAGGGAGGCAAAAGATATTCATATCCTGATCTAATGTCGGAAGAGAAGAAGAAGGCGAAAAAGAAAGAGATTTGGGGATGGAGGATAAATCCGTCCTTCTGCTCCTACTGCCTGCGGACCCATTTCTTTCATTTCTAGTTATCACTTTAAATCAACATATAGTTGATTTCTCTGCTGGTTGTGTAATAATAATTAGTAGACTTTATTAAGTTTGCTTACATGATTAGATAATCCTATAAAACTGCATAATACAGGTATTTAGTCCAGCTTAAGGACGGTAAACAAAATCGCTGCTGGGAGACAACCCAAGTTTTTGTTGCTAACCCGTTAATAGTTTAGTGTTATATATTTTTTTTTGCTTGGAGCCTTTTTGCCTGCAGGTGTGCGGCAATTTCTTTGGTGGCGGACTCTTGGAGCAAAATTTTCAGAATTTAACGCCAAATCTTCCGGTATGCTCACTTCTGAGCATGGGGTACACTCTCCCTTTTCTCCTTAGTTTAATGTTTTAAAGGATCATATTTCAGATTATGCTTTCATGTAAGTCTGGGGGAGAGTGAGAACCATGCACATGCACGCACGCAAGCATTCTGGTAGTGTTATTATTTCAGCTTATCAATTTCTTATGTGGCACACACACACTGCACCCATTATGCACGCACTTACTTGTGAGTGCTACCGTGCCAAATTTCCTTTTGGAATGGAGCCGGGAAGTCAATTGTGTTAGCTAGGAATTGTGGTTTGGAGTACGATGTTGACTCCAGTAGTGTTCTAATTGAATACTCATATTTTGCATAGAATTTTGCGTAGAAGCTATTTCTATTTTCATGCTTTGTATCTTTATTCTTATCTAATCTAGTAATTAGAGTTTTATTTTACTCAAAGCATGAACCTGTGCCGATCTACCGGTAGTGTAGGTGAGTTGGTATTGAATGCTAGATTCGTATTTCTCGAGTCGCGAGAAAGAGTTATCTTTCTCGGTGGCTAAGAACTCGCCCCTAGCGACTCTCAAAACATTGGCATCGGGTAGTTCTAACGCATTAGCATGATGTAGGCCATTCTTTGGACCGTTTGAGCCTTGAGCCAAAACCAGAAATTTACCCTTGCTAACCAATTTTGAGCCTAGCCCACCTTTTCTATTCAGCTCCACTGCTCTCGCTTAAGCCAAGATTACCAAACCTGTATGCGCATACGTTTTGAGCTTTATAGTATAACTGATTATTGTGTTGTGCTGTTATTAATGGATACATATTTGGATTGGCTAAGTTGAAGAAAAGAATAAAAAAAAAAGTATTAGTGAGCTAAAAATTGAAAAGATTAGCGCTCCAAAAGAATAAAATTCGAGTTCTTTATATTCTAATTCAGAAATTCTGAATTGTTTGATAGGAATTACTTTATATTGGGTGTTGGCGATGAACACATCAGCTTTATGTGTTGCCGGGGTTTACAAATTGTATTGCTCAAATGTGTTTGGTGCGTTAGCCTCCGAGTTTATCATTGTATATCCTACCGCAACCTAAGCCACATATTTACCCGAAAGCCCTATTGACTTGTGTGTAGTTTTACCTAATACTGTGGAGAGAGTGTGAAAGTGCGAGCTTATGGCTCCCGACACCGATGGATTTCGGTGGAGTTAGTTTCGTATCCCGTATTTTTCGAAATACTCGTTTGAGCACGTCTCTACATTCTCCCTACACGTGACTGGCAGATCTCACTTGGTTCAGCTTTTGAGTAAACTAATCTCTTATTTACTATTTTAGATATTTGTAAATTACATTGCATAGTAGAAATTTCTTCTACGAGAGCTTTATGCACATGATTATTTGATTTCGCATATTACTCCTAGCCACAATCACCTTTCTAACCCTTGCTTTTCCCGTCCGCCGAGAGTTGTTTGCTCGGGATGCGCAAACAGGTAAGTCTGGGGGTGTGATGAGTCCCAATTATATACACATTTATGGACTCATCTGGGCCGATTATCTAGTCGATGCACAACACTTTAGGCATGTTTTCGTTCATATTTGATATTCCATGCTATGTGCACTTTTAGGCCCGTTTCGGTGTGCAATTGCGCTCCTTGTTATTGGGGGTAAGCACTTGGTGCTCCCCAATCTATTTTCTGTGTTTATTTGGTGCGGGAGGTATTCCCAGCTTATTTTCTTTGTATGCGGGTGACCGGATCGTCCTGTTTTCCCCAGAATTCATGTCTGTGCATATCGCACAGTCGTTCGTTTCCTTGACGCACGGTCAGTTGCGGTCGTGCATTTGTGTCTGGGCAGAAAACGGAGCGTCGGAGTTTACTCGTGCGTTTTTACGCACGGGCGGATTTGCCCGTGCGTGAGTAAAATGCACGGTCGACCTGTGTCTTCTTGATTTCAGAGCGTCGGAGTTTACCCGTGCGTTTGTACGCACGGGCGGTATTGGTCGTGCGTGAGCAAAACGCACGGGCGGCACAACGTCTTCCCCAAGCCAGATTTTATCATTTAATAACGCACGGTTTGCGCACGATCGTGCGTTCGACCGTGCGTGACCATTTTCTGACAGTTTTTCTATTTAAGCCGCAGGTCTTGCCCTATTCTGGATCGACCTTTTTCCCGCTCCCAGAGCTCCAGTTCCGCGCCCTTTTCGCCGTCCATCGCCGCCCACCTTCGGGAGGAGCTCCGGCCGCCATTCTCTTGCAAATCTCAAGCCGGAGCATCCTCTAGGTCTCCTCCATTGATCGTGCACCTCCAAAGCTCCATTTCGAGGGATTTCCTGCTGCATATATGAAGTTCTCCGGTGAGATCATGACCAGAGAAGATTGACGGAGAAGACGGGTATAATAGAAGAAGGTGACAGCTCTTCCGGACCCCGGACGACAGTTGGAGCCTGAGCCCGGACGAGGATTGACAACCCTAGATTCCGGCCGTGAACCTCCGATGAGTCTCCGTGCTTTGGTTGTAATCTAAACCCCCTTTATACTGTAGTATTGTTTTCCTTTATATTTTGGGTGTATGAACAATGTTTGCTTAAACCTTATTATGTTATTTTTGTATTTCATGTTTATGTGAAATTGATATGTGTGGTTTATGCACGTGAGGAGCGCCCCATTCCATCCTCCATTCCGCTGTCACGTTCGTGTGCCGCACTAGCAATTGCTAGTGGCGTGCTTGTCGAAGCGGTGCTAACGGCCCGTGTAATCCATTCCGACTCCGCTGGTGCGAATCATTCCATCCGCAAGCCTTCTCGTCCATCCGCCTAGTGAAGCGTGGCATAGCGGCCCGTGTAATCCATCCGCCTAACGAAGCAGTGCGCTCAAGGCCTGCACAGTTCGATTCTGCTTGCCTACTCGTCCATCCGCCCTTGCGACGCAGTGCGCTCAAGGTCTGCCTAGTCTCCATCCCGCCAAGCGAAGCATTGCATAACGGCATTGCATAGGAGTAGTTTAAGTTGTTTTCTTTTATTTTCCAAAACGAAATCATTCCCCTTTCGCACCCTTCTGACTTAAAGGACTTCGATCTCAAGTCCTTCCTCAAAAGTAAACTCCACCTTACTGTGTTCCTTTGAGATTCGATACTCGGGGATTACTCCTCGTTTTATATTACTTGAACGATCGGTACACTGCCGTTTCGTGCCGCAGTCTAGCTACCGCCTATAGCGGTGTGCGAGATTTGCGCATCAATCGACAACCCGGTGATTCCTACCGAGAATCTACAACAAGCCTCCGGATTCGGTCGTATCTCTTGCCTTTTTCTCTTATTTGTGTTGATGTATATGAATGTAATCTTCTTTATATGAGGTTTTATATACTCTGCACTTGATTTAATCTCTATTTCATTGTTGTGCAATGATGCTGTTTGTGTATGAGTACTTGAGGTGAGCTCTTGTGGTATTGTTGGTGTGAGTGTTTAGTGTTGCCGCACTAGCAATTGCTAGTGGCGTGCTTGTTGACGAGGTGCTTGCGACCCTCATTCCACTGGTGCGACCCCTTCCATCCGCTTGCCTACTCGTCCATCCGCCGAGCGAAGTAGTGCGTTCAAGGCCTACGTAGTTTTCCATCTCGCCAAGCGAAGCTTTGCATAGCGGCATTGCATAGGAGTAGTTGTAGCTATTTTCCTTTATTTTCCACAAACCAAATCACCCCCTTCGCATTCCATCCAACTAAAGGACTTCAATCTCAAGTCCTTCCTTAAAAGTAAACTCCACCTTACTGTGTTCCTTTGAGATTCGATACTTGGGGATTCACTCCCACATTTTTTATTACTTGAACGATCGGTACATTGCCGTTTTGTGCCGCAGTCTTGCTACCGCCTATAGCGGTGTGCGAGATTTGCACATCATGTTTTTGGCACCGTTGCCGGGGAGCACGGTCGTGTGAGTTTTCTGGAGAGGGAGAATCTGAGATTAAAGCCCTTCCATTTGTGTATTGCATTCTTTTATTTTATTTCTTCTTATTCTGTTTTCCTGTTTTATATTAAGTTGCTCAGTAAATTGTTGTTAGGCGTAGTATTTTGCACAATAGTGTTTTCCGTTTGAATCTTGTTATCTTCATACTATGTGGGCTTAATTTAATATTCGTTGCCGTTTTTGTGGAGATATATCGCATGCTAGTGGTAGATGTCCAAAGGGAGATAATAGCCCTAGCACTCAAGGCCCAACATATGGAGCACCGACTTCGTCTGGTACTCCATATGGTGCGCATAAGTCCTATGGCTATTCTGCCGAGCCTTTACCGTCATACTTCTTTTCGACTTCAGCATCTGCTGTGCCAAAGAAGCCCGCAAGGCAGTGCTTGTTTTGTTAGAGCACGAATCATGCTTTGAAGGATTGTTCTGCTTATCTTCGCCAATTGGACGAGGATGACGAGCCGGATATCTGGATCGTCCCGACTCCTACTTTTGGCAGCACACCTTCAACATCCGGTTATGTGCCCGTATCACCTTCATGCTTTGAAGGGTATGTTGTGGACACAGTCACCAGATGTGTGGCTGATCTAGGCTCTGACATGGCTGAGCCCATCTCCCATGTGCATATATCACCATGTGTAGATTCGATTCTTTGTGAGGAATCGGTGCTTGACTTTTATCCAAGCACTATTCCTCCCCTATTGTGCATACTACATTCGTCTCTGACGACATTGTTAAGGATGTGTCGCAGGATGAGGCTGGCGATCTATGTGTTATGCCTGCTCCTATGGAGGAGGACAACCTTCTAGGTGAAGAGGAGTTTTCCTCAGCACCGGTGGAGGAAGTCCAACTCTTGGGCATGGCCACTGTTGATCCCGCCGAACCTTGTAGCATTGCTGACAATGCAAACATTATTTTACTTCCCCAACCTACTGAGTGAGACCGGGATCACTCCCCCGATTGATTTTTATTCATGTTTTTCTTCTTGTTTATTTCTTGATCCCCTTTCTTCATCTGAGCCTGTGCAGGTTGAATCTTCACAGGTACCCCAGGAGGACTTGGAGCATGATGCTCAAGTCAATGATGAGAGCATCCTCTTATGTGAGGAGGTCGATCCCCCCTCCGTAGAGGAAGCTCCACTCATTGCCTTCTCCTCCTGCTGCCTCCCTGGAGATGACACATTGCTGGGCAAGGATTTATTTTGTGGTGAGACGAGTGAGGACCAGCCTTCCTCCTCTTCTTACTCCTTTATTTCCTCTACCTGTGTTAAGCAGGGATTATTATTTAGGTAGAGGGTAACTGTTCTGTCGCTGTATCGGTACCGACTACCGACACACATATTAGAACAATTACCTGTTCATTTCCTTTTTCATACGCCCATTAGCTAGAACTGTTATGTTTTTAAATAAGTCGTGCTGGGATGACAATAACCCCAGTAGTTATCTTACTTTTTTTTGCAATTTCAGTTTATCTAGTTTGTTTAGTTAGTTTTACTTTATTTTAGTCTGTATATTTTCTTTTGTTTTGCGGAGCTCACCCATGCTGGTTCTTTTTCTGGCGGATGCTGCAGCTTTTTCTTGGTTTGCACGTCAATCTTCTGGTATGCTCACTTCTGAGCATTGGGTAACTTCTCTTCCCCTAGCTTTTATTTTAGACTTTATTGTATATCTTGTATTGGAATGTTTAGATTAAGTCTGGGGGAGAGCTGTTGTATTTGTTACCCACTGCACGTGCACATATCATTTGCATACTAGAAGTACATTTTAGTTTAGTTTTATAAGTATTGTTTCATATGCATCGCACACCAGAACACCCACTTGAGCGTGTAGCTGTAGGCACGTTACGAGTCCAGCTCGTTTTTTTTTGTGTGATTGGGGAAATCTCTGTGCTGACTTATGATTGTGAGACGGAGTAAAATGTTGACTCCCATTGTGCTCCTAGTCGAGTGCTTGCATCTCGCGTAGAATTTTGTGTAGAATTAATTTTTCCTTATGCTTATAGTTTTATATTTTTCTATTTGTGTAAATATTGTTTGTTCTACTCAAAAGTGGTAAATCCGGTGTGAATCAAATGGTAGCTTAGGGATGTGTGTAGACGTTTGCTAGATTCGTATTGCTCGAGTCGGGAGGAAGGATTGTCTTTCTCGGTGGCTAAGAACTTGCCCCAAGCGACTCTTGAAGCATTGACACAAGTTAGTTCAGTGCGTGAGCGTGATGTAGGCCATCATTTTGGCCAGGTTGAGCTTTTGTACCGTTCCTAACGTTTGATCCTCGCTAGCCCCTTTGTGCCTACCCCTTCCTTTGATTCAGCTCCACCGCTTTCTCACCAAAGCCAAAAAGTCGATCCCAGTCGCATACCCAAAGCTGAGCTTTAGTTGTTTTCATATTTTCTTTATTTTGGGAATGTTGATGTGGTGAAGTTTTGTGGATATGTGGTTGTGCTCCAAAATAAATATTTGCTGAAAAAAATATTGTGAAAAGATCGAGTTGAAAAAATTGATGAATGAAATGAGAAAAAGAAAAAGAAATAAAAAGAGTTCTAATGAAAATATTTTTGTGTAAGTTTGTATTGAGAGTAGGCGGTGCACACACCCATGTTTTCAAGTTCAAGTCTGGGGGTGTGGTGCACCCGCACGTATTATGGCAGCTTGGTTAGCTTTGTTGCATTAACTCAATTGGGTTTCATGCATAAGCCTTCATGTTTATCATTGTATATCCTACCGAAACCCAAACCCTATCTCTAACCAAAAGTCCTACTGATTTATGCGTTGATCCAAACTAGTGCCGTGGAGAGAGTGCGAACGGGCAAGCTTATGGTCACCGACATTGATGGATTTCTTTGGAGGTTGTCCCGAGCCCCAATCTTTAGCAAAGCTCACCTTAGCGATTGGTTTACTTTCGTCCTACGCGTGACCGGATGATTCACCGTGATTCAGATTCTGAGTAATAATAAAATATAGATACGCTCTTAGAAAAATGTAAACTTTTATGCATAATTAAATATTTCTTCTACTGAATTTTTATGAGCGTGAGCTTGCGACTTCGCATGGTACTCCGCCCTTGCAATTTCTATGTCAGCTTTGTATTTTCTCGTCCGCTTGAGGGATTTGTTTGCTCGGGACGCGCAAATAGGTAAGTCTGGGGGTGTGATGAGTCCCATTTATATACACATTTTTTGACTCATCCGGGCTAGTTTTCACGCACATGCACTTCACTTTCTGCACATTATTGCTTATATTTCACTTGAACACATTTCTTCACGAAGTGCACAATTTGGCCCATTGTGGTGTGCAACCGCGCACTATTTTGCTGGGGGTAAGCACATGGTGCTCCCCATGTCTTTATTTTGTTGTTATTATATATTTTTGTGTGCTGGCGGTATGTGCCCCAGCTTGTTGGTTTATATTGCAGGTGGGCAGATCGTCATTCTATTGGAATTGTAACCTGGAGAAATCACACGGTCGTGCGTTTCCTTGACGCACGATTTATGTGACCGTGCGATTCCTACAGTGCCTAATAATGATGATCTGCCCCGGCTCGTGCGTTTTGTTCGCGCACGGTCAGTTTTGATCGTGTATGATCAAAATCGCATGAGCTTCTCTCTTCTATCTAAAATTTCATGTTATTTTGTAATTTTCCAGATCGCACGGTCGTGCGTTTATCCTTCACGCATGATCTGGTTGATCGTGCACGTTCATTTGCGGCCAAAACTAGCATTCTGAATTTGGCCGTGCATTTTTACGCACGGTCGTGCGTTTGGTCGTGCATGAACAAAAAATTGCTTATTTTCTATTTAAAGCCCGATTTTTAGGTCATTTGGGGCCGATTCTGTTCCGCGATTTCTTCCGCCGGAAGGGGCGACTGCTCTGTTTTCTTCACCTCTTCCTCCACCTTTTGCCCAAGGCCACCTCACATCATCCAAGCGCTTCAAGGAGAGGATTCTACACTCATCTTCATCACCAAGCAAGGAGTTCTTCGCATTGGACGTGTCCGGATTGTAGCTTACCGGAGAAGACGGGTCCATTGGGAGGAAGTGACATCCCTCCTCTACCCTGGATGATAGTTGGGACAGAGCTAGCACGCGGATCGACAACCCGGTGATTCCTACCGAGAATCTACAACAAGCCTCCGGATTCGGTCGTATCTCTTGCCTTTTTCTCTTATTTGTGTTGATGTATATGAATGTAATCTTTTTTATATGATGATGTATGTACTCTGCACTTGATTTAATCTCTATTTCATTATTATGCATTGATGTTGTTTGTGTATGAGTACTTGAGGTGAGCTCTTGTGGTATTGTTGGTGTGAGTGTTTAGTGTTGCCGCACTAGCAATTGCTAGTGGCGTGCTTGTTGACGAGGTGCTTGCGACCCTAATTCCACCGGTGCGACCCCTTCCATCCGCTTGCCTACTCGTCCATCCGCCGAGCGAAGTAGTGCGTTCAAGGCCTACGTAGTTTTCCATCTCGCCAAGCGAAGCTTTGCATAGCGGCATTGCATAGGAGTAGTTGTAGCTATTTTCCTTTATTTTCCACAAACCAAATCACCCCCTTCGCGTTCCATCCGACTAAAGGACTTCAATCTCAAGTCCTTCCTTAAAAGTAAACTCCACCTTACTGTGTTCCTTTGAGATTCGATACTTGGGGATTCACTCCCACATTTTTTATTACTTGAACGATCGGTACACTGTCGTTTCGTGCCGCAGTCTTGCTACCGCCTATAGCGGTGTGCGAGATTTGCGCATCAGTTTCGTCGATCGCCGTTCATCGAGCTCCGTTCGACGAACTGAAGTAGTTTCGTCGATCTCTATTTTACTGAAGTTGAAGTGGTTTCGTTGATCGCCGTTCATCGATCGTCGTTCGACGAACTGAAGTGATTTCTTCTAGCTCCGTTCGACGAATTTTTCTCAGACCGAATTGACTTTGCGCTGTTTTGTTTCTCAATTTCCTTTCTCGAGAAATCCTTTTCAATCCTTTATTTCAAGTTTCTAAAGGTTTCTCGGCAAGACTTGAGTTTCTCGAGAATTCAAAATAGTTTCTCGAGAAATATGTCTGTCTCTCAGAAAATCTTTCTCGTCTGCCAGTGAAGTTTTTCTAAAGGTTGTTTTTCTTGAGAAGCCAATTGTTCTCGAGAAGTCCATCCATCTCTCGAGAAATCCTGTATCTCTCGAGAAGTTTATTTCTATCTCCCGTAAGCCCTTCTATATATTTTCTCGAAGCAGAAGCTGCTATTTCTCGAGAAGTTCTTTGTTCTCGAGAAATTATATCTTTCGTTCTTTAAGTAATTTTCAGTCCGTTTGTCGGGATGTTAATTCCTTCTGTCTGATGTGACGGCTCATCTGATTTCGTTTAAGGTTAATCCTACCATAATTCATGTTGTTAAGACTATGGCTATATAAGGCTATCTTTTAAGGATTAATTATGGATATTCAATCATTCTATCATTAACCCTAATTCTCTATTTGATCCAAGAAGAACGAGAAAGTGCCGCCTGTCGCCATTGCTGGAGATCGTTCTACAGTTCTGAATCAATTGTCTCCAGTGGAAGAAAATGTTCGATTGATCATTGCTACATCCTCTACTGTATCTATTGGATCAAATCGAATCGAAGAAGGTCAGATCTGAGTTATTTTCAGTTCTTCCTCATCGACATCAAGTCAAAGCTATTCAAGTCTCAAGAAGGAAGAAGATCTCTCAGGGTCTTTCAAATCTGTTTATGAATTGATAAGTATTGTATTAATCTCAATTTACATTTGAATGTAGGAGAGGTTATTCTCCGAGTTGTAGGAGAGGTTATTCTTCGAGTTGTAGGAGAGGTTTGTCTCTGAGTTGTAGGAAAGGTTTTTCTCCGAGTTTTAAGAGAGATTTTCTCTAAGTTTGTAGGAGATTTGTCTCCGAGATTGTAGGAGTGTTGACTCCGAGATTGTAGGATCATTCTTGATCCGAGTTATAGTGAAGTAGTCAAGTATAGCTGTGGTGCTAGATTGACGAGGCCGACAAGTGGAGCACCCAAGAACGGGGAACCACTATAAATTTCTTGTGTCGTCTGTGATTGTGATTTGCTTTCTGTGTGTTCTATTTCATCAAGTTTTAATTCCGCAAAAGACGCAGTTATCACCTATTCACCATCTCTAGGTGATTTAGGTTGGCAACTAGGTACCTTCAACACCCCCATACTTAAAAGTCAGCATTGTCCCTAATGTTAAAATTAAGTATGAGGAACAATTCTATATATACAAAAGTGTAAAAAGGGAAAATAAAATACAAGAAAGGAAATAGCAGGGGAAAAAGGCACGTCCCTGATTTGGAGACGGGATGACCGGATGAATGCCTGCAAAATATGGGGAAGTAAGAAAATATTATATAAATATGGGGTGCCTCCCACGAGCGCTTTGTTTACCGTCGCGTAGCTTGACTGATTTGACCGTTAGATTCGGGGGTTCGGCTCCGTATTACCCGGCAAAGCTCCAAGTTGCCGCTCGGAGATCATCTTCGCAAGTTGTCCAACTTGATTTTCTAAGTTTTTAGCGATCTGGTGATGTTTCGGATATTTGAGTCGTAGACGCGACGTGTTTAGCGAAAGCTTCTTCGAGCGGAGAAAGTTTTGGAGGAGGAGGAGGATATCCCTGATGAAATGCATGCGGAAATCCTTGCAGAAATCCTTGTGGATTTGCATTTGGGTGTCGCTGCGCGTTATTTTGATTACTCCAGGAGAAGTTCGGGTGATTCCTCCAACCCGGATTATAGTTATTACTATATGGGTTATTATTAGGGTTGAAGGGAGGCCGAACTTGATTGTTGAGGTAATCTACTGATTCTTCATTTAAATTATTATTATTATTATTATTAAAATTATTTTTAGTAGTAGTATTCGCCCACGCGGGAGTGGAGGAGGAAACAGTCATCTCCGCCACCTGCTTACTTAGCCGCTCTACCTGCGAGGCTAAGAGAGCAGTGACATCCACTTAAAAAATACTAGCCGGTTTATTTGGACGCGACCTTGGCACGTTTCATTGGTACACGTTGATGGTCATTTCCTCGATAAGATCTTGGCACATTTCCGGGGTTTTGTTATTTAACGTCCCCCCAGCGGCGGCATCGATCCTTTGTCGGGTTTGGAAATTCAGGTCATTGTAGAATGTTTGTACCTAGAGCCAAGATGGTAGCGCGTGATGAGGACACCTACGTAAACATTCTTTAAAACGTTCCCAAGTCTCGTAAAGAGACTCAGAATTGAATTGTATAAAAGATGCAATATCTGTGCGTAATTTAGCGGCTTTTGACGGAGGAAAATAGTTTAAAAAAAATCCGTCAATTCGGCCCACATAGTTATGGACCCTCTTGGAAGAGAAGTCAGCCACGATTTAGCTTTTGTCCGCAGGGAAAAGGGAAATAGACGCAAGCGAATGGCGTCATCAGTGACGCCATTAATTTTAAATGTGTCGCAAATTTCTAAAAAATTAGATTGGTGAAGGTTTGGGTCCTCATCTGGCAAACCGTTGAACTGAATCGACTGTTGTACCATTTGGATTATGCTGGATTTTATTTCAAGTGATCCACTACATCCATTTGAAAAAGAGGAAAAACTCTCAAGTGAAAAGAGAGAGAATTGAGAAAAGAGATAGTGTGCTGCAGCAAAGAAAAAGCCTTCATCTTCTCCTCCTTCTGAAGCCATTCTGCTGCAAATTCTGAAAGCTCTCACAAAAGAGAGAAAAGCTTACAATCTCCTTCTCACTATAGAAGAGAGAATACATTCACTATTCTTGTGCTTCTAATTTTCTTGCTAGGAAGAAGATTCTTTCTTGTTTTAATCCTTCTTCTCATTCTTATTTCAACTTCAATTGTGTAAAAGAGTTTTTAGAATCTCTCTTCAAAAAAATTCAGTTGTACTGGTTCTAAGAGTCTCCTTATCAAAAGACTCAGGCTGGTTCTAAGAATCTCCTTATCAAAAGACTCAGGCTGGTTCTAAGAGTCTCCTTATCAAAAGACTCAGTGCAAGATTGTGAATTCGTACCAAGGGGGTAGAAGAATGGAGTACCCATAGTTTGGGGAACCACTATATTTCTTTGTGTTGTGCTGTGATTTTCTTCTTGCTATTTCATTCCTTATTTACTTAATTCTTGTTGGTGTGTGGGAAGTTTAATTCTGTGATTATTACACATATATATAGATATTTGTTAACTTTGCACAAAATTATTTTAAATCTCTATTCACCCCCCCTCTAGAGAATTCTAGTGAGGTTAACTGTGCACTTTCAGACACCTACCTCCAGGCAGTGCGCTAATGAACAGCACCTGCCTCCAGGCAGTGCGCTAATGAACAGGAACTGCCTCCAGGCACTGCACTAATGAATAGAAACTGACTCCGGGCAGCGCGCTCGCAGCAATCTCTCTGTCATCAATTGAAGGTTCGCCCTTCTCCACCGCGGTAAAGTCCTGACGTCATAAGGGCCCTCCCCTCTTACATTCGTCCACGGTTTGAATATGTACGCCCTTCACCGACAAAACTTATCTTCCATCATGTAAACAGCCGCGAGCTCAAACTCGCGCAAACTTATTATCTACTATGAAAAATTCGCGAGCTCAGACTCGAGCAGACTCATCCGTTATTTTGTGAAAAAACATCAAGCTACTCAGTATCGACACTAAACGGCAAGCTCGCCGCAATCTCTGACGCAATCACGGGGCGACAAGCTCGCCGCAATCTCTGACACAATCGTTGGGCAGCAATCCCGCAGCCGATCAAGACGAGATAGAAGTTTCTCCCACAACTAGAGCCGAGCAATGACTTCCAGCATGTTGCACGAAGACGACAGTGATCCAAATTGGCGAGAAGGAAAATCAAAACCTCCGATCTCCTCCGCGCAGTAATTCGGACTCCGAAGGTTTGGGGGCTTATGATAGGCACTCATATTATGGGTTCTTATCTGCACATGCAAAACCGGGTGGCGGTTAGTCAAAAAACCCCACTCCTCCACTAAGATATAAAGGAATGAGTGGGAAAGAAGACCGAACCCACCATCTCCACATCCAACCGCCTGTACGAAAACATGCGCAGTACGCGCCCCCAAGATCGCAAACAACCACGCGCCGCGACTGTACTGCGCTCAACCGCGAGCGCCACCGCGCACGCTAGCGCATGCACTACTGCGCGCGGTAGCGCGCACGATGCGCGTGGCGCTACCACGCATAAGCACGCGTGGTAGTGCGCAGGCAGCATCCCCGTGGGGGGTGCGGCCAAACCGCACCCTCCAAGTGGGGTGCGACCAAGCCGCACCCCCCAAGTGAGGTGCGGCCAAGCGCACCCCATGTGGGGTGCGGCTTGGCCGCACCCCATGGCGGGGGGGGGGGGGGGGGGGGGGGGGGGGGGGGGGGGGTGCGGCCAAGCCGCACCCCCCTTTTTTGGGGTGCGACCGAAACCGTCCCCCCGTAGTGGCAAACCGAATCTGTGGGTTGGGCCTCGCCCACCTCTAGGTTGGTATTTACACTACCCTACCTAGACCAATCGTACGTAGGCCTGTGCGTATAAACCGAAAACCGCACCAAACCGCCAAACCTAACCGCACCGCACCGACTTTCAAACCGAACCGATCGGTTGTGGTTCGGTTCGGTTTATTGCGCCGCAAACCGGCAAGCTATTTGTCCGGTGCGGTTTTGTATAACTCAAAACCGTGCAAACTGCACCGCACCGCACGGGTGTTTAAGTGTTTAATTTTTATTTGTATTTAACTATTTATATTTGTATTTCATCATATTTGTGCGATATGCTGGCGATAATTTTATTTCTACTGTGTAATCGCTCCAAATAAGATTTTATTTCTACTGTGTTTTAGTTATTTTATTTCGCTCGGGTGTTTAAGTTTTTCATTCCTCTGTTTCCCACGACCCAACCCCCCATTTATCCTCCTCGGCTCCTCACGCGCTACGGTGCTAGGGCAACTGACGGCTTCCAATTTCCCTCGCCTCGTCTCCTCTGAAATACTTGAGTCGCCGTCGCCGCTTGGGATCATCTCTCCTCGCTGCCGCCTGGGATCATCTCCCCTCGCCGCCCCCGCCTGGGATCATCCCTCCTCGCTGCCGCCTGGGATCATCTCTCCTCACCGCCGCCTGGGATCATCTCTCCTCGCCGCCGCCTGGGATCATCTCTCCTCGCCGCTGCCTTTTCTGGTTATTTCCCCCCAATTTGCCGGCACTTCTCAGCCTGGTTATTGTCGGCACAGGTTACAGCCTTACAGGTATCGATTTTTGACTTTTAGTTTTATTGCGGTTTAGGTTACAACCTTACAGGTATAGGGAAGTGTTGATGCAAACTAGATCAATTTAATGATTTATAGGTATTCTTCCTTTGCTAGTCATCCATATATTTATGCAGTTCCATATATTTATGCAGTTTACTGCAACCAATTTTTTGCGTACCAAATTTTTGCATGGCATCCAAAAATATTAAAGGGAAAGAACAGCTTGTGATGGAGGCAGGAGAGAGTTCTCAAAATAAATTACAAAAGTCACTTCCTCTTGTGATTGATAATGAAGATTCAAAACATATTTTAAAGAAATCTAAAGTTGATGACTCTGATGGTAATATGGACAAGGCAAAATCTGCAGTGTGGGATTGGTTCACAAAGTTTAAAGATAGCGAAGGAAAGGATAAAGCTAAGTGCAAGCATTGCTCGAAGATATATTCTGCTGATCCTCGGAAGAACGGAACAAGTGCTTTACGAGCACATATGCTAACTTTATGTCGATTTCGAGTGAAAAAAATAATCAAAAAATGTTATCTTTCAGTGAAAAAAAAGAAGATGGGATTACAGTTGGTGCATTAAAGGCTATTAAATTTGATGAAGAACAATGTCGAGTTGCCTTAGCAAAAATGGTTGTAGTTGAGGAGTTGTCCTTCAAATTTGTAGAAAATGAAGGCTTTAGAAACAATTCTAATCAATTAGAGCCACGGTTCAAAGTGCCTTCTCGAACAACTATTTCCAAATATTGCATCAATCTTTTCATTTCCGAGAAAAAGAAATTAAAGAAGCAACTGCGGTCAGAAAGAATGTGTCTAACAACAAATACTTGGACATCTATTCAAAAATATGGATATATGTGCCTCACTGGACATTGGATAGATAAAGAATGGAGATTGCAAAAGAGGATTCTTAATTTTGTTAGAATCATTGATCACACGGGAGAATGCATCGGTAATGAAATATTAAATTGTATGACTGACTGAGAGATTAAAAAAATTTTCACCATTACTATGGATAATGCATCAGTCAATGATGTAGTTGCTAGATTTTTGACAAGAAAAACCAAAGAATGGAAGAGCACCATACTTGAGAATGAATTTTTGCAAGTGAGATGTTCAACACATATACTAAATTTAATCGTGAAGGAGAGATTATCTGAATATAATGAGTCCATCGAGAAGATTCGCTTAGCCATCAAGTTTGTAAAAGGATCATCTCAACGATTAGAGAAGTTTAAGAAATGTGTAGTTAATGCTGAGATATTAAGCAAAGCTCTCTTGTGCTTGGACGTTGACACAAGGTGGAATTCCACTTTCTTGATGCTAGAGACGACAATTAAGTTTGAGAAGGCTTTCAATGAATTAGAGGATGAAAGTTCATATAGAAGCTATTTTCACAACGCCGATAGTGTTAACGGCCCACCCAAGGCAGAGGATTGGAATAATGCAAGTTTATTTGTGAAGCTTCTAAAGTTATTTTATACAGTTACATTGGAGGTTTCCGGCACAAAATATCCAACTTCGCATTTATTTTTCCAAAATATATCAATGATGGAACATGCAATAAATTCTATGTGTGATAGTCAGGATTCTGCAATGAGCATTGTTGCACATCGGATGAAGACAAAATTCAATAAGTATTGGGGAAGTTTAGAAAAAAGTAATATTCTACTATATGTTGCATTTGTCTTAGACTCACAATGCAAGCTAAAAAGACTTGCAAACTGTTTCAAAGCAGTGTATGATATAGCGAGAGCAAGAACAATGATTGAGTTGACTGAAAGGACACTCTATAGATTATACAGTCATTATGACACAATTGTAAATGCAACTCCAACTCAACATAATATTAGCCAAGCTTCAAGTTCCGGGACTTCTATGAATCAAGACGATGTGGAATATAGCTTTATTGCTTACCAAAAGAAAATGTTTATGGATGATTTTGAAGAGGATGAAGCAACTATTTGTGTATCTGAGATTACCATGTACTTGAAGGAAGACACATTGAAGCTGCAAACAAATTTTGATATTTTGAATTGGTGGAAATTGAACTGCTCAAGATTTCCAATATTATCCCAAGTTGCCAGAGAAGTTTTAGCTATTCCAATTTCTACTGTAGCATCAGAGTCAGCTTTCAGTACTGGAGGACGCATTCTTGATCCTTTTAGGAGTTCATTATTACCTAAGACAGTTGAAGCTCTAATTTGTGCTCATGATTGGCTGCGTTGCAAGACAAACCTTAGTGAGATAGAAGAGATGATAGTCGATGTCGAGAAATATGAAGAGCTTGATAAAGGTATTGTTTCCACATTTGATTTATAAATTATAAAATTTTTGCTCAATATTCTTAACATTGTTTTTAATTTTGTAGAGCTGGACAAACAATTACAAGAAGGCGATATTGGAGATGTCAAAATTGAAGATGTGAACTAAATATGGTAAATATTTATGCTTTTGGTGAATCTCTTTTTACAAATTACAATATGTTTTAGTACTTATCTCTATATGAGTATATGACTATCTGGTCATTTGTTTTATTTGTTTAGTGTTTATGGTTGTTCTTCATAATCACTTCTTCAAACATAAATATATGTTATTGTTACTAAATGTTTTATGTTTCTATTGAATCTCATTCTAAATATTACTTGTGATTTTATTGAATGATATATTGAGTGTTACCCAATGCAAAATATTAATAAAAATCGAAACTGCACCGCATAAACCGATAAAAAACCGCACCGAAATCCAAACCGCACCGCACGGTTTAGGTGCGGTGCGGTTTTGGCCAACCAAAAACCGCACCCCTACGGTGCGGGTTCGGTTTGGGCCCAAACCGCACCAAACCGCACCGCTCGCAGGCCTAATCGTACGCCTCAACGCAAAATCGTGGAGCATCTGCGTACTTGTACTGACTGGACAACCAGAATTTCATGGCTAAGTGCAAATTCCACACTTGCCGAGTCAACGTATTGATGTCGGTGTGAACGACCGTCCAATACCGAAGACTCACCACCTTTATGTACATGCAAACATATTTACCATCTATTTCCGAGCCATAAGCCCACCGGGCTAACCCGCCCGTCACAATAACCTTCCGAGCCACCGACTCGCCGGACCAACCCGTCAGCACCTACAACTACCGAGCCTACCGCTCGTAAGACCAAACCAACTAACCTACCATAACCACGGTGTGTGTGTGTGTGTGTGTGTGTGTGTTAGTAAGACAATCTTGCACAACAATTTATTCCTGTAGTTTAGGGTTAATATTGGACTTCCCGAGGTCTACCCTGTGAGGGGCTCGCATCGGTACTACGAGGTACGATGTGATGATAGCACAAACCTCCCTTTCTCAAGACACTTAATGTTATTGGTAACTACCCATACGGTTACCCTTCTTATCATTACACTTGGATTAACCCTAAGTATTTTATGACCCTCTAAGGGGAAAGGCGATCTTTCGTCGATCCCAAGCATAACATTGCCCCTTAGCTTATCGGGTATACTCATCATGTAGACTCCTAATGGTGACCTCGCATTTTCTCTACCAGACTAGGTACACAATCTACCTTCCATTGCCAGCTACTAGACTTCAATTTACCCAAGTTTTATAGTTTTACTATACGGAGACCAAATGAGCTATATGAGTTGCATAGGAGGAGGTACTCCAATAAACATCCAAACGACTCAAGATTATTATTGGGAGTCTATCATGATATTATAAGACTAAATCCAGAGGAATTTTCCTTATTTACTTGGCATTTATTATAATTTCTCCAAAATTGGCCATGTATGAAATTGAACATGAAGTGTAAGATATTTTTATGTTTTGGCCTACACAAATTTATGTAAAATCTATGATATCAAAATAATAGCAAATAAAGAATATCCCAATTTTGCAGTAAGGTATTGACCTCTAATTATAATATTGAATAATTATCCAAAATTGGGTGCTAATGAAGGAACCATCAAAAATATTTATCCAAAAATTATGGTAAAATCACCATACCTCTATAATGATCAGAAAAGTTTACTTACTGAGTTTCATAATTTATCAAAACCATTTAGTTTCTGAATTAAATATTTCCAGAAAATCCAAACCAGGGAACATTGAGAACTAACCTACTGATAAATGATTCCAAAAATTATACAAAAATTCACAAAGCTTTCTAATTCCCTAAAATGTTTTATCACCAAGTTTCACAATTTTACAAAGAACATTTAGCCCTCATTTATTTATCATAATCTTAAGGCTAAATAGTTGACTTGTGAATGAAGTACTAATTAAATCAATTCAAAAATTACCAGAGGTTTATATCATGATTATATGAGCACTACCAAACTTTCATCAATATTTAAGATAAATTGAGCATGTAAATTCCTCTTATAAGAAAGTGCCCTAATTAGTTATAATCTAATTCAGAGGGGAAATATGTTCCTAAAATTGTCATAAAATTAACTAGGGTATATTTACACCCCATGAACTCATCTACCAAGTTTCATAACCATTCAAGGACATATGACCCTATGTCCTTCACAAGGCTCAAAGTGCAACCCTAGGGTTAGAACTAGGGTTCTAGGGCACATCCACCCCAACCCACCCCAAACCACTCATGGGGGTGCTTTATGTGATTATAAACCAGTGACCAGAGTCTCATCACTTTTGGATGAGGGTTGACCCCTCAATTCTATAATGTGCACTTTTGACCTAATTTGACCTAGTTTGACCAAACTTGGGTTAACTAATTACCCAACCAATTCAATCCCAAATGGGATGAAATTTTTACCAGGGTCATATCATGACCCTAAGGACCACCCACCAAAATTTGGAGGGGTTTGGAGGTCATTAGACCCTATAATTAACTAGTACATGGATTATTAAATGTTTGCAAAAACCTTTAAAAAATGTTCTCCAAAAATTCTCATTTTTGGATATGTTCAGGGTGTGGGTATAATTAGCCTATTTTCCAATTTTGAAGTCATTTGGATGGCTGGTTTGATGGAGGCACACTGATCAAGCTTTGGTCAACCCTTTGTATATGTTGCACCATTTTGAGTGTTGTGGTCAGACCACTGACCTGAATTGGGTGAAACCAATTTTAAATTAAAGTAGACTTCAGGGGATACAAGTTTGGTGTTGACCACATTTCCTGTAGAGGGCCATAAGTATTTTCTATATTTATTTCTAACAACAGCCATTAAAGGGACCGAAAATATAAATATCAATTATAATAACACAAGATCTGTACACGGATCTTTATGCAAAACCGAAGGCATCCCTCCATCTTCCTCCTCCAGCCGACGGTGGAGATTGCCCCGACCTATAGCCTTTCTACCATGGTTTTCCAAGCCACCCACGCCCCTCCCCAACCAGCCAATGCCACCACCACCTTCCTTGAGGTGGTGGCCGACGATAGGAGGTCTCGGCCGGCCGGTGGTGGCCGGAACCGGCGGTTTAGGCAAGGAGAAAAACCTCCAAAAATGGAGATTTTGGCCATCATGATCTAGGGCCAATTGGACTTACACCTTGCAAGCAGTAGATGTGGATCTATCCACTGGAGAAGAGGAGAAGAACCAGACCTGTGTGGAGCCTTGAAGCTTGCCGATTGGGTGGTCCTCCAAGGCCGATCCTAAGCTTTGGGGCCATTGCAACCTCCCCACCAAGTTGCTCGAAATCTTCAGGTGAGTGGGAGAAACTCATCCTCACAGCCTTGTGAAGTTTTTTAAAGAGCCACTTGTGGAAGGGGGAGAGGGGAAACCTCCAATTTCACCATTAATGACAATTAAGAATTTTTGGCCAAAACTGAAATTCCATTAAATTAGCCACTTGGGTGGCCAGACATGGCTATTAAACTCTTCAAAACTGATGGGGGGGGGGGGGGGGGGAGTACAAAGCCATTGGAGATGAAGAGGGTAGGCCCTTGGCCTCCCATGGCCATTAATGGCCTTCTCTCTCTTCTTACTCTCTCTTCAAAATTGGGGAAATTGCACTTTCTCTCTCCTACTCATCATTTTCAGAAATTGTATGTCCCCTTGAGTAGATATCAGGCCCATGAAGCTATTGTTCCACTACAATTGGGTCTAGCCCAAGTGGATTGGGCTTGATTAGGTCAAAATAGGTCATTTTGACCTAAATTTAGGGTGGAGTTAACTTTGGTCAATTTGACCATTTGGGTTGGCCCCAATGAGTGGATAGTCACCCATTGGCCTACACTATGGGTTAGGAAGGTCTAGGTTGGTTCAATTTGGCAAGGTGAATGCCAATTGACCCACAATAGGGCAATTTGACCAAAACAGGGCTAGAGTTGACTTAGGTCAAATTGGCCAAATTGGTGGCCCCGTGATGGAGGTGTTTAGTTCATTCGGTCCCTAATATAATTATAAGGGTAGGGTCAAGGTCAATTTGGAATGGTGGAGACCAATTGACCCTAATTAGGCTACTTTGACCAATTTAATGTTATGGTTGACTTTGGTCAACTTGGCCTCTTTGGTTGAACCCAATGGGTCCTTAGTGCTCTAAGGGACCCCTTAATAGGTTAGGTATGTCATGGTGGGGGTCAAAGGTTCAAGGTGAGGCCCTAAAGTCTAACCTTAAGCTTGGTAACTGGAAATTGCTATTTGCAGACCAATGTGGTTTCCTTCTTCTTGGCTAAGACCAAGTGGTCTTCTTCAAGCATCCTAGGGTTTTGTTATGACCTAGTCATGACAAAACCACTCTAGGGGTCTAGTTGTTTGGGGGATGTTACAAATCCCAATAAACAAAAAAATAATTTCGTCCCCAAAATTCAGGTTAGGCCTGCGGGGTTTCTACCGCAAGTGATTGTATGTAACATCCCTTAAGAAACTAATTATACTTGACGCAAAAAGCTCAGGATACTTTTGTTGCATCAGTTCTAGTGTCTCCCTGATAAGCTTCTCCTGTCCATGATTTCTCCACAGGACCTTGATCAGCGGGACCTTCTTGCGCTGCAAGATTCGCATCTCGGTGTCATCTATCTGAACCGCCTCCAGGTGAATCAATCGATCGGAGGCTACCGGGCCATCTATAGTAGAAATTCGCTGCTCCGGCTGTAGTAGAGCTCTCCTATAGGAGGAGACATGGAAGACGTCGTGCAATCCCGCTAACTCCGGCGGCAACTCCAATCTATAAGCTAACGGGCTGATCCACTCCAGGATCCTGTAAAGCCTCATCTATCTCAGACTGAGCTTCTTCCAACTGCGAACCCGCTGACGCGCAATTTCCACACCGCTAATTAGCGGGCACGAAATGCGGTACGACGGCAGTGCACCGGTCGTTGTCAAGTAATAAAAGTAGGGAGTAGCTCCCCGAATATCGTTCTCAAAGGACCGCAAGTTGGGTAGTACGATTTGCTTGTTAGGAGATTAATTATGAGGGTATCTAAGTTTAACAAGAACAGGGGGGTTTTGATTGGTGTTACGGAACAAGAATGAGAAACTAAACAACTATGCGGGTCGCAATCACCGCGTCGCTTGGTGGATGGGTTTAGTGCAGGCCGCAATGTCGTGCTTCGCTTAGCGGATGGCCGGTGAGCAAATGGATGAGGTGGGTGCAAATGCGAGAGTTGAGGGTCGAAGGCACCTCTTCGCTATCGCATCTAGCTTTTGCTAGAGCGAGTGCTAGAACACATGGGTGTAAGTGGAGCGGGGGCGGAGCGCATCACAACACAGCATAAAGTAAAGAACAAATTCATAAACAACTCTCATTCATAGACAAATAGAGGTTTATATAGTTCATTACAACAATAAGAAGTGCAAATCACAACAAAGGAGAAGGGGTAGAAGTAACCACGAGATGAGAAGCCTCGCCGCGGATCTTGGTCGGAATGGGGGGTCGTCACGCCTCCTCCGAGCTCAGTCCTTGGTTGCTTCCGGGGTTTAGAGGCTGTCACTACCTCCAACCGTTGCCCGTCTTCTTCTCAGAGCTGGGTCACTTCCGCTTCGCCCGATGGAGATGTCTTCCTCATGGAATGCTGGCCGTAGATGGCGGAGAGTACTTCCGGGACCCTAGATGGAGCTTAGGATCAATGGATGAAGCTTTCCCCAAGGGAGGAATGGAAGGGGGGACCTTGGAGAGATGGAACGGCGGAGTCGCGCCCAGAAATCGCGCCCAAAATCGTGCCCGGATCCCTAAATTCGCGGAGCAGCGGCTTAAATAGGGAGCAGAATAAGTACTGCGCACGGTCAGTGGCGCACGACCAATGGTCGTGCGCGAAGGAATGCCTGTGATCGTGCGCAGTCAACCTGTAGCAAAGAAAAAGAGAGAAAACAACGCACGGTCAGGGGCGCACGACCAATGGTCGTGCGCGAAGAAATGCCTGTGATCGTGCGCATACCTTCTCGCCGATCTCGATCTGGGCCGGGAATTAACGCACGACCAATGGTCGTGCGCCTGATCGTGCGCGAAGGAATGCGCACGATCAAAGGCTTTTTAGGCCAAAAATATCCCCGCACCATCCCGAACGTGCACACGATCCCAGGACCTGCAGGAAAAGTACAAATAACCCCGATCCGTGCACACCACCGGATCCATAACACAGGCATACAGTAATATATAGGAAAAACATGCCACAAAGGGGAAATGATTGCACAAAAGGCGCAGAAACGCCATGCTATCAATATAAGCGTATATGAATAGCAATTGAAGTGCAATGACATTAAAACAAACCCAAATGAGGCCGGAAATCACTATATAAACCAGACTCATCACACCCCCAGACTTACCTGTTTGCGCGTCCCGAGCAAACAAATCCGGCGGAGCGAGAAAAGACATAGCTGGGTTAGAAATTGCAAGGGCGGAGTAATATGCGAAGTCTCATACGCATGTGCATAGAAATCTGGTAGACAAAATTTCTAATTATACATATTAGTTTATAATTTTCTAGGAGCGTATTTATATATTACGTTTACTCAAAAGGTGAATCACGGTGAATCATAAGGTCGTACATAGGAAGAAAGTAAACTGAACGCTGAGGCGAGCGTTGCCAAAGATCGGGACTCGGGACAACTCCATTGAAATCCATCAATGTCGGTGACCATAGGCTTGCCCGTTCGCACTCTCTCCACGGCACTGGTATGACTCAAATGCGTGAATCAATAGGACTTTAGGTTTGAGATGAGGCTTGGTTTTAGGTGAGGTAAACAAAGATAAAAGCGACGGCTCAGACACTAAACCCAAATGAGCTAGCACAGAAAACTATCCTCATCACCACACAAACATGCGGGTACACTACACCCCCAGACTTGGACTTAACAACATGGGTGCGTGCACCGCCTACTCCCAAACTTATACTTATACAAATGAGTTTTTCATTCAAACTCATATCTTTTTCTTTTCTTCTCACTTCTTTTCTCTTTTTCATTTTTTTTCTTTTCTTATCATTTTCAGCAAATAAACAATAAAACACATCCACAACTTCACAAACATGTCACCACATCAACAACCAAACTCATAAAAATAATAAACAGCTAAAGCTCAGATTTGGGTGTGTGACTAGGATTGGCTTTTGGGCTTTGGTGCGATAAAAGTGGGGCTGAAACAAAGAACGGGTAGGCACAACTGGGCTAACGAGGATATAGCGATAGGAAAGGATGCAAAGGTTCAACCGGGCCAAAATGATGGCCTATATCACATTCATGCAATTGACTCACCGTATACCCATGCTTCAAGAATCGCTTGGGGCGAGTTCTAGCCACCGAGAGGAATAATCCTTCCTCCCGACTCGGGCAACACGAGACAAATGAACGTCTACACACATTCCTATGCTACCGTTTGATTCACGCCAGATTCATCAAATTTTGAGTAAAGTAAACAATATTTATGCTAGTAGAAAAATATAAACTAAAAGCGTAAAAAGAAGTTGAATCTACACGAATTCCTACGAGACATGAGCACTCGACTAGGAGCACTACACGAGTCAACAAAGTACTTCGTCTCGCAATCCTAACCCAGCACCGTGATTTCCCATTCACACAACCGAGACGAGTTAGACTCGTCGCGCGCCTACAGTTAAGTGCGCTCACGTGGGTGTCGTGGTGTGCCATGAGATGAACAATGCTACAATATAACACAGAGTAAATCCTAGTATGTTGTGCACTGTGCATGTGCACGAGGTAACGATAACTCTCACTCCCCCAGACTTACACTAAGCAAAAAGCATGTTCGATAGCGGCATAAGCTTAAGAAGGCTAGGATGAGAGATTACCCCATGCTCAGAAATGAGCATACCAGAAGATATGGCATTTTGTTCAGAAGGCGGTGATCCCTCCGTGCTCCAATAGATGCAGACCTGCGATTAAAGAGATCCCAAGCACACAAAAATATAGCAAAAAAAAAAAGATAACAAGAAAGAACGGAACCAAATGGTCCCAAATGGGTTGTCTCCCAAGAGCCCTTTTGTTTAACGTCCTTGAAGGTGGACCAAATACCTGTATTAGAGTTTGATAGCAATAGTCTTATAATAAAAAGCTAAAGAGACAGTACGATGCAGCAAATAACTTGAAACAGAGAAGCACAAAAACATCACAGATGGCACACAGCACAGCCCGGAGACCCCAACCCGCATCAGCTATATGCTGATTTGTGGTGGTTCTCCCCAGTCACGCGAGATGGGCAGGAGGTGAAAGCTTTAGGGTCCAAGGAAGATGTCTCTCCCTTGCCCCTAACCTCCTCCTTCTCGCGCCGGAGGGCTTCAAAGCGCGCAGCATGCAGGATTCTTTCCCGCTTCAGTTTTTCCACTGAAGGAGAGCGCCACAGAGCACCATGTGCGGGAGGAGTGATAGTGTTTGTCGGATTGGGATCAGCTGGGGGCTTCATTTCCGCACCCTCAAGAGGGGGTAGATCAGCCCAATGAACCTGTTTAGATTGTTTACATTTCTTGTTTTGAATAAAAACATTGTTTGGAAGGCTCATCGCTCCGCCTTCTCCCATGTCTTCCCACTCCTTGGTCTCATTGCTTTTCCTCTCTATCTCCAACTTTTTATTTGTGAGCTGCTTTGCTGTTTCTTCCATCAGAGTGATACTTTCCTCCTCTCTAGGATCCTTCACGTCCAAGTCTGATTTTTCCTCATTGGACCTGCACTTACTTTTACTTACAGAGACGTTAGGAAGATAAGATGATCCAGACAGGTTTGTTTCATTGGAAGGTAGAGTGACACACCCCGTGGCGATGTGGAGGGTTGCGCCACTCTCCTTTAGAAAAGGGACCGCCAAGATTGGCATGGAATCATTTTCCATGGGGCCGAGAATCTGAAAGTCAGTGACTACAGCCGTTCCATTAAGATTTACTACAACCTCACGAATCTCACCTTCAGTTTCGACAGTCACTCCATTAGCCAACACCAGCGACTTCCGGTCCTCAGAGTTCATTGTTAGGCGCAACCTCTCAATGTCTTGCAGAGCAAGAATGTTGCGAGATGCACCAGAGTCGCAAAGCGCGGAAACCTCAATGTTATTGATAGTACATTCAACAACGCAAGGACTCACTTGACCACCATCCGCGTCAGCAATGCTTTTGCCTTGCTCCCGCGGGTTCTTTTCAGTATTGCTTGGAAGAGCACCTTGCGTACGCTCAGAGAGCACCTAGGCCAATTGGCCTAGCTGTGTCTCCAAGTTTCGCATTGAAGCAGTTTGATTGGCCATATTTGTTTGAGCCAGATCAACAAACTTTTCCATCATTTCTTCCAATGCGCTCTTCCTCTGCGGTGGTGCATTTTGAGCATACCCCGGTTGTGGTGGCCTTGGTTGGCTACCGGAGGCTTGCGCATCAAATTGATGCGAGCCTCCTTGCCATCGTTGGTTAGGCACATTTTGTTTCCATGAGAAGTTCGGGTGACTCCTCACGGCCGGGTTATAAGCGTTGTTAAATGGTACTCCCCGATTTTGATCATTCATATAATTCACACTTTCATCATAAGTTAATTCAGCGGGTTGCTCACCTGAGGGGCACTCATAAGCATGATGCCCGAGGTTTCCACATCCTTGACACGAAATGGCCATTACTGGGGCAGGAGGGAGTGCATGCCTCTTAAGTAGCATGACGTTGTCATAAGGTGCCGATGCCACCTCGGCAGATGCGCCCGATGTGCTCACCTCAAAGAGTCCACGAGCATTCCTTGGGGCGTTTCTTCCAGCAGTCCAAAACGAGCTATGAGTGGCAGTGTCCTGGAGAATCCTCAGTGCGTCCTCGGGTGTATGGTTCATCAGGGTGCCGCCTGCAGCAGCATCAATCATGGCCCTATAATTGGCCTCAATTGCAAAATAGAAATTTTCCACTAAGCTCCAAGGTTGTAGCTCATGCTGAGGGCACTTCCGGAGGAGGTCCGTGAACCTATCCCATGCTTCCGCAAGAGTCTCCTGATCGTGTTGCCGGAAGGTTGCGATTTCTCTCCGCAAGTTTACAACCTTGTCCACCGGGTGGAATTTTGCCAAAAACTTTGTCTACAGAGCGTCCCAGGTGGTAGCTGCGCCGGGTGGTATTGTGTGGAGCCAAGCCTTCGCCTTGTCGCGGAGGGAGAATGGAAACAACCTGAGTTTCACCGTCTCATCAGCAATTCCTGCGTACCGAAATGTACCGCAAATCTCTGCAAATTCAGCTAGGTGAAGATGGGGGTCTTCACTGGTTAACCCGGCGAATTGGGCATTGTTGCGGATCATATTCAGAATGGCTGGCTTTATCTCAAAATTGTTGTTAGTAATAGCCGGGCCAAATCTGGGGTACACACTCCCCACAGTAGGAGTGGTGTAATCCCTCATGGTCCTAGGTCGTGGCCTAACCACTTCATTCTCATCAGCCACTTGAGCTACAGCCGGTGCATTCCCCACTCTTGGATTAGCCTGATTTTCATTAACATCCATGGTGGCAGCAGCACGTAGACGCGCCCGCAAAGTACGCTCTATCTCAGGATCAAATGCTGCAAATTCACCAAGATGTTGTCTATGCATGCGCACACTACACAAAAAAAAAAGAAATATCAAAAACAAAAAAATACCCTTAAACTAATTTCCCACGAAAGACAAATTATACACGCTTGCAGTCCCCGGCAACGGCGCCAAAAACTTGACACGCAATTTCCACACCGCTAATTAGCGGGCACGAAATGCGGTACGACGGCAGTGCACCGGTCGTTGTCAAGTAATAAAAGTAGGGAGTAGCTCCCCGAATATCGTTCTCAAAGGACCACAAGTTGGGTAGTACGATTTGCTTGTTAGGAGATTAATTATGAGGGTATCTAAGTTTAACAAGAACAGGGGGGTTTTGATTGGTGTTACGGAACAAGAATGAGAAACTAAACAACTATGCGGGTCGCAATCACCGCGTCGCTTGGTGGATGGGTTTAGTGCAGGCCGCAATGCCGTGCTTCGCTTAGCGGATGGCCGGTGAGCAAATGGATGAGGTGGATGCAAATGCGAGAGTTGAGGGTCGAAGGTACCTCTTCGCTATCACATCTAGCTTTTGCTAGAGCGAGTGCTAGAACACGTGGGTGTAAGTGGAGCGGGGGCAGAGCGCATCACAACACAGCATAAAGTAAAGAACAAATTCATAAACAACTCTCATTCATGGACAAATAGAGGTTTATATAGTTCATTACAACAATAAGAAGTGCAAATCACAACAAAGGAGAAGGGGTAGAAGTAACCACGAGATGAGAAGCCTCGCCGCGGATCTTGGTCGGAATGGGGGGTCGTCACGCCTCCTCCGAGCTCAGTCCTTGGTTGCTTCCGGGGTTTAGAGGCTGTCACTACCTCCAACCGTTGCCCGTCTTCTTCTCAGAGCTGGGTCACTTCCGCTTCGCCCGATGGAGATGTCTTCCTCATGGAATGCTGGCCGTAGATGGCGGAGAGTGCTTCCGGGACCCTAGATGGAGCTTAGGATCAATGGATGAAGCTTTCCCCAAGGGAGGAATGGAAGGGGGGACCTTGAAGAGATGGAACGGCGGAGTCGCGCCCAGAAATCGCGCCCAAAATCGTGCCCGGATCCCTAAATTCGCGGAGCAGCGGCTTAAATAGGGAGCAGAATAAGTACTGCGCACGGTCAGTGGCGCACGACCAATGGTCGTGCGCGAAGGAATGCCTGTGATCGTGCGCAATCAACCTGTAGCAAAGAAAAAGAGAGAAAACAACGCACGGTCAGGGGCGCACGACCAATGGTCGTGCGCGAAGAAATGCCTGTGATCGTGCGCATACCTTCTCGCCGATCTCGATCTGGGCCGGGAATTAACGCACGACCAATGGTCGTGCGCCTGATCGTGCGCGAAGGAATGCGCACGATCAGAGGCTTTTTAGGGCAATAATCTCCCCGCACCATCCCAAACGTGCACACGATCCCAGGACCTGCAGGAAAAGTATAAATAACCCCGATTCGTGCACACCACCTGATCCATAACACAGGCATACAGTAATAAATAGGAAAAACATGCCACAAAGGGGAAAGGATTGCACAAAAGGCGCAGAAACGCCATGCTATCAATATAAGCATATATGAATAGCAATTGAAGTGCAATGACACTAAAACAAACCCAAATGAGGCTGGAAATCACTGTATAAACCAGACTCATCACCCGCGAGACTCCCTACATCAGACGTATCTTCTGGAACACCCGGTATCCAACCTGGAACTCTACCTAGCGATACCACGCATCGTAATACCTGACCTGGCTGCTCTGGGATTCCAGCATCCCAACTCGTATCAGTCGCACCTGACATCTATATCCTCCACAAATTTAGATCCGAGTGTCTTTAAGTCCTCATCCTGGGTTCAAGATGGTGGAATTCTGCGCCTCCGTCCCTCTGAGGGTGGAGAGGTGTGTTGAACGTCAACCAAGAGTCCAGATAAGCCTGGACTGATTTTCACTTCTTGGACGTAACCCGTCCATCCCGATCTGACACGATCATCCTGGATACACCACGATAATGGACAAACTGCTCAACAAATCACATCAAACACCAACGGGAGCATCCTTCCGGTCCGGGGTGACCCTAGCTACCGTGGTCAATCTATCCTCGATGTTCCAAATGAACTTGTGCCCGGAGTGGGGATGTGGTAACCTGTGTATGAAATCCATAATTATATCCTCGAGCTTCCACTCCAACCTGGGTAGTGAATGTGGCTGTTCTCCAAAGACTTTTGCACTTGGCCTTCACCGTGTATCACAAAACTTAGGACGTCTTTCTTCATTCCGAGGACATACATGTTCCGGAATACACCATTTTTTCGATGACTAAAGCTCTTGTTTGTATGGGTAGGCAATACCTCTATAAAGTTTTCTCTACACGTTCAGATTCTTTTTCCTTCACGTACGTCCGAGTAATCAATCAACTCAACTCTACAACTTATCCAGTTCTTACCATGGATGGAACTGATCAAGCTATGTTCCAATTATCCTCAAAACTTAAGGGGGTGTACTCGTGAACTTTTATGAGTATATGTTAACCAATCATTGTTAGTATCCATGTTTGTAAGATGACTCTCAATCATTTTCTATGTGGAATTTGATTCATGAGGTATACGGGTAAAATCTTTTGATACCCTAAGGTTTTCACGAGTCAATTTCATCAAGGAAATATTATCATGTTTATTTCTCCAAATTCTTTCACTTCCACATATGCTAGTCTTGATCACTTTCGGATGGTCCAAAGTAGGATAAACTTAGACCGTTCTTATCATAGTAAACTCAAACACTATATTCTAATTCCAATAAGTCATCGTCTAAGATCTCTGGTTATTCATCATCATAGCTCCCAAGGTATAATGGCTATTATTGTAGTTAAAAATTTTCTACCATGATAGGGTGTGATTTTTAACAAATCAAGAGTTGATCACTTCCGAATGCCCCTAACCACAAGAACCTCAAATATAACTACAACTTGTATGACCTAATTTCCGTCCATAACTTCTAGAATGGGACATCGGCATCCCTAAGTGATTAATCCTGGCGACATTACATTTCCAATGATTCAACTAAGGTCAAGTTGTTGTTCGATCAATAATGTCTATCTATTGTCCTGGTAATACTACAGATCATTATTACGAACATATTGTTACATCATCTCATCTTTGCCCGAGTAACGTCGAATATGATCAACTTCAAAATCATTATGTTCACGACACAACACTTTCTAAATTAGATCTTAGGGAAACCCGAGTGAGTAATTAATTTTCCTAATAAACAAAAGGTAAGCCCCAATAAATAAAAGATAAGCCACTATCTATTTCGAGCTAAGTATCTTTGATATCACTATGTTATATTCGTCCCAAGTATGCAAACAATCCTTAGGGCTCACAACTTTAGACTTGGGGTTCTATCTTGAGGCTCATCTGTATACTCCATACCTTAGATTCTTCCAGGTACCCTCCACGACAACCTTATCAGGGTCAACTTGTGACCCAATCCCTAACGGGTCTCCTCTGAACTTGAACTCTTATCCGACCCTTGGTGCTTTGTGTGGTGGTTGTCTCAATGTAATCATGTCACTGTTACGAAGGTTGAGTCTACGAGTCCCCTACCATTCTGCTTATATGTCAATCTCCCCAAGGCGGTCTTATCAGTTTGGATAATCCTTTGATAGATGAAGTAGGGACATCAGAGTTATGTCTTAGGTGGCCACTCTCATGTTAAGCTCCTCGTTTAATCTCTTTGGGGTATCCTCGTATCTTAACCAAATTCATACCTACGGTCTATTTCAGACTAGGGCATGGTATAAATTGTCATGGTGAGTCATGTGTCCTAGTGGGGTTGAGTCCAACTCATTGACTAAAGGACTATCTAAAGAGATCTTTGCAGACAGAGGTATTCCCTGCTGGGGGCAGGGTTCGCCGCAGGCTACAGCAGAAAACTTCTCAAGAAGATTCAGTTATAAGTGGACTTTTTCAAGTGATTCCCCATATGGGCACACCATTGCTTCTGCTGCTTAGTTTGTCCTCAAACTAAACTCGCGCGGGGTGGCCCAGGGTTTATGGACTTCTTTTCTTCGGATCGAGGTTTCCTTTGATACCAGTTTGTAAGACCCCATTTTTTCGTTACAAAACCAGGTCTTATGCCCAGAACCTCCGCTTTGCGGTGACACCAACACTCGGGAAGGTTGCCACTATAAAACGCCGATCCTGCCGGCCATATCAATCACAGAAGAAGAAAGGTATAAATGAAGGAAAAGTGCTCAAGTCCACATCACATGAAATATAAAACCATAAGGGTAAATGTCCACAGATAGTAACTAAATAAAAAGATAACAATAATAAAGGGCTCATGCCCTGTACATCATATCCTCAATACAAGGTCACTCGCGGAAGCAAACTACTAATCACTCACTGATCCTGAAACTGGTGCTCCTATGCTAGACTGGCCCGCCTCCATCTGCACCGGCCTCTGGTGCTGCTGCGTCTCCTCGGTCCTCTAAAATGATATGGTCCACTGACCGTTACTCAAAAAGATTAAGCCTTATGTTCCCCACCCCTCCCCCAATGGCTCCTAGGCACCGAGCGGGAAGAATGAAGCGGAGGACAGCAAGGGGTATAAAACAAAGCAGGTGACATGGCCTAGCTACATGAATAGCTACCACTACACAGGTGTATATATATATAAATAAAGCAGTAAGTAAAGCATGGTAAGGTGCATATAAAGAACAGTAAGTAAAGAAGTTATACAATAGAAAAATAACCATTAGTTTATAGGAATGCCCATACAAACCTATAGACCAAGGGGTCGTTTAGCAAGGCCTATCGTATAAAGAGTCTCATAACTAATTTATACGATAGGGGTAGGGGTTGATATGCAATGTTTATGTCATGACATGAAAAGTTATGTTGGCTAATGATATGATCATACAAGTGCAACTCACACACTTCGACTCTATGCACACAGACCGTTAGTTCCCCCTTTTTGGAGCTAGCAAGACTCCCAGGATACCCCCGTAGTGGCAAACAGAAGCGGTGGGTTGGGCCTCGCCCACCTCTAGGTTGGTATTCACACTACCCTACCTAGACCTATCGTACGACTCAACGCAAAACCGCGGAGCATCTGCGTACTTTTACTGGCTGGACCACCAGAATTTCATGGCTAAGTGCAAATTCCACACTTGCCGAGTCAACGTATTGATGTCGGTGTGAACGACCGTCCAATACCGAAGACCCACCACCTTTATGCACATGCAAACATGTTTACCATCTATTTCCGAGCAATAAGCCCACCGGGCTAACCCGCCCGTCACAATAACCTTCCGAGACACCGGCTCGCCGGACCAACCCGTCAACACCTACAACTACCGAGCCTACCGCTCATAAGACCAAACCAACTAACCTCCCGTAACCACGGGGTGTGGGTGTGCGTGTTAGTAAGACAATCTTGCACAACAATTTATTCCTGCAGTTTATGGTTAATCTTGGACTTCCCGAGGTCTACCCTGTGAGGGGATCACATCGGTACTAGGAGGTACGATGTGATGATAACACAAACCTCCCTTTCTCAAGACACTTAATGTTATTGGTAACTACCCATAAGATTACCCTTCTTATCATTACACTTGGATTAACCCTAAGTATTTTATGACCCTCTAAGGGGAAAGACGATCTTTCGTCGATCCCGATCACAACCTTGCCCCTTAGCTTATCGGGTACACTCATCATGTAGACTCATAATGGTGACCTCGCATCTTCTCTACCAGACTAGGTACACCAGTTACCTTCCATTCCCAGCTACTGGACTTCAATTTACCCAAGTTTTACAGTTTTACTATACGCAGACCAAATGAGCTATATGAGTTGCTGGGAGGAGGTACTCCATATAAACATCCAAACGACTCAAGATTATTACTGGGAGTCTATCATGATATTATAAAACTAAATCCAGAGGATCATAATTTTACTTATTTATTTGGCATTTATTATAATTTCTCCAAAATTGGCCATGTATGAAATTGAGCATGAAATGTAAGATCTTTTTATGATTTGGCCACACAAATTTATGGAAAATCTATGATATCAAATTAACAGCAAATACAGAATATCCCAATTTTGCAGTAAGGTATTGGCCTCTAATTATAATATTGAATAATTATCCAAAATTGGGTGCTAATGAAGGAACCATCAAAAAATACTTATCCAAAAATTATGGTAAAATTATCATACCTCTATAATGATCAGAAAAGTTTATTGACTGAGTTTCAAAATTTATCAAAACCATTTAGTCTCATAATTAAATATTTCAAGAAAATCAAAATCAGGGAACATTGAGAAGTAACCTACTGATAAATGATTCCAAAAATTATACAAAAATTCACAGAGCTTTCTAATTCCCTAAAATATCCTATCACCAAGTTTCACAATTTTCCAAATAACATTTGGCCCTCATTTATTTATCATAATCTTAAGGCTAAATAGTTGACTTGTGAATGAAGTACTAATTAAATCAATTCAAAAATTACACAAAAACTACCAGAGGTTTATATCATGATTATATGGGCACTACAAAACTTTCATCAATATCTAAGATAAATTGGGCATATAAATTCTGCTTTTAAGAAAGTGTCCTAATTGGTTATAATCTAATTCAGAGGGGAAATATGTTCCTAAAATTCTCATAAAATTACCTAGGGTATATTTACACACTATGAACTTATCTACCAAGTTCCATAACCATTCAAGGACATATGACCCTATGTCCTTCACAAGGCTCAAAGTGCAACCCTAGGGTTAGAATTAGGGTTCTAGGGCACATCCACCCCAAACCACTCATGGGGGTGCTTTATGTGATTCTAAACCAGTGACCAGAGTCTCATCACTTTTGGATGAGGGTTGACCCCTCAATTCTATAATGTGCACTTTTGACATAATTTGACCTAGTTTGACCAAACTTGGGTTAACTAATTACCCAACCAATTCAATCACAAATGGGATGAAATTTTTACCAGGGTCATATCATGACCCTAAGGACCCCCCACCAAAATTGGAGGGGCCCTATAATTAATTATTACATGGATTATTAAATATTTGCAAAAACCTTAGAAAATGTCTTCCAAAAATTTTCATTTTTGGATATGTTTGGGGTGTGGGTATAATTAGTCTATGTTCCAATTTTCAAGTCGTTTGGATGGATGGATTGATGGGGCACATAGATCAATCTCTGGTCAACCCTTTGTATATGTTGCACCATTTTGAGTGTTGTGGTCAGACCACTGACCCGAATTGGATGAAACCAATTTTAAATTAAAGTAGACTTCAGGGGCTACAAGTTTGGTGTTGACCACTTTTCCTGTAGAGGGCCTAAGTATTTTTTATATTTATTTCTAACAACACCCAGTAAAGGGACAAAAAATTTAAATATCAATTATAATAACACAAGATCCGTACACGGATCTTAAAGCAAAACTAAAGGCATCCCTTCATCTTCCTCCTCCAGCCGACGGTGGAGATTGCCACGAACTGTAGCCTTTCTACCATGGTTTTCCCAGCCACCCATGCCCCTCCCCGGCCGGCCAATGCCACCACCACCTTCCTTGAGGTGGTGGCCGACGATAGGAGGTCTCGGCCGGCCGGTGGTGGCCGGACCGGCGGTTTAGGCAAGGAGAAAAACCTCCAAAAATGGAGATTTCGGCCATCATGATCTAGGGCCAATTGGCCTTAAACCTTGCAAGCAGTCAATGTGGATCTATCCACTGGAGAAGAGGAGAAGAACCAGACATGTGTGGAACCTTGAAACTTTCAGATTGGGTGGTTCTCCATGGCCGATCCTAAGCTTTGGGGCCATTGCAACCTCCATACCAAGTTGCTCGAAATCTTCAGGTGAGTGGGGGAAACTCATCCTCACAGCATTGTGAAGCTTTTTAAAGAGACACTTGTAGAAGGGGGAGAGGTAAAACCTCCAATTTCACCATTAATGGCAATTAAGAATTTTTGGCCAAAACTGAAATTCCATTAAATTAACCACTTGGGTGGCCGGCCATGGCAATTAAACTCCTCAAAACTGATGAGTGGGGGAGGTGCAAAGCCATTGGAGATGAAGAGGGGTGGCCCTTGGCCTCCTATATACGAGTGACAGGGCATGTGGGCCCCCGTGCGGGCGGCGACATTCGGCAGGGGCGACGACATTCGGTAGGGGCGGCGACATTCGGCGGGGGTGACATTCGGCAGGGGCGGCAACATTCGGCAAGGGTGACATTCGGCAGGGGCAGCGACTTTCTGCTGGGGCGATCTATATTTATATCAGTATATATAAAACTTAATTTAATTTTGTTTAACTAAAACCATATGGTGTGATGGTTGTCATCTTTGGTTGACATAGTGGAGACCTGGGTTCAATTCTCACCATTGACAAATTTTGTCAGATTAAAAAACAGGTCATATGACACTTATTTTTCAATAAATTTAGGGGTAAAATTGTAATTTCATGTTTTAGGGTACTCTATACCTTCATAGTTTTAGGTCACCCCCTAGTAGGTTTAGGAGACCTATGAAAAAGTGGAGAGAGAGGGAGCAGTTTGATCCAACGGCTGATGAAATATCATGCCAGATTCAACGGTCGTATTCATTTCAACGGCTTTAAAATTCATGGGTTTGATATTTCTTTATATATGGCAAAGATATCATATCATATATATATATATATATATATATATATATATATATATATATATATACGGGCACGGGGCCCCCGTGCGGGCGGCGACATTCGACAGGGGCGATGACATTCGGCAGGGGCGGCGACATTCGGCAGGGGCGACGATATTTGGCGGGGGTGACATTCGGCAGGGGCGGCGACATTCGACAAGGGTGACATTCGGCAGGGGCGGCGACTTTCTGCTGGGGCGATCTATATTTATATCAGTATATATAAAACTTAATTTAATTTTGTTCAACAAAAACCATATGGTGTGATGGTTGTCATCTTTGGTTGACATAGTGGAGACCTGGGTTCAATTCTCACCATTGACAGTTTGATCCGACGGCTGATGAAAGTGGAGAGAGAGGGAGCAGTTTGATCCGACGGCTGATGAAATATCATGCCAGATTCAACGGCCGTATTCATTTCAACGGCTTTAAAATTCATGGGTTTGATATATATATATATATATTATCGTATTTATATATTATATATATAGTTTTTTATAATATAAAATTATATAAAGATTTAAATATATTAAAATTATATAAAGATTTAAATATATTAAAATTATATATATGTCGTTATATAAAGTTTTTTTCCTAAGTAAATTTTTTGCAACAAAAAAATTCGTTAATATTTTGGATAAAAAATTTGCAACAAAAAAATTCATTGCTATTTTAGCAACACAAATTTTGAAACAAACAAATTCTTTGATATATTTGCAACAACAAAATTCCTTATAACTTTCGTAGGCAAAGTAAAATTTTCTTTTCCTAGCTAAATTTGATGTTAATTAGCAACAGATTATTAAGTCTTCCTAAATTAACTTGTACAATTCCCCAAAAGACATTAGCTTCTCCAAGTTCTTTTATAAAAAGGTGGGCGACCATAGGCGATGCTCGACCATTTGCCCAGGGAGATTGCCTCAATGTCGCTAGTCGCCGGGCAGGGGCTGGGCTATAAAAACCCCCTACCCCTTGGTTTTCCTATAAATAGGACCCCATGGGTACTTGAATTGGCACCTGAACTTGAGCTTTTGGAACCCCCCTTGTTCAAATTCTTCGACACGTCGACCTTGGCCGCTACTCCCGGTACTAGCCAAGTCGGTGCCTTCCTCGTACCCTGCTCGACCATTTTTTGGTTGTGGAGGGGAAGTTTCTCTTGAGCTTCTGGGTACGTGGTGGGACCTCCCTGCCGCAGCACCTGGGGTCCTGTTGTTCTTTTTCCGAGCCCTCTTTGTCGTTGCCAATAAGACCTTCTCGTCGGACTGCTGGGCGAGTAGCCTCCGGCTGCATTGATCCGAATTTTGGAGCTTGGATTTTCCAGGCTTCAACACTTTGGTGCGGTGAGCGTGGATCGTAGCTAGAGGAAGAAAGTTTGGCAGAAAGGCGAGATGGTTGTAGTTGGCGACCATGCTGAGGTGGTAGGGAACTCGGCCGGTGGCGGCGAGTTTGTAACGTTAGCAGTCTTCGAGGAATTCGCGCGGCGAATAGAAGGATCCATGCGAGCAGCTTTTCAACTTCGCATGGAAGGAACGACGACCTCGCCTCATCGTTCGATCTTGACCGAATAAGGTGCTCACCCTCAGCGAGCAGGGAAGGAGCATGAAGAGGAGCTGGAGCGACCAAGGAGGTCGCAGTTCTACCCGCCGATCTCGCAAGGAGCAGGCGGAACCCGATTCCGCGAGCAGGAGGAGCAGGCGAGGTACTTCGGTACTCGCCAGGTTAGCGAGTATGGGGGCGATACTCGCCAAGATGAAGGTCGTCGCCAGATTGGGTGGAGGAGCCCATTCTGTGAGGAGATCGTTGTTGCGCCAGTGCCGGAGGGGTTCAGAGATCCCGCGATGAATTACTACTCGGGGAGGGATGACCCTATCCGACACATCCAGTGGTTCGAGGATGTAGCCTCCATCTGAACCATGCCCGATGCCTTTAAGTGTAGGCTGTTCGCGATCACCTTCCGGGGAAAAGCCCGAGACTGGTTCCACCAGTTGCCAGCAGGTTCCATCTACTGCTTCGAGGACTTGTGCCGGGGGCTGACCATGCGGTTCGCCACGACCAAGAAGCTGAAGAAGGAGGCCACGACCCTTTTCCATTTGGTGCAGGGGGCAAAGGAAACGTTGGGGGACTATATCGACCGCTTCCAGGAGGAGGTGTTGGACATCCAGGAGGTGGATGGTCGCACCTTGCAGCTGGCCCTGACTTTCGGCCTTCGTGAAGGCCTTTTCAAGTTGGAACTCGGTAGGATCCCTCCTTATTCCTACGACAATCTCATCGAAAGGGCCAACCAGTTCGTCCAGGGTGAGGCTTCCAACAACGGCTTCCTAGCCAGGTGTCACGACCCGTCTAATAACGATTATCAGAGTGCGCTACGGGCGGGTCGTGATGCCGCAGACATGGGAAAAGAGAAACCATGTCTGCCAGGCGGGTGCTGTAATACCAAAATATCTGTAGGAAATTATTAGATTTTGAAGGTCAATATCAGTTTGATATATTATGCGGAAGCTTGAATTAAAAGTGATGTTCATGCACTTTGATTAATTCTCATGCTATAAATATGATGTAAAAGTAGATGCTAGTAAACCGCATAAACCAAATGAACATTTATATAATGCTGAAATACATCCGTACCATCCTAAGAGTTGTCCACGATACAAGGAAAATGCTTGAAAATAACTAGTACAGGAAAGCCAAATCCAAAAGTAAAAGAAACAAGATACAAAGGACCTGATGCAGCAACTACAAAGACAGTAAACCTCCGACAGACGGGAGCTGGGCGAGGAACCAATCAGGAAGTAGACGGCGCAGTCACGAACCCTAAGGCAAATCCAAACAGAAGGAAAAGCCTCAGAACAAGATCAATAACAGAGATTCAAGTTAATAAAATAAGCAAGTAAACTGGGAAACAAGCATAGCAGTAAAGTATGTCAGAGACTAACTGAGATTCTTTAGTAAAATTTTAGCCTACTCCGGAGTTTAGCCTAAACACGAACGTATAAGCAGAAATCAATGAAAGGCGTGTGTCGTCATTTGATGCACAAGATTCTAGCATGGGAGTAGATGCAAGGCTTAGGCTACCGCTGCTTACAAGATTCCCTTATTGGTTTCTGTTACCATTCAAGTGTGAACTCATTTTTCCGGTGTCACATCAAACGACACATTCCCTTTCATTGTTTGCCTATGACGTCTAAAGAGCTTACTTATCTGCAAGTAATAGATTCAAGTGGAGCTAGTACGGTACAAGTGTGACTGAAATAAAGCTTGTTTGCAAGCGAGAGAGTTATCTCTACTTGCCTTAAGGAGGAGCCGGGCTTGAAGGCGGCGGCTAAGAGGCAAGGTCTAAACTTTAGCGGAACCTGTTCAAGATGCGTTCACATGAAATGTTTGTTTCAACGCTTAATCCTACGCGCACACATGTGACTATGTTGCGTAATTAATTCAAGGGGGCGAGTACAAGAAAATTTACCTCCCTCGTCAAAGAGGGGAGAAGCGGTTACCACAAGAGATCCGAGGGTTTTGGCGGCGGTTGGATCCGGGAACCCTAATTCGGAGAGGGCCTTGAGCGATTCCACCGCTACATGCGTTGAACGGCACCGAAAACCGAATAAAACTTAGGATTAGTCGAGTAAACAACCACCTCAAGAGGGATCGACGAATTTTACGTCGATCGGAAAGCGAAAAAGTACACGAACGCTAGGGCAAAAATTCTGAAATCGAGGAGAGGGGAAGTTCTTACCCACGGAGGCTAGATCGGGCCTCAAGAAGTCCAAATCGGGCGGATCCGAGCAAACCCTAGACGTTCTCCTTGCAAATCTCCGACTAAATCAAAGGGGAAGGGCTGCCGGAGGAAGGAAGGGTGGCTGTCGGAGGAAGAGGGTCTGGCTGCCGGCCAGAGGAGGAGAAGGGAGGGGAGCTGTTGTCGGCCAGGGGAGAAGAAGAGGGGAGGCGCAGCTGGAGGAGGCGGCGGCAGCTGGAGGAGAAGCAGGAGGTGGCGTCGGCGGCTGGAGGAGCAGCAGGTGTCGACGTCGGCAAGGGGATGAGCAGCCGCAGGCGCAGGCGGGATCGACCTCGCGTGCGGGAGACGGAGCGCTGGAGGGAGAGCGGCACAGGAGCGGGAGACGGGTGCCTAGCGGCTTGCGGTTTTGCGGGCGACCTGGACCGGGCGGAATCGGGAAATAGGGGGGGGGGGCTAGCTCGGGATTAATAGAGGGAAAAGCTGGGGGTGCGGTTAGATGATTAGGGAGAGTAATATTATTATTAATATTACTAATAATGTTGTTGTAAATTTTTTGTGTTGTTACAATCTCCCCCACTTAGGAAGTTTCGTCCCGAAACTCTCGAGGATTTTCTGGATGGGGTCCCTTGTGGCGACGACTCCGAGGTCATTCATTCCAACCGAACTTTTCTCAAACCAAGACATGGAAGCTAACTATGAATGTAACAAAAAAAAGAAGGGAATCAGAGCGGAGGCATACCAGGATCAGGAGAAAAGATGTGGATACTTGCTACGCATGTCAGCTTCGAGCTCCCAAGTGAACTCCTCAGATCTGCCATGCATCCAAAGTACCTTCACCATAGGAATGGTTCTCTTCCGAAGCTTGCGTTCTTGATACTCAACGATCTTTGCGGGCTCAACTGGATAAGACAGATTAGCTTCAGGAATCACTGGAACATCCTTAATGACGCGGGTAGGATCATGAATGTACTTCCGAAGCTGGCTGACGTGGAAGACATTATGAACACTGGCCAAGGAATCAGGTAGCTCCAGGCGGTAAGCATATCGTCCAACACGCTCTGAAATAACATACGGTCCCACGAATCTCGGGCTGAGCTTATGGTGGCGACCGAAACGCTTCACCCCAGGAGTAGGAGAAACCTTCAAGAAAACACGATCACCCACCGCAAACTCCAACGGACGGCGACGCTGATTAGCATACTTCCTCTGCCTCTCGACGGCACGGCTAAGCTGAAGACGAGTCTTCTTGGTGGCCTCTTCCATTTCCTGAAGGAGCTCAGGGCCTAACACAACCTTTTCGCCAACTTCTGACCAGTAGAGAGGGGTCCTACAACGACGCCCATACAACGCCTCGAAGGGGGCCATCTTGAGGCTCTCCTGATAGCTGTTGTTGTAGGCGAATTCAACCAATGGCAAGTGCTCATCCCAAGCTCCCTTGTAGTCCAGAATATAACACCGGAGCATGTCTTCAAGGATCTGATTCACTCTTTCGGTCTGGCCATCAGTAGTCGGATGGTAAGCGGTGCTCAGGTTGAGCTCGGTGCCCAGAGCTTGCTGGAATCCCTTCCAGAAGTGCGATACAAATCTCGAGTCACGATCAGAAACAATCCGCAGGGGGATCCCATGAAGTCTAACTATCTCAGAAACATAGATCCGAGCCATCTTCTCGGTGGGATGACCTTCCTTGTACGGGATGAAGTGAGCTACTTTAGTCAAGCGGTCCACAATAACCCAAATCGCATCATGACCTCTCGGAGTACGGGGCAGTCCAGTGATGAAATCCATAGAGATGTCTTCCCATTTCCACTCTGGGATAGGCAGGGGCTGCAAGAGACCACCGGGACGCTGGCGCTGAGCTTTCACCTTCTGACACGTCAGACAACGAGCGATGAAGCGGGCAATATAGTTCTTCATACCAGGCCACCACACAATCTGTTTCAAATCATGGTACATCTTATTGTTGCCGGGGTGACCAGAGGTGCGGGACTCATGAGCTTCTCGGCAAATGCTATCCAGTAGCTCAGGAACATCAGGGATGCAAAGGCGACCTCGGAAACGTAGAACATCATCCGAGATAGAGAAATCCGGGAGGGTCCCAAGTTCAACCTGTCGGCGAATGCGCTGAAGTTCTGGATCAGATGGCTGCAAATCCTTCACCTGCTCTACCCATAACGGAACGGAAACTCCTCCGTGACCCTCAGGTGCGATGGATATGTCCATCCGGTCGAGGTCATCTATCAAGGCTGCAAGGGATGCTGACATAGGGGTGCAGGCGGCAGCCGTAGCATGTCGGCTCAGCGCATCTGCCACTGAATTGGCCTTACCGGGCACATAAGTGATCTGCAAGTCATAATCCGCTACAAACTCAAGCCATCGCCTCTGCCAAAGATTGAGGTCCTTCTGAACGAAAATGTACTTCAAGCTCTGGTGATCGGTGTAAAAGTGGCACTTCACCCCATAGAGGTAATGACGCCACAACTTCAAGGCAAAAACCACCGCGGCAAACTCCAAATCGTGAGTGGGATAATTGCGCTCATGGATCTTCAACTGCCTCGACCCATAGGCAATAACACGGTCCTCCTGCATCAGAACACCACCCAGACCCACTCCGGAAGCGTCGGTGTACACAGAAAAATCCAAACCCTCAGAAGGAAGAGCTAGCACTGACGCTGAACACAACCGTTGCTTCAATTCAGAGAAGGATTGCTCACACTGATCTGTCCACTCGAACCTGGCATGCTTTTGAGTTAGCTTTGTCAGAGGAGCAGCAAGAGAGGAGAAACCCTTGACGAAGCGCCGATAGTAGCCAGCTAACCCAAGGAAACTGCGGATTTCAGTAGGGGTGGAGGGTTGCTTCCAGTCCATCACTGCAGAGATTTTGGCGGGGTCAACGGATAGCCCATCCCCTGAAATGACGTGCCCCAAAAAGGCAACACGATCCAGCCAGAACTCACACTTCGCCAACTTGGCATAGAGTTGGTGCCGGCGAAGAGTGGAGAGAGTGAGCCTAAGATGTGCATCATGCTCTTCACGGGTCTTGGAATAGACCAGAATATCATCAATGAACACAATGATGAACTTATCCAGATATTCGCGAAAGACGCGGTTCATCATATCCATAAAGGTGGAGGGAGCATTGGTCAACCCAAAGGACATCACCAGGAACTCAAAATGTCCATACCGAGTTCTGAAAGCAGTCCTAGGGATGTCGGATTCCTTGATCTTCAACTGATGATAACCCGATCTGAGATCAATCTTGGAAAACACGGTACTGCCCTTAAGCTGATCAAAGAGGTCATCCACACGCGGGAGGGGATACTTGTTCTTGATGGTGACCTTATTCAGATCCCGGTAGTCAATACAAAGTCTCAAAGAACCATCCTTCTTCTTTACGAAGAGGACGGGGGCTCCCCACGGAGAAGTGCTGGGACGAATGTATCCAAGCTCGAGCATCTCGTCCAACTGCAATCGGAGTTCTTCCAATTCGCGCGGGGCCATCCGGTAAGGAGCTTTAGATATGGGGCGCGTTCCAGGCTCCACATCAATAGAGAACTCTACCTCATGATCAGGCGGCATCCCAGGCAGCTCGGCGGGAAACACGTCAGGAAACTCAGAAACGATCGGGATGGACTCGAGTGAAGGAGTAGCAGAATCCGAATGAGAAGCATAAACAAAGCCAGCAATGCACCCTTGACTGAGAAGTCGAGTGGCGCGCACAGCATAAATTACCTTCAGATGGCCGCGGGTCTGCACGTGAACACTGTAATCCTTGCCACCGATGCTGAGATTGATCCTCTTTGCCGCGCAATCCAGCTTCACTCGATATGCAACCAGCCAATCCATTCCCAAAATCACGTCGAACTCAGACATCTCCAGAATTATGAGATTCACAAAGACTTGCAATTCTTCTAGCAAGATTGGGCAATTGGGGATACCCCTAGTTGATAGGTGCTGATTACCCGGCACAGAAATCTCAAAAGGGGCCTCCAGAGGTGAAGTGGGCCAACCATGCAGGTCCACGATATGACGAGCAATAAACGAGTGAGATGCGCCAAAATCAAAGAGAATCTGCAACCACTTGTTTCTGACTCTAAATCTCCCTAAAACGAATAGCAGTTATAACCGCCAATTCCAGTTGTTTTTGATATAAAAGCATACATAAATGCTTGCAGGGAAAATAATACAACACATACGTACCAGAGATGACGTCCGTGGAAGCGAGCGCCTCGCCTTGAGTAAGGACATTCAGCACAGCCTTGCCCATATTCTGGGCTCCGGGGTTAGCCTGCTGTGGCTGAGTAGTGACTGGGCCTTCCCTCATGGGGCAGTCGAACTTGAGATGACCCACTTGCCCACACTTGAAACAGGCCTTCAGCTTACGGCGGCAGTCCCTCTGTTGATGGCCCGGCAACTTGCAGTAGGCACAAACGGTGGAGGCGGAGGCAAGTGTCATCGGAGGCTGTGCAGGAGCGGCTGTCTTCTGCTTCTTCAAGAGAGACCGGCAGACTTGGGCGGTATGGCCCACCTTGTGGCAGTAAGCACACACCTCCATGGACCTGGGACCTTGCTCCTGAGGTGGAGCACTCCTGCGCTTGAGGTCGGATGCAGCGACATTGCTTGTTCCGTGCTGGGCTTTCTTTCCGGTACGATCCAGCTCAATAGCTTCCGCCCGCATGGCGGCTCCCACGGTCTCTGCATAGGTTTTGGCGTCGTGTGCTACCACATGCTGGCGAATGTCATGGCGAAGTCCCTTCACGAAACGACTGATCTTCTTGGCTTCATCCGGCACGAACTCCGCAGCAAGGAGGGATAGGCGGGAGAACTCCGGCGCATACTCTGTCACTGTCCTGCCAGGCTGCTGAAGGGACAAGAATCTCTCTGCTAACTTGTCCCGCTCTACAGAAGAGAGGAAGTTCTCCATCAGAGCATCCTTGAACTGCCCCCAAGTGAGGGTGGTAGATTCGTGGAGGCTGCGGTGCTGGAGCCACCAAGTATAGGCGTCCTCGGTCAGCCGATAGGCCGCAAGAAGGACCTTCTGGGCTTCAGGAACTATGGCATACTCAAAGTGCTTCTCCATCTGGGAGATCCATTCCGTGATCACGAAGTAGTCGCGGTTACCATTGTAGGCAGGCGGATTTAGCCTCTTGAAAGCCAGAGTGTCAGCCATCGTCAAAGGAAGAGCAGCCAGAGTGGTCACGGTCGGGGCACTACAGCATCAGATGCAGGAGGGGTGATGGTGACAGCTACTCCAGACGTCCCTGCGCTGCTAGAACCAGAACCTGGATCAGGAGCTTGGCGATCCCCTTCCAGACGGGTGACACGCTCCACAAGCTGCTTCAAAAGTTGGACCATTTCACCTAAAGGGGCTTCCCCCGCAGGAGGTGTAGCCTTCTTGCGTTGCGGTCGCTTAGAAGCCATCTAGAAAGAAACATAGAAGAATCGAGTGAGACAACGACTAAGTTAAGCTTGAGGGTTGAGATTACAGGTCATAGCAATCTAATACTGTTGGATAAGCAATTCAAGTAGTAGTTATAGCATTTTCATTGGACAACTCTAAATGACGACCATGCAGATGCAGGTGCGGCGATATGATCGCATGCGGTAAGACGATGATTTGTAAAATCCATGTGTGTACGTTCGTTGTCTGTTGCTCTTAGCTTAGACACCTGTGCAATGAGTTATGTTATGCATGCAACATGATTATGCCTACAATGCATTCCTAAGAATGTTTATGAATGGATACGCATGTCATGTTAAGCGCCCATATCACTTAACATGTCATGCGCATTATGATTCTAATGTCATCGCACTTGAAAATATTATATCGCTCATACAATTTAATATTTGCAAGCGGTGTAAATCCTAATGGAAATTCATATGCATATAAATGTTAAGTTTGCCCATACTCCCTTAATATTTGTACGCATACTACTCATGCTTATGGGTGAGTGTGTGCGTGTTTCAGCCTCGAACAACAGACAACGACAAGGTGAGTGAGAAAATGATGCATGCACATATATTTACATAATAGATTTCAAAATATATGAAAATTTTAAAATACTTTATCTTTAGATGCTAACCTAGCTCTGATACCAACTGTCACGACCCGTCTAATAACGATTATCAGAGTGCGCTACGGGCGGGTCGTGATGCCGCAGACATGGGCAAAGAGAAACCATGTCTGCCAGGCGGGTGCTGTAATACCAAAATATCTGTAGGAAATTATTAGATTTTGAAGGTCAATATCAGTTTGATATATTATGCGGAAGCTTGAATTAAAAGTGATGCTCATGCACTTTGATTAATTCTCATGCTATAAATATGATGTAAAAGTAGATGCTAGTAAACCGCATAAACCAAATGAACATTTATATAATGCTGAAATACATCCGTACCATCCTAAGAGTTGTCCACGATACAAGGAAAATGCTTGAAAATAACTAGTATAGGAAAGCCAAATCCAAAAGTAAAAGAAACAAGATACAAAGGACCTGATGCAGCAACTACAAAGACAGTAAACCTCCGACAGACGGGAGCTGGGCGAGGAACCACTCAGGAAGTAGACGGCGCAGTCACGAACCCTAAGGCAAATCCAAACAGAAGGAAAAGCCTCAGAACAAGATCAATAACAGAGATTCAAGTTAATAAAATAAGCAAGTAAACTGGGAAACAAGCATAGCAGTAAAGTATGTCAGAGACTAACTGAGATTCTTTAGTAAATTTTTAGCCTACTCCGGAGTTTAGCCTAAACACGAACGTATAGGCAGAAATCAATGAAAGGCGTGTGTGTCGTCATTTGATGCACAAGATTCTAGCATGGGAGTAGATGCAAGGCTTAGGCTACCGCTGCTTAAAAGATTCCCTTATTGGTTTCTGTTACCATTCAAGTGTGAACTCATTTTTCCGGTGTCACATCAAACGACACATTCCCTTTCATTGTTTGCCTATGACGTCTAAAGAGCTTACTTATCTGCAAGTAATAGATTCAAGTGGAGCTAGTACGGTACAAGTGTGACTGAAATAAAGCTTGTTTGCAAGCGAGAGAGTTATCTCTACTTGCCTTAAGGAGGAGTCGGGCTTGAAGGCGGCGGCTAAGAGGCAAGGTCTAAACTTTAGCGGAACCTGTTCAAGATGCGTTCACATGAAATGTTTGTTTCAACGCTTAATCCTACGCGCACACATGTGACTATGTTGCGTAATTAATTCAAGGGGGCGAGTACAAGAAAATTTACCTCCCTCGTCAAAGAGGGGAGAAGCGGTTACCACAAGAGATCCGAGGGTTTTGGCGGCGGTTGGATCCGGGAACCCTAATTCGGAGAGGGCCTTGAGCGATTCCACCGCTACATGCGTTGAACGGCACCGCAAACCGAATAAAACTTAGGATTAGTCGAGTAAACAACCACCTCAAGAGGGATCGACGAATTTTACGTCGATCGGAAAGCGAAAAAGTACACGAACGCTAGGGCAAAAATTCTGAAATCGAGGAGAGGGGAAGTTCTTACCCACGGAGGCTAGATCGGGCCTCAAGAAGTCCAAATCGGGCGGATCCGAGCAAACCCTAGACGTTCTCCTTGCAAATCTCCGACTAAATCAAAGGGGAAGGGCTGCCGGAGGAAGGAAGGGTGGCTGTCGGAGGAAGAGGGTCTGGCTGCCGGCCAGAGGAGGAGAAGGGAGGGGAGCTGTTGTCGGCCAGGGGAGAAGAAGAGGGGAGGCGCAGCTGGAGGAGGCGGCGACGGCTGGAGGAGAAGCAGGAGGTGGCGTCGGCGGCTGGAGGAGCAGCAGGTGTCGACGTCGGCAAGGGGAGGAGCAGCCGCAGGCGCAGGCGGGATCGACCTCGCGTGCGGGAGACGGAGCGCTGGAGGGAGAGCAGCACAGGAGCGGGAGACGGGTGCCTAGCGGCTTGCGGTTTTGCGGGCGACCTGGACCGGGCGGAATCGGGAAATAGGGGGGGCTAGCTCGGGATTAATAGAGGGAAAAGCTGGGGGTGCGGTTAGATGATTAGGGAGAGTAATATTATTATTAATATTACTAATAATGTTGTTGTAAATTTTTTGTGTTGTTACACCAGGCTCACCCGAGTGACCAGAGAAGATGAGGAGGAAGAAGAGAAGGCCCCCGAAAGGAGGAAAAAGGAAGAGCCCAGGAGGGCAGAGAAGCGGAAGCCGGAAGGAAGGGGCAGGGAAGAGAGAAGGAGAAGAGAGCCCAGGAGGGAGGAGCCAAAAAGAAACGATGAGAGGAGGCTCATCGTAGCCCCAGAGCGTCGGGAGGAGGAGAGGCACTACCAAGTCCCTGTTGACCGGCCACCTTGGAAACCAGCCAGAGGACCTCAGCGTCAGGAGCGGGGAAGGAGATCTACAGAGAGAAGACGATTCGACAGACCGGAGGAGCGTCAAGAAAGGAGAAGGGAAGAAGCGATGGTGGTTGCTCGGCGCGGCAATCGACAAGGTCGGAAGAACCGGAAGCAGAGGAGGCCGCAGGTAGAGGAGATCCCCCTCTATTGTGACCTCCATCAGCTGGAAGGAAATGACACGATGGCTTGCCCAGACTTTTGGGAAGCCAGGAGAAGGTTGGCAGCCGGAGAAGTAGGAGGGGAGCAGCGGAGGATTGAAGCCCCTGTCGAGCCACCGGCAGTTCAAGCCATCGGCCGAAGGAGGAATGAAGATCGCGTCGACCACGGAGGTCGAGGAGACCTCGTCCAGGGAGGCAGAGGAGTCGGTGTGATCCACGGGGGAGCAGGGGTGGGAGCTTTCCGCAAGGGGAGTCTCCATCAGATCTATCGAAGGAGCGTCGCTTCGACCTCGCAGGCACCGCCCCCATTGGAGGAGATCACCTTCTCGGAGGAGGACATGCTGGGGAATGAGAATCCCTTCCACGATGCCCTCGTGATTCAAGCTGCCATGGAGGACTTCACCGTTGATCGAATTCTGATCGATAACGGTAGTTCCGTGAACGTCGTCTTCAAGGAGACGTTCGACGGGCTGGGCGTCAGAGCAGCAAGAGTCCGGGCGCCGGATGGTCCCCTCTTTGGCTTCTCCGGAGAGAAGAAAGATGTGGAAGGAGGAGTGGATCTCCTTGTAACTCTCGGTGGCACCCCTCTCCAGTGCCGTTTCATCATCGTTGACGCCCCGAGTTGCTACAAGGCCATCTTCGGGAGGCCACTTCTCAACACCTTCAAGGCCGTTCCATCCTCCTACCATCAGTGCCTCAAATACTGCCAGGGGGGCATCCAGGTGAGGATCAGGAGCGATCCAAGAGCCGCCTGCGAGTGCTACCTTAGCTCGGTCAGCACCATCAGCTGGATGGCTGACGCAGAGGAGTTCGAAAGGGCGATAGGAGGCACAGACCAGCTGGAAGCGCCCGAGGAGGTTGAAGAAATCGAGGTACTCTCCGCGGCAGGAGTACCTGGTTTGCTGAAGATCGGAGGATCGTTGAAGGTCAGCGAGAAGATGGAGATGGCGATGTGCCTGCAAGAGAACCTCTACATCTTTGCCTGGAGTGTTGCTGAGATGCCCGGGATTGACCCAGAGGTTGCTTGTCACCACCTCATTCTCGACCCCGCGGTGAAGCCCGTCCGCCAAAAGAAGAGGTCAAGTGCCACCATGTTGGCCGGACCTATCCGTGAAGAAGTGAAGAAGCTGTTGGATGCGGGTTTTGTGTCAGAGATCCAGTACCCAGGCTGGGTCTCAAATGTTGTAATGGTCAAAAAAGATGGGGGTAGCTGGAGAATGTGTGTAGATTTCTCTTTGATGATTAAAAGCTGCCCGAAGGATTGTTATCCCTTGCCTCGAATCGATGCGCTGGTTGATTCAACCATCAGTTTTTCTGTAATGAGCTTCCTTGATGCGTTTTCAGGATATCATCAGATTCGTATGTATCCTCCCGATTGCCGCGATGTTTCCTTCATCACAGGTGATGGATGCTACAACTACAAGATGATGCCTTTTGGGCTAAACAATGCAGGACCAACCTACCAGCGGATGATGGACCACATGTTTGATGAGTCCTAATTATATACATATTTTCGGACTCATTTGGGCCGATTTTCTAGTCTTTGCACCACACTTTAGACTTGTTTTCATTTATATTTAGTAGCCGTCTATTATTCCACTCTTAGTGCACATGTATGCCCATTCTTGGTGTGATCCCTTGTTTTCCTGTAGTCCTGGAAGTTTTCATGCAGGTTCATGGGTCGTGCGTCGTTCGGAGTCTGTTTGGGGACAATTTCTGCCTGAAATGCCACTGATCGTGTGTTTCCTTCACGCACGATCAGTTGATCGTGCGCCTCTGGTCATGCGCATTCTTTTGCTGCCCAAAAACAGCTTCGGATTTTGGTCGTGCGTTTGCTACGCACGATCGTGCGCACGGCCGTGCGCTTTATATTTTTTCTACAGTTTGTCTTGCAGGTTGCGGGCACAGAGCGCACGATCACCAGCTTTCAGTGCGCACGATCAGTTGATCGTGCGCCACTGATCGTGCGCCCTGTTTTCTATAAATATACAACCCGCGAAATTAGGTTGGACGACCATTTTGCTCCGCCATTTTCGAGCTCTCTTCGCCTCTTCCGCCCCCTGCATCATCTTCCACCACCAGGAGGTGCTCCGAGCTTGTTCTTCACGCCAATCTTGAGCCGGAGCTTCCTCTCGGCCTCCTCCTTCATCCTAGAGCTTCAAAGGAAGATCAAGCCGCCATCGCCATCAAGCAAGAGGAAGTTTGCAACCTCCACCGGATCGTGAGATGAAGAAGACGGGTTCATTGGAGAGTCGTGACAGCTCTCTCTACCCCGGACATAGTTGCGGACCGAGCTTGGACGCGGATTGACAACCCGGCGATTCCAACCGTGATTCTACAACGAGCCTTCAGATTCGGTTGATTTCTTGCTTTGTTCTTCTCTTATTGATGTTTATGTTGTTAGATCTGAACATTATGATGAAGTAGCACTTAAATTAGTTTGCATTTCTATATATTTCATGTTTATGTGAAATACTTTAGTATTTGAGTTGCTTGAGGTGTGCCCCATTCCATCCGCCATCCCGCCGTCACGTTCGTGTGCCGCACTAGCAATTGCTAGTGGCGTGCTTGTCGACGAGGTGCTTGCGACCCTCATCCGTATGCCTACTCTTCCATCCGCCTAGCGAAGCGTGGCATAGCGGCCCGTGTAATCCATTCCGACTCCGCCGGTGCGAACCATTCCATCCGCAAGCCTTCTCGTCCATCCGCCTAGTGAAGCGTGACATAGCGGCCCGTGTAATCCATTCGCCTAACGAAGCAGTGCGCTCAAGGCCTGCACAGTTCGATTCCGCTTGCCTACTCGTCCATCCGCCCTTGCGACGCAGCGCGCTCAAGGCCTGCCTAGTTTCCATCCCGCCTGGCGAAGCATTGCATAGCGACATTGCATAGGAGTAGTTGTAGTATTTTTCCTTTATTTTCCACAACCAAATCAACCCCCCTCCGTGATCCATTCGATTAAAGGACTTCGATCTCAAGTCCTTCCTCGAACGTTAACTCCACCTTACTGTATTCCTTGAGAGAATCGATACTTGGGGATTACTCCTCGTTTTATATTACTTGAACGATCGGTACACTACCGTTTCGTGCCGCAGTCTTGCTACCGCCTATAGCGGTGTGCTAAGATTTGCGCATCAAGTTTTTGGCGCCGCTGCCGGGGAACACAGACGTGTGAGTTTTCTGGAGAGGGAGAGCTGTAAGATAGAAGCCCTTTTTCCTTTGTTTATACCATTTTTTTTGTTTATTTTAGTGTTAAAATTTGATATTTCTATTTCATTTCCTCCTTTATCTAGTTTCGGCTTTTCTTTAGCAGGTGTTCATTTAATTCTGGTTGCGTGTAGTTTTATTTTGCAAGGAATTGTTGATTTTTGTTTTATCCACATATTTTTGTGATGTATTCTGAAGCCGAGTGTCGCCTCTATGACACTTTGCGTCGATACATCGATGCCATGGCTGCTTTAAACGCTGAACATTGTATTAGGTGCTTGCTATATCAAGGTTTAGGCCATATGGTGAAGGATTGCCCTCGTCTGTGCGATCTTTCCCCCTCTGAGGACGTGTACGCAACATCCCCCCGTTTACGGGAGACTACTGCAGACAGGCCCACCGGAGTGTTGCCTGGCCCCTACACTGACATCGCACATCTTGCTCGATCTTTGCCCTTGGAGATTATCGAGGAATCTCTCGCCGCGTACAACTCTTTCATGGGTCCCTCAATCCCCTTTTATGAGCTTCCCTTGAGTGACGATGTGCACTCATTCGATGGTCAACAGGGAGATGATTGGGAACTCATGGATGCACCAGTATGGTGTGCAGATTCTGGTTCTTCCTGCGGGGAGGCGTCTGTGGATATTTTCGCGAAGGCGACTGCTCATTTATTTTCTGAGAACAGTCCGGTTCCTCCGCATTCCTTGCAAAATTCATCTACTCCTATCTTTAGTGAGTCGGCTGACGATGTCGTGCAGGTGGTTGACTCGACGCCTGAGGTTGCGCCAAAGTGGGACGAGGATTTCATTCTCTCTGATGGGGAGTGTGATACCTTTGAACACGATGACGCACCGCGATGGGATGAGGAGGATTCTCTTTCCGAGGAGGAGGTATTTACTTACTTCTTGGATGGGGACATCCAGCTCACCACCGAGGACCCCGAGCTCCTGGGTTCCCCTCGTTAAGACTCATATGATACCGACAGTGATCTGTGCTTGGATCCTGCCAAGAGTGAAACCGGGATCATGACTCCTCCTTTGTTTGATTCTTTTAGTTCTTCGTCCATTTTATTTCCTAATCAACCTTCTTTTAATGCTGATATTGATAAGTTCATCCTTCCTGCTTCCCCGCCTGCTTTAATGTCTGATATTTCATTTATCCCTCTGCAGATGCTTGAATTTATAGACCCATTCTTGGGTAATTTTGAGAGGCAGTCTTGGTAGGGAAAGCAGTTGGCAATGATGAATTCAATCGTCTATTCCACTTCATCATCATTGCCTGCTTTTTCCTGGAAAGACTGGGTGCAGGGAGGAAAGCGTTACTTCATCCATGACCGCAGGTTGGAGGAGAGGAAGAGGATGAAGAAAGACGAAATATGGAGATGGAAAGCTCCTGATCCTCTTGACTGCTGTTGTTGGGTCTTCAGACCCATTTCTTTTATTTCTAGTTACTATTTTAAATCAACTTATAGTTGATCATTTTGAGGCATGTAATATTTAGGATTTACTACCTTTTGCTCTATGCATAGACTATTATTAAAACTGCTTAATACAAGTATTAAGTCCAGCTTAAGGACGGTAAACAAAAGCGTTGCTGGGAGACAACCCGAGTTTTTGTTGCTAACCCGCTAATTGTTTAGTTTATATATTTTTGCTTGGAGCCTTTTTGCCTGCAGGTGTGCGGCAATTTCTTTTGGTGGCGGACTTGGATTTCCTTCGCAGTATTAACGCCAATCTTCCGGTATGCTCATATCTGAGCATAGGTACCCTCCTCCTTAGCATTTCTTTATTCTCATTGTCATAATTCATGTGATTGTCCAATTCAAGTCTGGGGGGAGTGTACCGAGTGTTCACTACACGTGTACACGTTTTTGCATACCAGAAGTACATTTTTATTTATGTCATATTATAGCATACACCACTGCACCCATTATGCACGCACTTACTTGCGAGTGCTACCGTGCTAAATTTCCTTTTGGAATGGAGCCGGGAAGTCAATTGTGTTAGCTAGGAATTGTGGTTTGGAGTACGATGTCGACTCCAGTAGTGTTCTAATCGAATACTCATATTTTGCATAGAATTTTGCGTAGAAGCTATTTCTATTTTCATGCTTTGTATCTTTATTGTTATCTAATCTAGTAATTAGAGTTTTATTTTACTCAAAGCATGAACCTGTGCCGATCTACCGGTAGTGTAGGTGAGTTGGTATTGAACGCTAGATTTGTATTTCTCGAGTCGGGAGAAAGAGTTATCTTTCTCGGTGGCTAAGAACTCGCCCCTAGCGACTTTCGAAACATAGGCACCGGGTAGTTCTAACGCATTAGCATGATGTAGGCCATTCTTTGGACCGTTTGAGCTTTGAGACAAAACCAAAAATTCATCCTTGCTAACCAATTTTGAGCCTATCCCACCTTTTCTATTTAGCTCCACCGCTCTCGCTTAAGCCAAGATCACCAAACCTGTATACGCACGTGTTTTGAGCTTTATAGTATAACTAATTATTGTGACGTGGTGTTATTGGCTAAGTTGAAGAACAAAAAAAAAGTATTAGTGAGCTAAAAATTGAAAAGATTAACGCTCGAGAAGAAAAAAAAATCGAGTTCTTTATTTTCTAATTCAGAAGTTCTGAATTGTTTGATAGGAATTACTTTATATTGGGTGTTGGCGATGAACACATCAACTTTATTTGTTGTCGGGGTTTACATAGTGTATTGCTCAAATGTGTTAGGTGCGTTAGCCTCCGAGTTTATCATTGTATATCCTACCGCAACCTAAGCTACATATTTACCCGAAAGCCCTATTGACTTGTTTGTAGTTTTACCTAATGCTGTGGAGAGAGTGCGAAAGTGCGAGCTTATGGCTCCCGACACCGATGGATTTCGGTGGAGTTAGTTCTGTATCCCGTATTTTGCGAAATACTCGTCTGAGCGCGTCTCTACATTCTCCCTACACGTGACTGGCAGATCACACTTGGTTCAGCTTTTAAGTAAACTAATCTCTTATTTACTATTTTAGATATTTCTAAATTACTTTGCATAGTAGAAATTTCTTCTACGAGAATTTTATGCACATGATTATTTGATTGCGCATATTACTCCTAGCCACAATCACCTCTCTAACCCTTGTTTTTCCCGTACTCCGAGAGTAGTTTGCTCGGGACGCGCAAACAGGTAAGTCTGGGGGTGTGATGAGTCCTAATTATATACATATTTTCGGACTCATTTGGGCCGATTTTCTAGTCTTTGCACCACACTTTAGGCTTGTTTTCATTTATATTTAGTAGCCGTCTATTATTCCACTCTTAGTGCACATGTATGCCCATTCTTGGCGTGATCCCTTGTTTTCCTGTAGTCCTGGAAGTTTTCATGCAGGTTCATGGGTCGTGCGTCGTTCAGAGTCTGTTTGGGGGCAATTTCTGCCTGAAATGCCATTGATCGTGCGTTTCCTTCACGCACGATCAGTTGATCGTGCGCCTCTGGTCATGCGCGTTCTTTTCCTGCCCAAAAACAGCTTCGGATTTTGGTCGTGCGTTTGCTACGCACGGTCGTGCGCTTTATATTTTTTCTACAGTTTGTCTTGCAGGTTGCGGGAACAGAGCGCACGATCACCAGCTTTCAGTGCGCATGATCAGTTGATCGTGCGCCCTATTTTCTATAAATATCCAGCCCGCGAAATTAGGTTGGACGACCATTTTGCTCCGCCATTTTCGAGCTCTCTTTGCCTCTTCCGCCCCCTGCATCATCTTCCACCACCAGGAGGTGCTCCAGGCTTGTTCTTCACGCCAATCTTGAGCCGGAGCTTCCTCTCGGCCTCCTCCTTCATCCTAGAGCTTCAAAGGAAGATCAAGCCGCCATCGTCATCAAGCAAGAGGAAGTTTGCAACCTCCACCGGATCGTGAGACGAAGAAGACGGGTTCATTGGAGAGTCGTGACAGCTCTCTCTACCCCGGACGTAGTTGCGGACCGAGCTTGGACGCGGATTGACAACCCGGCGATTCCATCCGTGAATCTACAACGAGCCTTCGAATTCGGTCGATTTCTTGCTTTGTTCTTCTCTTATTGATGTTTATGTTGTTTGATCTGAACATTATGATGAAGTAGCACTTAACTTAGTTTGTATTTCTATATATTTCATATTTATGTGAAATACTTTAGTATTTGAGTTGCTTGAGGTGCGCCCCATTCCATCCTCCATCCCGCCGTCACGTTCGTGTACCGCACTAGCAATTGCTAGTGGCGTGCTTGTCGACGAGGTGCTTGCGACCCTCATCCGTATGCCTACTCTTCCATCCGCCTAGTGAAGCGTGGCATAGCGGCCCGTGTAATCCATTCCCACTCCGCCGGTGCGAACCATTCCATCTGCAAGCCTTCTCGTCCATCCGCCTAGTGAAGCATGGCATAGCGGCCCGCGTAATCCATTCGCCTAACGAAGCAGTGCGCTCAAGGCCTGCACAGTTCGATTCTGCTTGCCTACTCGTCCATCCTCCCTTGCGACGCAGCGCGCTCAAGGCCTGCCTAGTTTCCATCCCGCCTGGCGAAGCATTGCATAGCCGTATTTCTCAGCGACAAGGCTTCTTCACGAAGATTTCTGATCTTCTGTGTTCGACTAACGCGCAAGATCTCTTCTATCTGCAGCTTCTTTCCCGTCTCAGTGGATCCGCTGAGACAGTGACCTCATCCCAGCAAATTTGACCCCTCGTCTCAGCGGTCGATGAACACGCCACTTCTCAGCGGTTGCTTTGCTCATCATTACGACGATAAGCGTGCTTTGTCGATGATATTGCCTATTCCTCTCGACAATATGGTACTTAGTTAAATAACTAAGGTACATGATGTGTTGTCGATCTCTGCAAGCATAAACTGGATGGAATGTTAAATACAACTTACATTTAACATTGAGCTGAGCACTTCTTCAAATCAGGAACATTGCAGGGCACTGTTCCCAACAATCTCCCCCTATTTGAAGAAGTCATAACTCACTTAATGATAAATGTCATTCACATAAAAGATTTTAACATTTAAGCAGATAAGCATGTAAGGATGACATTTCAGCAAAATTGAGTGAACACAAAATTTTGACAAATGTTACTTCATTTATAAATAGTGCCAAATGTTTTTAAAGGTTTTGACATTTCTACATTTAGCCCCCAAAAGATTTAGCCATCTATATCTCTGGTGCTCTCATATCAACATCGCCCTTTGCTTTCTTGGCACTGACTTCCTGCCCTTATCATCTTGCCTGATGAAGTACTCAAACGGCTTAGGATGATATTTTAAGGGTTCAGGAGTGTCAGCTGGAATTCTTCCTGCTTGCTTATTTCTTCTATGTTCTCTCCTTACTTCTTCTTGATCTTCATGCTTAGCCCATTCTTGAGGACTGTATATATTGTATCTTTCACCTTTGTTAACTTTCACTTGCTCCCATGCTTTTAGAATGATGGTCCTGGATATGGGACTCCATCTTTCATAGTCATCCTTTTTCTCCATTTCTTCCCTGTACTTTCTCTTCCTCACTTTTGTTTCTTCATCCTCCAGTGCTTCCTTCTCTTTACCCTTATCAGTAATATTTGTATGTTGGTCTTCAGCAGGTTCATCATAATGTAGAGGAGGGAGATTCATTGCTTTCCTGATGGTGTTGGTGGTCCAGATAGCATGATCACTACTGGCCTTTATCATTGATCTCTCCCCCTTTATGACTTCTTCAGATATCCCTTTTTGGAGATCCTCCACGGAGGCCAATTTCTTATTCTTGAGCATGTGGATTCCTGCTTCCAAGTGATTCTTGGTTTCAAGCAGATGACTGTCTAGCTCTTTATTGTGTTGGTCTAGACTTTCTTTGAGATCAGTTTTATGTTCAGCCATCCTCTTGGTGGATGCAATGTAGGCCTTTTCTATGCTGCCGACAATCATTGACTGATTAGCCCCTAGGTTAGATATACCCTTATGAGTACGGGCAGTGACTTCATGCAGATTTTTCACATCATTACTTAGGATTGCCGTTTCAGCAGATAGTTCTTTTCTTAGATCATTGATGGCAGAGGTGACATAACTTTCAAGCTTTAATCTTTGCTCTTTCAGGAGCATCTTTATCTGAGATAAAAGTGGGAGCTCCACTGTACTAACCTCTTGAGGTGAACCATCTCGTTCCTCCTCTTCATCCCCTTCTATTATTGGAGATAGAGGTTTTCTTATTGGTGAGTGGTTTGGCTCAGTCTCCTTTTTAGTACTTTGTTGATCTTTGCTAGTTTCATCTGCAGGGTTCTCTTGGTTGTGCCCTGGCATTGTTGATATAGAATGACTAGTATCCTCAGATCTTATGATCTTATTGATCATTTCTTCCATTTGAGCAGGGAGCTCACTGTCCTTCTCCCCCTCAGTTTCAGCACTACCATGATCTAATTCTGCTGTTGTCTTGGGTCCCTGACTTGGAGTAGAGGCCTGGAGGGCATCGTTCCTTGTCTTTACAGCTGCCTCAGAGTCAGATGGAGGTGAGTTGTTGCCTGACTCACTTTCTTCAGATGAGCTTCCTACCATCCTTTTCACATCTTCTACAGCCTTGGATTTCTTGGGAGGCCTAGTTAGAATTTTTCCCATCTTTCCAGTATTTTAATATCCATCCTTCTCATGTGATGGATTTTTACTCCATACTTTTTGTTAAAACTTTCAGGGTAGGAAAGCAGAAGGTATAGTGATAGAATTTTTCCCAGATTTGGGGTTTGAAAGCTTTCTTGTATCCTCTTGAATATTTGCTGACCCCAGTTGGTTCTTTTACTTAGGATTATCCTTGCCATTAACTCGAACATGGGCTTGGATATCCTATCATGTGACCCCACCTTACAGAGGAGAGCTTTTCCCACAATATCTGACAACAGCTTTCCTTGTTGATTTAAGTTTTTCCTTTCCAGAGATTCGTAGGTTTTGCTCGATTGGCCGCACCAAGCCAGAGCCTTGACAAGGTCTTCCTGAGTAATCTTTTCGTCTTCCTCTCCCTTGGTAAAGGCTGGCAACTGAAGAACCCTGTTCAATCTTTTGGGATTCACCTTAATCTTTATCCCGTTAATTTCGCTCTTCACAGACGTTCCCTTCGAGCCACCCATGGCATTTGAGTAGAACTCCAGCACTTCTCTTTTTAATATTACTGTTGGCTCAGAGAGGGTGAATTCCAGGCTGATGGTCTTGAGTAGCTTAATGATGCCCTGGATTTCTTCTGAACCTTCTGAGAATTCGTTCCTAACCACTTCACATCCTTCGAATAGAAAATCTTCCTTCTTTGGCGCCATCTTTTGCTTGACCCAGGAGGTTTTCACCACAGTCGACTCGTTCACTCTTAGGACGCGTGGAGAACAGGACGGATTTTAGGGCTAATGTAGAGAGTGTTTTAACCTTAAGACATTTGACCTTATCTATAGTGTCCGAGTTGGAAGTTGAAGTGTCATTTGTTAAATGTCTGACTAACTCAAGTTTAGCTATAATGATTGAGCTTAGACCTAATTAAGAGTTCGCTGACGATTAGATATCGTCGTGATGCATATCTTTCGACGATATCAATCATCATTCCGACGATATGGTTTTTGAAAATTATTTTTACAATATTAGATGAAGATGAGTTGATGTGTTAAACATTAACATGGTTACCTTCATCTTGTCCTCTAAGGCACCTTGAGCTAGTGGCTCCCCCTTGATGGAATGTCCACTTATCTTTACTTCTAGCTCCCCCTAGATTAGTGCACCTTGGTATGTGGTAAGTTTTTCTTAGTCCAGAGCTGAGCCTGGAGCCCTTATTGTCCATTAGCCTTGTTTGGTTTTTAATGGCTAAATGGACTGCCCTGCAAGACAAATTTAATATCCCTTAAGAACCCAAGGTGACTTGGGTCCTAGGTTCTTGTTAGCATAATGGGGAATCCCTCTACTCACCGCAGCTTTTTCAGGAGGTCTCTCCTTTGCATTAAGCACACTAGGGTTGTGCCAACAGTCGATGGCAAATTGTCCCACTTTGCCATAGCACCAACATTCATGGATGTTGTACCTTCTTTTCTGAACAATTTTTGAAGTATGTTCAGTAGAGAAGGCAACATCATTCTTCATATCTCTCTCAGCCAAGGGCTGACTAGCTGCTCTAGTATCATTGTTTCTTATTGATTTTATCTGTTTGTCAGCAATATATGTCAGCTTGGTAGCTGACAGGGTGTTGATAGCATCAGATATGTTCAAGTGAGAATTGATCATACTGGGGCTACTAGTCTGCTTCTTATCTGGAAGAGATTGAGAAAATGTTACACTTTTATCCTTGAGAGTGGGGGCTGGGACACCAAATACAAATGGTCCATGATGGGCCATTTGAATTTCCTCATGGGGAGCCTTTAATGCACTCATCCTCATGCCCTTTCTCTTCCCATAGTCAGGAGCATTTCCAAGACTAATGGAGCTTCCATTCATCCAGTGACCATGGACACTGTCCTGATCATACCTATTTGAGGGAAGCACTACCTTCTGAAAGGTGGTATGAGGCTTTGCTTTAGTCTTGCCCTTTTCTCCATTCCCAACATCTATTGCCCCTTCATTGAAACCCAATCCCCTCTTATTTCTATAGGAGGTGAAGGTGTCAATGATGGGCAGTACAGTTTTGGGCTTAGAGAATTGAGCCACTAAGCATCTTTCCTTAAGAAGATCACTCTTAAGTTTCTTGATAAGTTCTTCCCTTTGGCTTCACTCATCATAATGCTTGTCTATGATAACTTTGAGCTCACAGGAGTTGGTGCCCTCATTGGAGGACATACCCATTTCCTCATTCTTCTCAGCCCTAATTGGTCTGAGTGATTCTAGCTCCTTAGCTTGCTTCCTAACAAGCTCCTTGCTCTTTCTTAGAGCTTCCAAGAGATCACCAAACTGCTCTATTAGATCAGCATGGTTCTTATTGTTTCATGATAAGCGGTTTTCTCTATCATCCTCAGAAGATGAACAAACTTCTGATGCACTCTTGGTCTTCTTAAATGAAGCAGGTAGTAAAGGTGGGTGAGTAGTGCATACCTGATCATGATGCGATTCATCATGATTTTATTCATCTGATAGAGCCATCAACCCATGAACCTCTTCATCCTCAGAATCACAGTCTGTAGGAGACAGGGGTGCTCTTATCCTTTCTCCTGCTCCAGAGCATTCATCATCTTCTGATTCACTGTCTGAAGTAGTCAGTGATGCTCTGATGCATACCTCTTCATGAGAGGTCTCTTCTTCAAGGTCTTCCTCTGATCCTTCCATGAGGACTTCTAAGAGGTCCCACATGTCCTTTGCTGTTGTGCAACGACTCAGCTTCTGGTGTGTTGCTAGATCTACTGCACCAGCTAGAATGCTTCTTGCTTCTTTGTCCAAGCTGGCAAGAAGAGTCTCCTCTTTTAAAATCGTCATGGAGGGACCTTTTTGAACAACCAAGAACATTCTTGGATCCATTGCCTCCATGAATATTCTTGCTCTAACTTTCCAAATGGCAAAGTTCTCCCTGGAATAGATAGCTATTCTTGACTCCATAGCTTTGATACTTGGACACCCAATGGCAGATCTGTTCAAGCTGTTAAGCTTTTCTTTGAACAACCTCGCTTTGATACCACTTGTTGTTTATTGGGTGTCTACTTAATCACCTAGAGGGGGGGGGGGGGTGAATAGGTTTTTCAAATTATGTTATCCCCTTTGTGGTGATCTTTGTCCCTGATTAATAGATCTATGAAATAAAGAGCATGACACAGAAAACACACAACGATCTATAGAGGTTCCTCAAGACCGAGTGTCTTGAGTAGTCCTCTGTCCCTCTGCGCCTACCTAGCAGTGTGCTAGGCTCGGCAAACTCCGTCAAAAGCTTCAGGCCCTCAAGCCTTACAACACGGACCCGCAAGTCCTAACAGCCTAGGCCCGCAAGCCCCTACTGCCCCTGAGCCCGCAAGCTCAACACTCAGGCCCTCAAGCCCCGCAATACGGACCCGCAAGTCCCAACAGCCTAGGCCCGCAAGCCCCTACTGCCCTCGAGCCCGCAAGTTCAACAAATCGCACCCGCAAGTGCACTGGCCTGGCCCTCAAGCCTCACAGCTCTCCAGCCCTCAAGCTAGACAAGTTGGCCCGCAAGCCTTACAAGAAATTACAGTAATAAAACCGTTTCTTATGCCGGATAAAGATTGGCAACTTTAGCCTGATGAGGATTGGCTTCTTTTGGTTGAAGAAGATGCTTCTTGATCTTGATTTTCAGCACTGGATCTTCTTCAGCCTTCACTACTTTTGCCTGGTGTTGATCGTCTACTTTTCAGTCGATGATGATGACTGATTCTTTAGAGAGCACTTGATGTTTTTCTCTCTGCTTGATCTTGTTCTTCTCCGCCGAGAATACTGTTCTATTGAAGTGTAGCGGCGGGATTCTTTTACTCGTTTTCTTTCTTGCACAGCAAGACTCCTTTTTCTAGGGCAACACTGTTCCCTTTATAGGATGAACAGGCCGTATAACGGTCACATACAACTGTCAGACGCTCATCCATCAAAGCATGCACTGATTGGACAATCAGGCGGCGACATTAAATGCTGACAGTGCGTCTGCAACGTTTGAATTTTGTCTCGACGACATTTCCACCTTCATGTTGATACCGACATCATTTCAACAGCATCAGTCAAACTTAGCCTTCTCAGCGACAAGGCTTCTTCACGAAGATTTCTGATCTTCTGCGTTCGACTAATGCGCAAGATCTCTTCTATCTGCAGCTCCTTTCCCGTCTCAGCGGATCCGCTGAAACAGTGACCTCGTCCCAGCAAATTTGACCCCTCGTCTCAGTGGTCGATGAACACGCCACTTCTCAGCGGTTGCTTTGCTCATCATTACGACGATAAGCGTGCTTTGTCGACGATATCGCCTATTCCTCTCGACGATGTGGTACTTAGTTAAATAACTAAGGTACATGATGTGTTGTCGATCTATGCAAGCATAAACTGGATGGAATGCTAAATATAACTCACATTTATCATTGAGCTGAGCACTTCTTCAAATCAGGAACATTGCAGGGCCCTGTTCCCAACAGTTTGCCTCCCTTCAGTTGCAGCCAGCCCAGCAACTTCGCTCGATCACCGCCCCTTGGCCTTTCTCTATCTGGGGAATGGATTTGATAGGTCCCTTTCCCTCGGTTAGTGGCCAGAGGAAGTTCGTTCTCGTCATGATCGACTACTCCTCCAAGTGGATCGAGGCCAAAGCTCTGGCCAAGACCACCTCTCAAATCGTGAAGAACTTCATCTGGGGAGAGATCGTCTGCAGATTCGGGATCCCTCTCGCCATCGTCACTGACAACGGTCCTCAATTCGCCAGCTTGGAGCTGGAAGATTTTTGCAGGTAACTCGGAACTGATCTTCGGTTTGCGTAAGTACATCATCCAAGGAGCAACGGACAAGTGGAGGCCGCCAACAAGCTGATCATCAACCTGCTGAAGAAGAAAGTCGAGAACCAAAGAGGTAATTGGGCAGAACATCTCCCCTCGGTGTTGTGGGCTTTGGGAACCACTCCTAGCTCAGCCACGGGGGAAACCCCATTCAAACTCTCTCATGGGTCTGAAGCTCTCATTCCAGTAGAGTTCTAGGTCAGAAGTCCGAGGGTGATCGCAGCTGAAGACGGAGACGAAGAATGGCTTCTAGAGAATGAGGAAGCTCAGAAGCTCTCTGTTGGAACACAGTTCAACCCTATTACTGATTTGGGCTAGGATGTCTATTTCCAGGTATAGGATCTGTTTTGACCCATCATGTATAGTATAAGGGTCATAGGCTAAGTCTAGAAGAAATTTGAAGATTAGCTAAGTCAAGGTGTTCGACGAACTTCTAGTTTGTTCGACGAATTCAAATATCCGTTCGACGAACTTGGTTCAACGAATTTCAAAGTTCTGTTCGACGAAAGCTTTTGTGTGTTCGATGAACTTCCCAGGTTAAGTTCGACGAACTTCCCTTCAGATCGACGAACTTCTTCAGAGTCTCTATATTCGGTGACCTCTTCTATTCAGAGTATTATTTTGGAGTTATCCTCAGGATTTCTTATAAAAGCTGACAGCTGTTCTTATTAAAATACCAGTCAGTTATTGCAGTATTCTCTATCAAAGATTTTATGACCGTTGCTGCATTAATTAAGGGCTGCGTGCAGATTATTTTATAAGGCAGATTGCAAGTTTCAAGGAATTTAATATATTGGTATTCCAGAGAAATCTTTCCTTTTTGTCTCCTTCCTTTCCAGCCCTATTTGATTTTTGAAAAGAGGATCAACTCTCTCCCGTAAAGAGATTATCATTGCTATTTATACCAGAGAGACACACAGATACATATACAAGATTTGTGCTACTCAGTTTTTATTTCCTCAAGAAGAACTCTCTCTATTTCTCTCTGAAGTCTTCTTTCTCTCCAGACACTTACTCTTAATCTCTAGAAATCATCTGCATCATTTCCCTCTAGAGAACTTGTGCTGGAGATATTCTGAAGATCAAGAAGACCTACACCCTGAGCAGATTTTCTCTCCTGTTTACTTACTCTTACTCACAGGGGGAGATCTGACAATTTCAACAATCCACTAGTCTTCTCTGTTGTTAGAGAAAAGAGAAGACATCATCATCTTTATTTTACTGTTATTCTATAATTGTGTACAGGGTTCTAACTCCCTTTAAAAGTTAAATTGTGGTTTAGAGTACCTGATCAAAAGATCTGTGGTGAAGGCTCACCTGATCAAAAAGCCTTAGTGGATTTCCTACCAGGGTGGTAGAAGAGTAGATGTACCCAAGTTGTGGGGAACTACTATAGATCCTTGTGTCTTCTGTGCATGCCTTTATTATTTGTTTGTGCTGTGTGTGCTGTGTTTTATTTTGTGTGTATACCTGTGCTGCACTTACTTACACATATACTAAATAACTAAAATTGTTTTATACAGATTTCTTTAAGCTAAGAAAGATTATTTTAAAATACTCTATTCACCCCCCCTCTAGAGTAATCTTGATCTATCCCCACTTTCAATTGGTATCAGAGCTAGGTTGGTTGTTACAGGCTAACACCTGGACCAACAGATCTGATAGATCTAGACTACTTTAAAGGTTTTGTCTATTAGAGCCATGGCACAGAACAAAGAATATTCAAGCACAAGACCTCCTATGTGCAATCTGAACAAGTTTTCACTATGGCAAGCAATGATCAAACTTTACATGAATTCTATTGATGAAGAAATTTTTAATTCTATTTTGACAGGACCTCCAACTGCACCAACCTCAACAACAAACACAACATCAGACACAACTGTTGTCCCTCCTCCAGAATGGACAGAAACACAAAAGAAATAGAAAACTGCTGATGCAAGGGCCATGAATATCTTAGTACAAACCATGACTGATGACATATTTCAAAAAGTGGTTGACTGTACCTCTGCTAAAGAAATTTGGGACTCCCTCACAAGAATGGTGGCAGGATCAGCAGATGAGAGAAAGGACAGAAGAACATATTTGATCTCCCAGTATGAGAATTTCAAAAAGGGAGAATCAGAGACTGTTGCAGAGATGTACAACCGACTCAGCCTCATCATCAATGAGTTAAGAACCCTGGAAAAAGTAATCACAGTCACTGAAGTGAATGACAAAATCCTGATGTGCTTTCCCAGCTCCTGGGACACAAGAATCTGGCCAATTAAAGATGCCAGAGGATTAAATGAGATTACAACTGAGAATCTCCTTGGAAAGCTCAAATCCTATGAGCAGCTGATAAAGAGCAGAGAAGCAGAAGCCTCTCCTTCTTCATCCTCAAAGAGAGAGAAAAGCATTGCCTTTCAGGCAACAGAGGAAGAAAAGAAGATTGGTGATCAGGAGATGCTGAGTCTCCTAGCAAAGAGATTTTACAAGATGGCAAGGAAGGACTTTAGAAGAAAACCCAACAGGCACAATGAAAAGCCAAGGTATGATAAAACTCCATCTAAAGAAATAATATGCTTTGGGTGCAGGAAGCCTGGACACATCCTCACTGAGTGTCCAGAAGCTCACAAGAAAAGTAGGAGAAAAGAGCAGGAACACTCCAGCAAACACTCATCAAAAGGCCACAGGAAAAGAGAAAAAGGCTTTGTTGCTGAAACCTGGAGTGACACTGAATCTGAGTCATCCTCCAGCTCCAGTGATGAGGAGAAGGAAGCAGAAGACAAGGAATTCTGCATGATGGCAATCAATGCCTCCTCATCAAATGACAATTCAGATGATGAATTGGAAGCAAATGAGGATGAGGTAATTTCCAGTTTTGATTTTCATTCAGAACAATTTAAAGATGACTTTAAACAATTGTGTAAAGATATGATCAGATCAGAGAAAGAAATTATTTCTCTGAGAGACAAATTAGCTAAGATGGATGGAATATCCACTGAAAACACTAACCTCAAAAATGAGCTAAGGATTTCCAGGGAACAAGTGAGTTCTCTAGAAACACAGCTAACTGAGGCCAAGCAGCTAGAGAATTCTCTAAATGGGAGAAGTCTCAAGCTGATGGACATCACAAGCACAGTGAATGCCAGACTGACTGGCAAACTGGGCTTGGGGGCATCATCTAATCAACCTCTTCTTTTGAAGAAGAATATATTATCTACCCCAGTAAAATTTGTATCTGCAAAAGGGAAGGAAGCAATACAAGACACAGAAAAAATTCCTGAAACAAATATTGCACAAGCAAGTTCGTCGAACGGCGATCAACGAAAACCAAGGCCTGAATCTAAACAGCAAACCTGCTGCAGACAGGGCTCGACGAATGCCACATCTTTCGTCGAACCAGGTAGACGAACACAACAAAGTTCGTCGAACGCAAATTTTACTAAAGACAGACAATATACATCCTCTTCTAAAATAAAGAATTCATTTAGTGATTGGATTATCCCTCCTAAAAGATATCACCCTCTAGGTTATCATAGTCAACCTGTTGTCTCATATATTTCTGCATTTCAAGGTTACAAAAAGCAACCCAAGGTAACCTGGGTTAAGAACACCTAACCTCCTTTCTATTGCAGAAAAAGAACTGTCCTACCACAGAGGAACAGTGGTACTTGGACAGTGGATGCTCAAGACATATGACAGGAACAAGAGCCAAATTAATCAACTATAAGGCAAAGCTTGGACCAAGAGTGATTTTTGGAGATTCCAATTGGGGACAGACAGAAGGCTATGGATCAGTCCAGATTGGGACAATCACATTCAAAAAGGTAGCCTATGTAAGTGGACTCAAACATAACCTCATCAGCATAGGTCAACTATGTGATGAAGGATATCAGGTATGCTTCAACCAATCTAGATGTATTATCTTCTCTGAAAATAATACTGTTATTTTAGGAAATAGACAAGGTAATGTTTATTTAGTAGACTTTGATTCAGCCAAACCTGAAATCTGCTTGTTTAACCAAGTCAGTAAAAATACTGATTTGTGGCATAGGAGACTAGGTCATGTAAACCATAGGACCCTAGCCAAATTATCAAAGGGCAACCTTGTCAGGGGACTACCTTCTGGATCATACAAGAAGGAAAGCCTTTGCAGGGCATGTCAATTGGGAAAGCAGACTAAGAGCAGCTTTAAGTCACTATCTAAGAGTGATTCTCCTAGGTTTTTGTATTTACTGCACTTAGACCTTTTTGGACCCCTTCCCATACACAGTTTGGGAGGTAAGTCTTTCACCCTAGTTATTGTTGATGACTTCTCTAGATTCAATTGGGTATTCTTTCTGAGAAGCAAGTCAGATAATCTCAAAGTTCTTACAGACTTTCTCAGGAGCATCAAGATTGAGTATTCTACTCAGATTGCATTGATCAGAAGTGATCATGGCACTGAGTTTGAATCTCTTCTGATGAGAGAATTATGTGAGAAGGAAGGTATCAGGCAGTGCTTTTCAGCTCCTAGAACTCCTCAACAAAATGGGGTAGCTGAAAGGAAAAATAGAACACTAATTGAATCTGGAAGAACATTGCTTGCAGATGCTGGTTTGCCCCAATCCTTTTGGGCTGAGGCTGTCAGCACAACAAACTATGTCTTAAACAGAAGTTTAATTCATAAACAAAAGGGGAAGACACCTTATGAACTGCTTAAAGGGAAGAAGCCTAGAGTAGATTACTTTAGGGCCTTTGGCTGTAAGTGCTTCATTCATAATAATGACAAGAAGCACCTAGGGAAATTTGAAGCAAAGGCCTCAGATGGCATTTTCCTTGGTTATTCAGTTAGTAGTAAAGCTTACAGAGTATTTAACAAATCTTCTTTTAAAATAGAAGAATCTATTCATGTATCTTTTGATGAAACTAGCTTGAACTGCAAGGAGAGAAATATCTCTACCTCACAAGATGCACAGGTACCAATTCTCTGTGAGAAGTTAGATAATCTAACTCTATAGAAAGAGGATTTAATAAATTCTTCTCAATTACCTAATGAGGACAGTGAAGAAGAATGTCCTAATGCACCAACATTGGATACAGCAAATATCCCTACAAATCTTGAAGCTGTTAATGCTGAAGTTCAGGAGGACATAGAAATTCCTCATAGAGAAAATGAACAAGCTCAAGGAGAAGTTATCTTCCCTACTGATTATGTCAACATAAGAGATCACCCTAGATCTCAAGTAATTGGTGACATCTCAGTGGGTGTGCAAACAAGAAATCAACTAAATCAAAATAATTTGCACACCTGTTTCCTCTCTCAAATTGAACCTCAATCCATCAAAGATGCAGAGCAAGATCCCAACTGGATTACTGCTATGCAAGAGGAATTAAATCAATTTGAAAGAAACAAAGTATGGGAACTTGTTTCAAGACCCAAGAATCATCCAGTAATTGGCACTAAATGGGTATTCAGAAATAAATTGGATGCTCAAGGAGTCATAATCAGAAATAAGGCAAGTCTAGTGGCTCAAGGATACTGCCAAGAGGAAGGCATAGACTATGATCAGACTTTTGCACCTGTAGCAAGACTGGAAGCAATTAGAATATTCCTAGCATTTGATGCATACAAAAGATTCAAGGTATTTCAAATGGATGTTAAGAGTGCCTTTCTAAATGGAAATATCAAGGAAGAAGTATATGTGGAACAACCACCAGGTTTTGTTTCTCCAACTCAACCCTCTCATGTATTTAGATTACATAAAGCTTTGTATGGTCTCAAACAAGCTCCTAGAGCATGGTATGAGACCCATACAAACTTTCTTTTGGAGAATAAATTTTCTAGAGGTAAAGTAGACCAAACATTGTTTTTTAGAAATCATAAATCTGAAACACTATTGGTACAAATATATGTAGATGACATAATATTTGGTTCTACTGACTCTAAGTTATGCAAAAGATGTTCAAACCTAATGCATTCAAAATTTGAAATGAGCAGTATGGGAGAACTGTCTTACTTTCTTGGTTTGCAAGTTAAGCAAACAAAAGAAGGCATCTTTATATCCCAATCTAAATATGCTAAAGAGCTTGTTAAAAGATTTGGGATGTCAGATGCCTCCCCCATGAAAACTCCCATGCCCTCAAATGCTGCTGTTGGCACTGATGAATCAGGAAAACCTGTTGATCAGAAAGTATATAGAGCCATTGTGGGGTCTCTTTTATACCTAACAGCCAGTAGACCAGATATCATGTTTGCCACATGTATTTGTGCTAGATTTCAGGTAAATCCTAAAGAATCTCACTATATTTTATTAAAAAGGATTTTAAGATATATAAAGGGTTGTCCAGATCTAGGACTCTGGTATCCTACAGAATCAGGATTTGAGTTAACTGGATATTCAGATGCTGATTATGCTGGATGCAGAATAGACAGGAAGAGCACCTCAGGAACCTGTCAGTTCCTTGGAGATAAGCTTGTGTCCTGGTTTTGTAAGAAACAAACCTCTGTGTCTACATCAACTGCAGAAGCTGAATACATAGCAGTTGGCAGTTGCTGTTCACAACTTTTGTGGATACAGAACCAGCTCCTAGACTATGGTTACAATCTAAATAATTCCAAAATCTTTTGTGATAACACCAGTGCAATATCAATAGCACAAAATCCAGTACTCCACAGTAGAACTAAACATATTGAGATCAGACACCACTTTATCAGAGATAATGTGGAGAAGGGAAAAATATGTTTAGACTTCATACCAACTGATTTGCAGAGAGCTGACATCTTCACCAAGCCTTTGGATGAAAAGAAACATCAATTCTTTATAAATCAGCTTGGAATGATAAATGGGGAGTCAATCTAATTGGCAAAGTTTCCTACCCAACAATTCGTCGAATGCGCTCGACGAACGACATCTTTTTCGTCGATCAAGGTTGACGAACTGGTCAAGAATTCTTTCTAAAAGTTCGGAAAAATTTTCGTCGAACTCGATCGACGAAGTCTCAATTTCGTCGAACCCGGCCGACGAAGTCTTTTTTTATGAAAGAAGTTTTGAAAAGTTATTAGTCGAACGAGATTGACGAAATATTTCATTCGTCGAACGGGATTGGCAAAAGTTTTTATTTCCCGCTAACACGTGTCTTCACGTCACATCCGTTCTGCGAAAACCCTAGTCTTCGCCGAACCCTAATATTTAATCTCTATTCGTCTGGATTCTGTCTTTTGCGCTCTCAAACTCTTCGTCTCCCTCCAGTTCCCTTTGTACTTGATCGTTTTTTCTTTCTTTGCAGGAACAATGTCGATCACTGCTGGAATCTTCGCCTCAATAAAGTTCGATACGAGATTCGATATTGATCTGGAATCGTTTGCCCAGTCCGGAGAAGGCTTCACAGACATTCTGAATCTCTTTGAAGACCCGAAGTTGCGCAAGTTTATGACTTGTCGGCCCAAGATTCATACCAATGAGATAAAGGAATGGGCATTTACTTCTGAGATTCGACATGGCACAGAAATTGCAGGAAAGGTGTCAGGGAATGAATTTGTTCTAAGTGATGCTGTTTTGTCTGAATTTTTTGAATTTGAAAATGGAGATGATGATTTAGAACTCACTGAGGAAGAGTTCAATTTGATGCTGGACAGGATGGGATACGCTGGGAGTAACCCTAAACATCTTCTGAAACGTGATTTTACAGTGGAATACACCTTCCTGGCAGATGTTGTGGGAAAGGTTCTGATGGGGAAGAGCTCAGCACATGACTACATAACCAGGCATCAATTTCTAGTCATGAGTGCTTTGATTGAGAAAAAGCACATCAATTGGGGTCTGACTCTATTTGACTCCATCAAAAAGAAAGTAACCTCAAGAAATGTAGGCTATGGAAGGATTCTGGGAATCTTTCTTCAGGCCAAGTGTCCAGCCCTCTCAGTTTCTACTGCTGTGGGCATTAATGCCTCAAAGAAACTGACTCCTCTTCTTTTCAAGAAGTGGGATAGGACATTCAAGAAGCAATCAGCTCCAGTGACTCCATCAGTTCAAGCCTCTGAGGACACCAGGGCTAGAATAGCCACTCTCTCACCCCAGATTCCTCCTCCTCCACCAGAAAATCTCTCCAATCCTCCTCCTCCTCCTCCAGAAAATGAAAATCTCTCAAATTCTCCTCCTCCTCCACAAGACTCTCTTCTTCCAGACCTCTTTCAGGATGAAATCCCATCAGATTTCACTCCTCCTCCTCCTCCTCCATCCACTTCTTGTGCTCATACCACATCTTCCATCCCTTCTTCCTCCTCTTCTCACCCAATTCCAGATGTACTGTTTGTGGATGTCTCACAGATAGCCACCCAGGTGTTTGGTCACATAACTCCTAAATTGCAAGAGCTTATTGATCAAAGTCTGGTCTCAGTACATTCTAAGCTTGATCTCATTCTCTCCCATCTTTCCTCTCTCTCCTCTTCCTCTTTCCCTTCATCTGAGGGCCCAGACTCTAGGTTCCCAGAGTCTAGGCAGGGGGAGATGTTCCAGGATGAAGCTCTAGAGACAGAAGTTCCTGAAAAGCAAGGGTCAGACCTACCTGATGTCTGCTCAACCTTGGTCTCCCTGGTTCAAAACACAGAAGGTGCTCCTCCTCCTCCTCCTCAGAAGGTTCTTCCCAGCAGCTCCTTCATTCTCACCCCTATAGTAAATAAAATTCTGCAGCTTACCAATCAGTCCCTCAGCTTAGACCCATCATTCAAGGAATCAGCTGAAGACCTCTCCAAGGCCATTGTCTGCTATTCCCCAGACTTGGAAGCCAGGCATGGAGATTTGCTAATGTCTCCAGCTCCAGAGCCAGTTATCTCTAAGGCAGATCAGGAACCTGCTGTTCCTGAACAGGCAGTTCTTGATGAACAGATGCCTGATGCCTCTGCCTCTATTCCCTCCTCCTCTTCTGAGCCTGTTGCTACTGCTGTCAAGAATATTGACTTAGAGAAAAGAATGATTGAAGCATACAAGGAAATTGATGAAATGTATGAAAATGTGCCTTCTTCAAATTCTGATGATGATGATGACAGTGATGATAGTGATGCCAAAGTCAAATCAAGAAAAAGAAAAGCTTCATGCAAAAAGCTGCCAGCTCCTTCTAAAAAGCCTGATAAAAATGATATTCCTTATTATGTGCAGAAAAATCTCAAGCCTCATGAAATAACTCAACCTTGGATGCAATTCTCCAAGAATGAGCTGAAGAGAAGGAAGCTTGAAAGAAGATACCAGAAGGATCACCCTGCTGTGTTCAAGAAACCCCCTCCTCCTCCACCTCCTCCAGGTGCAGGTTCTACAGGAGGACTTTCTTCCACATCCAGGACATCTCAGGCTGCTAGCTCCAAGCTACCTGGTCAATCCTCTTCAAATAAGAAAGAAAGTTCTTCAGGCTATCAGGTTTATGAAAGAAAGTATAGCAAATTATCTGAACAAGAAATCAAAAATAAGGAAGCTGAAGATAAAGCTGAAGCAGATAGATTGTACAATATGGCAAGGTTTAGAGAGCATGTTGCTCTTTCTCAGATCAAAAATGGCAGAGAAAAGGGTATAGATTCCTCTCATATTTCTACCTTATCTCCCTATAGAGAATAGGAATTTCAACAGTACCAGGTGAAGAATATGTTCAACACTTCTGCCTACATGAGTCTCCATCCAGAGGCTGTTCTGCCAAATATTTCCAAGAAGGTAACACTGGGTGATAAAGACTGCAAGCTAAGCAGAAGGCAATCTGAAGATACTAGCAGGAAAATAATCTTCAAGAAGCCATCTTCAGAGGACAGGAATCCTTAAAAATCTCTCTCTGGTTAATTGACTCTTAATTATTCTGTGATGATATCTGCTTGTGACAATTAATTTATATCTGCTGAATTTCCTTTATGTCAGATATTTCTATACATATTTGTTTGAATTGATAAGTGCTATTCATAGGATCCTAACCCAAATAGGGGGAGATTGTTGGAACACAGTTCAACCATATTACTGATTTGGGCTAGGATGTCTATTTCCAGGTATAGGATCTGTTTTGACCCATCATGTATAGTATAAGGGTCATAGGCTAAGTCTAGAAGAAATTTGAAGATTAGCTAAGTCAAGGTGTTCGACGAACTTCTAGTTTGTTCGACGAATTCAAATATCCGTTCGACGAACTTGGTTCAACGAACTTCAAAGTTCTGTTCGACGAAAGCTTTTGTGTGTTCGACGAACTTCCCAGGTTAAGTTCGACGAACTTCCCTTCAGATCGACGAACTTCTTCAGAGTCTCTATATTCGGTGACCTCTTCTATTCAGAGTATTATTTTGGAGTTATCCTCAGGATTTCTTATAAAAGCTGACAGCTGTTCTTATTAAAATACCAGTCAGTTATTGCAGTATTCTCTATCAAAGATTTTATGACCGTTGCTGCATTAATTAAGGGCTGCGTGCAGATTATTTTATAAGGCAGATTGCAAGTTTCAAGGAATTTAATATATTGGTATTCCAGAGAAATCCTTCCTTTTTGTCTCATTCCTTTCCAGCCCTATTTGATTTTTGAAAAGAGGATCAACTCTCTCCCGTAAAGAGATTATCATTGCTATTTATACCAGAGAGAGACACAGATACATATACAAGATTTGTGCTACTCAGTTTTTATTTCCTCAAGAAGAACTCTCTCTATTTCTCTCTGAAGTCTTCTTTCTCTCCAGACACTTACTCTTAATCTCTAGAAATCATCTGCATCATTTCCCTCTAGAGAACTTGTGCTGGAGATATTCTGAAGATCAAGAAGACCTACACCCTGAGCAGATTTTCTCTCCTGTTTACTTACTCTTACTCACAGGGGGAGATCTGACAATTTCAACAATCCACTAGTCTTCTCTGTTGTTAGAGAAAAGAGAAGACATCATCATCTTTATTTTACTGTTATTCTATAATTGTGTACAGGGTTCTAACTCCCTTTAAAAGTTAAATTGTGGTTTAGAGTACCTGATCAAAAGCTCTGTGGTGAAGGCTCACCTGATCAAAAAGCCTTAGTGGATTTCCTACCAGGGTGGTAGAAGAGTAGATGTACCCAAGTTGTGGGGAACTACTATAGATCCTTGTGTCTTCTGTGCTTGCCTTTATTATTTGTTTGTGCTGTGTGTGCTGTGTTTTATTTTGTGGGTATACCTGTGCTGCACTTACACATATACTAAATAACTAAAATTGTTTTATACAGATTTCTTTAAGCTAAGAAAGATTATTTTAAAATACTCTATTCACCCCCCCTCTAGAGTAATCTTGATCTATCCCCACTTTCATTCTACCTCGACTACATTGAAGAACTCCGAGACTTAGCCTCATCCCGACAAGAGGAGATCAAGCGTCGGATGGCGAAGCATTTCGACAAACATGTTCGCCTCAAACACTTCCAAGCGGGTGATCTAGTCCTGAAGAAGGTGGACGCGGCAGGAAGATCGGCAACCGTTGGAAAGCTCAACCCAAATTAGGAGGGACCTTTCATCATCCATGAACCCCTTGCAACCGGAGGATATTGCCAACAAAATCACGAAGGGGAGCTATTGGGAAATACTTGGAGCGGCGATGACCTGAAAATGTTTTATCCCTGAGCAGGAACGTGTACATCCCTCTCCTGTAAATTAATTATTTATTAATAAATTCCTCACCTCCCTGAAAAGGGAATGGCGAGAGATTCTTGCTCCTATCACTACAACAACTATCTTAAAAGAAAGAAGGAAAGCAGGTAAAGCCGACCTCCGCGTCGGGTGGGGAAACGGGCCTCCGACATGATTCTCATAAGATCCAGAATGGATGATGGGACAGTGCCTCGGTAGTGCATTACCCTAAGACCAAGCCTCTGCATTGACGGTCGAGATCAGCTCCCCCCTTGCATGTTGGTCGCGGTTCCCTCCGACCGCATCTCTCATCTGACTGGAGGGATTATCAGGAAGAAGTCGTGACGCCGACCTCCTAGCTCGACGATAGGATGATTACTTAACCTCTTAAGGGACCCTTGAATAAAGGTGTCGCAAATCCTCAAAGAGTAGAAGGCTCGCAGCATAGCACTTCGTTTCTAATGACTCTGTCCAATCATTCGAGTTAGTGTGTTTAATCCCCTCTGATTGTTGAGTATCTCAGGAGAAAGTTCGTCGAAACAGCATCAACATCGCAGTAGGATGGAGACCTCGGGATGATGTGTCTTTGGACCTCCCCGACTGTCAGTCCCTACTTATCGATCTCTTCACCAACATCAACATCACAGTAGGATGGAGACCTCGGGATGATGTGTCTTTAGACCTCCCCGAGTGTCAGTCCCTACTTGTCGACCTCTTCACCAGCATCACCGATATGGTAGGATGGAAACCTCGGGATGTTGTGTCCCCTAGGACCATCCCAATGGTTATCCTCTACTCTTCTCATCCTAGAGTCCATTATTACTACAAGCATCCTGGCAATCTTTCATCAGGTACAAAAGAGAGCTTTAGGAGCATTTGTCCCCCAGGATCTTCTCCGAAGACCCTCCACAGATTGGCTCCAACAAAGTTTTCCTTGAAGATGGCGAGTATGCATGTGCGACTATACATGTGAGTATGCATGTGCGAGCAAGGTATGAAATACGAGTATGCAGGTGCGAGTAAGGTATGATCGTCGACCGCATCACTTAACCTCGCTCGTGCCTAGGAGCCTAGCGAGCACTCAATCTCATCGCAATCCTAGAAGACTACTCGGCATGTAAACAAGAACACAAGAAGAACAAAAGTCAGGCGAGCACTAAAATTTGTATTTCATCAATTTTTGATAATTACATCTTCAAAAAATAATGTACAACTATCAACAAAAGATCGGCGACTAGGCATCATCATCACCATCGCTCTCGCCATCTACGTCGACATCTTCGCCATCATCACCCTCGCTCTCAGAATCGTCATCTTCGGAATAGGTGGATGAGGATGGAAGATCTCGCATAGGAGAGTGGGACTCTTCGGCGAGCATCGCCGAGATGAGGTCCAGCACGGTCAAGTTCATCGCTCAGCATACCTTCGGCTTTCAACCTGCTCAGGACGACTTTCCCGGTCGCCCTCGCGATCTCCCGGCGGACGTGCGACATCTCGTCGCAGTGCATCCTTATCTGCTTGTCGACCCTGGAGGGGCCCGCAGCCGAGGGTTGCTGCTCGGCAGGCCGAGTTTCCAACTCGGCGATACAAACTTGGGCGGCCTCCAAGGTCTGCCGAGTATCTTCCAGCTCCTTCTCCAGCTGAGATACCTTCTTCGCCATTTCCACCTCGGTGGCCTGTACAGGTAAAGACAACGGTTAACAAACATTGATCGGCGCAAAAGACGACTATCCCAAAAACCATAAATGCGACGAGCGAGTACCTCATGATCTTTCCACTTGGCGGCCTCCAGCACCATGACGATAAGCTTCTTCGCCTGCACTGTCATCACCTGCTCATAATCCAGCAGCCGCCTCGACGCTGCATGGCCGAGCTCGGCAGCTCACAGGTAGGCTCGCGAGCTCTGGTGAGCTAAATACTCGGCTGAAACCTCTTGCAGGGCCTCGGCATCGGCGCGACCATACAAGGCGAACATGACGTCGAACGCCTCGCCACTATCTTCCCAGTCCTCCGACCAGGCGGAAAGGTTTGTGCTCAAAGTCACCTCATGGGGGCGCTCAGCCCAGGACACCAGAGGGCGACCATAGGCATCCTCGCTTTGAATACCTTCACCAAAGTGCGGATGGCCGCTGGGCTCGCTAGCCTCCGAAGGATTTGCCATCGCACTCAGGTCCCTCTTGGCGACCTCTTTCCTTCTTGCGGGCTCGCTGAACTTCGACTTCTCCTTCCGCTTCCTAGAAGGCCCATCATCATCACCGGCGACCTCTTGCTCATCGCCACCCAGCGATGAGCCGATCGGGGTAGAAGCCCCCGCCTTCGGCGCTAGCGGAAGAAGCTCACTCGGCAAGGAGCGAGTAGCTGCAACAGAACGAAACACAAAGTATTAGTCGTCAGTTGAAGATAAAATGCGAGTATGCGTAATACTCGCTCAGAAAACTACCTTCGCCTGTGAACACTTCAGCGAGCTCGTCTACTCGCTTTCTCTAGATGAGGACATCCAGTCGACGACCCCTGAAGCTGTCGAGCAGCCTCTCCCTCGTCTCCTCCAGGTAAGGAGACAGAAAGGCGCTTTCCGCCGGCTGGAAGGATGAGGTGGGGATAACTAGAAAGTCGCCACTTATGATGACTAGTCGCTCACCCCAGCGGTGGTTCTTGTTCTCCGTGCCGGTCAGCATGCAGACGTGGCTGCATAAGAAGACAATGCCCTCGCCAGTAGCGTTGAAGTGGAATACTCGCCGGAAGACAAAAAGATCTAATGTGATCTTCTGTTCTCGCAGGAAGCACAAGAACCCAATGATCATCGTCACCCCGTTAGGATTGATTTGGGCGGGGACTATTCCAAAGAAGCGGAGGATTTGACAAAACTCCATCCAAAGGGGTAGTCACAGGCCGACCTCGAAGTGGCGAGTGGGGAACACCAGCTCGGTCGTCGAGAATGAGTTCAGTCGCTCATCCTCGCGGGGGAGCCTGGCGACATACCCAGGCGACAAAAACTTAGCGCATAATTCCTTCAAGTCCTACGGCCGAAGGATCAGTTTCTTGAAGGTAGTCGCCCCGAAATTCTTGGCGTGATTCGCACGCCGAATAGCCGCCTCGTCAGTCATTCTAGAAGAGGAGAAGGAGCGAGTATCAAAGGAGGCGAGAAAGGAGGCAATAGGAGGATACTCGCTAGCAATAACAAGAACATCGCCAGAAAGCGTAATAAATACGTACTCACCCCCCCTATTTATAGTAGTCGGGGATACTTGGCTTGTCGCGTACGCCGCCGCGAGTATGAGTACAGGATGGAGAATAGCAAGGAAAGTCGCCAAAAGCCATCGACGCACGTCAAATCATCATCACTCAGCGAGCGGGCACCTGCACAAAGATACAAGGAAGCTCGCCAACTAGGAGCGACATTCAACCACTAATCGCAAAAAGACCGCAAAAAGCAGATAGTGAAAATATCAAGCATCACAACAATTAAGCAAGCGAAAAGTAAATGAAGGACGAGTTTTATATACTCGCCAATAAAATTATTCAAATATTGTTTAAATTACAAGATACTCGCCAAAGGGGCGACCATACAACAAACAAACATAAGACATCTACTAGGGGCCTTGGAGGTTCGCCTGGGTTTCAGGAGGTTGCAGATGTCGCCCAGTCCATCCCATGCCGCGCGCGAGCTTGACATGCTCCATTGCCACAACAATCGCATCCTCGCTTTGCCGTAGCTGATCTTCGATTCTCGCCAAGCGGCCGACCGAGCCCATGCTCGCGCGCATCCCGACGAGCTCATCATGATGAAGCTGCTGACGGTGCTCCAACCTGACGACCTGGCGCTCCAAGTCATTCGCAATCTGCAGTCGAGATTCCACGCCGGTCAGCCGAGTATCAAATTCCTCCAGCCGACATACTCGCGCCTCAAGATCGGTTAGTCGACGATGAGGCTCGACGGCCGCCAAGCGCTCAACCCGCGACTCCAGGTCCACCAAGAGGCGATGAGGCTCGCATATTGCCAGGCGTTCTATCTTCGCCTCCAGATCCAAGATAGCGCGAGTAGCCCTCTCTTGGTACTCGCGAGAAGGCAGGCCGACTCCATCAATCAGGGCTCCCACAGGAGTCTGAGCGCGAGCTGAAAAGAAGACAAGAGAGCAAAAGACTTTAGTAGCGAGTATTGAAGAGTGAATCCCGCAAAGCACGCAGATCAACCGCTAAGTTACCCGGACAGCGACTATCATTTCGCAAGCCGCGAGGAGGACTGCGAGATCGCCGAGGAGGGGGGCTCCTTCCTCGGTGAGGAGAGGAGCTATGATGACCGGCTCCTCGCCGGATGGATTGATTCCCACCCATTTGTTCCCGGCCACGAGAAGCGTCTCCTCGGCCGTGACCATCTACTGGTCGCCCTCCTCCCCTTGGAGCGAAGAAACCCGAAGAACCCCCAGCCCCGCCTCGGCGGGAGGATTCTCCCAGGTTTGTTGGAAGAGCAGCAGAGGACAAAGGGCGCTGATCGCCCTGAATCTCGGCAGGAGGAGGGGACGGGGGAGGTGGAGGAAGCCCACCCACAGGCAGCTGCTGGTTGCTCGCCAGCTCCGGTTCTTGAGAAGGCGGTGGTGGTGGAGGTGCGCTGCTCGCCGAGGGAGCCCTCTGCTCGCTCGACGGCCTTTTCTCCAAAAGGGAGCTGTGGAGGATCCGAACTGAGCCGCCACGGCGCGACCCCTCCCCAGCTCCAGGCGAGATCATCAGAGATGATCGCAAAGGCGGCACGTTCAAAGGCTCCTCCTGAGCATTTGCGATCGACGAATCTGTGAGTATCAGAAAGCGTCAGAACCTCGTTAACAATATGGAAACCAGCGAACTAACCCAAAAGGTGGCGAGTAGGTAGCACCACCTTGCACAGGCGCGACGTCCAGTGGATTCGGGGCCGAGGTCCCCGCCGTACTCGCCCCCACAGCGACATTTGGTACAGGAGGATCAGTCACAGGCGAGTCGCCCTCGCGAGAAAGACCTAGGTCGTCAAGAAGTTGCTAGCGTTGGTCGACTAGAGGATCAGCGACATCCTTCGAAGCAGTCATCCTCCTCTTCTTCTCCTTTTTCTTCTTCTTATTGTCAAGACGTTTCCTCTTCTTAGAAGCGAGGAAGGCTTCAAGATCGGCATCTACACGAGGAGCTAGCAAAGGAGCATCGAACATACTCACAAGGCTGGCCATGGCAGCAACAGCTTCTTCGGCATAATTGCGCGACATCTTTTAGCGAGATCAGAAAGGTCGTGCCATCAGAGACCCCTCCCCTCTATATATAGAGTCCGAGAGCCAGTCATGCGACCGCCGAGTATATCCTAAATACTTGCCCAAAACAGCTCATCGAATAGGGGTTGGATGATTCTTTCCGAGCAACTACGTTACTCGCAAAGAGCGGGAATTGTGTACAACTCATATTCTCTGAGGGTAGGGCCCACTCAAAGCCATGTAAGCAAAAGTCGAGGTCAAAAGGTCAACACAGAAGTCAATAGTTCAAGACACCAAGATAGCTCATCCAGCAGGAGCAGAAGAAGGCCTAGGCGAGTAGGGGTGCACTCGTGCGAGTAACCTGGACACTCGCCAAAAGGTGGGCGACCATAGACGATGCTCGCCCATTTTCCCGGGGAGATCGCCTCAATGTCGCTAGTCGCCGGGCAGGGGCTGGGCTATAAAAACCCCCTACCCCTTGGTTTTCCTATAAATAGGACCACATGGGTACTTGGATTGGCACCTGAACTTGAGCTTTTGGAACCCCCCTTGTTCAAATTCTCCGACCCGTCGACCTTGGCCGCTACTCCCGGTACAAGCCAAGTCGGTGCCTTCCTCGTACCCTGCTCAACCATTTTTTGGTTGTGGAGGGGAAGTCTCTCTTGAGCTTCTGGGTACGTGGTGGGACCTCCCTGCCGCAGCACCTGAGGTCCTGTTGTTCTTTTTCCAAGCCCTCTTCTTCGTTGCCAGTCAGACCTTCTCGTCGGACTGCTGGGCGAGTAGCCTCCGACTGCATTGATCCGAATTTTGGAGCCAGGATTTTCCAGGCTTCAACAATCCCTTCTTGTTTTGTATAAATAATTTGTCATATTCATTAGATATAAATCCAAATGATAAGACTACAGAATCAAATTTTTGATGTCATTGTTTAGGTGCTTGTTTTAATCTATAAAGTGATTTAATCAGTTTGTAAACCTTAGATTCTTGGTCTTTAACTACAAAACCTTCGGGTTGAGTCATATAAACCTCTTCATCTAAGTCTCCATGTAAAAATGCAGTTTTTACTTCCATTTGGTGAATGATTAATTTGTGAATCGACGCAAAAACTACTAGAACCTATGCTTAGGGTTTCATAGATTTTTAAGAGAGCCATTCATCACCACCATACAAGAGAGAGGAGTGGTTGTGCACCAAGAGGGAAAGAGGAGGCTAGGGCGACGGTACTTTTGTGCGGCCAAGAAGAGCGGAGCGGCGTTCCGGCGAGAGCCTTGTTCCGGCGTTCTTACGGCAAGGAGATTGGAGACCTTCGGCGACTCCAACGATCAAGCCCAGGCGAATGTCCTCATCGGCAGCGGATTCTTAGGCGAAGAATTCCTGGAGGCGAGCGACATAAGCGGTGTCGAAGGAAGAAGACGAACTCGGTTCTTGTGGTACCGCCAGTCGGTATCTTTACCGTGCGGTAGCTTCCAGTGCCTGATCGGACAGATTCTCTGGCACGTCTCAGATCTATTAGCCTCGGTGTAATTTTTGTACTACAAACTCTCTGATTATTTATAGTGGATATTCTCCGGTGCTCTCCCCGTGGACGTAGGAACTTTTCTCCGAACCACGTATATTTTTTTGTCGTCTATATGCTTAGAATTTCTTTATTTTTATTTTGCGCTATTGCCCTTGCTCGTTTTCCGTTGCGCTGTCCGCAGCGATTCGAAGTCGCGGATTAGATCCAATTTCATAACAATTGGTATCAGAGCTAGGATCCGACTCTCGGACCTCTGCGAGCAAAAGCAATGGTGGCCAAAATTTGAGATTCCGAAGTACGACGACAAGATCGATTTTGGTTTATGGCAGAAGCGGATCAAGGCGGTTCTCGTTCAGCAAAATCTCCATAGGGCACTCCTCGGCCAGGAGAAGTCCGGAAAGGAAGGGGAAGAATGGGTAGAATTAGATCTGAAGGTCTTCGGCACGATCCAGTTGTGTCTAGCGGATGAAGTCATGTACAACGTAGTCGATGCTGAGACTATAGCCGATTTGTGGAAGAAATTGGAGGAGCATTACCAGTGTTGTGGATATCCTCCGACATGGCCGACATGTCGGCCGGCATAAAGGTTTCACGGACAAAACGACACGTTTCCGATATTTTTTTGCAAAATATCCTTTTTGAATATATCCTCCGATATATCTGTTATTACCGAAATATTCGCCGATATATCGGCCGATATATCCCTACATTTTATCGACTGATTTGTTTTCAATTTATTTTAACTAGTGTCTATGGTCTAATAGACAATAAACCAAAATTGTTTCATTGTTTAGGTTATTTTTTGCCCTTCCTCTGGCTTTCTTCCTTTCTCAAGTCTGTCATCGTCTTCAATCATGCATGATCTTTGAATTATGGACTAAAGGTTCTTTATCTTCCATTGTCATCGACAACTTTCTGACTTTATGCTCCCTCTTACTTTATTTCACGCATTATACCATTATTACTTTTGTAGTATAAAATGTTTATATTAGTTTGATAAATTTTGCAGTTCAATAAATATCAAATTATTAACATATTAATATATATAAATTAAAAAATGATTAAATTTATATATAATTACACATATAAATAATTAAATATTAAAACCCGATATATGAAATATCCCCGATATATCCCCCGACATATTAAAACCGACATGAAAAACCTAAACCGACGTGTCTCCGATATCCGACATCTACAACTTTGAGCATTACATGTCCAAATCGCTCGCAAACAAGCTCTACGTAAATAAGCAATTGTACAGCTTGAGGATGTCCGAGACCCAGTTGCTAGAGCACATGAATATTTTCAACAAGCTGATCTCTCAGTTGTGCAGTATGAACGTAAAAGTTGAAGAAGAAGACCAGACTATTCTTTTGTTGTCTTCTCTGCCGAAGTCCTTTGATCATCTGGTCACCGCAATTCTTTATGGAAAGGATACTCTGAAGATGGAAGAGGTGATGACAAACTTGCTCTCAAATGAAACGAGGAGCAAGTCTGGCTCTAGCACCAGTGAGGGTCTTCTGGTGAAGAGCAGTAAGCAGGTCAGAGGCAGATCCATAGATAGAGTCAAGAAAGCAAACAAACCCTAAGCCAAGAACCAAAACAACAAGTGTAACTACTACAAAGAAGAAGGGCACTGGAAAAATAATTGCCCGAAAAAAAAGCTAAAGGAGAAGAATCAAGAGCCACAATAGGCATCAGACCAAGAAATGGATATGCTGGCTCCAATGGCCCACTGCAGCAACAACAAAACTGGGCGGAGAAATGGATATGCTAACATTGGACAACCTATACGAGGAAGCGCGTACTCGTGCAAGCTAGCTCACACCCCATTCTTCACATCAAATGCAGTTTCAGCACCGCACACCGTTTAGATGACTTAGTCCCGTTTGGTTTAGCTGATCCTCTCCGGTGCGACTGGACAGAAATGCCATTTCTGTGAAACACAACATTTGGTTCGGCGGTTGGTTGCAAACGCCATTTTTCAATTAACTGCGTTTCTTTTATTACGCTAAACGGGGGTCTTTCTACCAATCCAGACGCGCGACTGCTAGGATTCGACGGAGCGCTCCCCGATGATTCTCCTCGACGCATCGATTTCGCTGGGTTTTTCGCAGCCGATGCACGCCGCCTCCACTCTCCGACGTCGTCGATGCACGCCGCCTCCACTCTCCTTCACCGGTATTTCGAGCAAATTTCTTCCCCTCCCGTTTCCACTTTCCCGGTTTTATCGGCAGCCGAACTCCTCCATTGCTAGGGTTTGGCATCAACAGTGACATGAACTCCTCTTCTCCACCACGGCTGGGCCTTCTCTTTTCCAACAAGGGATTTTTTGGTATTCCACTTCACTCCCTCCTTAACTCCTTATGATATCTCATTATGTTTGTAGATGTTTGTAGTGGTTGTTTGATTGTGTTAGATTTTATCTCATTATGTTTGTAGATGTTTGTAGTGCTATATGTTTGAATGTGTATGTGTGTGTTTTATTTTGTGTATGTGTGTGTGTATGTGTGTGTGTGTGTGTTTATGTATGTGTATGTGTATATGTGTGCGTGTGTATATGTGTATGTGTGTGAATGTGTGTATGTGTTTTGTATGTGTGTGAATGTGTGAATGTGTTTTGTATGTGTGTGCTATATGTTTGAATGTGTATGTGTATTTGTTTGAATGAGTATGTGTATTTGTTTGAATGTGTGAGTGTGTATGTTTTTGTGTGTGTGTGTGTGTGTGTGTGTGTGTTTGTATGTGAATGTGTGTATGTGTTTTGTTATGTGTGTGCTATATGTTTGAATGTGCTGTATGTGTATTTGTTTGAATGTGTGAGTGTGTATGTTTGTGTGTGTTTGTGTGTGTGTGTGTGTGTGTTTGTATGTGAATGTGTGTATGTGTTTTGTTATGTGTGTGCTATATGTTTGAATGTGTATGTGTATTTGTTTGAATGTGTGAGTGTGTATGTTTGTATGTGTATGTTTGTATGTGAATGTGTGAATGTGTGTGTGTGTGCTATATGTTTGTGTGTGTGTGTTTGTGTGTGTTTGTTATGTGTGTGTGTGAGTTTATATGTTTACATATGTTTGAAAAAAAATTTAGGATGGGTAAGGCGAAAGACGGTGTATGTCGATTTTTTTTATCAAAAACTCCGTTTTGTTCCCAAACAAAATTTGCAAAACTCCATTTCAATAAGCACTGAAAACTCCATTTGACCTAAACAGTTTTTTTGACAAAACTCCATTTCTCAGAAACAGCTCTTTTTCAAAACTCCATTTCTGATCAGCAGCTTTTCATCAGCAACAGCCCAACCAAACGCACCCTTAAATGGCTCAACTCCTGGGTAGTTGCACATTTGTTGTTTCAATTGAAATACGCCTATGAATAGGCATGCACTCAAAATAATGGTTGGATAACAAAAAAAAACTATGTTTTCATTAGTTTTGTCTCTTGCAATAGTTTTCATAAGTAATTAGGTGTTTTTTCAAGGCTCGCCTTCTTCTCTTTCAGCACAGGCGGCTTCGCCGGTGAATCTGTAACGGCTCAAGACAATTACATAAATCAAATTGAACAGGCCCAAGCACACCGGATCAAAAATGTCGCAGCAAACGAAGTCACAAACCGCCACCCCCGTGCCAAACGGGTCCTAAACAAGTATAGTGCGGCAGGTTTACATCGGAGGAAGAAGACGAGCTTAATTGCTCTGCTTCACAAAAATCCGGGCTGGCTCAGGCCTCAGAGTAGGAATTCTGGTCCAAACACAGTGGATTACATATTTGATCGACTAATAATTTTCTTAAACAAAATAACAAATACATATATTTCAAATCATTCAAAAGACGAGGAAGGATGACGCCATTCTCCCGTCATCTGTGGTTTCTCCAGCTCTTTTTCCCCGCCAGTTTTACTCCACCGTCTGTCCGGCGAGCAACCCAAAGCAAGATAAGGAGTCATAAGATTTTTGTTACTATATATGTACAACCCTTATTCTCCGAGGGTAGGACCCGCTCAAGACCACGTAGGCAGAAGTCAAAGTCAAAAGAGGTCAGAGCAAAGGCAGTAAGTCGAAGAGACAAGACAATCAGCCAGCAGGAGCAAAAGAAGACTTGGCGAGTATTGGGTAAATACTCGCCAGAGGGGCGACTATGGTCAAAGATCCATGCCGAGTAACCCGTATGTCGCCCCAAGAGTCCGGCGAACCACTGAAGACCTGCGCGAATATCGGATCGGCTTGTGCGAGCAGCAACCAATACTCGCCAGAAGGGCGACCATGATCGGCGATACGCGCCGAGTACCCGACATGTCGCCAGGTTAGGGCTGGGCTATAAAAACCCCCTACCCCTTGGTTGCCTATAAATAGGACCCCAGGGGTACTTGGATTGACACCTGGACTTGAGCTTTCGGACCCCGATTCCCGAATTCCCGAGCCCGTCACCCTTGCTTCTAGCCAAGTCGGTGTCTTCCCTGTACCAAGCTCGGCCAATTTGGTTTTGGAGGGGAAGACTCTCTTGAGCTTCTGGGTACGTGGTGGGACCTCCCTGCCGCAGCACCTGGGTCCTGTTTAGTTGCTCTGCTAGCTTCTCCATAGTATCCAGTCAAGCCATCTAGTTAGCCCGCCGGGCGAGTAGCCTCCGGCTGCATTAGTCCGAATCTTGAGGTCAGGATTTTCCAGGCGTCAACAATATACAACTTCCGCCTCCTTTTGACGTCATTTTTCTCTCTCCTTCACTCCGTTCTCCCTGTTTCTATCGCCAGCTTTCAGAAAGAAAATAGAGAGAGAGAGAGTCTCTCAATCCTCTGTCGTGTCAGCAGATCTGGTCCCGGTTCGATCGATCATAAGTCAGAATCGGGACGCCGTCTCGATGCAGCTCTGCGCACGCGTCAGCAGCAGAATCTCTTCTGCCTGCACTTTGCCCCATACCGCCGACGAGCTTCCGGCAGACGGCCTCGCCAGCGTGTACTACCTCGACGGCGAAGAGTGCGAACACCGGGAGGTGGTCGGAGAAGCGGGTCTCGCCGCGGTGGTAGCATTGCTGCTTCATCCCTTTACCTCGCCAGAGAATGCGATCGCACCTGCGCGAATATGGTGATTCGGTTATTAATTATATATTATTTAATAATTAAATGATAACGCCCACATTAATTTACAACTTGAACAGCTGAACTGAGAAAAATAATATTCTCTAGACCACTGCTGAGTGCAACACTGCAACCATAAAAGTAAAATAAACTAAAAGTTTTTTTTTACCTATGGTTTAAAATAAGAGTTGTGTTACGGGCACACCTATTTTGGCTAAGGGCAGCCAAAATTTATGTACAACCCAATTGAGCTATGTACACATCACCCGACTATGGACACACCAAATATTAAAAATATTTTTTTCACTAGAAAGTTGAGAAAATTCAATATAAGTCTTATAGCATAACCAAAATAATATTTTAAACAGTCTCATACAAGAAAAAACATGTCAAAAAATACTAATTATTAAAGAAAAAGTTAAACAAGTCCAAAATTAGTTTATGATTGATCTTCAAAACTCAATTCTTGTGTCAATCCACTCCTCCTGCAATAAAATGAAATTATAAAAAATGAGACTATGTACAATATAAAATAAAGTATTAAAAATACAAGTTTTTTTCCTATATGCGGTTTGATGAAAACTATTCGATTATCCATTAAACTTTTAATGTTCACTTATCTGCACCGAAAAATAATAATATGGCAATTAGGAATCACAATTGACAACGTAATTGTGTATGTCTAATAATAGAAAATTAAGCGTTGAAGCCTGAAAAATCCCGGCTCCAAAATTCGGATCAATGCAGCCGGAGACTACTTGCCCAGCGGTTCAACGAGAAGATTTGGTTAGCCACGACGAGCGAAACAGAGAGATAAAGAACACAACCCCAGGTGTTGCAGCAGGGAGGTCCCACCACGTACCCAGAAAGCTCAAAAGAGTCTTCTCCTCCAAAACCACGAATGGCCGAGCTTGGTACTAGGAAGGCACTTGTCAGGGAAGATTCTCGCCTGTAAGGGGGGGTGCAGCTCTGATTTTTTGACAAGTCCTCTTCCTGGTACCCCTGGGGGTCTATTTATAGACAAATCCTAAGTGGGGGGGGGGGGGGAGCAGGCGACTATCCCTGACCCCTTAGAGTTGGTTTTTAGACAAGGCCATAGGTTGGCGAGTAGGTAAGGACCTCGGCCTAAACTGGCGAGTTGGTTGGTGTAAGTCGCCTATAGGCGAGCATGTCCAAACCTATGACCTTCTCGCTCGGCCGGGTAATGAACTCCGGGCGGGCCTTTCCTCCTCGTCATGGGGCGAGCAAGTGCCTACTCGCACAACCAAGTCTCTTGATCTCGCTTCGTTCGACGAACTCTGGAAGACTGCGTTCGACGAACTCTGGAAGACTGCGTTCGACGAACTCTGGAAGACTTCTGTGTTGACCTTGACTTCTGCCTACGTGGCCTTTAGACGGGCCCACCCTCGGAGAATGAGGGTTGTACACAATCCCCGCTCTTTGCGAGCAATGTAGTTGGTCGGAAAGAATCATCCAACCCGTATTCGACGAGTTGCTCATGGCGGGATACTAGCTTACTCGACAGTCATGGGATCCCCAGAAATCTATAAATAGAGGGGGGTGGCCCTTCCTTGGCACGCCACTTTTTCACAATCGACGAGATGTTGTCTACCGAGGAGGTAATTGTGAAGGTCGAGCTTCTGATGAAATTGATGAAGAAAACAAAAGGTTCCGATACTCGCAAGAGGAAGAGGGGGTCCTCCGATCGTCGCCCTAGCCCGTCGGGCGAGGAGGTGCCTCCGGTCAATCCGGCGACCTCTGCGCCCGAGCCCTCCCTCATGCCGCCGACTGATGAGAGATTGGGGGACAAAATTCCTCGGTCAACTGCCGAGGATGAAACGATGAACGTCCACCTGGACCCTCTCCGAGAAGGTAATCGTCTTCTCGGGATATCGCGATTCTTGTGCGAACTTTTCGTTGATGCCGACGTTCTTTTGTAGATGGACCTCCCGCAGAGGTTAATACACAGACGTCCCCGCTGGAAGAGCGCGCAGATACCGAGCACCTACCTCCTCCACCGGTCCTTCCCGCAGGGGTCGTCCCCGAGCGGGAACCTCTTCGCCCGTCATCCCCCATTCCTGAGCGCGTGACAGGCGGAAACCGGATATTGCTAAAGAACTCCAGGGTTACCATTTCTGGAGGAAGGGGAGAGGGAGGGTCTTCCTCGGCGGTGCCTACGGCTCAGCTTCATCGGCGCCCTGATGCTGTGCCGTCGTCTCATAATGCACGGGGTGGTCGCTCAGGGGGCCGACATACTCCTCGGCGCTCACCTTCCCCTCGCAGATCTCCTCGGCGGAGGCTCAGTCCTCGGCGAACTCCGTCTCCTCGTCGGGTTGTCTCTCCTCCTCGCCGGGACGCTCCTCGGCGGTCACCTTCTCCTCCTCGTCATCAACCGAGGGCGGCACCTGTGCGGGCAGGTATGATCAGCGCATCGTACTATCTCTATGTGGTTCTTTTTCTAACTCGTCGCCTTCCAGCCCGTGCGACGTCTCCGGGGTCAGCTTTCATTGAGGCGCTCGGGCTTCCTACTCGCGAGTATAGGACAAAGATGGCTTCGGCCTATCTAGATCTGGAGATAAAGGTAGAAAGGTTGCTGGCCTACGAGGTTCATCGACGAATAACTTCGCTTGAAGGGCGCGTCTCGAACATTGAAGGATTCGAGCATCGGCTTGAGGTGGCAGAAGGAAAGCATTATCTCGTCACCGAGATGGAGTGCCGGATGGCGGGATAGAATAGCGCTACGAGTCGCTGAGGACGGACGTGCGCGGCCTACGGGCGAGTATTGGGTCCCTCGGGACATTGAATCGCATGGAGGAGCACATTCGGCTGAGCGAGGAATACTTGGCGAGAGCGAATGAGCAGATGGCCTTCGCGTGCCAACTGGGTTTTAACGGGCGGTTTGGTGCTACATCGGATAGGCGCAGCGACCCTCCTATTAATTAGCATTGCTTTCTAACTTGTCTTTTTAAGAACATTATTCTGCGAGTATCTGTAATAATCTCGAATTGCTTGCTTGCTGTAATTTCGAACTGTGTTGCTTGATCGCATTCGTGTTGCCTTTGTCTTCTGCAGGGTTTTCTCGTGTTTTTTTGTGGATCGTCGCTTAGACGCGAGAAGGGTGGTTACCACCTCGCATATACTGTAGTATGTGCGACTTCGGTATAGGCGAGTAGGTAGACACCTCGCACGCGCTTACGTCGCGACCCCCCCCCCCCCCCCCCCCACCCAATTTCTATAAATAGGGGGTAGGGGTCCAAAATCGGCGCTTTCTCGAAGTTCTTCAATTGCATTACTAGCTCGCTTCATTCTTCCTACTCGTTACAATGACGCCTTCGTTAGATGCTGAAGCTCGCCGCTTGGCTTATGCCGAAAACTTTGTCGCACATAAGTTCAAGAAATCTGTTACTCGCTCGGATGACCTGGAGAGATTCGTCCATCAGTACCTCGCGCAAGGCTTCCGCGTTGGCCTTCCCGCTTCTGGCGAGCGGATCAACACCTTCTCAGAGGGGAAGCTCGCCTTTTCCCTCTTGCACTTCGAGGTCGTCCTGCGCTTTCCTCTCTGGCCCGAATTCTGCCAGATCCTGAGGTACTACGGCTGGGTCCCCGCCCAGATTAACACGAATGGGGTAGCGATCATCATCGACTACCTATGCTTTCTTCGCAGCGAGAAGATCGCATTTGACCTTGACGTCTTCCGGAAGATCTTCTACATGGGAGCGACCAAGGACGGGGTGATCTTCTTCGGCATCCATCACTGTAAGGTGACAGGGACGTCGAACAAGGTCCATCGGTGGAACGAGAAGTTCATCTTCGTCACCGGCGACTTCTCCCATATACCGAATCGCCCTCAGCAAAGACAACCCGCGGCGCTCACCACTCCATCGCTCAGAGGTCATCGCGAGGAACTCTTCCTCGCCTTGAAGAACAAAAAACTCGACATCGAATTCTGGCATAAAAATGTCGACCATCTCGCCTATGTGCAGCCTGGCGAGGGTAACACTTCTTAGTCGCCACTTACATTGGTTCTATCTTGGCTTCTTTGTCTGACGCCTTTCTTCTAGGCTGCCGACATCTACCGTCCGCGCCTCTTCCTGTGGGGGGCCAGACCCCACCTCCTCTATCTCCTGTGGTCGATTCGGCGACGATGCAACACGGCGAGGAGGAAGAAGGCGAGCAGGAGTCCCCTCTGTCAGGAAATCCTCCTGGGGTCGGCGACACAACCGAGATTCTTCGCGCTGCGGGATGGCCGGACGAAGGCGAACCACCAACGACCAAGAATAGGAAGAGAAAGGAGGTCGTCCGGCGTGTGGCGGCGGAGCGGGCACGCGAAGAGGAAGACAACGTCCCCGAGAACCACCCAAACTTTGGGCAGGTTTCGTTGAACAAGGGCTTGGATGGCGAGCCGCTGATTGCCTGGAGCAGGGAGCGCAGCGAGGTGTCCCTGAGCACTCGCCTGCCTTCGTGGAGCGAGGATGAGGTCCCGAACGACAACGCTTTCAGCGTCTTGTTCGGACTCTACGGTCGCGATGATGCGAAGGTGTTGCGGGAGGCTTCTCCTCGCTTTTTCGCTGACCAGGGGTCGCGAGCAATGTTGCGTGCCTCGGACCTATTCTATCAGACTGTACAGAACCTTCTCAGTGCCGAAGAGGAGCTCGCACTTCATCGGAAGCTCACAATGGATGCCGAAAAGCTTGATGAGGAGGCCTTAAAGTGTGCCAAGGCTGCCGAGGACAAGGCCGAATCCAGCCGAGGTTTCGAGGTGATCTCGGTATTTCACGCGAGCTAGGAATACGACCTACTCTTTTTCTTCCACATCTTGTAACCCATCCTTCTCGCATCTGCAGGAAGAGCAGTTGGTGGCGGCTGAGACGATCTCCAAGATCGAGTGCGATCTGCGGGCGAGCCAGGTCTTGCTGGAGGCGACGCAGATTCGTAATGCCGAGCTGGAATCGAGGATGGCCGCCCATACCTTCTCGGAAGCCGGACCTTCCCGCCGACCGCAAGGATCTTTCATGACCTCGCAGGAGCTCTCGTCTCTTCGACGCGAGATAGCACTCGCCGTCGGTGACTTGGTCTTCGCGAAGCTCTCTGTGGCGGGTTTGTTGGTTCCGGGGGCGGAGAAATTGACGAAGTAGGGGCTCCTCTCCGATATTCTTGACGCGAGCGAGGAAGAAGATGACGAGGAGGGGAATGAGTCAAATTCGCCAGACTATGCTCCACCGTCCAAGTGAACTTTTATATATATATATATATATATATATATATATATATATATATATATATATATTTTAACAATTTTGATGCTTCTCGCGGCTCTGCGAGCATATATTTTTTGATAGATAACATTTCTTTTGATAGTGATATTTACTTCCTTTGTGGATCTTTCTTGTACTGTTGTGATGTCGCTAGGCTCATAGGATCGCTCGTATACGCTTACCTGTTATTCTGGTCCAGGCGACTTTGAATGAGGTCGGGGTCTGCCGACTATCTCACCCTACTCGTTTCTTTAATCTTTTTTGTTTATAGATGCTCGCCTTTAGAGTTCCTCGCGCTTAACCTTGCGAGTTAGCTTCCTGCTCACGCCCTGACTGCTGAAAAAGATGTTAAATAGGGAAAGACGATCGGGGGTTCCAAGGGGACTCACATTCCCGATAATCTCCATCCAATCGGGATGTAGATGCTGATGAAGAGATCTTCGGGTAGGGACTGACTGTCGGGGAGGTCCGTAGACACATCATCCCGAGGTCTCCACCCTACTGGGGTGTTGAGGATGTTGGAGAGATCTTCTAGTAGGGATTGACTATCGGGGAGGTTCCAAAGGAACACACCATCCCGAGGTCTCTGTCCTACTTGGGCGTTGCCGAAGGATGACGTCAAGTAGGTACTAGCAATCGGGGAGGTTCCAAAGGAACACACCATCCCGAGGTCTTCGTACTACTTGGGCGTTGCCGAAGGATGACGTCAAGTAGGGACTGACAATCGGGGAGGTTCCAAAGGAACACACCATCCCGAGGTCTTCGTCCTACTTGGGTGTTGCCGAAGGATGACGTCAAGTAGGGACTGACAGCCGGGGAGGTTCCAAAGGAACACACCATCCTGAGGTCTCCATCCTACTGCTATTGTTGGTGCTGTTGAAGAGATTGATGAGTAGGGATTGACTGTCGGGGAGGTTCCAGAGGAACACATCATCCTGAGGTCTCCATCCTACTTGAATGCTGAATGCCGACCCAACCTGTTTCTTGTTGCTCCATAATTAAACGGGAAGTTAAGCACACTTAAGCACATTAACTCATACGATCGGAGGAAATAATCAGAAACGAATTGTTTTATCACGGACTTTTAGCCTTCGAGGGTACACAACACCTTTATTCAAGGGTCCCCTAATCAGTTAAGTCGATCATCTCTTCGTCGAATTGGGAGGTCGGCGTCCAGACTTCTTTCTGATAATCTCCCCAGTCGGATGAGAAATACAATCGGTGGGAACCGCAGCCAACGTGCAAGGGGGGAGCTGATCTCGACCGTCAGTACACATGCTTGGTCTTAGGGGAATGCACAACTGAGGCACTGTCCCATCATCCGTTCTGGGTTTTACGAGAATCAAGTCGGAGGCCCGTTTCCCAACCTGGCTCGGAGGTCGGCTTTTTCTGCTCTCCTTTTTAAAGGCTTGCTACTATGATAGAAATGAGAAATTCCTCTCGTCCCATGTTTCAGGGGGATTTATTTATAAGCAATCAATTTACAGGAGAGAATGGTATACGTCCCTGCTTAGGGATAAAACCTTTTTAGGTCATCGCCGCTCCATGTATTCCCCAATAGCTCCCCTTCATGATTCTGTAAGCGATATCCTCATGTTGCAAGTGATTCGTGGATGATGAAAGATCCCTCCCAATTAGGGTTGAGCTTTCCAACGGCTGCTGATCTCCCAGATGCGTCCACTTTCTTCAGGACTAGATCACCTGCTTGGAAGTGCTTGAGACGAACGTGCTTGTCGAAGTGTCTCGCCATGCGACGCTTGATCTCCTCTTGCCGAGCCGAGGCTAGATCTCAGAGCTCTTCGATGTAGTCGAGGGACAGCTTCTGAGCTTCCTCATTCTCCAGTCACCATTCTTTGTTTCCGTCTTCTGCTGCAATCACCCTAGGACTTCTGACCTCGAACTCTACTGGAATGAGAGCTTCAGACCTGTGAGAGAGTTTGAACGGGGTTTCCCCCGTGGCTGAGCTAGGAGTGGTTCTCAAAGCCCACAACACCGAGGGGAGCTGCTCCGCCCAATTACCTCTTAGGTTCTTGACTTTCTTCTTTAGTAGGTTGATGATTAACTTGTTGGCGGCCTCCACTTGTCCATTGCTCCCGGGACGCGAACTGGAGATCGGTTTTGAGCTGCCTACAAAAATCCTCCAGCTCCAAACTGGCGAACTGAGGACCGTTGTCGGTGACGATGGCGAGGGGAATTCCGAACCTGCAGACGATTTCCCCCCAGATGAAGTTCTTCACAACTTGAGAGGTGGTCTTGGCCAGAGCCTTGGCCTCGATCCACTTGGAGAAATAGTCGATCATGACGAGAACGAACTTCCTCTGGCCGCTAGCTGAAGGAAAGGGGCCTATCAAATCCATTCCCCAGATAGCGAACGGCGACGGGGCGGTGATCGAACAAAGTTGCTGGGCCGGCTGCAATTGTAGGGGGGCGAATAACTGACACTTCTAGCACTTTTTTGAGAAGGCCTCCGCATCCTTGCGGATAGTGGGCAAAAAGTAGTCATGCCTCAAGATCCTTTGCTCCAAAGTGCGAGTCCCAGAATGGCTTCCTCACTCTCCCGAGTGGATTTCCTCCAACACTCGAGGTACTTCGTCTTCAGAGACACATCTAGCCAGAGGGCCCGAGATGGTCTTGCGATATAGCTCCCCATCTTGCAATAAGTAGTATGCCGCCTTGTACCAGAACTTCCTCTGATCCCCCTCCTCAGCAGGAAGCTGCCCGGTGTTCAGAAACGCCACGAACGGATCCCTCCACGAGGGGCGCTGATCGATCTCCATCATCTCTCCTTCCTCAATGGATGGTCGAAATAACTCCGTGATGGTCCCTCCTGCTCTTGGCCCGTATTTGTCCAGACGATCCGCTGCTGAGTTCTCCTCTCTCGGTACGTGCTCGACGAAGAAGGATTGGAAGCCACCAATCAAACTTTTCACCTTTACGAGGTACTTTTGCAGAATGGTGTCGCGTACTTCGAACTCTCCCCGAATCTGAGACGCGACCACCATTGAATCAGTGAGAGCCATGGCGTCTTGAATACCCAGCTCCTTTGCGAGGCACAAGCCTGCTACTATGGCCTCGTATTCTGCCTGATTGTTCGTGACGGGGAAGAGGATCTCGACTGCTTGCTCGATCCTAGTTCCCTGTGGGCTGACAAGAATGATGCCCACCCCCACAGAGCTCTTGCCTGAGGCTCCGTCCACGAACATCTTCCAAGGGATGGGAGTAGAAGCCTCCTCTCCCGGCTCCGCCTCTACCGAGAAGTCGGCTAAGAAATCTGCTACCGCCTGTGCTTTGATCGCCACCCGCGGCGAGAAGGAAATATCGAACTCGCTGAGTTCTACCGACCACTTTGTCAGCCTCCCTGAATGCTCCACCCCTTCTAAGAAATTTCGGAGAGGATGGTCAGTCACTACCCGGATAGAGTGAGCTTGAAAATAAGGCCAAAGCTTTCGCGCCGACACCACCAAGGAAAAGGCGAGCTTCTCCAAGATTGGATACTTCAACTCCGCCTTCTTGAGCACCTGGCTAACATAATAAATGGGGAGCTGCTTCTTTCCTTCTTCTCGGACCAGTACGGAACTTACCGCTTCCACCCCTACTCCCAAGTAGATGAGTAGGTCTTCGCCTTATTTCTGGCTCTAAAGGAGAAGTGTTTGAGTCAACTGCTCCTTCAGCCTACCGATTGCCTTCTCGCACTCGTCGGACCATGCGAAGTTCTCTCTCTTGCGGAGCGTCTTGAAAAAGGGAGAGCACTTCTCTCCTGCCTTGGACAGAAAGCGCCTAAGACCCGCCAACCTTCCTGTCAGCCTTTGGACTTCTTTCATGGTCTTCGGCGAGGCCATCTGCAGGATTGCCTTGACCTTGTCAGGGTTCGGCTCCACTCCCCCCCGAGGTGATGAGGTGCCCCAGAAACTTTCCCCTTCCGGCTCCGAACGCGCATTTCGCCGGATTGAGCCTCATCTTGAACTTCCTTAGCGTTGCAAAGGTCTCTACCAGATCCGCTATATGCTCCCGGACGCTCTTGCTCTTGATCAAGAGATCGTCCACATACACCTCCAGGTTCCTCCCCTTCTGCTCTTTGAAGATAAGATTCATCATCCGCTGGTAGGTTGCTCCTGCATTTTTTAGCCCGAAGGGCATCATTTTGTAGCTATAACAGCCATCTCCAGTGATGAAGGAAACATCGCGGCAATCGGGGGGATACATCCAGATCTGGTGGTATCCTGAAAACGCATCAAGAAAGCTCATCACAGGGAAACCGACGGCTGAATCAACCAGCGCGTCGATTCTAGGCAAGGGATAACAATCCTCCGGGCAGCTTTTATTTAATAAAGAGAAGTCTATACACATCTTCCAGCTGCCCACAACTTTATTTACCATTACAACATTTGAGACCCAGCCTGGGTACTAGATCTCCGACACAAAACCCGCATCCAGCAGCTTCTTCACTTCCTCTCGGATAGGTCCGGCCAACATGGTGGCACTTGACCTCTTCTTCTGGCGGACGAGCTTCACCGTCGGGTCCAGGTTGAGATGATGGCAGGAAACCTCTGGATCGATCTCGGGCATCTCAGCAGCACTCCAGGAAAAGATGTCGACGTTCTCCTGCAGACACGTCTCCATCTCCATCTTCTCGCTGACCTTCAGCGATCCTCCGATCTTCAGCAACCCAGATACTCCCTCTGCGGAGAGTACCTCGATTTCTTCTACCTCCTCGGACGCCTCCAGCCGGGTCGTGCCTCCTGTTACCCTCTCGAACTCCTCCGCGTAAGCAATCCAGCTGATGGTGCTAACCGAGCTAAGGTAGCACTCGCGGGCGGCTCTTGGATCGCTCCTGATCCTCACCTGGACGTCCCCTTGGCAGTACTTGAGGCACTGATGGTAGGAGGATGGGACGGCCTTGAAGGTGTTGAGAAGTGGCCTCCCGAATATGGCCTTGTAGCAACTCGGGGCGTCAACGATGACGAAACGGCACTGGAGAGGGGTGCCACCGAGTGTTACAAGGAGATCTACGCCTCCCTCCACCTCTTTTTTCTCTCCGGAGAAGCCAAAGAGGGGACCATCCGGCGCCCGGACTCTTCCTGCGCCGACGCCCAGCCCGTCAAACGTCTCCTTGAAGATGACGTTTACGGAACTACCGTTATCGATCAGAATTCGATCAACGGTAAAGTCCTCCATGGCGGCTTGGATCACGAGGGCATCTTGAAAGGGATTCTCATTCCCCAGCATGTCTTCTTCGGAGAAGGTGATCTCCTCCAACGGGGGCGGTGCCTGTGAGGTCGAAGCGACGCTCCTTTGATAGATCTGATGGAGATTTCCCTTGCGGGAAGCTCCTATCCCCGCTCCCCCGTGGATCACACCGACTCTACCTCCCTGGATGAGGTTTCCTCGACCTCCGTGGTCGAAGCAATCTTCGTTCCTCCATCGACCGACGTCTTGAACTGCCGGCGGCTCGACCGGGGCTTCTATCCTCCGTTGCTCCCCTTCCACTTCTCCTGCAGCCAGCCTTCAACTGGCTTCCCAAAAGTCTGGGCAGGCCATCGTTCCATGCCCCTCCACCTGGTGGAGGTCACAGTAGAGGGGAACCTCCTTTACTTGCGGCCTCCTATGCTTCCGGTTCTTCTGGCTTTGCCGATTGCCACGCCTGGCAACCGCCATCGCTTCTTCCCTTCTTCTCTCCTGACGCCCCTCCGGCCTGTCGAAGCGTCTTCTCTCTGGGGATGTCCTTCCCCGTTCCTGACGCTGAGGTCCCCAGGCCGGCTTCCACGGTGGCCGGTTAGCGGGGACTTGGTAGCGCCTCTCTTCCTCCGGACGCTCTGGAGCTACGATGAGCCTCCTTTCATCGTTCCTTCTTGGCTCCTCCCTCCTGGGCTCTCTTTCTCTTCTCTCTTCCCTGTTTTTTCCCTACGACTTCCGCTTTTCTGCCCTCCTGGGCTCTTCGTTCTTCCTCTTCTAGGGGGTCTTCTCCTCTTCCTCCTCCTCATCTTCCTTGGTCACTCGGGTGAGCCTGGCTAGGAAGCCGCGGTTGGAAGCCTTACCCTGGACGAACTAGTTGGCCCTTTCGATGAGATTGTCGTAGGAGTAGGGAGGGATCCTACCAATCTCCAACTTGAAGAGCCCTTCCTGAAGGCCGAAAGTTAGGGCCAGCTGCAAGGTGCGACCATCCACCTCCTGGATGTCTAACACCTCCTCCTGGAAGCGATCGATGTAGTCCCCCAAAGTTTCCTTCGGCCCCTGCACCAAATGGAAAAGGGTCGTGGCCGCCTTCTTCAGCTTCTTGGCCGTGGCGAACCGCATGGTTAGCCCCCAGCACAAGTCCTCAAAGCAGTAGATGGAACCTGCTGGCAACTGGTGGAACCAGTCTCTTGCCTTCCCTCGGAGGGAGATCGCGAACAGCCTACATTTGAAGGCGTCAGACATGGTCCGGATGGAGGCGACATCCTCGAACCATTGGATGTGTCGGAGGGGGTCATCCCTCCCCGAGTAGTAATTCATCGAGGGATCCCTGAACCCCTCTGGCACTGGCGCGACGATGATCTCCTCGCAGAATGGGCTCCTCCCCCCAATCTGGCGACGACCTTCATCTTGGCGAGTATCTCCTCCATACTCGCTAGATTGGCGAGTTTTGAAGTATCTCGCCTGCTCCTCCTCGCGGAACCGAGTTCCGCCAGCTCCTTGCGATGCTTGCAGACCAAACTGCGACCTTCTTGGTCGCTCGAACTCCTCGACGTGATCCTTCCCTGCTCGCTGAGGGCGAGCACCTTCCTCGGACGGACCCGGGCGATGAGGCGAGGTCGTCGTTCCTTCCATGCGAGGTTGAAGAGCTGCTCGCATGGAGCCTTCTATCTGCCACACGAATTACTCGAAAATAGCCAAGGTTACGAACTCGCCCCCTCTGGTCGGGTTACCCACCACATCCTCGTGGTCGCTAACTATAACCATCTCGCTTTCTCAACCAGACTTTCTTACTCTGACCACGGTCCACGCTCACCGCACCAAAGTGTTGAAGCCTGGAAAATCCCGGCTCCAAAATTCGGATCAATGCAGCCGGAGACTACTTGCTCAGCGGTTCAACGAGAAGATTTGGTTAGCCACGACGAGCGAAACAGAGAGATAAAGAACACAACCCCAGGTGCTGCAGCAGGGAGGTCCCACCACGTACCCAGAAGCTCAAAAGAGTCTTCTCCTCCAAAACCACGAATGACCGAGCTTGGTACTAGGAAGGCACTTGTTAGGGAAGATTCTCGCCTGTAAGGGGGGTGAAACTCTGATTTTTTGACAAGTCCTCTTCCTGGTACCCCTGAGGGTCTATTTATAGACAAATCCTAAGGGGGGGGGGGGGAGCAGGCGACTATCCCTGACCCCTTAGAGTTGGTTTTTAGACAAGGCAATAGGTTGGCGAGTAGGTAAGGACCTTGGCCTAAACTGGCGAGTTTGTTGGTGTAAGTTGCCTATAGGCGAGCATGTCCAAACCTACGACCTTCTCGCTCGACCGGGTAATGAACTCCGGGCGGGCCTTTCCTCCTCATCATGGGGCGAGCAAGTGCCTACTCGCACAACCAAGTCTCTTGATCTCGCTTCGTTCGACGAACTCTGGAAGACTGCGTTTGACGAACTCTGGAAGACTGCGTTCGACGAACTCTGGAAGACTGCGTTCGACGAACTCTGGAAGACTGTGTTCGGCGAACTCTGGAAGACTGCGTTCGACGAACTCTGGAAGACTGCGTTCGACGAACTCTGGAAGACTGCGTCCGACGAACTCTGGAAGACTTCTGTGTTGACCTTGACTTCTGCCTGCGTGGCCTTTAGACGGGCCCACCCTCGGAGAATGAGGGTTGTACATTAAGCATAACTCGTCATGGATTCGTCAAATTAATTATTTCTTCATCATCTAATTGACTGCAGTTAATGTTCACTTATCTTCAACAGTTTTTTGTTCATTTCATTTAATCTACACGCATAATTGTATGCTTCTAGATGAAAAAAAACATGATTATGCATTCCACACTTAACTTCTAATTTCCATTCATCGGCACATGCATCTTTGTGACCCAGAGAATGGGCATCCACAACCTTTGGAGCTTGTTTTTTTTTAAATTTTTGTTCACTCTATTCGAATGAACCCAAGGGCATCCTCCTCAATCGCAACCTAGAAAAACTCTCGGCTTAGGCCTACCATCAGGCTTATTAGCCCTTTGAACAACAACAACCAAACCCAATCCTTTGGGGACAGAGCGAGCCCATTCAATTAATTCCTCTTTACTATGGAATATGGCATCAGTCATAAAATGCAATCCAACATCTAATTGACTGCTTTTAGATGAGCCACTCATTAACAACAACGCGTGTTCCTCTTTCATTTTAACCTATACGAAATAAAAAAAACATTCATTTGACATCCAAACACCCTAGTTATCATAAGTAAAGAGTGCACAACCACTAACAAAAAAAATTAAACAATGCTAGGATTTTACCAAAAATTAGGAAGGGGCTTAGTATTGATTTTTAACAAGTATTACTATGAATGCCTTGAAATCAATCCAAAGAACATTAAACCATAATCTTAAATTGATTGACTCTGCTGTTTACACTTCGGGATGATGAGTTGCTGCTGGAAATCTACAAGGAACCATGACAGAACATTGTGTATGCCAGCATTTTTCTTTCTAGAACCATCATCAACATCTCATTCTTCTCAAACATTGTAGCAATAATCGAAGGGGAAATGCAGAAAAAACCTTACTGTTAATGGAAGCCACAAATGTAGAAGCCACAGATCTGGAAGCTGGGAACTGGAAATCGGTGCGAGGGAGCGTCGACGAAGGAGGCGGCGAAACCTAATTCTGAGGCAACGACGAAACCCTGAAGAGGCGGCAAAACCCTGCAGAGATGGAAAAATCGGACATCAAGAGGGGGATCGACCTGGAGATGGAGTCGCGCGAGGGAGCGTCGACGAAGGCTGAACTGTGAACTTACCGGAGAGCGGCCTGGAGATGGAGCGCGCGAGGGAGATCTGCCTGAAGATGGACTCGCGAGAGGGAGATCGGCTGGAGATGGAGTCGCGCGAGGGAGATCGGCGAAGTGGCGCGGGTGGGCTGTACTTAGCGAAGGAGAGAATAGAAAGGAATGTATTACTCCTATTTTATGGTGTGCCCATAGCCATATAAGGAATGCCCATAACCCCACTCTATTTACTGAGCAAATTTTTATTGATAATTTTTTAAAAAGTAGAAAGTTAAAACAAATCATGAGATTAATGACCACAAAATATGGATAACAGACTATCAGAAAAAAAATTAACAATGAAAAATCAAAGAGCAGATCTAGAACTCCTCGGATTCAATATTATAATAAGATTTCCTAAGCACATATTTGAGGAGCCGTTTTTCGGACCGATCTCCATTTCGAAATCCACATCCAGGAGAAGCCCTGGTTTGCCGCGTGGAGAAAGCGACTGCATCGATGCAAGGGGAGCGAAAACTAAAAACCTAAAGGAAAGAGCGAACCCGTTTAATGGTCGTGCACGATCATTCCCGGTGTCCGGGTTTATCGGACCGAAAAACTTTCGCAGATTTGAGACGGTGAGGGCCGAGCTTGTTGAAACCAATAACTTAGTCTCTGTGGAGTTCGGGCCCTCAACAAGTTGGGGGTGACCTCACACTTACTTCTCCCAAGGGAGAGCTCTAGGCTAAAAGGCTAAGGAACTAGGAAAGAGACCAAGGGCTTAGCGATGAGGTCCCACCACACACCCGGAAGATCTTAGAGCGCTTCCCCTCCCAAGTCAATGCTAAGCTTGGGAACCTTTGGAGGCTCTCCTCACCCACTAAAGAGACTTGGGGAGAGAGATAGCCAAGAGAGAGAGCTCCCTCCAAATGGTGCCCCCTTGGTCCTATTTATAGATTTTTGGAGTTGGTCTTCCAATAGCCACATTCTGGCCTACGAGATTACGGAAATACCCTCAAGTTTGGCCTGCCAATAGCCAAATCCCGCTATTCCGAGGCGCTAAACGCAGACCGACCCCTCTCCTCGGAGCTGGGCGAGAAGGGACAGGCTGCCTCCCTTGCTCACCCCCACTTACTGGGGCGGGAGGGAGACCGCGAGGTCGCCACCTCGGCTTGCCCCCTGCTGGGGCGGGGGCGAGACCGCGAGGTTGCCACCTCGGCTCGCCCCTTTGCTGAGCGGGGGCGAGAGGGGGGATGCCTGCCCCTCCTCCTCTCGTCCCCCTTACTGGGGCGGGGGCGAGAGGGGGGCTGGCCGCCCCTCCTCCTCTCGCCCCCCCTGCTGGGGAGGGGAGAGGGGGGGTGGGGGGGGGGGGGGGGGGGGGGGGTTGGTCGCCCCTCCTCCGCTCGCCCCCCTTACTGGGGCGGGGGCGAGAGGGGGGCTGGCCGCCCCTCCTCCTCTCGCCCCTCTGCTGGGGCGGGGGCAAGAGGGGGGATGGCCTCCCCTCCTCCTCTCGCCCCCCTGCTGGGGTTGGGGCGAGAGGGGGTTGGCCGCCCCTCCTCCTCTCGCCCCCAGCATGCTGGGGTGGGGGCGAGAGGGATGCTGGCTGCCCCTCCTACTCTTGCCCCCTGCTGGGGCGGGGGCAAGAGGGGGGCTGGCCTCCCCTCCTCCTCTCTCCCCCCTGCTGGGGCAGGGGCGAGAGGGGGGATGGCCTCCCCTCCTCCTCTCGCCCCCCCTTGCTGGGGCGGGGGAGAGAGGGGGGCTGGCCGCCCCTCCTCCTCTCGCCCCCTGCTGGGGCGGGGGCGAGAGGGGGGTTGGCCGCCCCTCCTCCTCTCGCCCCCCTGCTGGGGAATGGGTGAGAGGGGGGTTGGCCGCCCCTCCTCCTCTCGCCCCCATGCTGGTTGGGTGAGCGGGAGGCTCCCGCCTCCACCGCTCGCCTCCTATACGAGCTGGGTGAGCGAGAGGCCTCCGCTTCCACCGCTCGCCCCCTCTCTTCCTGCCCTGGTCCGCGCTGGAAAATAATGTCTTGAAAGACCCCCTTGGGTCATGGGAGCCCACTCGGTGAATACAGGGTTGTACACAATCCCCGCTATTTTCGAGCGGGGTACACGCTCGGAAAGAAAATTCCAACCCTGCATATTCGGCGAGTGGCGCTGAGTGAAATTGAGAAGACCCCACATCGTCCCGGTGAAATTTTACTCAAGCTTCCCAGAGAGACCATCCTACCCTGCCGGCTAGTGAGAGCCCGGCTAGCAAAGCCAACTCGGGAGAAAAATTACTTAGCCTCCCCGAGAGGCCATCCTACTCTGCCGGCTAGTGAGAGCCCGGCTAGCGGAGCCACCTAGGGGGAAATTACTTACCTCCCCGAGAGGCCATCCTACCCTGTCGGCTAGTAAGAGCCCGGCTAGCGGAGCCACCTCGGGGAAAAAATTACTTAGCCTCCCCGAGAGGCCATCCTACCCTGACGGCTAGTGAGAGCCCGGCTAGCAGAGCCACCTCGGGGGGAAAATTCACTTGGCCTCCCCGAGAGGCCATCCTACCCTGCCGGCTAGTGAGAGCCCGGCTAGCGGAGCCAACTCGGGGAATAATTACTTTGAAAACCTCTGGCCACCGAGCGGTTCCCGGCCCTACTAGCTAGGTGGGAGCTAGGTCAGCGGGCCAGCATCGGGACTAAATACTTTCCTTCCTACCACCGAGCGGTTCCCGGCCCTGCCAGCTTTATGGGAGCCTAGTCAGCGGGCAAGCATCGGGGCTAAGAACTTTCCTTCCTGCCACCGAGTGGTTCCCGACCCTGCCAGCTTGATGGGAGTCTGGTCAGTGGGCCAGCATCGGGGCTAAGTACTTTCTTTTCTGCCACCGAGTGGTTCCCGGCCCTGCCGGCTTGATGGGAGCCTGGTCAGCGGGCCAGCATCGGGGCTAAGTACTTTCCTTCCTGCCACCGAGCGTCTTCTGGCCCTGCCAGCTTGATGGGAGCCTGGTGAGCGGGCCAACATCAGGGCTAAGTACTTTTGAAATATCTGGCCACCGAGCGATTCCCGACCCTGCCAGCTAGCTGGGAGCCTGGTCAGTGGGCCAGCATCGAGGCTAAGTACTTCTGAAACATCCGGCCACCGAGCGGTTCCCGACCCTGCTAGCTTGATGGGAGCATGGTCAGCGGGCCAGCATCGGGGCTAAGTACTTCTGAAACATCCGACCACCGAGCGGTTCCCGGCCCTGCCAGCTAGGTGGGAGCCTGGTCAGCGGGCCAGCATCGGGGCTAAGTACTTATGAAACAGCCGGCCACCGAGAAGTTCCCGGTCCTGCTAGCTAGGTGGGAGCCTAGTCAGCGGGCCAGCATCGGGGCTAAGTACTTCTGAAACATCCGGCCACAGAGCGGTTCCCGGCCCTGCCAGCTAGGTGGGAGCCTGATCAGCGGGCCAACATCGGGGCTAAGAACTTCTGAAACATCCGGCCACCGAGCGGTTCCCAGCCCTGCCAGCTAGGTGGGAGCCTGGTCAGCGGGCCATCATCGGGGATAAGTACTTCTGAAACATCCGACCACCGAGCGGTTCCTGGCCCTGCCAGCTAGGTGGGAGCCTGGTGTGCGGGCCAGCATCAGGGCTAAGAACTTCTGAAACATCTGGCCACCGAGCGGTTCCCGGCCCTGCCAGCTAGGTGGGAGCTTGGTCAGCGGGCCAGCATAGGAGCTAAGTACTTCTGAAACATCCGGCCACCGAGCGGTTCCCGGCCCTACCAGCTAGGTGGGAGCCTGGTCAGCGGTTCAACATCGGGGCAAAGTTCTTCTGAAACATCCGGCCACCGAGCGGTTCCCGGCCCTGCCAGCTAGGTGGGAGCCTAGTCAGCGGGCCAGCATTGGGGCTAAGTACTTCTGAAACATCCGGCTCCCGAGCGGTTCCTGGCCCTGCGAGTTAGGTGGGAGCCTGTGGGGACTCGACGCAACCAACTCGACCAAAAGCCCGGACTTTTTGTGAAGGCGCAATCTATCCTTTATAGAGCTGGGCACCCGTGCAGGATCCACAGGGCAGCCAGTTAGGACCACGGGGGGCACGCCCTTCCGCTTCGAATAGCGCGGCACGCCGGGGCAATTGTTGACTGCAGCCCAACAATCCCCCCAGCAACAACCCGGGGTTTCGAACCTGCGACCCCCTCTGATACCACTTGTGGGGACTCGACGTAACCAACTCGACCAAAAGCCCGGACTATTGGTGAAGGCGCAATTTATCCTTTATAGAGCTGGTCACCCGAGCAGGATCCACGGGGCAGCCAGTTAGGCCCACGGGGGACGCTCCCTTCCACTTCAAATAGCGCAGCACGCCGGGGCAATTGCTGACCGCAGCCCAACAATCCCCCCAGCAATGACCCGGGGTTTCGAACCCGCGACCCCCTCTGATACCACTTGTGGTGACTCAACGCAACCAACTTGACCAAAAGCCCGGACTTTTGGCGAAGGCGCAATCTATCCTTTATAGAGCTGGTCACCCGAGTAGGATCCACGGGGCAGCCAGTTAGGCTCACGAGGGACACGCCCTTCCGCTTCGAATAGCGCAGCATTGCTGGGCAATTGCTGACCGCAACCCAACAGAGCCTGGTCAGCGGGCCAGCATCGGGGCTAAGCACTTCTGAAACATCCGGCCACTGAGCGGTTCCCGGCCCTGCCAGCTAGGTGGGAGCATGGTCATCGGGCCAGCATCGGGGCTAAGCACTTCTGAAATATCCAGCCACCGAGCAGTTCCTGGCCCTGCCAACTAGGTGGGAGCCTGGTCAGTGGGCCAGCATCGGGGCTAAGCACTTCTGAAACATCCGGCCACCGAGCGGTTTCCGGCCCTGCCAGCTAGGTGGGAGCCTAGTCAGCGGGCCAACATCGGGGCTAAGTACTTCTGAAACATCTGGCCATCGAGCGATTCCCGGCCCTGCCAGCTAGGTGGGAGCCTGGTCAGCGGGCCAGCATCGGGGCTAAGTACTTCTGAAACATCCGCCCACCGAGCGGTTCCCGGCCCTGCCAGCTACATGGGAGCCTGGTCAGCGGGCCAGCATCGGGGCTAAGTACTTCAGAAACATCCGGCCACAGAGTGGTTCCTGGCCCTGCCAGCTAGGTGGGAGCCTGGTCAGCAGGCCAGCATCGGGGCTAAGAACTTCAGAAACATCCGGCCACCGAGCGGTTCCCGGCCCTGCCAGCTAGGTGGAGCCTAGTCAGCGGGCCAGCATCGGGGCTAAGTACTTCTGAAACATCCTGCCACCGAGCAGTTCCTGGCCCTGCCAGCTAGGTGGGAGCCTGGTCAGCGGGCCAGCATCGGGGCTAAGTACTTCTGAAACATCCGGCCACTGAGCGGTTCTCGACCCTGCCAGCTAGGTGGGAGCCTGTTCAGTGGGCCAGCATCGGGGCTAAGTACTTCTGAAACATCCGGCCACCGAGCGGTTCCCGACCCTGCCAGCTAGGTGGGAGCCTGGTCAGCAGGCCAACATCAGGGCTAAGCACTTCTGAAAAACTTTCATTATATTAATCATCATAATACATGCAAGAAAAAATAAGCATGCAAATGAAACATCACAATACATGGACTTAAGGGTAGAAAAATCTAAGTATGGAAACCAAAACTTGGTCTCCTACTCCCAGGCCTGGTCTTCCTCGACCTCTTCCGATTGTTGTTGTTGTTTCCTCGGACCCCTCGCCTCCCTCATTTCCAAGAACTCGGGGCAGGCGGACGTCGCATGACCCTCCTCATCGTGAAAGTCACAGTAGGGTAACTCATCCGTATCCCATCTTCTTCCTCTTCTTTCTGCTTTCCTGGCTCTCCTCCTTCTTCCTCCCCCAATTGCCATGGTTTGCTGAGGTGGTGGAGAGGGTGCCTTCGGTCCCTGCCTCCACCCTGGGGGGGTCGGGGCTCTCTCCCTGGAAGTTGCCCTCTTCTTGGTCGAACTTGTAAGACCCCTTTTTTTTTCCAAACACCGGGGTCTTAGGCCCAGAACCGCCGCTTTGCGGTGACACCTCCACTCGGGAAGGTCGCCACTACAAAACGCCGATCCTGCAGGCCAAATCGATCACGAAGAAGAAAGTATATATGAACAAATAAAGAAGCTTAAGTCCACATCACATGAATAATAAACTACAAAGGTAAATGTCCACAGATAATAACTGAATAAACATATTACAAAGGTTACAATAATAAAGGGCTCTTGCCCGGTACATCATGTCCTCACTACAAGATCACTCGCGGAAGCTAACTCCTAATCACTCACTGGACCTGAACTCCTGAGCTCCTGTACTGCACTGGTCCGCCTCCGTCTGCACCGGTCTCTGATGTTGCTGTGTCTCCTCGAACCCCTAAAATGATATGGTCCACCGACCGTCAGTCAAACTAGACTCAGCCAATTCCCCACCCCTCCCCCAAAGGCTCCTAGGCACCGTATGGGGAGGAGGAAGCGGAGGACATTCAAGGGGTAAAAACAAAAGCAGGTGACGGCGGATCTAGTCTACAGGAATATCTACAACTAGACATGTGTTTATATATAAATGAAGCAGTAAATAAAGTATAGAATAGAGCATCTAAAGAACAGTAAATACAAGGGCAAGTAAAGTAATATAAAAGTAACCATTGATTTATAGGAATGCCCATACAAACCTATAGACCAAGGGGTCGTTTAGCAGGGCCTATCGTATAAAAAGTCCCATACCAATTTATACGATAGGGGTAGGGGTTGAAATGCAATGTTTATGCCATGACATGCAAAGTATGCTGTTATGCTATGTTCATTCAAGTGCAACTCACTCACTATGACTCTATGCGCATAGACCTTTAGTTCCCCCTTTTTGGAGCTAGCAAGACTCCCAGGATACTCCCGTAGTGGCAAACGGAAGCGGTGGGTTGGGCCTCGCCCACCTCTAGGTTGGTATTCACACTACCTAACCTAGACCTATCGTACGCCTCAACGCAAAACCCGCGGAGCATCTGCGTACTCTTACTGGCTGGACCACCAGACTTTCATGGCTAAGTGTAAATACCACACTTGCCGAGTCAACGTATTGACGTCGGTGTGAATGACCGTCCAATACCGAAGACCCACCACCTTCAATGCACATGCAACATGTTCTACTATCTACCTCCGAGCCATAAGCACCCCGGGCTAACCTGCCCGCCATCAACAATCATCTCTGGGTCACAAGCTCACCGGACTGACCAGTCCGCTCTTATAACCACCGAGCCTACAGCTCGTAGCACCAAACCAACTAACCTCCCATAATCACGGGTGTGGGTGAGTATGTTATTAGTTAATCTTGTACAACATTTTACTCCTATAATTTAGGGTTAATCTTGGACTTCCCGAGGGTTACCCCGTAAGGGGCTCGCTACGGTACTATGAACTACAATGGGATGACACCCCAAAGTTCCCTTTCCCAAGACACTTAGTATTATTGGTATCTACCCATAAGAAAACCCTCTTAATATTTTACCTGAATTAAACCTAAGTGCTTTAAGACACTAAAGGGAAAAGACGATCTTTCGTCAATCCCAGGACGACCTACCCCAAGGGTGGCACCCCACCACCCTAGGACTCATCAAACCCTAATTAACTCCAGGGATCCTCACATAGTCATATGATCACCATTCAACCCTCACATCTCCAATCAATACACTCCAATTTGACCCATAACCCCCAAAATTGCCAAATTGCTAAACGCAGACCATCCTTAATGTTTTGATGCTCATGAAGGGAGGTTCATTAAATAATCAACTCAATGACCCAATATTTTTATTGGGGGTCCATGCTACTTATTCAAGAATAATTCCAGAGTTTCATAATTTTCCCAACATTATTTATATTTAAAACAATTTTTCCAAAATACAACTTCCTAAGGTTTGAACTACAAGTGCACTTTTCTTACTTCCAATGCCTACCAAACTTTTTACATAAATCAAGGGTACCTACTAATCTGTAAATATGAACTTTTAGGAAATTCCAGCAAGATTTACAATTATTAAAAATTCCAAAACCCATTAATTTTCAATTATTTCCAAAGGAGGTACCCTCATATGAACTCCAAACCTTATGCAAATTTATACAGAGATGATTCTTACTAAAATATTCAGCCCTATAAAATTTGACCATATTCCATAGAGGTTACATTTGTAATTTCCCCAAAGGACATATTTGCAATTAATTCCAAATTGAACTAGAAGTACCAAAAATATCAATCCAAAAATTATGAGAAAAATACTGTGGGTTCATAATGGTATGAAATGACATCCAGCAAAGTTTCATGAAATTACAGAAAACTAACACCCTAAAGTTGTTCATGCCAAAAATTGCCAACAATATGAATAATTATAATTTGGACCTCCAAAAGTCTTCCAATGGCTCTAATAGAATCTCCAGGGATTAATAACATCAAAACTAAGTTGGTGACAGAAGTTGGTTAATCCCTAAGCATTAATCTTTCCTAAATCCCAAAATCCTAAATATTTACAAATCTACCCAAGGATTTATTCCCTAGGGTTGGCAACTCCAAACCCCACCAATTTCTCATAGGAGGACTCTCTGGTCACCATGACCATCTCCCCAAAATTTTAGGTCAAACCATAAAGGTTTGACCCCTCTTCCTTCATTGACCTCTAAATGCACCCTTTAGGGTTTTCCCTAGGATTATGGTCCATACTTCCCCAAATCCACCCAAACTTCTTGTGAGGGTGTTATAACACTCAAAAAACTCAGAGGAGTCCATTACACTCCTCTCCAAGGGCAAACACCCATATGTCCTTCATAACCCCAAATTCCACTCCATAGGGATCAACCCTATGGCCTTGGGCAAATCAACTCCAATGCTCACCAATTTCCTCATGGGGTCTCAAAATGATCTCACTGACCTCCCCAAGAAGAGTCAAATCTCTATGGGCCCATTTGGCCATTGGATCTCTACTTGGCTAAATGCACCCCAAGGGGCTCCAACTCCATGTCCTAGGGCAATCCAACTCCCCATGACCCCAAAACTCACCTGGAGGTGATTTGGGAGGTGTTAGGGCAGTGGCCAAAATTCCACTCCAATTGGAGGGGGTTTGACCACTCAATTTCAACTTAGCCCCTTTAGCCTAATTCCTTCCTTAAAGACCAAAACTTGGGCCAATCAACTGCCTAGTCAAATCAACCCCAAATGGGTTGAAATTTTAACCAGGGACTTATCATGACCCTAAGGACACCCCACCAAAATTTGGTGGAGTTTGGAGGTCATTTGGCCCTCCAAATAATCTATACATTGATTATTAAATTTTTACAAAAACTTTAGGAAAAAGTTCTCCAAAAATTCTCATTTTTGGATATGTTAAAGTCCTAGGCATGACTCACTCCTAGCCAAAATATCAAGTCATTTGGACTTGTGGTTTGGAGTGGACATCCATTCAAAGTTCAGTCAAACCTTGCACTAAAATTAGTGCTGAGGTCAAACCTGACCTCCTAATGTGATGAAGTCAATTTTGAAATAAACTTTAGGCCAATACCTACAACTTTCATATTGAACATTTTCTCTGAAATGGCATCTAAATAATTTCTATAATTAAATCTAGAATCAGCATATATCTAACACTATTAATTTATATTTATTAATTTCTGATTTTTGATTTATTGCGCAGGATCGGACGGCATCCGTTTATCTTCTCCAATGAACGGACGATGGAGATGTCCCGCGCCTGGGCCGACTTGCGGGCCCGATTCCGGCCGCCGGAGGCCATCTCCGGCCAAACCCCCAAGCCACCACCATCGTGGGAGTCGGGGCTGCCGTTTCCCGGTGACGGGGCGGCCGGAGGTGGCCGGGATTGGCCCCCCGAATGTTGCATTTTTTAGGCTAGAACAAGAAGAAAATTTGATTGGAAAACCTCCAATCTTCTTTGATTTTGAAAAAGGAAGAGGTTAGATCTATCCTCTAGGGTTAGGGAAGAGAACCAGACCTGCTTTGGGGCTTGATGCCTTGCCGTTTGGGTGAACCTCCATGGCCGACCACCATTTTTGCGAGCTCTGTATTTTCCACACCAAGTTGCCCGAACCCTTCGTCTAACAGGGGGAAACTGATGCTCTGGGTCTAGGGAAGCTTTTAAAAGCTTCAATTGAGGGAGGGCAAGGGTCTATGCTTGGGATTGCCATTAATGGCCATGAAAGCTATTTTCGGCCACCATGAAAACCCTCCGAATTCAGCCCCCTTGTGGCCGGCCCTGGCTATTAGACTCCTCCAAATTAATTAGGGGGAAAGTACCAAGCCATGGGAGGTGAAGAGAGGAAGCCTTTGGCCTCCCAAGCCATGAATGGCCATTATTTCTCTCTTTCTCTCTCCACCTTTTTTGGGGGAAAAGGGGTTTCTCTCTCCTAATCATCATGGTCGATTTTTCCCTCTCTCTCTTATGTTAATTATCAGTCACTTGAGCTGGTTGACCACTCAATTTGGGCTAGCCCAAAGGGATTGGGCTAGGTTTAAGAGATTTGACCTAATTTGGGCAAGTTTGACTTTTGGTCAAATTGACCAATTGGGTGACCCTAGGATGGGGCTTTTTGGTCCATTGGACTCCAAATTAAATTTATAAACTACTAGTGGGGTCAATTTGGTCACATGAGCCTTAGTTGACCCAATATAAGTTGATTTGACCAAAACAGGCTAAGTTGACTTTGGTCAAATTGAGCCCTATGGTTGACCCAGTCATGGGGCTTTTTGTTCCACTGGGTCCCCTATGATATTGTAACACCATGGGTAGGGTCAATTTAATATGGTGGTGGTCAATTAGGGCACTTAGTGAAGAATTGCCATTTTGACCTAAAAGGGCATTTTGGTCAATTTGCACCACTGGGGGTCCCATGATGGGGCTTTTAGGTCTACTAGGTCTCTTATGGTATTTTAGACCTAAATGTGTGGTCAAGTTGGCATGGTGGAGGTCCATTGACTCTAATTAGGTTACTTTGACCAATTTGGGGGTTATGGTTGACTTTGGTCAATTTGGCCTCTTTGGTTGACCCCAATGGGCCCTTGGTGCCCTAAGGGGACCCCTAAAGGGTTAGGGATACTATGGTGGGGTCATATGGTCAAGTTGAGGCCCTAAAGTCCAACCCTAAGATTGTTCACTGGAAATTGCTATTTGCAGTCCAAGGCACTTTCAACCCTAATCTTGCCTAAGTTAAAGGGATTTCTACACTACCAAGGCCTTGTCATGACCTTGTCAAGACAGATTCACCTGGGGGGTCTAGCTGTCTGGGGGATGTTACAGAACTTCCTCTTGGGAGTCTCTACCTTCCCCCCTGTTGTTTTGCCTCCAGCTCACTCAGCTTGGCCAACCTTCTTGCCAACTCCGGGTTGGCCTCCTCACTCTCAATTTCTTTCGCCACCCTTTCCATCAGTTCTTTGAAAGATAGGGGGACTTCCACTTCAAGCTCATCTTGAAGAACCCCTCTCGCAGCCCCACTATGAAGGCGAGCTGGAGGGTGAACCCTGACACCTCCTGGACTTGCAGGACCTCTTCCTAGAACCTGTCAGCGTAATGAGCCAGCGACTCCCCTGGCTCTTGCATAATCTTGAAAAGTGCTTCAACATCCTTCTTCCTCTTTCTTGACGTCGAGAAGCGTAGCAGAAAACCTCGACGCAAGTCTTCGAAGGCATAGATAGACCCCCCCCCCCCCCCCCGGGGAGCTGGTGGAACCAATCTCTTGCCTTCTCCTTCAGATTTGTCGTGAAGAGTCGGCACTTGAAAGCGTCCGACATGGGCCTGATGGAGACCATGTCCTCAAACCACTGCAGGTGCAGGACTGGGTCATCCTTGCCGGAGTAATGAGACATCTCCGGCCCCCTGAACCCCTCCAGAATCGGGGCTGAGAGGATCAACTCACAAAAAAGATTTCCCTTGCTCTCCCCCCTTTGGGGCAGGGCGAGTGGGGGCTGGACGCCTCCCCACTCGCCCCCTTGGGGCTGGGCGAGTGGGGGAATGGCTCCTCCCCACTCGCCCCCTTGGGGATGGGTGAGTGGGGGCATGGCACCTCCCCACTCTCCCCCTTGGGGCTGGGCGAGTGGGGGTATGACACCTCCCCACTCGCCCCCTTGGGGCTGGGCGAGTGGGGGTATGGCACCTCCCCATTTGCCCCCTCCTTGGGGACCGGACGAGTGGGGGTCGGATGCCTCCCCACTCCCCCCCACTGGCACCTCCTTCCTGGGCTGCTGGTCTGGAGTGCCCTCGCCCACTTGCTGGGGCGGGACCTCCGGACCGCCTCCTCTCCTGCCTTCGCCTATTGTGGCGAAGGCTACCTGCAAGGTCTGCATGACCTCACGCTTGAAATTTTCAAACATCTCCAATGTCACTCCTGCCACCGGGGGCTGCGAGTGGCCTGGGTCAAATCCTCCTCCATCTCCAGCCATAGAGCTCAACTTGTGATTTTCCGTGCTGGTCACTCTCCACGCTCACCACACCATAATGTTAAAACCAATAACTTGGTCTCTGTGGAGTTTGGGCCCTCAACAAGTTGAGGGGTGACCTCACACTTACTTCTCCCAAGGGAGAGCTCTAGGCTAAAAGGCTAAGGAACTAGGAAAGAGGCCAAGGGCTTAGCGAGGAGGTCCCACCACACACCCGGAAGATCTTAGAGCGCTTCCCCTCCCAAGCCAATGCTAAGCTTGAGCACCTCTGGAGGCTCTCCTCACCCACTAAAGAGACTTGGGGAGAGAGATAGCCAAGAGAGAGAGAGAGAGCTCCCTCTAAATGGTGCCCCCTTGGTCCTATTTATAGATTTCTGGAGTTGGTCTTCCAATAGCCACATTCTGGCCTACGAGATTACGAAAATACCCTCAAGTTTGGCCTGCCAATAGCCAAATCCCGCTATTCCAGGGCGCTAAACGCAGACCAAGCCCTCTCCTTGGAGTTGGGCGAGAGGGGACAGGCCTCCTCCCTTGCTCACCCCCCTTACTGGGCGGGGGCGAGACCGCGAGGTCGCCACCTCGGCTCGCCCCCTACTTGGGCGGGGGGGGGGGGGGGGGGGGGGGGAGACCACGAGGTCGCCACCTCGGCTCGCCCCCCTTGCTGGGGCGGGGGCAAGAGGGGGGGTTGGTCGACCGCGAGGTCGCCACCTCGGCTCGCCCCCCTTGCTGGGGCGGGGGCGAGAGGGGGGCTGGCCGCCCCTCCTCCTCTCGCCCCCCTTGCTGGGGCGGGGGCGAGAGGGGGCTGGTCGCCCCTCCTCCTCTCGCCCCCTTGCTGGGGCGGGGGCGAGAGGAGGGCTGGCCGCCCCTCCTCCTCTCGCCCCCCTGCTAGGGCGGGGGTGAGAGGAGGGTTGGCCGCCCCTCCTTCTATCGCCCCCCAGCTGGGGCGGGGGCGAGAGGGGGGCTGGCCGCCCCTCCTTCTATCGCCCCCTGCTGGGGTGGGGGCGAGAGGGGGGCTGGCCGCCCCTCCTCCTCTCGCCCCATGCTGGGGAGGGGGCGAGAGGGGGGCTGGCCGCCCCTCCTCCTCTCGCCCCCTTGCTGGGGCGGGGGCGAGAGGGGGGCTGCCGCCCCTCCTCCTCTCACCCCCGTACTAGGCCGGGGGCGAGAGGGGGGCTTGCCGCCCCTCCTCCTCTCTCCCCCCTTGCTGGGGCGGGGGCGAGAGGGGGGCTGGCCGCCCCACCTCCTCTCGCCCCCTTGCTGGGGCGGGGGCGAGAGTGGGGTTGGCCGCCCCTCCTCCTCTCGCCCCCCCTGCTGGGGCGGGGGCGAGAGGGGGGCTGACGGCCCCTCCTCCTCTCTCCCCCCTGCTGGTTGGGCGAGCGGGAGGCTCCTGCCTCCACCGATTGTGTTGTTTATGGGGGGTGTCTACTTAAACACCTAGGGGGGGTGAATAGGTTTTTCTAATTTCTCCTGTCCCCTTTTGATTCCCCTAGATTGTGATTATCGGATTTGCAGAATATAAAGAATTAAGCACAGAAAGCACGCAAATGATTTATAGAGGTTCCTCAAGACCGGGTGTCTTGAGTAGTCCTCTGTCCCTCTGCGCCTACCCAGCGATCCGCTAGGCTCGACAAACTCCGCCAAACACTTCAGGCCCGCAAGCCTTACAACACGGACCCGCAAGTCCAACAGCCTAGGCCCTCAAGCCCCTACTGCCCCCAAGCCCGCAAGCTCGACACTCAGACCCTCAAGCCCTACAACCAAGACCCGCAAGTCCTAACAGCCTAGGCCCGCAAGCCCCTACTGCCCCCGAGCCCTCATGCTCGACTGATCACACCCGCAAGTGCACTGCCCTGGCCCTCAAGCCTCACAGCTCTCCAGCCCTCAAGCCGGACAAAATGGCCCGCAAGCCTTACAAGAAATTACAGAGATTAAACTGTTTCTTCTGCCTGGTGTTGATCAGCAACCTTAGCCTGATGGAGATCGGCTTCTTGAGAATGAAGAGAAAGCTTCTGGATCTGATCTTGAATGCTCAGTTCTTCTTCGATTCTACCTTAGCCTGATGTGGATTGGCTTCTTAGCAGTCGATGAGGATGACTGCTTCTTTTTAAACTTCTTCTTCTTCTTCTTCCTCTCCGCAAAAGATGTACTGTTCGATTGATGAACGACGAGATTCTTCTTTTTCGTTATTCAGCAAGCTTTCTTTCTAGGGCATCATTGCCTCTTTTTATAGGGAAGCGGCATAACGGTCACATACAGCCTCCCTCTCTGTCAGATGCCCATCCTTCAAGGCGTGCGCTGATTGGACAGCCAGGCGGCGGTATTAATTGCTGACAGCGCCTCCGCCACTTTTGAATTTTTCATCGGTAATATTTCCATTGTCACGCCGATATGGAGTCTATCTCGACGACATGCTTTTGTCGGCGCCTTGAGCTTTGGTAACCCTTCAACTCTTCTTGCTTTTGCTTCTGGTGCTCGTGTTTCGATGACACGAGGCATGCAGGTCTTCCTGCATATACGACGATATGCTTTTCTTGACCGTATCGCTCAGACCTTCCTTCTTTCTTCTGTCGTCGAAACCGCAGGGTCCTTTTGTCGACGATACTTCATTCTTCTCGACGACATGATGTACTTTGACAGTTGCTCTGCCCTTGCCTTGCTCATCATAACAATGACAAGCATACTTTGTCGACTGCATCACATGTGCTTCTTGACGACATACACTTGGTGAAATGATGAGAGTACCTGTCAAATTCTCAATTTCTGCAACCAAGAAACTAGAAATGTGATCAAATACATAATGAAGTATTCTTGATGAGATTACTTCTTCAAATCAGGAATCATGTGGGCACGATTCCCAACAATCTCCTCCTATTTGAAGAAGTCAGAATCTCAATACAAGACTACTTCACTTGATAATTAACATCATAATCTTTAAAGGAAATATGAGAGTATAGCTTAGCTTATCTTAGCTCCCCCTTGATTAGATGTCTCTTCTTTGCTCCCCCTGTCTCTAGGGTATCTTTGAGTACATCATACTTAGCTCCCCCTTGATTTGATGTCTCTTCCTTGAGCACCATTTCATGCTTAGCTCCCCCTTGATTTGATGTCTCTTCCTTGAGCACCATTTCTCCCTCTTTCTTACTTCTTACCTATATTCACCGCTTTCAAGTATTCTTGACCTGGTTGCTCCATGAGACGCTTTACCTATTTCCATGCATTTTGCATAGTTTGCATCTAGCACAGGCAGTTATATGATTGTATGACATCTTGGCTGGCAAGCACGTAGAGTGCAAGTCCCTTATCGACAAGCATAGGCATAGCAGATTGCACAATAAGAAATATGACAATATATTCCCAGGCATATGCCTTATAACCATTCCTATATAAGAATATTTATATAGATTGTGCTTGATTTTGATTATCTAAGCACAGACCGATGTCATTTCTACGAACTGGTTAGTAAGTAGATGTCTGCTTCATGCTGACTCCAGCTAGCTCCGTTCGCTCCCTTATCCGAGGAGTTGTACAAGCTCTCCCTTGACGCTGTCTTTTCTTTACGGCTCCCTACATAATCTGTATTTGAGTATCTATCATAACCTGCACTATATGTTGGCTAATCACATATTATTGATTATCAGCAGACAGATAGTAGGGATTGTAGTTGTATGAATATGCAGCACATGAAGCGTGCCAAAATATCACAGGCATATGCCTTATAAGCAGGCGCATATTAGTGTTTTGATATTAGGATTGTTCATATATTGTACTAATCATTCAGATGAACCGAATGCTCAAAATTTTGACCGTCTAAGGGGCGAGTATCTTCAGTTGTTGACAGGCAAGACTTCCTTGCTAGAGCTGGCTCTCTTGGCTTCTTTCTTCATCTTTCTCCTGTAGAAATTCAGTGGTTTTGGAATTCTCTTTGGAGGAGGAGGGGGACCATGGGGAAAGGCTATCTTATGTCTTATTCTTTCTTCTAGCTCTTTTATGTGACGATCCCATTCGACGGAGGAGTACACTCTCTCCTGGTCCTTCTGACCATGTCCAAAAGCTATCCACGTTTCTGTAATGATCTCCTTTGAGCGGGGACTCCATTAGTTGGCGTCTGGGTCCTGTTGGACCTCATCGATTCTTTTCTTCCTGTATTTTTTCGTAGGAGGCTTTCCTTTTCTTCCTGGAGGTATCAGAGTCGTCCGATTCAGCTCCGTAAGCGTCAGTGCTGACGGACGGTGCAGTGAATGTGGGTGCGGATGGATTCATTTGTAGCGCTTGTTTTATTTGATTGCTAACCCATATCGCTTGATGTGAGCAGGCATCGATACTTCTCTTGATCTCTTCCCGGATTTCTTCTTCAATTCTTCTTTCCCCGTCTTGGAGAACTTCTTTTATTGACGCCTTTAGTTCAAAAATTTGTTCAAGAGTTTCTTGATCACCGACGTCAATGAAGTTTCTTAGTTCTATGAGACGAGCGTCTAGGGTTTGCTCGTGGACATTGATCCTGTTTAGGATCAGATCTGTGAAGTGGGTGTGGTGGATGCTGAGACTCAATACCTCCTTCTTGATTGATTCTATCTCCGCTTTAGTCTCCTTTCCATATTCGCTTATGATCTTCTGTATAGAGGTTTCTATTTGCTGCTTTTGAGCAGCGAGAAGTGTCGACAAGGTTCGGTAGAGTGGGTCGTCTTGAGACAGGGAGCTTCCTGGTCCAGGGTTACTGCCTTCCTTATCCATGGTGATGAGAAGGTCAAGCGACGGGGACGAAGAAGGGAAAAGAGTCGATATCCTGGTTTCTAGGAAGTTATTCTACTTATAGTGAGGGGAAGGTGAGGGGTCGTTCGATACGTGTGTCCATTGGAATTTATTGAAGGACTGACAGCCATTGCGTCAAGTGGTCTGATTTATTAGTTAATTAGCCATTTGTTTAATTGAGCCCAATCTCCAGACAACACCACCTCAATACGACAAATACTGTATTGTTGCAATATCTCACAGTGTCATCATTTCCTGTGCCTGTCAATTTCAGACAATCTTTATTTCTTCCGAGGTGGCTTCTTTGGCCAAAAAAATAATTACGTTAGGGAGAGAATTCGCCGTTAGATGATGACGACTTGTCAGAGGCCTCAGATTTGTTTCTGTTAGGCCGTTGGACTCCCTGTGAAATAAGATTACATACTCTTAGGAACCCAGGCGAGTTTGGGTTTTGGGAAGTTATCACCTCTGAAAGGCATGCAAGATTTCACTATTCTTGGATATGGGTAAGGATTGGGAATTATAGATTTACCTTTTGTCACCCTTGAAGCAACTGGGTTGTGCCAGCAATCACTTGTAAGGTGCCCCGTCTTACCACAGCACCAACAGATATATTTGTCCCCTAACCTCTTGTTGTTGGTTGGTGTGTGGTTCTTTTGTGGGTGAAGGGGGTACCTGTAGAATATAGAGTTGCATTGATTTGAAATGTGATACTTCCCATACCTTCTTCCTTTGTGAAAGTCAGTCCTTGGCAAGGGTCCCTTTGTTCTCTTGGGCCAACTGTGCTCCAGTTCCCTTGTGATTCCTTTTTCAAGACTCACTTTGGAAGTAACTGGCAGTCTCCTTCTCCCTTCTTGACTGAGCCTGCTGCCTTTGTCCGGCAGAGGGATTGGCTCTGGTATCAGGGATTTGATTCCAGTCCTCCCTTTTGTGATGGATTTGTTCTTTATGTCACTAACTTGATTGACTCTGAACTTCGGAGGTCGTGCCAAATTCCTGTTCTTCCTGAGAATCATTATTTCTTTGGTTAGAGAGTAGCACGACTCCATGCTGTCCTCTAAGGCCTTCATGGTTTTTCCGAACTTGCTTATGACATCAAGATTGGAGTTAGCATTGAAATCCTTCTTGAGTTGGCAAAGTTCAGCATTTTGTAGAGTAAACTTTTCTGCCTTATCCATGAGATCAAAGTTTCTGGCTCGAAGGGCTAAGATCTCTGATGAGTCCTCATCATATACACTTTTATGGACTCATCTGGGCCGTTTAGTTAGTCGATTCACTGCACTTTAGCCCTGTTTTAGTTCATATTTGATACCCTATGCTAGGTGCACCTTTTGGCCCATTTTGGTGTGATTTCATGTTTATTTTCATTAGTAGTTTTCATGCACTGTTAGGTGCCACTTTTAGTGGCTGGATTTGTGGTTGTACGCTAGAACAGGAGTCGTGCAGGTGTTTCCGGTGCAATTCTGCACAGGAACACTGCGCACGATCACTGGTTCTATTGCGCACGACCACTGGTCGTGCGCCACTGATCGTGTGCACTTAACGCCTTTTTCACGAGTTCTGTTTGGTGCAGTGCGCACGACCACCAATGCCAGTGCGCACGACCATCGGTCGTGCGCCACTGCTCGTGCGCATTGACCATTAAATTTCTGAGTTCTGTTTCATCTATTGCGCACGACCACTGACGCTAGTGCGCACGACCACCGGTCGTGCGCCACTGGTCGTGCGAACATTTTATTTTATAATTTCTGTCTTTGCAGGTTCCGTCCAGGCAGAGCGCACGATCACAGGATTCTAGTGCGCACGACCACTGGTCGTGCGCCACTGATCGTGCGCACTGTTTAATTCCAGCGCCTATAAAATCCGCTGCTCGCGATTTAGGTCAGACCCCCGCTTTCTTCCGCCGTTTTCCGCCTGGTTTGGTCCGACTTCGCCCCTCCATCGTCGCCCACCTTAGGGAGGATCTCCGGGCAAGCTTTCAACGCCAAATCTTCGCCGGAGTTTCCTCTCGGCCTCCTCCTTCATCCAAGAGCTCCAAAGGAAGACCTAGCCGCCATTACCGTCAAGCAAGAGGAAGTTTGCAACCTCTACCGGATCGTGACACGAAGAAGACGGGTGCATTGGAGAGTAGTGACAGCTCTCTCTACCCCGGACGTAGTTGCGGACCGAGCTTGGACGCGGATTGACAAACCGGCGATTCCAACCGTGAATCTACAACGAGACTTCGGATTCGGTCGATTTCTTGCCTTATTCTTCTCTTTTTGATGTATTTGTAGCTAGATCTAATCATGATGATGAAGTGGCACTTGAATTAGTTATATTTACATATATATTTCATGTCTATGTGATTGTGTAATTTATCTATTTGAGTTGCTTGAGGTGCGCCCCATTCCATCCTCCATCCCACCATCGTGTCCGGTGCCGCACTAGCAATTGCTAGTGGCGTGCTTGTCGAAGAGGTGCTTGCGACCCTCATTCCACTAGCCTACTCGCCCATTCGCCTACCGAAGCGTGGCATCGCGGCCCGTAATCCATTCGCCTATCGAAGCAGCGCGCTCAAGGCCTGCATAGTTCGATTCCATTAGCCTTCTCGTCCATCCGCCCTTGCGACGCAGCGCGCTCAAGGCCTGCCTAGTTTCCATCCCGCCAAGCGAAGCTTTGCATAGCGGCATTGCATAGGAGTAGTTGTTAGCTTTTATTTTGTTTTCCAAAAGCCAACCCAACTCCCCCGCAATCCATCCGATTTAAGGACTTCGATCTCAAGTCCTGCCTCAATAGTAAACTCCACCTTATTGTGTTCCTCAAGAGACCGACACTCGGGGATTTATTCCCAACATTTATTACTTGAACGATCGGTACACTGCCGTTTCGTGTCGCAGTCAAGCTACCGCCTATAGCGGTGTGTGAGATTTGCGCCATCAAGTTTTTGGCGCCGTTGCCGGGGAACGCAGTCGTGTGAGTTTTCTGGAGAGGGAGAACCTGAGAGAGAAGCCCTTCCATTTGTAAATCGCATTTCTTTGTTTTATTTCTTTTTACTCCATTTTCCTGTTTTCATTAGGTTGCTTTAGTAATTTTTGTTAGGTGTAGTATTTTGCACAATAGCTTTTTTATTTTTGAATCGTTTTATCTTTACACTATGTGGGCACATCTGAATATCCGTTGCCGTTGGTGTGGAGCTACCTCCCACTCTAGTGATGAATGCCCTACGGAGAATAGTAGGCATAATTCTTATAGCCCAGCATATGGAGCACCGACTTCGTCTGGTACTCCATATGGTGCGCGTAAGTCTTATGGCTACTCTGCTGAGCCTTTACCGTCATACTTCTTTTCGGCTCCAGCCCCCGCTGTGCCAAAGAAGCCCGCTAGGCAGTGCCAGTTTTGTCGGAGCACAGATCATGCCCTGAAAGATTGTGCTGCTTTTCGTCGCCAATTGGATGAGGATGATGAGCCGGATATCCGGATCGTCCCAACTCCTAACTCTGGCAGCACACCTTCAACATCCAGTTATGTGTCTTTATCACCTTCACATCTTGAAGGGTATGGCATGGATACGGTCACCGGATGTGTGGCTGATCTGAGCACCGACATTGCTGAGCCCATTCTCCCAGTGCATCCACCACCTCTAGTGGATTCGATTCTTTGTGAGGAATCGGTGCTCGACTTTTATCCGAGCACTATTCCTCTCCCTGTTGTGCATACTACACTCGTCTCTGACGACATTGTTGATGATGTGTCGCAGGAGGAGGCGGTTGATCTGAGTGTTGTGCCTATTCCTTTGGAGGAGGACAACCTTCTAGGTGAAGAGGAATTTTCCTCAGCACCGGTGGAGGAAGTCCAAATCCAAAGCCTGGCCACCGTTGATCCCGCCGATTCTTGTAGCATTGATGACGATGCTAGCATTCTTTTACTTCCCCAACCTAATGGGAGTGAGGCCGGGATCACTCCCCCGATTGATGTTTATTTATGTCATTCTTCTCCTTTATTTCTTGATCCCCCTTCTTCATCTGAGCCTGTGCAGGATGAGTCTTCACAGGTACATCAGGAGGACTTGGAGCTGTTTGCTCAAGTCAATGATGTGAGCATCCTCTCATGTGAGGAGGTTTATCCCCCCTCCGTCGAGGAAGCTCCATTCATTGCCTTTTCTTCCTGCGGACCTGTTGTTGACGAGACCTTGCTAGGCAAGGATGCGTGTTGTGAGTTGAGTGAGGACCAGGCCTCCTCCTCTTCTTACTTTCTCTACCCTCTACCTGTGAGGAGCAGGTATCTATATTTAGGTAGAGGGGTGACTGCTCTGTCTCCGTATCGGTACCCGCTACCGATGCGCATATTAGGCCAGTCACCTGTCCACTTCTCCTTCCATAGGCCCATTAGCTAGAACCGTTTTAATTTTGAATAAGTCGTGCTGGGATGACAATAACCCCAGTAGTTATCTTTCTTTTTCTGCATTTTTATTTTATCTGATCATGTTTAGTTAGTGTATTTTTCTTTTCAGTTTTCTTTTGCTTTTGTTTTTGCGGAGCTGACCCCTGCAGGTATCTTATTCTGGATGGCGGATGCTGTAGCTTTTCGTGGTTTACACGTGTCTTCTGGTATGCTCACTTGCTGAGCATTGGGTACTCTCTTCCCCTAGCTTTTTCTTATTTTCATGTCATTGATTATGCGGATTGTTTAGTTTAAGTCTGGGGGAGAGTAGTTGTGTTTACCCGCTCACGTGCACTATTGCACTGCATACTAGAAGATTTCAGTTAAGATGTTTTGTTTAATTTCATTGCACACCACAGCACCCATTTGAGCGCGTGCTTTTCTATTTGTTTTGTTCTGTGCAAACTATCTTGGTTAGGAATGTGAATTGGGATGATAGCTTAGGAATTACTATTGGGAGCACAATGTTGACTCGAGCAGTGTTCCAGTCGCATCCGCGTGCTATAATAGAATTTGAGTAAAATTAGATTATTTCTATGCTTTTAACTTATGATTAGTATTTATGCGTAGTTTTAGATTTATTCTACTCAAGTGGTGAATGTGAATGAAATTGGTGATAGCCCGGTGTTGTGTGTATACGAGCGCTAGTTGTGTGTTGCTCGAGTCGGGAGGAAGGTTTACCTTTCTCGTGGGCTAAGAACTTGCCCCAAGCGACTCTTGAAGCATGGGTGCGGGCGATTCGTTGAGATAAATGTGATATAGGCCACCTTTTGGCTAGATTGAGCCTTCACTTTCCATATCCTATTCGCTCACCTTTGCTTCCCAACACTTGTGCCTACCACTCCCTTTGTTCAGCTCCTCCTCCATACACCAAGGCCTAAAGCTTATCCCACTGTCGCAACCAAGTATTTGTTATCTGCACTCATGTTTTAGATTTGGTGTGATGTTCGGAATTGTCGTGTTGTGAAGGAGAAATAAACTCTATTTGCTGATTTTGAATCAACCGGAGGATAAGAAAAAGAAAAAGAAAAATATGGTATTGAAATAAAAATCTAAAAAAAAAAAGTGTATTGAAAAGTTATCCTCCCGAGCGTTTTAGAAAATCTGTTGGTATCTGTGGAGTTGGCTGTGTGCACACCTAGTTTTCACAATAAGTCTGGGGGTGTGTCACACGAGCTTTGTTTTTGGTTTTGCTTGGTGCAGCGTCCCGTTGACTCATGTTGGTTGCGTAGCCTTCGTTTTTACCTTTGATTATCATACCGCAACCTAAGCCCCAATATAATCCTAAAAGTCCTATTGATTTATCTCGCGAGTTTGCTAGCGCTGTGGAGAGAGTGTGACCGGGCAAGCGTATGGTTCCCGACGTTGATGGATTTCAGCGGAGTTATTCCCGAATCCCGATCTTTTGCAACACCCTCCTTAGTGGCTTATTACTTTCACACCGGGCATGATCATCAAATTCTTCACAATTCACCAACTGAGTATTGATAAATCTTTATTTACGCTCTAGTACTTTCGTAAATTAGTTAGCATAGTTAGAATCTCTTTTTACGAAATCTCTATTTGCATGCTTTTGTTACTTCGCATTGTACTCCCTTGCGTAATTTTCTTTGCTAACTACCTTTTTCACACCCCACCGGATTCGTTTGCTCGGGACGCGCAAACAGTTAAGTCTGGGGGTGTGATGAGTCCTCATCATATACACTTTTATGGACTCATCTGGGCCGTTTAGTTAGTCGATTCACTGCACTTTAGCCCTGTTTTAGTTCATATTTGATACCCTATGCTAGGTGCACCTTTTGGCCCATTTTGGTGTGATTTCATGTTTATTTTCATTAGTAGTTTTCATGCACTGTTAGGTGCCACTTTTAGTGGCTAGATTTGTGGTTGTACGCTAGAACAGGAGTCGTGCAGGTGTTTCCGGTGCAATTCTGCACAGGAACACTGCGCACGATCACTGGTTCTATTGCGCACGACCACTGGTCGTGCGCCACTGATCGTGTGCACTTAACGCCTTTTTCACGAGTTCTGTTTGGTGCAGTGCGCACGACCACCAATGCCAGTGCGCACGACCACCGGTCGTGCGCCACTGCTCGTGCGCATTGACCATTAAATTTCTGAGTTCTGTTTCATCTATTGCGCACGACCACTGACGCTAGTGCGCACGACCACCGGTCGTGCGCCACTGGTCGTGCGAACATTTTATTTTATAATTTCTGTCTTTGCAGGTTCCGTCCAGGCAGAGCGCACGATCACAGGATTCTAGTGCGCACGACCACTGGTCGTGCGCCACTGATCGTGCGCACTGTTTAATTCCAGCGCCTATAAAATCCGCTGCTCGCGATTTAGGTCAGACCCCCGCTTTCTTCCGCCGTTTTCCGCCTGGTTTGGTCCGACTTCGCCCCTCCATCGTCGCCCACCTTAGGGAGGATCTCCGGGCAAGCTTTCAACGCCAAATCTTCGCCGGAGTTTCCTCTCGGCCTCCTCCTTCATCCAAGAGCTCCAAAGGAAGACCTAGCCGCCATTACCGTCAAGCAAGAGGAAGTTTGCAACCTCTACCGGATCGTGACACGAAGAAGACGGGTCCATTGGAGAGTAGTGACAGCTCTCTCTACCCCGGACGTAGTTGCGGACCGAGCTTGGACGCGGATTGACAACCCGGCGATTCCAACCGTGAATCTACAACGAGACTTCGGATTCGGTCGATTTCTTGCCTTATTCTTCTCTTTTTGATGTATTTGTAGCTAGATCTAATCATGATGATGAAGTGGCACTTGAATTAGTTATATTTACATATATATTTCATGTCTATGTGATTGTGTAATTTATCTATTTGAGTTGCTTGAGGTGCGCCCCATTCCATCCTCCATCCCACCATCGTGTCCGGTGCCGCACTAGCAATTGCTAGTGGCGTGCTTGTCGAAGAGGTGTTTGCGACCCTCATTCCACTAGCCTACTCGCCCATTCGCCTACCGAAGCGTGGCATCGCGGCCCGTAATCCATTCGCCTATCGAAGCAGCGCGCTCAAGGCCTGCATAGTTCGATTCCATTAGCCTTCTCGTCCATCCGCCCTTGCGACGCAGCGCGCTCAAGGCCTGCCTAGTTTCCATCCCGCCAAGCGAAGCTTTGCATAGCGGCATTGCATAGGAGTAGTTGTTAGCTTTTATTTTGTTTTCCAAAAGCCAACCCAACTCCCCCGCAATCCATTCGATTTAAGGACTTCGATCTCAAGTCCTGCCTCAATAGTAAACTCCACCTTATTGTGTTCCTCAAGAGACCGACACTCGGGGATTTATTCCCAACATTTATTACTTGAACGATCGGTACACTGCCGTTTCGTGTCGCAGTCAAGCTACCTCCTATAGCGGTGTGTGAGATTTGCGCCATCAATCTCATCTGCTTGGTTTTTGCAGAGCCTCTTGCTCCTTCTGAGGTCTTCTAGCAGATCTTCATAATTTTCTGATAAGCTCACTTCAGAGTCGGAATCAGTGTTTGATAAGGGAGCCCTTATGCCTGCTTGTTCAGGGACGATTTCATTTGGATCTTCTTCATCTGATTCAGATAAGACAGTTAGGCAAAAATGAGCTTCTTCCTCTGTATCTGACTTTCGTGAGTCAAGATTACTTAAGTTCATGTTCTTGTTTTCTGTAACAATGCAGTTTATTCCTAGTAATCCTTCCATGTGAATTGATAGCGACTCCCACATTTCCTTAGCAGTTGAGCAGTGTGTAATTTGATGGAATGTGCGAGTATCAACTGCACTAGCTATAATGTCTTTCGCTTCCTTGTCCAAGCTGACTCGGATAGTCTTGTCCAAGATTTGGACATGTGCTCCTTGAAAAATTTGGAACATTCTACGATCTAGTGCCTCCATGAATATTCTAGCTCTTACCTTCCAAAGAGCAAAGTTCTCCTTCGAACATACAGCTAATCTTGACTCCATAGTTTCGAAAATTTGACACCCAACAACAGATCTGTTCAAGCTGATAAGCTTTTCTTTGAACAACCTGCCTCTGATACCACTTGTTGTTTATGGGGGGTGTCTACTTAAACACCTAGGGGGGGGGGGTGAATAGGTTTTTCTAATTTCTCCTGTCCCCTTTTGATTCCCCTAGATTGTGATTATCGGATTTGCAGAATATAAAGAATTAAGCACAGAAAGCACACACATGATTTATAGAGGTTCCTCAAGACTGGGTGTCTTGAGTAGTTCTCTGTCCCTCTGCTCCTACCCAGCGATCCGCTAGGCTCGGCAAACTCCGCCAAACACTTCAGGCCCGCAAGCCTTACAACACGAACCCGCAAGTCCAACAGCCTAGGCCCTCAAGCCCCTACTGCCCCCAAGCCCGCAAGCTCGACACTCAGGCCCTCAAGCCCTACAACCAGGACCCGCAAGTCCTAACAACCTAGGCCCACAAGCCCCTACTGCCCCCGAGCCCTCAAACTCGATAGATCACACCCGCAAGTGCACTGCCCTGGCCCTCAAGCCTCACATCTCTCCAGCCCTCAAGCCGGACAAAATGGACCGCAAGCCTTACAAGGCAACCTTAGCCTGATGGAGATCGGCTTCTTGAGAATGAAGAGAAAGCTTCTGGATCTGATGTTGAATGCTCAGTTCTTCTTCGATTCTACCTTAGCCTGATGTGGATTGGCTTCTTAGCAGTCGATGAGGATGACTGCTTCTTTTTAAAACTTCTTCTTCTTCTTCTTCTTCCTCTCCGCAAAAAGATGTACTGTTCGATTGATGAACGGCGGGATTCTTCTTTTTCTTTTTCGTTATTCAGCAAGCTTGCTTTCTAGGGCATCATTGCCTCTTTTTATAGGGAAGCGGCATAACGGTCACATACAACCTCCCTCTCTGTCAGATGCCCATCCTTCAAGGCGTGCGCTGATTGGACAGCCAGACGGAGGTATTAATTGCTGACAGCGCCTCCGCCACTTTTGAATTTGTTGTCGGTAATATTTCCATTGTCACGCCGATATGGAGTCTATCTCGACGACATGCTTTTGTCGGCGCCTTGAGCTTTGGTAACCCTTCAACTCTTCTTGCTTTTGCTTCTGGTGCTCGTGTTTCGACGACACGAGGCATGCAGGTCTTCCTGCATATACGACGATATGCTTTTCTTGACCGTATCGCTCAGACCTTCCTTCTTTCTTCTGTCGTCGAAACCGCAGGGTCCTTTTGTCGACGATACTTCATTCTTCTCGACGACATGCTGTACTTTGACAGTTGCTCTGCCCTTGCCTTGCTCATCATAACAATGACAAGCATACTTTGTCGACTGCATCACCTGTGCTTCTTGACGACATACACTTGGTGAAATGATGTGAGTACCTGTCAAATTCTCAATTTCTGCAACCAAGAAACTAGAAATGTGATCAAATACATAGTGAAGTATTATTCTTGATGAGATTACTTCTTCAAATCAGGAATCATGTGGGCACGATTCCCAACAGATTGCCTCCTCACGAGCTGGGCGGGCGGAAGGCCTCCGCCTCCACCGCTCGCCCCCTCTCTTCCTGCCCTGGACCGCGCTGGAAAATAATGTCTTGAAAGACCCCCTTGGGTCCCGGGAGCCCACTCGGCGAATACAAGGTTGTACAGAGTTGTTGTTTTCTTAGAGTAGGTCATTTTGTTCTGCTTTTTGCTCCTCCTATCCTGCAATTTATCGACATACTCGAGATCAGTGTAAAACCCTGGGCCGACCTGTCAGGATATAACGCGGGAACTATCCTCTAGGCGCAACCAAATAATACAGGGTATACGAGCGCATGAATCTGTACAAGAATCTCTGCATATATAAATAATATAACTGCAACAATACAACATGAAGAAATGTACCGACGTCCGTTACAGAATATACCGCGGAGAGCCGGACTCGCTCGATCCGCTGGAGGGATAATAATTTAGACTGCAATTCGCTAGTACAACAGACGCACAAGGTTCACCGAGAACCTTCGTCGTCGGATGATGACCAAACTACCGGCCACCACCGGAGAAGCACCGTTGAGGCCCACTGCACCCGCGCACGCCATAGACACCAAGCCGCACCACCGGAGAGAAACACCATCAAGGCCACTGCACTCCCGCATGACTTCGCCGCCACACCCGCACCGCCGGAGAGAAACTCCGTCAAGGCCACTGCACCACCGCAAGCCTTCGCCGCCACACCCGCATCGCCGGAGAGAAACTCCTTCAAGGCCACTGCACCACCGCAAGCCTTTGTCGCCACGCCCACACCCCATCATCCCCTCCAAGACCGGTAAACACCCTCTCCTCCAAGACCGGCGACTATCATCTCCAAAGCTGGGGGATGCGTCGAGGATCCAACATGGGAGGAAGAAACAAGGTGAGAACGACGAGATCGGCACCAACAACGTTGATGCCGCCGAACGGGGTCGCACCACCGGCGGCGGCAACCCTCCTTCAACGCGAACCCGGGGCGACAATAACTCCTCACGATTTTCCCTTGAACAGAAGGCAGGATCTCTTCCTAGGTGGCTGTGTATACCTCTACGTGACCATGAGAACTCTTATATCTTTAACTACTATATAGAAGAAGTTGTCTTTGATGCAACATTCAAAATTATCAAATATATCCTCATTCTTTTACTCCAATGACTTAACATATATTATAAAAAAATGGAAATTCATAAAATATAATAACTATTTGTGTAATTACATCATATCCCTATAATAAAAATAATGATGAAAATTCATAAAATTCAAAAGTTTTTAGTAGACCTCCTAAACCTACTGTGGTAGGTTATCATTTGGCCTACAAAAAACTAATTTCAAAATAAAATAACTCACTTTAAAATGATTTTTTGTTAAAATATAAATGTTTTTGAAAAAAATAATTATAAAATATTGATGTATATTTTTTTACGATTATTTTGAGTACTTATATGTATATGTTGCGGGCGAAGCCCGCCTTCGCTGGCCGGGTACTGTCGAATGTGGGCGCATCCCGCTCTAATGTGGGACCTAAAATGTAGAATTGAGATTTTTCAAAGATTATAAATAATTTAAATTTTCAATAATGGTAGGGGTAAATTTATAATTTCACATTGTATATCAGCCATAGTAAAATTAGCATGTGGCTCTACCATTACACCAGCATATAATAGGAGTTGATTTGATTTCGGTGAGATCGGACGGATCAGATGACTCTGATGGTACACGCCGTTAATTACATCATTACAACTTCAAAATATTTCTTTATATATAGTATAAATATAATGCGATCAATAAATAAAATTTTCTTATTATAACAATAATGTATGAGTAGACATGTGAGTCATGCTCATATCTCTAAGAGTCATGCTCATATCAATTCTACTACGAATTGAAATTCGTCCAATTTCAATTAAAGTGTTTGCCCAAAAAAATAGAATATTCTGGAATTAATTAATTTTATTGTTCGTTTGTTATATATATATATATATATATATATATATATATATATATATATATATATACTAGCAGCGTGCTCGCTGTAAAACCCATACTCTCCGAGGGTAGGGCCCACTCAAAACCACGTAGGTAGAAGTCAAGGTCAAAAGGTCAACACAGAAGTCAACAGTTCAAGACACCAAGACAGCTCAGCCAGCAGGAGCAGAAGAAGGCCTATGCGAGTAGGGGTGCACTCGTGTGAGTAGCCCGGATACTCGCCAAAAGGTGGGCGACCATAGGCGATGCTCACCCATTTTCCCGGGGAGATCGCCTCAATGTCGCTAGTCGTCGGGCAGGGGCTGGGCTATAAAAACCCCCTACCCCTTAGTTTTCCTATAAATAGGACCCAAGGGGTACTTGGATTGACACCTGAACTTGAGCTTTTGGAACCCCCCTCGTTCAAATTCTCAGACCCGTCAACCTTGGCCGCTACTCCCGATACTAGCCAAGTCGGTGCCTTCCTCGTACCCTGCTCGGCCATTTTTTGATTGTGGAGGGGAAGTCTCTCTTGAGCTTCCGGGTATGTGGTGGGACCTCCCTGCCGCAGCACCTGGGGTCCTATTGTTCTTTTTTCGAGCCCTCTTCGTCGTTGCCAGCCAAGTCATCTCGTTGGACTGCTGGGCGAGTAGCCTCCGGCTGCATTGATCCAAATTTTGGAGCCAGGATTTTCCAGGCTTCAACACTTTGGTGCGATGAGCGTGGATCGTAGCCAGAGGGAGAAAGTTTGGTAGAAAGGCGAGATGGTTGTAGTTGGCGACCATGCTGAGGTAGTCGGGAATTCGGCCGGTGGCGGCGAGTTTGTGATGTTGGCGGTCTTCGAGGAATTCGCGCGGCGGATAGAAGAATCCTTGCGAGCAGCTCTTCAACCTCGCATGGAAGGAACGACGACTTCGCCTCATCGTCCGATCTTGACCGAAGAAGGTGCTCACCCTCGGCGAGCAGGGAATGAGCATGAAGAGGAGCTGGAGCGACCAAGCAGGTCGCAGTTCTACCCGCCGGTCTCGCAAGGAGCAGGAGGAACCCGATTTTGCGAGCAGGAGGAGCAGGCGAGGTATTTCGGTACTCGCCAGGTTAGCGAGTATAGGGGCGATACTCGCCAAGAAGAGGGTCGTCGCCAGTTTGGTAGGAGCAGCCCATTTTGGGAGGAAACCGTTGCCGCGTCAGTGCCAGAGGGGTTCAGAGATCCCGCGATGAATTACTACTCGAGGAGGAACGACCCTATCCGACATCCCCATTGGTTTGAGGATGTAGTCCCCATCCGAACCATGTCGGACGCCTACTAGGAGCTTTTTGAAAGGGCCAATCAATTCGTCCAAGGGGAGGCCTCGAATTGTGGTTTCCTGGCCGAGCTCACCAAGCTGACCAGAGAGGAGGAAGAGGAAGAAGAGACGGTCCCCGTAAGAAGAAAGGAGGAGCCCCAGAGATTGGATAGGAGGAGTCCGGAAGAGCGCATGCCGGCAAAGCGCAGGAGAGAGGAGCCATGGAGACAGGAAGTGGGAAGACCCTTTGTAACTCCGGAGCGGCTAGAGGAGGGAAGAAAATACCAGGTGCTGGAGCAGCAACCGGGTCAGGGAAGGAGGTTCTCCATGGAGGGGAGGAATCGTGGTAGGCAAGAAGGGCGTAAGGAGGAAGGATGCATGGAGTCGATGGTTGTTGTCCGTCAGGGGAACAGACGTAACCGGAGGAATAAACGGGAGAGGAAGATGGATCGGGTCGACCAAGGATGTCGAGGAGGGGCCAAGGCCGGAGAAGTTGGAGTGATTTATGGAGGAGCGGGGCTCGGGTTTTTCCGCAAGACGAATTTCCACCAGGTCTATCGCAAGAGTGCCGCTTCGACCTCTCAAGCGCCACCCCCGCTAAAGGAGATCACTTTCTCGGAGGAAAGGCATGTTAGGGAATGAGAATCCCTTCCGTTATTCCTGTGTGATTCAAGCGATCGTCGAAGACTTCACCGTCAACCAAATCCTGGTGTGCAACGGGGGTTCGGTCCGTGCCATTTTTACGTCGTTCTCACGAACACGTTTGACAACCTGGAAGTCGAGGCAAGCAGGATGATGGCCTTGGACGGTCCCCTTTTTGATTTCTCAGGTAAGCAAAAGAAGGTGGACGCGGCAGGAAGATCAGCCGCCGTCGGGAAGCTTAATCCAAGACGGGAAGGACCCTTCATCATCCATGGGTCATTAGCAACTGGCGGATATCGCCTGCAGAATCACGAAGGGGAGCTGTTGGAAAACACCTGGAGCGGCGACGACCTGAAAAGGTTTTACTCCTAAGCGGGAGTATGTACATCCCACCCCTGTAAATTTATTGTTCATAAATAAATTCATCACCCCCCCCCCCCCCCGAAACATGGGGTAGAAAAGGGTTTTTTACATTGACCTCAAATTACAAATGTTTTCAAGTAAAAGAAGAAAAGCAAGCGAAGCCGATCTCTGCGTTAGGTTGGGAAACGGGCCTCCGACTTGATTCTCGTAAAAACCCAGAACGGAAGGAAGATGGGACGGTGCCTCGGTAGTGCGTTCTCTTAAGACCAAGCCTCTGCACTGACGGTCGAGATCAGCTCCCCCCTTGCACGTTGGCCGTAGTTCCCTCCGATCGCATCTCTCACCCAACTGGGGAGATTATCAGGAAGAAGTCTGGACGCCGACCTCCCCAATTCGACTAAGGAATGACCGACTTAAACCTATCGAGGAACCCTTAGATAAAAGTGTTGTGTTCCCTCGAAAGGCCAAAATGGTGCTTGCCCTTATCTGCTTCGGCAAAAATGTGTTTTCAAGTAAAAGAAGAAAGGTAGGAGAAGCCGATCTCCGCGTTAGGTTGGGAAACGGGCCTCCGACTTGATTCTCGTAAAAACCCAGAACGGATGATGGGACGGTGCCTAGGTAGTGCGTTCTCTTAAGACCAAGCCTCTGCACTGACGGTCGAGATCAACTCCCCCCTTGCACATTGGCCGTAGTTCCCTCTGATCGCATCTCTCACCCGACTGTGGATATTATCAGGAAGAAGTCTGGACGCCGGCCTACCAATTCGACGAAGGAATGATCGACTTAACTAATGAGGGGGCCCTTGAATAAAGGTGTCGTGTACCCTCGAGGGCTAAAAGCCCGTAACAAAGCGATCCGCTTCCAAGTATTTCCTCCAATCGTGTGAGTTAATGTGCTTAAGTGTGTTTAACTCCACGTTTAATTGTTGAGCAACAGGAAATAGGTTGGGTCAGCATTCAGCACCCAAGTAGGATGAAGGCCTCGGGATGGTGTGTTCCTTTAGAATCTCCCCAACAGTCAGTCCATACTTGCCGATCTCTTCAACAGCATCAACAATGGCAGTAGGATGGAGACATTGGGATGGTATGATCCTTTGGAACCTCCCCAACAGTCAATCCCTACTTGGCGATCTCTTCAATAACACCAACAATGGCAGTAGGATGGAGGCCTCGGGAGGGTGTCCCCTTGGACCTCCCCGCCTGTCATTTCCTATTTTCTGGCCACTTCTTCATCAACATCATGAGGGTACAAGATGAAGTCTTGGGAGTGCATGCCTCTAAAGAACTTCTTCATATGCAGGTGCGAGTATGCAGATGCGAGTATGCATGTACGAGTATATTGAGGCGAGCATCCAACAAGCGAGCAACTAACGTGCGAGCAAGGTATGATCGTCGTCCGCAGTATCCTATCTCGTCAATGCTTAGTCGCCTAGCGAGCACTCAACCTCGCCTTGAACCTAAGAGCCTACTCGGCGTAATCACAAAAGAGGCAAGCAAAAACAGCCTACAAAAGGCGAGCAAAAAATTGTATTTATATTTTTTCAAAAATACATGCACAAAAAATGCTATACAGCTTGCAAAAAAGAAGGGCCCGGCGACTATGCGTCGTCATCGCCTTCATCATCCTGGTCAGCATCTCCATCCTCGCCATCCTCGTCCTCTGAGTCTTCGTCATCGCTAGAGGATGATGAAAGAACTCGCCCAGGGGAAGTAGACTCTTCAACGAGTAGCGTCGGGATGAGATCCAAGACGGTCAGGTGCATTGCCTCCGGCTTCAGAAGATCTTCACTTTCAACCTACTCAAGACCACCTTCCCGGTTGCTCGATCTCCCGGCGAATATGCGACATCTCATCGCCGTGTATCCGAATCTGCTTGCCAACCCTGGAGGGTCCGCCGCCGAGGTTTGTTGCTCGGCAGGCCGAGTTTCTAGCTCGGCGATACGAACTTGTGCGACCTCCAAAGTCTGTCGAGTATCTTCCAACTCCTTATCCAGCTGAGATACCTTCTTCGCCATTTCCACCTCGGCGGCCTGTACAGGTAAAGACAGCGGTTAACAAACATCGGTCGGAGCGAAAGGAGACTATCCCAGAAACCAGAAAGGCGACGTGCGAGTACCTCATGAACTTTCCACTTGGCAGCCTCCAGTCCCATGGCGATGAGCTTCTTACTCTGCACCTTGATCACCTGCTCGTACTCAAGAAGTATCCTCACCGTCGCGTGACCGAGCTCGGCAGCTCATAGGTAAGCTCGCGAACTCTGATGTGCAAGGTACTCGGCTGAAACATCTTGCAGGGATTCGACATCTGTGCGACCATAGAGGGCGAACATCACGTCGAACGCCTCGCCAGTATCCTCCCAATCCTCCGACCAGGCGGGGAGGTTGGTGCTCAAAGTTACTTCATGAGCTCGCTCAACCCAGGACACCAGAGCGCGACCATAGGCATCCTCGCTTCGAATTCCTTCGCCGAAGTGCGGATGGCCGCTGGGCTCGCCAGCCTCCGAAGGATTTGACTTCGCACTCAAGTCCCTCTTGGCAACCTCTTTCCTTCTCGCAGGCTCGCTGGACTTCGCCTTCGCCTTCCGCTTCCTAGAAGGCCCAGCATCATCACCGACGAACTCCTACTCGTCGCCACCCAGCGACGAGTCGATCGAGACATGAGTCCTCGCCTTAGACGCCAAAGGAAGAAGCTCGCTCGGTAAGGAGCGAGTCGCTGCATCAAGACATAGAATGAAGAGCGTTAATCATCAGTTGAAGACAAAGGGGTGAGTAGCACCAATACTCGCTCAGAAAACTACCTTCACCCGGGAAGACCTCGGCGAACTCATCTACTCGCCTCCTCCAGAAAACCACATACAAGCGGCGATTCCGGAAGCTGTTGAGTAGCTTCTCCTTACTCTCCTCCAAATAAGGAGTGACGAAGGCGCTCTCCGCCGGCTGGAAGGACGAGCTTGGGATGACCCCAAAGTCGCCTTTGATGACGACTAGCCGCTCGCCCCAGCGATGGTTCTTATTTGCCGTGACGACTAGCGTGCAGACTTGACTGCACAAGAAGATGACGCCCTCGCTTGTAGCGATAAGGTGGAATACTAGCCAGAAAACAGAGAGATCGAAGGCGATCCTCTCTTCTCGCAAGAAGCAAAGGTACCCCACGATCATCGCCACTCCGTTTGGGTTGATCTGGGCAGGGACTATCCCAAAGTAACGGAGGATTTGGCAAAACTCCGCCCACAATGGTAGTCGCAAGCCGACCTCGAAGTGGCGAATAGGGAAGACCATCTTGGTAGGCAGGAAAGAGTTCAGGCGCTCGTCCTCACAAGGAAGTCTGGCGACATAGCCCGGCGGTAGGTACTTATCCGAGAACTCCTTCAAGTCCTGCGGCCGAGTAATCGCCTTTTTGAAGGAGGCCACCTCAAAATTCTTCGCATGACTCGCACGCCGGATGGCCGCCTCATCAGCCATCAAGAAGCAAAGGAAGAGACAAGCGAGTATCAAAGAGGCGAGAAAGAGAACAGACGGAAGATACTCGCGGGGAATGAAAGATGATCGCGCAAAGCGTAATAAATACGTTCCCACCCCCTATTTATAGTGGTCGGAGATACTTGGCTTGTCGTGTACGCCACCGCGAGTACGTGTAACGGGTGGCGAGCATAAAAGAAAGTTGCCAAAATCAGCGGCGCGCATCAAATCACCAGCGATCTTCGAGCGAGTACCTGCAGCAGAGTACAAGGAGCTCGCCAAATAGGCGCGACATTCAAACTACTAGTCGCAAGACCAAACAAGGAAGAAGATATATGAGATTCAGACATCACAGTATGCGAGTAATAAATAAAGGGCGAGCTTTATATGCTCGCCAATAAAATTACTTCAATAAAATATTCAACTACAAGCCTTCGCCGAATGGCGACCTAGCGACTAGAGGAAAAAGAAGGCAGAAACTAAAGAGGCCCTTGGGGGTTCGCCTGGGCATCGGGGAGTTGAGGTTATCGCCTGACCTAACCCATACGACGAGCGCGCCTGTAAACTCGAAGGCCACTGACATCGCATCCTCCCCCTGCCGCAGCTGCTCGTCCATTCTCGCCAGGCGACCAACCGAGCCCATGCTCGCACGTATCCCTACAAGCTCATCTTGATGCAGCTGCAATCGATGATCCATCCTTCCGACCCGGCGCTCCAAGTCGTTGACAGATTGAAGGAAAGCTTCCGCAGCAGCCAGCCGAGTTTCAAACTCCTCCAGCCGAGACATTCGCACCTCCAACTCGATCAGATGACGCCGAGGCTCGCTAGCCGCCAGGCGCTCGACCCGAGCCTCCATGTCCGCCAAGCGATGATGCGGATGACTGATCGTCTAGCGCTCCAACCTCGCCTCCAAATCCAAAATGGCGCGAGTAGCCCTCTCTTGGTACTCACGAGAAGGCAGGTCGACTCCATCAATCAGAGCTCCCACAGGAGTCTGAGCGCGAGCTGAAAAGAAGACAAGAAAGCAAAAGACTTTAGTAGCGAGTATTAAAGAGTGAATCCCGCAAAGCACGCAGATCAAACCGCTAAGTTACCCGGACGGTGACTATCATTTCTCGAGCCGCGAGGAGGACTGCGAGATTGCCGAGGAGGGGGCTCCTTCCTCGGTGAGGAGAGGAGCTATGGTGCCTGTCACCTCGCCGGGTGGATTGAGTCCCACCAGTTTGTTCCCTGCCGCGAGAAGCATCCCCTCGGCCGCGACCATCTACTGGTCGCCCTCCTCCCCTTGGAGCGAAGAAACCCGAAGAACCCCCAGCCCCGCCTCGGCGGGAGGATTCTCCCAGGTTCGTTGGAAGAGCAGCAGAGGACGAAGGGCGCTGATCGCCCTGAATCTCGGCAGGAGGAGGGAACGGAGGAGGTGGCGGAAGCCCACCCACAGGCAGCTGCAGGTTGCTAGCCAGCTCCGGTTCTTGAGGAGGCGGTGGCGGTGGAGGTGCGCTGCTCGCCAAAGGAGCCCTTTGCTCGCTCGACGACCTCTTCTCCAAACGGGAGCTATGGAGGATCCGAACTGAGCCGCCACGACGCGACCCGTCCCCAGCTCCAGGCGAGATCATCGAAGATGATCGCAAAGGAAGAGCGTTCAAAGGCTCCTCCTGAGCAATTGCGATCGACGAATCTGCGAGTATCAGAAAGCGTCAGAACCTCGCTAACAATATGGAAATCAGCGAACTAACCCAAAAGGTGGCGAGTAGTTAACACCACCTCGCATAGGTGCGACGTCCGGTGGATTCGGGGCCGAGGTCCCCGCCGAACTTGCCTCCGCGGCGACATTTAGTACAAGTGGATCAGTTACAGTCGAGTCGCCCTCACGATAAAGACCCAAGTCGTCAAGCATCTGCTGTGTACCGCCGAATAGAGAATCGGCGACATTCTTTGAGGCGGCGGCATCCTTCTTTCTATCTTTCTTCCTCTTCTTCTTTTCAAGCTTCTTCCTCTTCTTGGAATCAAGGAAGGCCTCAAGCTCGGCGTCGCGAGTAGGCTTCCGAGACGGTGGCAGCATACCCAGAAGATCGGCCATGTCAGCATCAGCTTCCTCAGCATGAGTGATGGAGGCAAGGACCCGCCGGATGGTTGTGATCGTGTTCGTGATTCCACGTCGACGCATCACTTGGATCGCGGCGGCAAATTCGAAGACTATGATGGAAGATGCCGCGGGATTATTGGAGCCTGCTTGATGGTCTATGTTCGAGTCGGCACGGTTCATATTGGAGCACTCTTGGTCCATGACGACGGCGGATGACGGCGCCACTCCAACCATGACGTGCGCCATCACCGCTACATCGTCCAACCGCGGCGCAAGAATTAATATTTATAGTTATAATCATTTTAATTTAATTAGTATTGTGTGTTATTTCATGTTTGCATTTTTATTTTGGACCTTAATTAAGTATTCATGTTTTTTGGGCTGCATGTAGCCTTTTCCCTCCTATGTAAGGCTTTATATAAGGCCACAAATGATGTAATTTCAGATTTATTGAAGAAAAAAAAAAAGAAACCCTAAACAATTTTCCCTCTCTCTCTCGTTTTTTCTCTCTTCCAGCCGCCCAACTCCCTCCCCTCTCCTCTCCAAGTTCGGCCAGGCCTTGGTCGACCTCTCCCCTCTCTAACCCCTCCTCCTCTCTCTTGGCCGACCACCACTTCTCCTCCTTCCCTCTCTCGGCCTGCTTGCCCAAACCCGACCACCACCAGCAGCCCCCCTAGGCCACCTCCTCCTCCCCTATCCTGCCCTCTCTCGGCCTGCTTGCCCAAGCCCGACCACCACCAGCAGCCCCCCTTGGCCGCCTCCTCCTCTAACAAAACAGCCCCCTTCCTTGCCCCACCACTCAAAGGCCATCCTCCACAAAACAACCCCGGATTTGGACTTGCTCGTGGCGGACGGATTCGAAGGCGACGGTGCTCTACAACTTGGATTCTCCTCCGGCGACCACCTCCGTGAACGACCTAGGATTTCTACAACCCGGATCTACGATTCCGGGAAGGGTAACGCGTTTCTACTCATTGTGATAATTTCTCTTAAAAGGTTATTTGTGGTGGTATAGATCTGTGACGGATTTTCTCGCCGCTATTTGCTCGCGTTTATTTTCATTTGGTTAGTGGAACGTTCTAGGATTTATCGTTTATTCAACGAGGAGTGGCGATCCTCTTTTGCTCTTGTTGGGGAAGATCTTCCTATTTTCCGAAGTCTTGTTTTCGGAGGATCTTCTTTGGTACAACACAATCGCTTTGTCCGGACGCAAACATTCGTCCCTTTAGCTTGACGGATCCCGGCTTATCGCCGACGATTCGATCTTGCCACGGAGTTGATATCCGTACGCGTACGATAATTAATAATAAGTTATTCGAGTGCTGCGTTTGATTAGTGTTTTGGAAGAGCGGAGCGTTGATAGTTGTTGTTCGTAGTCGCGTGAGATCGCCTCATTTCGGTGGCCTACATCAATTTGGTATCAGAGCTAGGTTGTGTTGATTTCTCAATCGACACCATCCTTACTCTAATCCGTAGGCTATCCGCCCTCACTTGGGTGTGCACCGTAGTTTTACCGAAATCTGATTTTTTTAGCATTGGTGTGCAAATAGCGATTTTCAAAATTTCGTCGGAATCAACAAACAAAAATTCTGTGGGTTCTTAGTCAAGATATAAGAATTAAAATAACAAAATATTTCAGTTTCATTAAGGTTTAGGTGGCTACAAAAATTAAACGCTCGTAATTTTTATACTGGACAGCACCTAATTTTTTCACTAGTAATGACTACTAGGCTGAATCCGGGGTATCCCCCGCCCCTTTCACGTATAACTACACCACGGGCCTGCTCTTTGAAGATAATTAGGTTCAGCCGTGACCCGATGCACCAATTTAAATTAAATTTTAAACACGGTAGGAAGTGGTGCAGGCTTGTTGTCGATAGCGTCTGCCACACAAATGCTATCACGGAGAACGCGGTGTCTAGGATGTTAGTGACCACTGAACCACATCCTCACCCATATCGGCTCATATGCCCTGATGAGAGCGTTGTGTTAGTGTCCCGGCGATGTTTGATGCCCCTCACCATCAAAGCCTATTCTGAGCACGTTTGGTGCGATGTCCTTCCCATGAAGGACTTTCATGTACTGCTAGGACACCATTGACTTGCTCATCATGATATTCTTTACGATGACCACGATGACACATTAGACTTCATGTATAATGGTCAGCGTATCTCCCTCAGGTCCCCTCCACCTAAGAAGCCCACGGTCTCATCTGGAGACACTTGTAGCTCGACCGAGTCGACACCACCCGGTATTGACACACATGGGGATTTTGATACCGCTAGTCAGATTCAGCTCTTAGATTATGTTAGCCACTCTGAGGCCAACACACAGAGCTTGATCATAAGACCCGAGTCTGATCCTATTAGTCCCATCCTTCCCCTTGATATTGTCCCTGTGGAGGCCCCCACGTCTGATTTAGTGCCTGCGAGTGAGGTTGCCATGCTTAGTCAACCTATGAATGTTCCCGTTCTCCTTAAGGAGCCCTCTGTTGGACATCCCGAGGTCACTCAGGAGGTTGATGAACACGATGAGATTATGACTACTGAGTTTTCTGTGCCCCTTAGTGGGGAGATCATACGGCCCACTTCTTTATGATTGGTAGTACATGTGTGAGTCTACATTCCGCACTTGTGGACTCTAGACTCGTGTTAGCTACCCCCTGGAACCACCATCCATTTAAGGCCGCCTGGAGCTCTCAAACTTCTGCCCCAACCTTGAGGTTTGGCATGGAGCCAGTTACCCCCGCTGGGCGTGTTGAGTGGTTTTGTTGGGTTATCCTTCCTATGTTAGCTGACTCTACTATGCATGACCACCCTTGGCTTTGTAATCATGACACCACTCACGTTAGGAGAGCTAGCATATCTGAAATAAATTTAGGGGACGAAGTCACGAATTGTTGGAGTCCTTTTCCACCCACGGACCCACCACCCCTTAGGACGATCATAGATTTAATTTTATATTATGACTTATCATATGTTCCACGATGTCTTCACTCACCTGGACTTGATGTTACATTGCTAGCCGACCCATGTGGGTCCATTCACTCTATTTTCACCGCACCCACGGGAGCATCCCGCCTTATGCTTGGTTCGGTTTTAGTGGATCATTACCCTGGACAGTTGCCTCTTGGTAACTTAGAGCGATGTTAGTAGTTTTGGTACTGTTCGTCGAATATTTGTAATGCTAGAAACTTTCGCTACTCCCTCGAAAATTTTTGTTGAGCGGGGCCCCAACCTCATTTTTAGTGTTTCGAGATGTCTTTCACTCTTTCTAGAGCCACTACATTTAGCTTTCTTCTCGTTTCCCTCCACTAAAAACTCTGTTGGGTTGAGAGGTGAGCTGGGTAGCATGTCGTTAACGTTCATGGTGATCTCTGGAGGTATGATGTCTATTGATGTTTTAGCACTTTCCCCTTCTTTTTCCTATGCTATGATCGAGGCCCTTGGGCACTACTTTTTGCATGACAGGTTAACACAGGTGGACATTTCTTTGGGGCCAAGCTGGGCCCCTGGCTGCTTCCTGCCACCCTGGCCGGATGGGCCACCCTCACGGCCCGCTTCCTCGGACGTACTTCAGGTTGCTGCTCGGCTACACCAGTTCCTTCACTCCCACTCATCGGTGATGAGTGTTTTTGAGTGGGGGAGGATTGATGGAGGCAAGGACCCGCCGGATGGTTGTGATCGTGTTCGTGATTCCACGTCGACGCATCACTTGGATCGCGGCGGCAAATTCGAAGACTATGATGGAAGATGCCGCGGGATTATTGGAGCCGGCTTGATGGTCTATGTTTGAGTCGGCACGGTTCATATTGGAGCACTCTTGGTCCATGACGACGGCGGATGACGGCGCCACTCCAACCATGACGTGCGCCATCACCGCTACATCGTCCAACCGCGGCGCAAGAATTAATATTTATAGTTATAATCATTTTAATTTAATTAGTATTGTGTGTTATTTCATGTTTGCATTTTTATTTTGGACCTTAATTAAGTATTCATGTTTGTTGGGCTGCATATAGCCTTTTCCCTCCTATGTAAGGCTTTATATAAGGCCACAAATGATGTAATTTCAGATTTATTGAAGAAAAAAAAAGAAACCCTAAACAATTTTCCCTCTCTCTCTCGTTTTTTCTCTCTTCCAGCCGCCCAACTCCCTCCCCTCTCCTCTCCAAGTTCGGCCAGGCCTTGGTCGACCTCTCCCCTCTCTAACCCCTCCTCTCTCTTGGCCGACCACCACTTCTCCTCCTTCCCTCTCTCGGCCTGCTTGCCCAAACCCGACCACCACCAGCAGCCCCCTTGGCCACCTCCTCCTACCCTATCCTCCCCTCTCTCGGCCAGCTTGCCCAAGCCCGACCACCACCAGCAGCCCCCCTTGGCCGCCTCCTCCTCTAACAAAACAGCCCCCTTCCTTGCCCCACCACTCAAAGGCCATCCTCCACAAAACAACCCCGGATTTGGACTTGCTCGTGGCGAACGGATTCGAAGGCGACGGTGCTCTACAACTTGGATTCTCCTCCGACGACCACCTCCGTGAACGACCTAGGATTTCTACAACCCGGATCTACGATTCTGGGAAGGGTGACACGTTTCTACTCATTGTGATAATTTCTCTTAAAAGGTTATTTGTGGTGGTATAGATCTGTGACGGATTTTCTCGCCGCTATTTGCTCGCGTTTATTTTCATTTGGTTAGTGGAACGTTCTAGGATTTATCGTTTATTCAACGAGGAGTGGCGATCCTCTTTTGCTCTTGTTGTGGAAGATCTTCCTATTTTCCGAAGTCTTGTTTTCGGAGGATCTTCTTTGGTACAACACAATCGCTTTGTCTGGACGCAAACATTCGTCCCTTTAGCTTGACGGATCCCGGCTTATCGCCGACGATTCGATCTTGCCACGGAGTTGCTATCCGTACGCGTACGATAATTAATAATAAGTTATTCAAGTGCTGCGTTTGATTAGTGTTTTGGAAGAGCGGAGCGTTGATAGTTGTTGTTCGTAGTCGCGTGAGATCGCCTCATTTCGATGGCCTACATCAATGAGTGCGCGACATCTTTAGCGAGATCAGAAAGGCCGTGCCATCAAAGACCCCTCCCCCTCTATATATAGAGTCCAGGAACCAGTCATGTGACCGCCGAGTATATCCTAATACTCGCCCAAAGCAGCTCGTCGAATAGGGGTTGGGTGATTCTTTCCGAGCAACTGTGTTACTCGCAAAGAGAGGGGATTGTGTACAACCCATATTCTCCGAGGGTAGGGCCCACTCAAAGCCACGTAGGCAGAAGTCAAGGTCAAAGGGTCAACACATAAGTCAACAGTTCAAGACACTAAGACAGCTCAGCCAGCAGGAGCAGAAGAAGGCCTAGGCGAGTAAGGGTGCACTCGTGCGAGTAGCCCGGATACTCGCCAAAAGGTGGGCGACCATAGGCGATGCTCGCCCATTTGACCAGGGAGATCGCCTCAATGTCGCTAGTCGCCGGGAAGGGGCTGGGCTATAAAAACCCCATACCCCTTGGTTTTCCTATAAATTGGACCCCAGGGGTACTTGGATTGGTACCTGAACTTGAGCTTTTGGAACCCCCCTCGTTCAAATTCTCAGACCCGTCAACCTTGGCCGCTACTCCCTGTACTAGCCAAGTCGGTGCCTTCCTCGTACCCTGCTCGGCCATTTTTTGGTTGTGGAGGGGAAGTCTCTCTTGAGCTTCCGGGTACGTGGTGGGACCTCCCTGCCACAGCACCTGGGGTCCTGTTGTTCTTTTTCTGAGCCCTCTTCGTCGTTGCCAACCAAGTCATCTCGTTGGACTGCTGGGCGAGTAGCCTCCGGCTGCATTGATCCAAATTTTGGAGCCGGGATTTTCCAGGCTTCAACACTCACTGCTCCTCGACGGCCTTCGGCCGCCGCGACGGCGGCCTGCGGCCGCCCCGACGGCGGCCTTCGGTCGCTTCCGCACAGGCTACGCCAAGCAGTAGAAGCTCCACACGGGCTTCACCCGTGCTCGCTGCTCCTCGAAAGCCTTCGGCCACTGCGAAGGCGGCCTGCGGCCGCCCCGACGGCGGCCTTCGGCCGTCTCCGCACAGGCTATGCCAAGCAGTAAAAGCGGCCCGCAAAGCCCGCCCGGAGCCCCCCCCCCCCCCCGCTGAGACCCTACTGCCAACCGCTGAGACCCAACCACGTCTCAACGGTCCAGTCCCAACCGCTGAGACCCAACCGCTGGGGAGAAGTCCAGCCCCAACCGCTGAGACGCGGTTGGGGATGGACTTCATCTCAGCGGTTTCAAGATGACGCCATCTCAGCCCAACCGCTGAGACGAAGTCCAGCCCCAACCGCTGGGACCCAATCGCGTCTCAGCGGTTGGACTGGCAGGTGGGGTGCGGATAGGATTTGTCGGTTGGACTGGCAGGCTGGGGTGCGGATAGGCTTCGTCTCAGCCGGCTGCGCCCACAACATATACATATGAGTACTCAAAATGACCGTAAAAAAATTTTAATTACTATTTTATAAAAAAAATTTCAATAATATATATATATATATATTTTAACAAAAAATCATTTTAAAGTAGATTTTAGTAGGTCTAATGATATGCTATCATAGTAGGTTTGGAGATCTAGTAAAAACTTTTGTATTTTATGAATTTTCATAATTTTTTATTATTATTGGGATATAGTGTTATTACACAAATAACCATTATATTTTATAAATTTCCATTTTTTTCATCATATATGTTAAGTCATTGGAGTAAAAGAATGAGGTTATATTTGACAATTTTGAATGTTGCACTAAAGGCAACTTCTTGCATTTAGTAGTTAAAGATATATATATATATACATATATATATATATACACACACACACACACACACACGAGCAGCTCCGCACGGGCTACGCTCGTGCTCGCTGACTCTACGCGGGCTGCGCCCACGTTTGGGCGGGCTGCGCCCGCATATGAGCACTTACTTTTATTCAAAACATATACTATGAGTACTTAAAATGCCCGTAAAAAAATATAATTCAATATTCCTATTCTTATTTTGTAAAAAAATATTTATTTTTACCTAAAAAATCAAATTTTCCCTCCCTCATTCCCCATCTCCTATCCCTAAATGTAAGGATAAGAGGGCTATAAAGATTCCCTCCCCCTCTCTCTTCTCTCTTTCTTTCTCTCTCTTCAATGGATGGTTGAGATCAAAAATTGGCACATATTGGATGGCTAAGATTAATTCCACAACTCAAAACTACTTCTTTAATGTAGTTAATGATATATATATATACACCCCCCCCCCCACCCACCCACCCACACACACGAGCAGCTCCGCACGGGCTTTGCCCATGCTCGCTGACTTTTAGCGGGCTGCGCCCGCATTCGACAGTACCCGGCCGGCGACGGCGGACTTCGCACGCCCCCGGCGGGCTTTGCCCGCAACATATACATGAGTACTCAAAATGACCGTAAAAAAATATACATCAATATTTTATAATTTTTTTTTCAAGCATTTAGATTTTAACAAAAAATCATTTTAAAGCGAGCTATTATATTTTGAAATTAGATTTTGTAGGCCTAATGATAACCTACCATAGTAGGCTCAGGAGGTCTACAAAAAACTTTTGGATTTTATGAATTTCTTTCTGTTAAAGCCAGGGAAATCCTAACTCCAAAATTCGGATCAATGCAACCTGAGGCTACTCGCCCAGCGGTCCGACAAGAGGGCTTGACTGGCGACGACGAAGGAGCTAGAAAAACAACAAACAGGACCCCAGGTGCTGCGGCAGGGAGGTCCCACCACATACCCAGAAGCTCAAATGAGTCTTCTCCTCCACAACCAACGAATGACCGATATTGGTACTAGGAAGGCACTGACCAGGGAGGATTCTTGCCTATATGGAGGATGGAGCTCTGGTTTTTTTACAAGCGCCCTTCCTGGTACCCCTGGGGGTCTATTTATAGACAAATCTTGAGGGAGGGGGTGCAGGCGACTGTACATGCCCCCCTCTGAGATGGTTGAGCAAAGTCTTGAGCGAGCGAATAGGTAAGAACCCGCCCCAGGCTGGCGAGTTGGTGGATGGAAGTCGCATATGGGCGAGTATGTCCAGGACTTTGACCTTCTCGCTCGTCTACCTGATTAACTCTGCGGGCCTGTTCCTTGGCGCCAGTTTAGGGGCGAGTAAGGTGGTACTCGCACCCGGGGCTACATAGTCCTGGTAAGCTGTCTGACATCTTCGGTTTGACCATTAACTTTGACTTCTGCCTACGTGGCCATGAGGAGGTCCCACCCTCAGAGAATAGGGGTTGTACACAATCCTCACTCTTTACGAGTAACAAAGATGCTTGGAAAGAATCATCCAACCCGTATTCCACGAGCTGCTTCTGGCGAGTATCTGCCTTACTCGGAAACCAGGGGGGGTCCTTCGAAATCTATAAATATAGGGGGATGGTCCTTCCATGGCACACCACTTTTTTATACCCGGCGAGATGTTGACTACTGAGGAGATATTCGTGAAGGCCGAGCTATTGATGAAGCTGATGAAGAAGATGAAGAGCTCTAATACGCGCAAGAGGAAGAGGGATTCAACTGATTATCGTTCCAAGACGTCGAGCGAGGATGTCACTTGTACGGATCCCGCGGCCTCCTTACCTGAGTCGACCCCAACCCGACCGAACGATGAGGGTTTTGGGGACCATGATATCTGACTGGACGCCGAGGACGAGCGTCTAAGCGCCCGTCCTGACCCTCTCCCAGAAGGTGATTATCGCCTCTTTACTGAAATCGAGATACTGCTTTTCCGTTGATGCTGACGCTTTTTTGTAGGTGAGCTTCCCGCGGAGACGAATATGCAGACGCCTCTGGTGGAAGAACGCGTGAGTGCCAAACACCTACCGCCTCCACCGGTCATCCCTGCAGGCGTTATCCCGCAGTAGGAACCTCTTCGCCAACCGACCCCTTTATCAGAGCGCGCGGAGGGAGGTATCCGTCTAGGGCGGGCAACTTTGAAGAACTCAAGAGTTACCATCTCGCAGCTGTCTTCCTCGTCCGGGACTCCTCACACTACAACCCTAGAAATACAGAATCTTCAGGCTTCTGGGGAAGAGGAGGGGGAAGATCTTCTTCTGGGAAGGGGTGGGGAGGGGGCCCAAAGTCGATACGCTTTCCTGAAACCTCTCGAGTATCCAAATATCCCGGCACGAGTCTTTCCTTCACGATGATGCCTTCTGTAGATGCCGAAGCTCACCGCCTAAGCTATGCCCAGAACTTCATCGCGAAGAAGTTCAAAAAGTCAGTTACTCGCCCGGATGATTTGGAGAGGTTCGTCCACCATTACCTCGCCCAGGGCTTTCGTGCCTGTCTGTCGGCCTCCGGAGAACGAATAAATACCTTCTCGGATGGGAAGCTCGCCTTTCCCCTCTCCCATTTCAAGGTTGGGCTGCGACTTCCCCTCTGGCCCTAGTTTTGCCAGATTCTGAGATACTACGGGTGGGTCCCTGTGCAGATTAATACGAATGGTGTAGCCATCATCGTCGGCTACCTGTGCTTCCTGCGATCCGAGAAGATTGCTTTTGATCTTGATGTTTTTAGGAAGATCTTCTACATGGCTGCGACCAAGGAAGGGGCTGTCTACTTCGGCAGCCATCACTGCAAAGTGTCGGGAACCTCGAACAAGGTTCATCGTTGGAATGATAAGTTCGTCTTCGTCTCTGGCGACTTCTCGCAGATACCTGTTCGCCCGCAGTAGAGACCGGCGGCGGCGTTCATCACCCCTTCACTTCGCGGTGGCCGTGAGGAGCTCTTCCTGGCGATGAAGGACAAGAAGTTTGACATCGTCTGCTGGCGGAAGAATGTCGACCAGCTCCCTATGTGGAGCCTGGCGAGGGTAACATTGTTATGACGCGAGTTGGTTTTATCTGAACTTTGTTATTTTTTAACATTTCTTTTCTAGGATGTCGCCACCATCCTACGACACCTCTGCCTATAGCGGGCCAGACCCCACCTCCTCCATCTCCTTCAGCAACTTCGGCAATGGCGCGGCAGATAGATGAAGAGGAATGCGAGGAGGATTCCCCTCTTTTGGGAATCCCTCCTGGGCTTGGCGATCCGACTGAGATTCTTCGCGAAGCGGGATGGCTGGATGTACACGAGCCTCCAGAAATAAAGAAAAAGAAAAGGAAGGAAATTGCTCGAAGGATGGAAGCGGAGCGGGAACGCGAGGAGGAGGACATCATCCCAGAGAATCACCCGAACTTTGGGCAGGGCTCGCTTAATCAGGGTCTGTATGGCGAGCCGCTCATTTCCTGGAGCAGGGAGCGAAGCGAGGTCTGCCTAAGTTCTCGCCTGCCTTCATGGAGCGAGGATGAGGTTCTGAACAATGGCGCCTTCTGCGTCGCGTTTGGCCTTTACTGGCGTGATGAGTGAAGGTGTTGCAGCATGCTTCTTCTTGCTACCTCGCCGATCAAGGGCCGCGTGCGATGTTATGGGCCACGGAGCTTGTTCATCAGACCGCTCGGAACCTTCTCGGTGCAGAGGAGGAGGTTGCACTTTTTCAGAAGCATACCTTAGAAGCGGAGAAGCGCGAAGCCGAGGCCTTGAAACGGGCCAGAGTGGCCGAGTATAAGGCGGAATCGAGTAGATGTTTTGAGGTGATATTGGTAGTTCGCAAGGGCTCTAATTCTTACACTACCTTTTTCTTCTGCTTTTGTAACCTTCCCCCTCTCGCCTCTGTAGGAAGAGCAGCTAGTCGCGGCGGAGACGATCTCCAAGCTGGAAAGCGACTTGCGGGCTAGCCAGGCCTCGCTGGAGGCGGCGCAAGTTTGTATTGTCGAGTTGGAATCGAAGATGGACGCCCAACCTTCCTCGGAGGCTGGACCTTCTCGACGGGTAGAGGGAACGTTCCTGTCTTCGCAGGAGTTGTCATCACTTCGGCGGGAGATAGCCCTTGCCGCCAATGACTTGGTCTTTGCGAAGCTTCTGGTTGCGGGCCTGCTGGTGCCAGGGGCCGAGAAGCTGATGACGGAAGGACTTCTTTCTGACATCCTTGATGCGAGCGAGGACGAGGGGCAGGATGGCGAGGAGGACGACGAGTCGAACTCTTCCGATTATGCTCCTTCGGCAAGATAAAGATCTGTGTTTGAACATTTTTGATGCTTCTCGCGGAGTCGAGCTTATAGCCTTTTGGTAGATAACATTTTTTGATAGAAATGGTGATATTTATTTTGGTGGGTGATAACCTCCGTTCGTCTTGTGCTACTATGACGATATCGCTAGGCTCATAGGCTCGCTCGTTCATACTCGATCACCTTTCTGATCTAGGCGACTTTCGAAGAGATTTGCATTTGCCGACTATCTTACCTTACTCGCTTATGTGATCCTCGTTGCTATATATTTGTATAGAAGATAATACTCGCCTGTATGGATACTCGCCGTCTTCAAAACTTTCTGTCAGTAGAGCTGTGAAGGATTTTTTGGAGGGTCCTGTGGGATGCAGGCTCTCAAGACTTCGACTTTACCTGATAGTCCTGAGGGTTGCCATCATCCTTCCATGTGTGTTGCTGAGGTAATTGGTGAGTAGGGAAGGACAGTCGGGAGATCCAAGAGGATACATCATCCCGAGAGTTTCCATCCTACTCTCCTGCTGGAACGCCGAGAAAACTGTTAGGTAGGGAAGGACAGTCAGGGGGTCTAGGGCGACACATAATCCCGATAGCCTCCATCCTATTTTCCTCGTTCGTGGAGTCTGATAAGTCTTCGTGCTGTCACTCAACAATCAGAGGGGATTAGTCGCACTAACTCATATGATTGGACAAAAAATAGGAGAAAAGCTTTAGCTGCGAGCTTTTTGCTCTTGGGGGGGGGGGGGGGGGGGGGGGGGGGGGTATGAGACTCCCTTGTTCAAGGATCCTGGCCCAGTCAGATCGATCATCTCGTCGTCGAGTCGGGAGGTCCGCGTCCAGACTTTTTCCTGATAATCTTTCCAGTCAGATGAGAAATGCCATCAGAGGGTATCTACGGCCAACGTGCAAGGGGGGAGCTGATCTCGACCGTCAGTGCAGAGGCTTGGGTCTTAGGAGAACTCACTACCGAGGCACTGTCCCATCATCCGTTCTGATTTTTACGAGGATTGAGTCGGAGGCCTGTTTCCCAACCTGCCGTGGAGATCGATCTCACCTATCTTCCTTATTCTTAAAATGTCTTGCTAAAAGAGTAAAGACTCACACCATCCCATGTTTCAGGGGGCGGGAGATTTTATATGATCTGGGCTGTATTTAAAAAAGGGACGTACATACTCCTGCTAGGGATAGAACCTTTTCAGGTTGTCACCACTCCAGGTATTACCAAGCAGCTCCCCTTCATAATTTCGCAGGCGATATCCTCCGGTAGCTAGTGATTCGTGGACGATGAAGGACCCCTCCAAATTTGGGTTGAGGTTCCCAACGGCCGCTGATCTTCCTTCCGCGTCTACTTTCTTCAGGACTAGATCACCTGTTTGGAAATGCTTGAGGCGGACGTGCTTGTCTAAGTATCTTGACATTCGACGCTTAATCTCCTCTTGTCTAGCTGAGGCCAGGTCTCGGCGTTCTTCTATGTAGTCGAGTGATAGTTTCTGAGCTTCCTCATTCTCCAGCCGCCATTCTTCGTCTCTGTCTTTGGCCGCAACTACCCTTGGACTTCTGACTTTGAACTCTACTGGAATGAGAGATTCAGACCCATGAGAGAGTTTGAACGGGGTTTCTCCTATGGCTGAGCTAAGAGTGGTCCTCAAAGCCCACAAAACCGAGGGGAGCTGCTCCGCCCAATTACCTCTTAGGTTCTCGACTTTTTTCTGCAGGAGGTTGATGATCAGCTTTTTGGCGGCCTCCACTTGCGCATTGCTCCTAGGATGATGCACTGAAGCGAATCGAAGATCAGTTCCCAGCTGCCTGCAAAAGTATTCTATCTCTAAGCTGGCAATTTGGGGACCATTGTCGGTGATGATGGCGAGAGGGATCCCGAATCTGCAGACGATTTCCACCCAGATGAAGTTCTTCACGACCTGAGAGTTGGTCTTGGCCAGAGCTTTGGACTCGATCCACTTGGAGAAGTAGTCGATCATGACGAGAACGAACATTCTCTGGCCACTGGCTGAAGGAAAGGGACCTATCAAGTCCATTCCCCAGATATCGAACGGCTATGGGGCGGTGATCGAACGAAATTGCTGGGCTGGCTGTAACTGACAAATAGGGTCCGAGGCCAGAAATGGGTTGGGGTTTGACCGGGCTGTAATCCTTGTATGGCTCGGACAATGGGGCAGGGTCGTTACAAAAAAGTCGGGTGATGAGGACAATCGTACAATGGTGATGAGGACTGTTGAACGGGTCTCTTATCAAGAGCGTGCGGGATCGAGGCCCGGCGTCAACAACCTACTGTGCCTGAAAAATAGGGCCAGAGATGGGTTGGGGTTTGACCGGACTGCAGTCCTTGTATGGCTCAGACAATGGGGCCGAGTCGTTACACCCGGAGTTGGGGTGGAGGCAGCAGGGAGGAGGCAACTTCCATGGGGGTCAAGGAAGACCTCATCTGCTCGGGTGGAGGCAGGGTCTGAAGTCGTTGCCTCCCCCGCCTCAGCAAGTTATGGCGATCGGGCGAAGAGTAAGTTGAAGAGGAAGAGGATCAGGAGCAAGAGAGGGAGCGAGAGTGAGAAGAAGGGATCGTGGCGTGGAGGCTGGGAGAAGGGGGGTGGCATTGCCCCTATTGTGACTTCCACCAGGAGAAAGGTCACGTGACGGCCACCTGCCCGGAGTTCCTAGAGATGAGGGAGGCCAGAGTGCCGGCGCAGCGGGAGCAGCGACCGGTGAGGATCGAGGAGGTCCTGCCCCGAGAGGAGGAAGAAGAAAGGTGTGAAGATCGGGTCGATGTGGGGACCTGAGGGGGATCAGAGTGATCCATGGGGGTGTGGGGATCGAGGCAGCCCGAAAGGCGAGCCTCCATGTCATGTACCATCAGAGCATGGCTTCGACAACTCAAGCCCCACCCCCAGCGGAGAAGATCACCTTCTCATAGAAGGATATGCCGGGTCATAAGGAGGGGGTCGTTGGAGGACCTGGGACGGAGGAGACGGAGGAGAAGAGGGAGAGAAGGGGAGAAGAAGGGGAGGCCCGGGCAGGAGGGGCGGAAGAATTGCTGGAAGTTCGCGAGGAGAAGATGGAGGAAGGAGGGGCCGAAGTGCTTGCTTGCGGCGAAAGGAAGGAGGGCGATTGAGGGGAGCAGTCCTGACTGGAGGCCGTGGATGAGGTCGTCGAGCTGAAGGTCACTTCCCTGGCGGGAGTGATAGAAAAAGTAAAGATCAGCGGGGAGCTCGGCCCCCAGGAGCAAAAGAAGACCCTGGCCTGCGTCCAAGAGAACATGGACGTGTTAGCATGGAGCACGATGAACCTGCCCGGGATGGATGCGGGTGTGGCCTGCCACCGCCTCAACCTCGACCCCGGCACCCGTCCCATCCGTCAGAAGAAGAGGTCCACCGCGGACAAGCTAAAAGGACCCATCTGGGAGGAGGTGAGCAAACTCCTCAAGGTCGGCTTGTATCGAAGATCCAGTACCCAGGCTGGGTCTCCAATGTGGTAATGGTAAAGAAAGGGGATGGCAGGTGGAGGATGTGTGTAGATTTCTCTTTGCTCAATAAATCATGCACTAAGGATTGTTATCCCCTGCCTCGAATCGACGCGTTGGTTGACTCAGCCATCGGTTTTTCTCTAATGAGCTTTTAGATGCATTTTCAGGTTACCATCAGATCCTGATGCTGTAACATCCCGACTTTTATTGGGCCACTAGACCCTAGTAAGCCCAATAAAAGTAGGCCCGCGCGATAGAAAACTACCGTTTTAAGTAGTGTTGCGCGCTGCAACTAAGTCGTTGGGGTACAGTGACCAAATGTACCCCGATTTGACTTCCGTCGGATCCGTTAAACTCGTATGACCAATACGAGTGCAATGGAATTTGTTGTGCCTCGATCCGAGGTCGTTTGGAGAAAACGACTATTTTGAGTGTCGTAGCACGCCACTACCTAATTATTATGAATAGTGGCCGTACGAACCCCGATTTGACTTCCGTCGGATCCGTTAAACTCGTATGACCAATACGAGTGCAACGGAATTCATTGCACCTCGATCCGAGATCGTTTGGATAAAATGACTATTTTGAGTGTCGTAGCGCGCCACTACCTCATTATTATGAATAGTGGCCGTGCGAACCCCGAATTGACTTCGGATAGTTCCATTAGGCACGAGTAACCTATACGGGTGCAATAGAACTTGTCTCATCTCCACCCAAGGTTGTATGGAGAGTATGCCATTTTAGAACTATGCAGACCACCTCAGTACAATGCATAAAATACGGGGTACACGAACCCGGAATCATCCCCGAAAAATCACGATGGACCCCGGGACCATAAAGGGCCCCGCCCTAGGTGGACTTCGGTCAAACCCCCCGGCTTGAAATTGGTTGGAAAAGGACGAAAAGAAGGGGGGGGGGGGGGGAGAGAGAAGCCCCTCCCCCCCCAAAGGAGGGGGCTGCCCATGAATAGGCAGCCCCCTATTGGGGCAAAGTGGGCAGGAGAGAGAGAAGGGAGGGGAGGGGGAGAAAATATCTCCCCCCACTCACCCTCCCTTAACCCCACATAGGGAAAGGAGGAGAGGGGGGGGGGGGGGGGGGAGTTCTCCCCCTTCCCTATATAGGGGGGGGGGGGGGGGGGGGGGGGGGGGGGGCTCGGCTCCTCCCTGAAGCACAACCCCCCCCCCCCCCCCCCCCCCCCCCCCCCCTCCTCCCCTACCGGCTACCAGCCACCTCGTCGGAGCCAACCCCAAGCCACCGCCGTCTTCCTCCCTCCATGAACAGCCACCGCCCCTCCACCTCTCGAGCTCCACCTCCACTACAGGTAGAAGATCTCCCCCTCCTCCTTCTTACCTCCCGGAGGCAAGCCGACCCCCTCCCCGCCGCCGGAGCGCCACCAGCGCCACCCCGAGCTTGCTCGGGTGGAGGCGCTGGCCGTGGAAGCCAACCCCCTTCCCAGCGCCGGTGGTGGCGCTGGGAAAGCAGGTCCCCTCTCAGGGACCACGGCGCCGGTGCAGGGAGGCGGCCGGGCCGCCGGAGGACACAGCACCGGCGGCGCCCGAGTCCTTCCCCCTCCTCTTTTTTCCTGTAAGGAAAAAACCCAACCCCCGGCGGCGGTCGTCGGCTCCAGGCCGCCGGACCCCCGCCGGAGGTCTGCCCCCTCCCCGACGCCCCGACCAGGGGTGGCATGGAGGGCCCTCCCCGAGGAGGCGGCGACGCAGCAAGCTTGCATGGCCCATGCAGGCTGCACCGCGCCTCCCCGCCTCCTCCTGCTCTATTTTCCGGTGGGGTCCGGCGGCGCCAGGCCGCCGGACCACCACCGGAGTGGTCGCCGACCCCCGGCGCACCGACCGGGGGCGGCACCAGCAGTCCCCCGCGGAGCCGGCGGCGCGACGAGCATGCAGGGTGCATGCAGGCCACGCCCCCGCCTCCCGTCCCCTTCTGTCACCATTCCCGGCGGTGGCCGGCGGCGCCAGGCCGCCGGACCACCACCGGAGTGGTCGCCGGCCCCCGGCTCACCGACCGGGGGCGGCGCCAGCCCCAGCCGGCCGATGCCCGGCGGCGGCAGCGGCCGCCTCCCGATCATTTATCGGGAGCCGCACGATCTCCCCCAGGAGATCGTGCGACTCCTGATTCCTAGTTTCCTGCCCCCCCCCCCCCCTTTTGCCTCCAACTGTGCGCCCCCCACAGCGGATCCGATGTGGATCCGCTGTGGGGACCCAAGGAGGGCGCCCGGTGCGGTGCCCCCAGATTTCCTCCCTTCTATTAGCACCCCAAAAACAGCCCCTCCCCTATTTTAATTTCCTAAGGGAGATATGGGCATTTTCAGCCAAAATTTCCTAAATGAAAAATATGCCCCACTCTAAGGGGCACCTACTGTAATTTTTTGGGTTTTTTAGGAGGAGGTTTACTATTTTTAAAACCCTTTATAAAGTTCATTTTAAGGAATAAAAAGCCCAAATGAGTTCGTAAAAATCCCCAAAAAACAGGGGCTCTAATTAAAGGTATTTTACAACTACTATTAAAGTTGGGAGGTGTGACCTCTTATTTTGGTCCTCCAAAAGTATTTTACAAACAAAATAAACGCCCGAAAAGGTGCGAAATTTATCGAAATAGATCGACGTCCTCTCGACGTATAATTTTTAAACGCATAATATAGATTATGCGTATCGATCTAAGGAATCGACTAAGTTAAGAATATCGACGTTGAAGCCTCCTCTTATGGAGTGATTGGACTACTAACCCTTTACTTATTACTGCTTTCTGTATGTTTATTTAAATCTAGTCTCGTATTGGTCCCCTGCATTTACTTTCAGCATTTCCATTAAATCCAGTCTCGCACTGGTCTTAATATTATGGCCTCTGCTTTCGGCCTAATTTTCTGCTTAATATGACATCTGCTTTCGGCCTAATTTTCTGCTTAATATGGCCTCGATTTTCGGCCTAATTTTCTGCTTAATATGGCCTCTGCTTTCGGCCTAATTTCCCGCTTGATATTATGGTCTCTGCTTTCGGCCTATTTTGCTGCTGCACTTATTCATATTTTGGTACTAACTGCAGCCCTACGCTGGAAAGCGGTGCTTATCCTCCCTCCTGCGAGGCCTTAGTTGGGGGAAACCCGGAGTTGAGTTTCTCCTCCAAAGTTAGCCCCAAATAAGGAGCCCTCATACCGCCCAGCCTCCCGGTCAGAGGTTGCGTGACCGGCCGAGTAAGAATGCCGCGTCAAGTTTTTAAAGCACTTGCACTAAGCTTTGAAGATTGTTTGAAAGTGGCGGGTCGGTCACGCCCACAGACCGTTCGTACCGGTGTGGGAGGGTTGACGACTCATGGCGACAGGGAGATGTGCGCAGCAGGTTATCTTCACTCCGAACCAGCAATTTTGCCTCCGCTGGTCGGCCTAAAAATCGGTTCGCCGGATGTCGCTCACATACAATTAGTACACCAAGTTGTACAGGAGGGCCTGAGTGATACGGTACGACTACATTCAGAAGTGGCAAGACTGGCTACTATCACCGACGGCCACATCGGTGAGGCCCGCGGGGTTAGCTCCCCTGCTTGAAATAAAGCGGTCTAAACTGTGTCGACGCAGGGTTTTTGTGTGTGTGTACAGGTTTGAATACCTGGGTGTGTGTGTATGCGCGTGATAGTGTTGTATATTTACTATACGGCGTGATTATGGGTATTAGGGCAGGAGCCCCGTTATATATATATATATATATATATATATATGCTTACCTGCTGCTAACTCTCTCCTTTGCTTCGGCTATTTATTTCTGTCCTGTAGCCACCCCCTGGATATGGATCCGGGGAGGGGATGTATTTTCTACTTAGCTCTGTGACTAACGGTTATTTCTTATAACCAATCACAGGAGATGGGACAGCGCGAAGTCCCCGCACCACAGGATGAGTTACCAGCCTTGGAGATGATCCGTTCGATTACCCCAGCCTCGCCCCCTGTCTTCCGCGACGTGAGTCCTAGAGTATAGGACTAGCTTAGGTTCTTTGTTTAATCGATGCAGCCTTCGAGGCAGTGATTGTAAACATTAGGCTTCGGCCCTGTTTAAAATATGTATATATAAGCTGTGTGCTTGCTTTTCTGTCTTTCGATTGCTTCCGCTATGCGTTCTGACGTGATGTAGTGATTCTTGTGCCTGACAAGGAGACCGCTCAGTGCTTGAGAGGGTGGGTCGTTGCCACCCGGAAAGCGCTAAGTGGTCGTCCTTGGGCAGTAAGATTCCCCCTCCCTGAACCCGGTTCAGGATTGGGGAGGGGGGGGGGGGGGGGGGTCTTACAAATGGATCAGAGCGACCACGATCCGACCACATGGGGCAGTCTTTCGATCCTCCCGTTCCCGGTTCTGTTTCTTGGTTCGGGATGAACCACGCAGCGGAAGCCTGGTGGACCCTTTAGGTTTAAAGTTAAGGATTCGAGACTGCATGGTAGTACACCCGCACGCTTTCCGCTTTCTTTTCGTTTCAGTCCTGCAAAATCCCCTTATTTTTGCAAGTACTGATGTTCGTCTTGTTACTTCTCCAGATACCGGAGTCGAGTAACGGAAGGTCCTCCTCTGAGAATCAGTACCACCCTACCACTCCACCGCCAGCCCCAGCCACTCCAGCCACAGTTCCGTTCGGGGATACAGAGCTAGGACGGACCCTGATAGCTTTGTTAGCCGCTTTCCAGACAGCCACCCTACGGCCACCCCAGCAGGCCACCGTACCCACCGATCTCCTGACGACATTTCGGGGGCTAAGGCCCCCCACCTTTCGAGGTACCGAGTCAGCCATTAAGGCTGAAGAGTGGGTGGAGAGGGTAGAGGAGCTCTTAGTCGGGATGATGTGCCCCGCCGTAGCCGCAGTGTCCTTGGTAGTGACCATACTGGAGGGTTATGCCCGAGATTGGTGGAGGGCCGCCAGCCGCTCTACATTTAGAGGGCGACCACTCAGCACGATCCTCTGGGGGGAGTTCTCAGAGGCCTTTTTAGAGCACTTCATTTCAGATGCGGACCGGATGGCACTCTAAGAGCGGTTCCTGCAAATCCGGCAGGGGGATAGGACGGTTCCGGACTACCAGAGAGAGTTTATCCACTTGGCCCGCTTCGCCGGGAACTTAACAGGTACAGATAGGGATAGGGCTGCCAGATTCTACCGGGGATTACGAGACGATCTCCGTCAGGCCCTGATCATGATTTCTCAGGCATCCTTCCACACGATTGCCTCTCACGACACCGCTCTAGAGATGGATCAGCGGATGGTGGCCCAGCAGCGGAGGGGACACGTAGGTGTTCCCCGGACTCAGGGCCGAGAGAGAGGAGTAGGCCCACGCAGACAGGACCAGGCCAGGAGACAGCGTCAGCGTCACCAGCCGTATAGGCAGGCACCCCATCCCCGACCGGCACCTCCATCCCCAGCACCACCAGCCCCAGCACCTCAGGCCGCCCCAGTCGCACGACGAGATGTTCCCTTCGCAGGGAACTGCTGCTCGTGCCAGCAGCCCGGGCACATACGAGCCTTTTGCCCGCAGGCAGTAGGTAGGCCCAGCCTAGGAGCCGTGCAGGGAGCCGCGGAGAGAGGACGAGGACGAGGTAGGCGCAGAGGACAGCCTGCAGGCAGGAGAGGCCAGGCCAGGCAGGGCAGAGCAGCACCCCTCGAGGCATACGCTTTAGACCTCCAGCACGGTCCTGCACCCGATGTAGTGATAGGTATCTACTTTCAGTAGTTACGATATCCTAGGGAGATGTGATAGTTATATATATATGATGTGACCTTTTTGTTTGTATAGCATGCATGGTCTCTATTCCTGTATATCTGTTAAAACTCATGATCATAGTATATACATATTATCAGGTTTACTTTTGGTAGAGGGTCATCCCGCTAAAATGCTGTTCGACATCGGTGCCACGCATTCCTTCGTCGCGCAGAACTTCATCGCTGACAAGGGAAACACTGTACGATCATCCGGGATGTCAATACGAATACGACTCCCGGATGGATCAGATATGACATCCACAGAAAAGTGTTCCTTCCAAGCAATGCTAGGAGGCATATAATTCGAAGTCAACGCGACCGTTTTGGCAATAACCGGATTCGACATCATCCTAGGGATGGATTGGTTGGCCGAGCACAGCGCCCAAATTGATTGTTCGACTCGAGAAATCCGCCTCCAGAACCCGAATGGGCAAATTATCACACTAGCAGGTATACCATCTGTCACTCGCATTATCTTAACATCCGCACAAACAGTCAAAGCAGTCCGGCAAAAGGACGAAGTATACCTAATATACTTCGAGATGGAAGGCAATACGCAGGTACTCGCTAGGGTGCCTGTAATTAGGGACTTCCCAGACATCTTTCCAGATTCCCTTCCCGGGTTGCCCCCGCAACGGGAAGTGGACTTTCAAATTGAACTTACACATGGAGCCCGACCCGTATCCCGAGCTCCATACCGTATGGCCCCGCGAGAACTAGCCGAGCTCAAGATTCAACTACAAGAGCTAGTTGACGCAAGCTTCGTTCGCCCAAGTACCTCGCCCTGGGGAGCCCCAGTGCTATTCGTTAAAAAGAAAGATGGATCCCTGCGTCTCTGTGTAGACTACAGGGAATTGAATAAGCTCACTGTCCGGAATACTTATCCCCTGCCCCGAATAGATGAGTTGTTCGATCAATTACAAGGCGCGTCCGTCTTTTCCAAAATGGATCTAAGATCCGGTTATTATCAACTCAGAGTACGAGAAGAAGACATTCCCAAGACCGCTTTCAGCTCCCGCTATGGACTTTACGAATTTATGGTAATGCCGTTTGGATTGACCAATGCTCCATCCGCCTTCATGGATTTAATGAATACAGTGTTTAAACCCTTCCTAGATCACTTCGTGATAGTCTTTATAGATGACATACTCATCTACTCAAAGAGCAAAACTGATCATTCTCGGCATCTCCAAATGGTACTGCTCAAGCTAAGGGAGCACTCGCTCTTCGCAAAGTTCAGCAAATGTGAGTTATGGATGGAAGAAGTCGGCTTCCTTGGACACACAGTTAACAAGAACGGGGTAGCGGTGGACCAAGCTAAGGTACGAGCGGTACGAGACTGGCCGCCACTTAAGTCAGCAGCAGACATCAGGAGTTTCCTTGGCCTCGCCGGCTACTACCGAAAGTTTGTGGAAGGATTCTCTAAGATTGCACTACCGCTTACCGCCCAGACCGAAAAGGACGTGACGTTCCAGTGGTCTCCTGAATGCGAAGCAGCGTTCATAGAACTAAAGAGCCGACTGATATCAGCCCCGATTCTGACACTTCCCTCAGGTACAGAGGGCTTCCAGATCTACGCCGACGCATCACTGAAGGGATTGGGAGCCGTACTAATGCAACACGGCAAAGTAATCGCCTACGCCTCTTGGCAGCTGAAGCCTCACGAACTAAACTACGCCACCCATGATCTAGAACTGGGTGCTGTAGTTTTCGCATTAAAAGTTTGGAGGCACTACCTCTACGGAGTTCGATGCGAGATCTTCTCCGATCATAAAAGCCTCAAATACATCTTCACCCAGAAGGAGCTAAATCTTCGACAGCGCCGGTGGATGGAGTTCTTATGCGATTACGACTTTGCTCTCCAATATCATCCCGGCAAGGCCAATAAGGTTGCAGATGCCTGAAGTCGGCAAACTTCGATGGCCGGCAGCTGGCTAGGGTTGATACCAGATGAATTGATCAAATCCTTGGCAGACTTGGATATCATCCTCATTACCCGCAGGAACCCGATGGAATACCATGCACATCTTTACTGGATGGAGATACAGTGTGACATCAGGGACATCATACGAGAGGCCCATAAGATCGACGTAGAAGCAGCCCCGATCATTCAAGCCTTGCAACACGGTGCACAAGAAGACTACAACTTGTATGATGGTATCCTGCAGTACAGACACCGCATATTCATTCCCGCTGCAGAGGGAATCCGGGGAGAGATACTCCGTGAAGCACACCAAACGAGGTATTCCATACACCCGGTGGTAGTGAAAATGTACACGGACCTGCGAAGGACATTGTACTGGCCAGGAATGAAGAAGGACGTCACCGATTATGTAGCACACTGCCAGACCTGTCAAATGGTCAAGGCAGAGTGTCGTAGCCCAGGAGGTTTGCTACAACCCCTGCCGATACCAGAATGGAAATTCGAAGATATCTCCATGGACTTCGTCCATGGCTTACCCCGATCTCGTGCAGGGAACGACTCAATATGGGTCGTAGTTGACTGCCTCACCAAAGTGGCTCGTTTCATTCTGAACAGACAAGGCGACGACGTCGACATATTAGCCCGGCTATTTATAGAGCAAGTGGTACGATTTCATGGGATACCCAAGTCAATCATGTCTGACAGCGATGGACGCTTCACGTCAAAAGAATGGAGGCGAGTGCAGGCTTATCTGGGAACCAGATTAGCTTTTAGCACCGCCTTCCATCCCCAGACCGACGGGCAAACAGAAAGGACGAATCAGACGATGGAAGACCTCCTCCGATTATGCATAGTGGAACACAACGAGCCTTGGGAGCAGTTACTGCCCTTAGTGGAGTTCTCATACAATAACAGCTTCCAGGCGAGCATCAAAATGGCACCTTACGAAGCCCTTTACGGAAGACGTTGTCGGACACCACTATCATGGGCACAGGACGAGGACCCCGAAGCTTTAGGAGTCTCCTATATAGATGATACCACGGCAGCTATAAGGTTGATTCAAGAACGTATGCAGGAGGCACAGAGTCGTCAGGCCAAATATTATGTTGCACGTCATCGGATGGTGGAATTCAACGTGGGAGACATGGTTTTCTTAAAAATTAATCCGATGCACGGGGTATCCTGAATAAAGAAGCAGAAAAAGCTGGATCCACGCTATCTAGGCCCATATCAAGTCACAGAAAGGATTGGCCCCGTCGCTTATAGGTTAGCCCTGCCAGCTGAACTGGGAAACCTTCACGACGTATTTCACGTCTCCTCGCTAAGACGTGTTCTACGCCAACCAGAGCAGCATCTCCCCACACCACCAACATCAGTACAATCCGACTGATCCGTCCAACTCGAACCAGTGAAGATAGTGGACTCCAAGATCAAAGAACAGCGGAACAAAACCATCACGATGGTCAAGATCTTGTGGTTGAACTGTGGACGCGAAGAGTTTACTTGGGAACCCGAGACACTCGTTCGAGAAAAATACCTGACACTCTTTCCCCAGGTATGTCCGTTAAACCCCCTACTTTAGCCCAATAAAAGCAGGCTCGAGCGATAGAAAACTACCGTTTTAAGTAGTGTTGCGCGCTGCAACTAAGTCGTTGGGGTACAGTGACTAAATGTACCCCGATTTGACTTCCGTCGGATCCGTTAAACTCGTATGACCAATACGAGTGCAATGGAATTCGTTGCACCTCGATCCGAGGTCGTTTGGAGAAAATGACTATTTTGAGTGTCGTAGCACGCCACTACCTCATTATTATGAATAGTGACCGTACGAACCCCGATTTGACTTCCGTCAGATCCGTTAAACTCGTATGACCAATACGAGTGCAATGGAATTCGTTGCGCCTCGATCCGAGATCGTTTGGAGAAAATAACTATTTTGAGTGTCGTAGCGCGCCACTACCTCATTATTATGAATAGTGGCGGTACGAACCCAGAATTGACTTCGGATAGTTCCATTAGGCACGAGTAACCTATACGGGTGCAATAGAACTTGTCTCATCTCCACCCGAGGTTGTATGGAGAGTATGCCATTTTAGAACTATGCAAACCACCTCAGTACAACGCATAAAATACGGGGTACACGAACCCGGAATCATCTCCGACAAATCACGATGGACCCCGGGACCATAAAGGGCCCCGCCCTAAGTGGACTTCGGTCAAACCCCCCCCCCCCGGCTTGACATTGGTTGGAAAAGGACGAAAAGAAAGGGGGGGGGAGAGAGAGAAGCCCCTCCCCCCCAAAAGGAGGGGGCTGCCCATGAATAGGCAACCCCCCCCCCCCCCCTATTGGGGCAAAGTGGGCAGGAGAGAGAGAAGGGAGGGGTAGAAAATATCTCCCCCCACTCACCCTCCCTTAACCCCACGCGGGGAAAGGAGGAGAGGGGGGGAGGTCTCCACCTTCCCTATATGGGGGGGGGGGGGGAGGGGGGCTCGGCTCCTCCCTGAAGCACAACCCCCCCCCCCCCCCCCCCCCCCCCCACCCACCCTCAACTCCTCCTCCTCCTCCCCTGCCGGCTACCAGCCACCTCGCCGGAGCTAACCCCCAGCCACCGCCGTCTTCCTCCCTCCATGACCAGCCACCGCCCCTCCACCTCTCGAGCTCCACCTCCACTACAGGTAGAAGATCTCCCCCTCCTCCTTCTTACCTCCCGGAGGCAAGCCGACCCCCTCCCCGCCGCCGGAGCGCCACCAGCGCCACCCCGAGCTTGCTCGGGTGGAGGCGCTGGCCGTGGAAGCCAACCCCCCTCCCAGTGTTGGTGGTGGCTCTGGGGGAGCAGGTCCTCTCTCAGGGACCACGGCGCTGGCGCAGGGAGGCGACTGGGCCGCCGGAAGACGCAGCCCCGGCGGCGCCCGAGTCCTCCCCCTCCTCTTTTTTCCTGTAAGGAAAAAACCAACCCCCGGCGGCGGTCGGCGGATCCAGGCCGCCGGACCCCCGCCGGAGGTCTGCCCCCTCCCCGGCGCCCCAACCAGGGGTGGCAGGGAGGGCCCTCCCCGAGGAGGCGGCGGCGCAGCAAGCTTGCATGGCCCATGCAGGCTGCGCCGCGCCTCCCCGCCTCCTCCTGCTCTATTTTCCGGTGGGGTCCGGCGGCGCCAGGCCGCCGGACCACCACCGGAGTGTCGTCGACCCCCGGTGCACCGATCGGGGGCGGCACCAGCTCTCCCCCGCGGAGGCGGCGGCGCGACGAGCATGTAGGGTGCATGCAGGCCACGCCACCGCCTCCCGTCCCCTTCTGTCACCATTCCCGGCGGTGGCCGGCGGCGCCAGGCCGCCGAAACACCACCGGAGTGGTCGCCGGCCCCGGCGCACTGACCGGGGGCGGTGCCCGGCGGCGGCAGCGGCCGCCTCCCGATCACTTATCGGGAGCCGCACGATCTCCCCCAGGAGATCGTGAGGCTCCTGATTCCTAGTTTCCCCCCCCTTTGCCTCCAATTGTGCGCCCCCCATAGAGGATTCGCTGTGGATCCACTGTGGGGACCCAAGGAGGGCGCCCGGTCCGGCGCCCCCAGATTTCCACCCTTCTATTAGCACCCCAAAAACAGCCCCTCCCCTATTTTAATTTCCTAAGGGAGATAGGGGCATTTTCAGCCAAAATTTCCTAAATGAAAAATGTGCCCCACTCTAAGGGGCACCTACTGTACTTTTTTGGGTTTTTTAGGAGGAGGTTTACTATTTTTAAAACCCTTTATAAAGTTCATTTTAAGGAATAAAAAGCCCAAATGATTTTGTAAAAATCCCCAAAAATCAGGGGCTCTAATTAAAGGTATTTTACAACTACTATTAAAGTTGGGAGGTGTGACCTCTTATTTTGGTCCTCCAATAGTATTTTACAAACAAAATAAATGCCTGAAAAGGAGCGAAATTCATCGAAATAGATCGACGTCCTCTCGACGTATAATTTTTAAACGCATAATAAAGATTACGCGTATCGATCTAAGGAATCGACTAAGTTAAGAATATCGACGTTGAAGCCTCCTCTTATGGAGTGATTGGACTACTAACCCTTTACTTATTTACTGCTTTCTGTACGTTTATTTAAATCCAGTCTCGTACTGGTCCCCTGCATTTACTTTCAGCATTTCCTTTAAATCCAGTCTCGCACTGGTCTTAATATTATGGCCTCTGCTTTCGGCCTAATTTTCTGCTTAATATGGACTCTGCTTTCGGCCTAATTTTCTGGTTAATATGGCCTCTGTTTTCGGCCTAATTTTCTGCTTAATATGGCATCTGCTTTCGGCCTAATTTCCCGCTTGATATTATGGCCTCTGCTTTCGGCCTATTTTGCTGCTGCACTTATTCATATTTTGGTACTAACTGCAGCCCTACGCTGGTAAGCGGTGCTTATCCTCCCTCCTACGAGGCCTTAGTTGGGGGAAACCCGGAGTTGAGTTTCTCCTCCAAAGTTAGCCCCAAATAAGGAGCCCTCATACTGCCCAGCCTCCCGGTCAGAGGTTGCGTGACCGATCGAGTAAGAATGCCGCGTCAAGTTTATAAAGCACTTGCACTAAGCTTTGAAGATTGTTTGAAAGTGGCGGGTCGGTCACGCCCACAGACCGTTCGTACCGGTGTGGGAGGGTTGACGACTCATGGCGACAGGGAGATGTGTGCAGCAGGTTATCTTCACTCCGAACCCACAATTTTGCCTCCGCTGGTCGGCCTAAAAATCAGTTCGCCGGATGTCGCTCACATCCAATTAGTACACCAAGTTGTACAGGAGGGCCTGAGTGATACGGTACGACTACATTCAGAAGTGGCAAGACTGGCTACTATCACCGACGGCCACATCGGTGAGGCCCGCGGGGTTAGCTCCCCTGCTTGAAATAAAGCGGTCTAAACTGTGTCGACACCGGGTTTTTGTGTGTGTACAGGTTTGAATACCTGAGTGTGTGTGTATGCGCGTGATAGTGTTGTATATTTACTATACGGTGCGATTATGGGTATTAGGGCAGGAGCCCCGTTATATATATATATATATATATATATATATATATATTTATATGCTTACCTGCTGCTAACCCTCTCCTTTGCTTCAGCTATTTATTTCTGTCCTGTAGCCGCCCCCTGGATATGGATCCGGGGAGGGGATGTATTTTCTACTTAGCTCTGTGACTAACATTTATTTTTTATAACCAATCACAGGAGATGGGACAGCGCGAAGTCCCCGCACCACAGGATGAGTTACTAGCCTTGGAGATGATCTGTTCGATTACCCCAGCCTCGCCCCCTGTCTTCCACGACGTGAGTCCTAGAGTATAGGACTAGCTTAGGTTCTTTGTTTAATCGATGTAGCCTTCGAGGCAGTGATTGTAAACATTAGGCTTCATCCCTGTTTAAAATATGTATATATAAGCTGTGTGCCTGCTTTTCTGTCTTTCGATTGCTTCCGCTATGCGTTCTGACGTGATGTAGTTGTTCTTGTGCCTGACAAGGAGACCGCTCAGTGCTTGAGAGAGTGGGTCGTTGCCACCCGAAAAGCGCTAAGTGGTCGTCCTTGGGCAGTAAGATTCCCCCTCCATGAACCCGGTTCAGGATTGGGGAAGGGGGGTCTTACACATGCACCCCACCCCGATGTCAAGGATGTCTCTTTCATCACCGGGGATGGGTGCTACTACTATAGGATGATGCCCTTCGGGCTGAAGAATGCAGGGGCCACATATCAACGTATGATGGATAGGGTCTTCCGAGAACAGAAGTGTTGAAACCAATTTCTCGGTCTCTTATGAAGCTCGGGCCCTCAATAGGTTGAGGGGCAGCTAGCCCTTACTAGTCCCTCAGAAGGAGCATCCTGGAGACTCAAAAACAGACTAAGACCCTAGTCACAGCGAGGAGGTCCCACCACAAACCCGGAAGATCGTTGAGCGCTTCCCCTCCCAAGCCAAAGCTGAGACTTGGGCACCTTGGAGAGCTAGAGAGCTAAACCAAAGTAACCAAGGGAGGAAGACGCTCAAAGAACTGAGATTGGAATCCTCTCCCAAGGTGCTCTTTAAGGTATATTTATAGTTTTTTGTTCGTGGTCTGTTAATAGCGGAATTCCGCCTTTTGGTTTTACTAAACGCACCCCAATTAGGCCTGCTAACAGCCAAACTCCGTTGTTTGGAGGGGCTAGTGGCAGACCACCGGGGGTAGAGGGGTAATTTCGCCTCCTTAGCCTATGGGCAAATGGCCTGCGAGAAGGCTACTCGCGAGAGCTCCCGCGACTCTCCTTGCGAGTATGGCTCGCGAAACCCCTCTCAGGTGAGCGCTCTGCGAAGGCCCCGCTCGCACCTATTGTGGCGTCGTCCACCGAGGATAGGTCTCGTTTGCCTTCCCGCGAGCTCCCCTCGGCCTTGTGAAAACCTGCTGAACTGGCTGGAAGATTGAGTTCGTCGGGCTGAGAAACAATTTCGTTGAACCAAAGCGTGACGTTCGCCGATCGCAGAACGAATTTCGTCGAACGCAGAATGTCTTTCGTCGAACTCAGAACGGATTTTGTCGAACCCAGAATGGAGTTCGTCGAACACAGAAACTTAGAAAGAATTCGGCTCGTCCAGAAGACCATTGTAAGCGGACCGCGAGGGTCTGGCTCGCTCACCTTCCTAAGAGCAGTCGGTGAGTGCCCGACTCGCCCGCCTTCCTGCGAGCGGTCGGCGAGTGCCCGGCTCGCCCGCCTTCCTGCGAGCGATCGGCGAGTTCCCGGCTCGCCCGCCTTCCTGCGAGCGATCGGCGAGTACCCGGCTCGCTCGCTTTCCTGTGAGTGGCCTTTTAGACTCCGACTCGCCTTCTTTGTTACTTATACATCGAACACAGAGCTTAATGCGTCGATCTCAAACTAGAGTTCATCCGCTGAACTGGCTGGAAGATTGAGTTCATCGAGCTAAGAAGCAATTTCGTCGAACTAAAAAGGGACGTGAGTTCGTTGAGCGCAGAACGGATTTCGTCGAACACAGAACGACTTTCGTCTAACGCAGAACGGAGTTCGTCGAACACAGAAACTTGGAAAGGTTCCGGCTCGCCCGCCTTCCTGCGATCGATTGGAGAATGCCTGACTCGCCCGCCTTCCTGCGAGCGACCCTTGAGATTAAATCTCGCCTTGTTACTTCTCTCGCTTGTTGACTCCTCAAACTATGTCCAACTCCTGGCGAATATCGGGGTTGTACACAATCCCCGCTCTTTGCGAGATTACTTTAAGCTCGCAAAGAATCATCCAACCCCGTATGTTCGCCGGCGACTGCTGAGCTGTTCGAGAATCTTTCCTGTGGGTCCCACCCCGCCTTTATAAATACTGCCCAAGTCGGAGGGATGCGCTATATTACTCTCTCTTATTCCACCTCCGTACACTATATCTGGCGGAGAGTGTCTCTTTCTGAAGAACTTCGGGCTCGCCTGAGGGAGTCCAAGGAGGGTGAGCTCTCCACCATGGCCAACGCCGCCTCCTGGATGACTCGCCAGACCCCTCCTCCCGCGCCTGCGATAAAAAAGGCAAAGCCGGTCCGCTTACACCCAGGAAGAGACAAGACCGTTATTTTGGACTCTTCTCCTGACGATAGGCCCGCTGAAAAGGTAACATTATCGATTATCTATTCCTTTGATTTTTCTAACCCCCGCCTGACCGCAGGATCCGCCCCCTGTCGATTAGGACGTGGGCGGAGGCTTAACCGAGACCCATCTCGATCCTACGGTGAGGACTAATCTTGTCGATGGATAAACTGCTGGTAAGCGCCTCGCTCCCACAAATTTGGATTAACTTTCTATCGGATGGCTCTCATTTTTCCTTCTTACAGCCTCTCCTCGCGCGACTCAGGGTCATCCAAGCTCGCGACCCCAGACGTCGGTCCCCCCGACACAACCATTAGCACCCATGGATTCAATCTCTTGAGGGGGGAGGGCTCTAGTGGCTCGCGACCTGCCCCGACGGCTCGCGCCAATGACGCGACGCGGTGCGTTGGTCATGGGAAGTCTGCCTCGCTCCCCTTTGCTACTCTCTTCCAGGGCCGGCCTACTACTTCTCGCCCGCCTATAGGTAATTGTTTCTGCCACATTTGTTGAGTCGTTACTCTCCATGTTAGTCTTGCTAACAGCTAACAATGTCTGGATTTGCCCGCAGGTGATTCCGAGACTCTCCCCTCCGACTCCGACTTTGGGGAGGAAGAGATGTCTCCTCTCCCCTTGCCGGAGCAGATGGATGACTTCTTGGGCGACCCGCGGGATCTCGAGGCCATGAAGAAGAGGACCTCAGAATTGTTTCAGAAGCAAGGGCGGATGCTGCGGGATCATCACCTCCAAGCGAGGATGGACCGGGAAGTTGCCGAGGAGCGGCACGCCGCTTTGCTGGATGAGTGCGTGAAAGTAAACTCTGATAAAAGTTAAAAGGAGGTTTAGATCTTAGATTTACTCTAGAGGGGGGGGGGGGGGGTGGTGAATAGAGTATTAAAAAGTTTTTCACCTATTTTTATAGCGGAGTTAAAATAGTGATATATATGTGTACTGAGTGAGTTATAAAAACAAACACAAAGACATCACACAACACAGTACAGAAAATCACACAAACACAGAAGACACAAGGATTTATAGTAGTTCCCCAATAAACCTGGGTACATCTACTCTTCTACCACCCTTGGTAGGATTCCACTAGGTTTTTGATCAGGTGCCCTATCACCAATGGATTTTTGATCAGGTGTCCAAACACCAATGAGCTTTTGATCAGGTGCTCAAACCAACCACAGGTTTTTGATCAGGTGCCCTACCACCAAGGGTTAACTTTTGAAGGGAGTTAAAACCCTATACAAGATGGGATAAAGAGGGTTATGAAGTTCTTCTCTGTCAATAATCTGAGAGAAGACTAGTGGATTTGTTGTTGTAAAGCTCCCCCTGTCTGATAAATAATAGTTGACAGTTGAGGATGGAGCTTTCTCTTGAATGTAGATCTTCCTTGATAGCTGATGAATCTGAGAGACAAAGGTTTCTCAGGTTATTGTTGCTCTTGAAGATTTTGAACTTGCAGCAGAATACTGAGAGAATACTGTTGATGTTCTCAGAGATTGAGAGAGCTGCTGCTTGAGGAAGATGATCTGAAAGCCTTTTCTTTCTGTATTTCTTTTCCCGGCTTTTTTCTTCCTCTCTTCTTTCTATCTTGCTATACTGCTGTTATACTGTTATACTTCTTCTTTTTCTTTTTCCTTAGAGAGATCTCTGACTGATTTGAAATTCAAATCTTTTAATTTAAGGAATAAAATATTCAGAAGAGATATTCTTGGAACTGCAAATCTGATTCAACAAATAAACTTTAACTCTTTTCCTTTTCCATGAAAGTGTCATTTTCCAATATATGTCAACGGCTACTTTCTCGAGAGAAGAGAATGGAAAGAAAATAAATAAAGGAACAAATCTTTTACTTATCTGGAAATGAATAGATCCAAATAATAGAATAGATCCGTTGCTGAAAGTCGATCTGAGTTTAGAGAATAAAATAAAACTGATCCTTCGGAAATTAACAAGCTGAAGAGAACCTTTCGTCGATCTGAGAACTGAGTTCGTCGAACTGAATGTTGGAGTTCGTCGAACTGAACATCTGTTGCTGATTCGTCGAACACAGAGCTGAGTTCGTCGAATGCTGAGATAGCCTCAATTTGTCAGACGCTGAGACTTGGCAAGTTCGTCGAACGCTGAGATTTGGCAAGTTCGTCGAACTGGAGCAAGATGTTCGTCGAACGCAGAATGCATTTCGTCGAACGCAGATTGAAGTTCGTCGAACGCAGAAACTTGATCTTTTCCTTAAGTTCTAGCAGCCTACAACCTTGACCCTTAGACTATACATTAGGGTCAACTTAGTCCTAGTCAACAGATAGTGATCCAAGCCCAAATCAGTAATAGGGTTGTTCCAACAATCTCCCCCTATTTGGGTTAGGACACTATTTGACAAAATCAAATAATAAAATAAACAACAAAACAACAGAGCATATATATCTGGTAGATTTTAAACATTTCAGTAGATATAAAATATGATACTCTGAGTTTTGAAATTTTACATTGAAAACAGAAATAATAAAAACAAATAATCAGAACCTTTTGTCTTTCTCTGAAGGAGTCTTGAATGTGATTTGCCTTTCAAATTCTTGCTTTCTGAATTCTGACATTGTAGAGAACTGAAATAAATCCTTGGCTTCAGCTTTTGCTTTTGTTGATCTGAGCTGTAGCAATAACTGGAACTGCTTTGTTGAATCTGAATCTACATTTTTCAGCTTTTGCTTTTGTTGATCTTAACTGAATCTGCTCTATCAAAAATTATTTCTGAATCTGCATTTGCATCTGTCATATCTGAATCTTCAAACTGAAACTGCTGGAGCTTCTTCAAATAACTGAAACCTATCATAAAGGAGCTTCTTCATCAAGAACTGATTTTTGCTTCTTCATACAGTATCTCCCCCTGAAACTTGAGCTTCTACATAAAGCATCTCCCCCTATCAAAAAGGAAAGCATCTCCCCCTATCAAAAAGGAAAGCATCTCCCCCTATCAAAAAGGAGCTTCTTCAAAACATCTCCATCTGCCTAGTTTCAGGAAGACCTGGAGCTAGGCCCCTAGAAGAAGGGACAGTTGTATAGGAGGTAGGGAAGGATGCAATTTTTTGAAGAATGTTTGCCATTGTTACTGCAAAATGAAAAAGAGAGATTAGGTGCAAAGGAACTGGAAGGAGAAGCAATTTCTGTAGGCATAAAGTTAAAAAAAATTAAAATATTTGATTAAAATGAAGGAGATCAGAAGTCGAAAAGACTTAGCTTTCGTCAGACTGCGTTCGACGAAAATCTAATTTTCGTCGATCTCAGTTCGACGATCGAGCTTGTCTTCGTCGATCCCTGGATCTAATGGATATCATCTCAGCGGTTTGGTCTCAGCGGATCCAGACAGCTTCTCAGCGGATGATGAGTCCTATATATATATATATATATATATATATATTTGGACTCATTTGGGCTGGTATTCTAGTCTATGCACCACATTTTAGGCACGTTTTCATTCATATGTACTATTCCATGCTAGGTGCACTATTAAGCCCATTTCGGTGTGCAATTGCATTCCTTGTTGTTGGGGGTAAGCACATGGTGCTCCCCTTCCCTTCTTCTATGTTTTTCTGATGCTGGACGTGTATTCCCAACCATTGTATCTTGTATGCAGGTGACCGGATCGTCCTATTTTCCCCAGAAGTAATGTTTGTGAATATCGCACGGTCGTGCGTTTCCTTGACGCACGGTCGGGCGCGGTCGTGCGTTTGTGTCTGGGCAGAAAACGGAGCGTCGGAGTTTACTCGTGCATTTTGACGCGCGGGCGGATTCGCCCGTGCGTAAGTAAAACGCACGGTCGACCTGTGTCTTTGTGATTTCAGAGCGTCGGAGTTTACTCGTGCATTTGAACGCACGAGCGGTATTGGTTGTGCATGAGCAATTCGCACGGGTGGCGCAGCGTCTTCCCCAAGCCAAATTTTACGAGTTAATAACGCACAGTCTGCGCACGGTCGTGCGTTCGACCGTGCGTGATCATTTTTCATCCTGTTTGCTATAAAAAACAGGAATCGAGGCAGTCAACAAAAAGAACGATTGGAGACGGATTGGAGCGATTCAGAGAGCGGGAAATCAGTTCCTTCCCGCTGCTCTTGAGGGCTGAAGGCTTCCCCTTCATCTCCACCACCATAGAGGCCATTTCCAGCCATTTCCACCTCCATCCTTCCATCCGAGAGCACTTGGAAGCTTCCTCCACCACTAGCTCAAGCATTCCTCGCCAAGGAGACCAGAGAAGCGCTGAAGATCGTAGGAGCGGTGACAGCCTCCTTCGAGTTAGCTCACCATCTGAGGGCCGAGCCCGGAGAGAGCTCGACAACCTCTCATTCCGGTCGAGAACCCAAGACGTGACTTCTTCTTTGTGGTCCTCTCTAACCTTTGATGCTTGTACTTCCTTGTTATTGTTTGTGAACACTTGTTAGGTTAATGCTATGGAATATTGTTTGTGTTCATGTGCAATGAACTTGTGGTGGCAAGAATATCCCTTTTTCCTAGTGATTCTCTGAGTTTCGTTGTGTGTGAAGCCACTAGCAATTGCTAGTGGTGATGTTTAGAGAAGAGGTGTGTGCGTCCCTCAACCGTCATTGTTACATTCCGTCCACGCGCCTCCCGAAGCACGGCATCGCGGCCGTTGCATCCATCTCGCCTGCGAAGCGGAGTTTTGACCCGCATCTCCTTTTTCAGCATTAGCGTAGAAACTCAAAATCATAACCCCCCTTGTTACTTAGTTTTCCCTTTTTACTAATCTCCGGTTTAAGCAAATCATACTACCCAACTTGCTGTCCTTTCAGAACGATATTCAGGGAGTTTCTTCCTATTTTATTACTTGAGCGACCGGTGCATTGCCGTCGTATCACATTTCGTGCTTGCTAATTAGCAGCGCTGAAATAGCGCATCAAGTTTTTGGCGCCGTTGCCGGGGACTGCAAGCGTGTGTGATTTGTTTTTATTTGGAAATTCGTTTTTTGTTTTTTTTTTATTATCTACTTTTGTGTTGAAGAGGTGTATGCATAGAAGAGATCCCGGTGAGTGTGCAGCATTTGACCCTGAAATAGAGCGTACTCTGCGGGCGCGTCTACGTGCTGCTGCCACCATGGATGTTAATGGAAATCAGGCTAATCCCGGAGTGGGAAATGCACCGGCCGTGGCTCAGGCTGCTGACGAGAATGAAGTGGCTAGGCCACGACCGAGGACTATGAGAGAACACTACACCCACTGTTGGGAGTGTGTACCCTGGATTTGGCCCAGCTATCACCAACAACAACTTTGAGATAAAGCCGGCCATCCTGAATATGATCCGCAATCAGGCCCAATTCTCTGGGTTAGCAAGTGAAGACCCCCATCTTCACTTAATTGAATTCGCAGAAATTTGCGGAACATTTCGGTATGCAGGGCTGGCTGACGAGACGGTGAAGCTCAGGCTGTTCCCCTTCTCTCTACGTCACAAGGCAAAGGCGTGGCTCCACACGATACCTGCTGGTACAACTACCACTTGGGACGCTCTACAAGAAAAATTTCTGGCAAAGTTTCACCCTGTCAACAAAGTAGTAAACTTGCGGAGGGAAATTGCAACCTTCCAACAGCTTGATCAGGAGGCTCTCTCAGAAGCTTGGGAGAGGTTCATGAACCTTCTCCGGAAATGCCCCCAGCATGAGCTGCAACCATGGGCCATAGTATAAAATTTTTATTTTGCTATTGAACCTAACTACATGGCCATGATTGATGTTGCTGCAGGTGGAACTTTGATGAACCACACCCCCGAAGAGGCATTACGGATCGTCCAAGACACTGCCATTCACAGCTCCTTTTAGACTGCTGGAAGAAACGCTCCAAGGAACACTCGAGGACTCTTTGAGGTGAACACGTCTGGTGCACCTGCTGAAAGTACTATGCTACTAAAGAGGCCTACCCTCCCTTCTGCCCCAGTGATGATGATCTCATGTCAAGGTTGTGGAAACCCAGGGCATCATGCATATGAGTTCCCCACAGGTGAGCAACCTACTGAAGTTTCCTTTGATGAAAGTGTTAATTATATTAATGATCAAAATCAAGGAGCACCGTTTAATAATACCTATAACTCGGGCGTGAGAAGTCATCCGAACTTCTCTTGGAAACAAAACGTTCCAGGCCAACGATGGCAAGGAGGCTCGCATCAATACAATGCTCAAGCCTCTGGTAGCCAACCGCGGCCGCCTCAACCGAGTTATAATCAAGGTGCCCCAACTCCTAAGAAGAACAACCTTGAAGAAATGATGGAAAGGTTTATGCATGCCGCGAACTCGAATATGGTTAACCAAACTGCGTCCATGCGAAACTTGGAGACGCAATTGGGCCAATTGGCTCAATTGTTAACCGAGCGGTCGCAAGGGACCCTTCCTTGCAATATGGAAAAAAATCCTATCAATCAAGGGAAGAGTCTTACCGACACGGAGGTAGTTGACCCAAGTGAATTAGTAATCACTTGTTCTATTAATAATGTCCAAACTGCTGCCTTATGTGACTCCGGATCATCCCGCAACGTCCTTGCATTGCAAGACATTGCTAAATTGCAACTCGAGATGAACACGGATGATCGGAAGTCCTTGGTGCTCGCTAATGGGACCATTATTCAGTCGGGGGGAGAAGTGAAAAAAGTTGAAGTCATAGTAGTTGAGGGGGACGGTGGTGGTTGCTGACTTCCAAGTATTGGTACCCAAGGAGAATAACTTTATCCCCATCTTGGGAGTGCCGTTCTTGAAAGAGAGCGGTGCCACTTTGGATTTCTCTGCTAGGAAAGTTATCATCCCTACTTGCCCCAAGATTGTGGCCGAAACATTGACTTGCTCTCCCCAAAGTATTTCTGATAAATCTCTTAGTGATGCAGAAACCAAGGTTGAGATAGTATCGTTGGAAGAAGAAAAGGATGAGAAGCAATCATGCGAGAAAGAAGAAGAAATAGATTTGCGAAAGGAGTGTGACCCGGAGAGGAAGAAGAATCTTGTGTCTAAGCCCACTCAGTTGAACTTAACTCAGGACAATGTCCCATTCTTATCTAACAAAAAATTTTGTAATAAACTTCTTAAACAGTCGGTCTCTTGGACTGACCCAGTTACCACTACGGTAACGGGAGTGACGCCACCCACCACCAAGGTGGGAAAATCTGACGACTACCAACGCTGGCGCTCTCCTACTGTGGAGAAACTTAAACATGAAAGAAAATTGCGTGGTGCTCGTTCCACTGCTTCCAGTGGCAAGTTGGCAGAGGCTAGGGGAAAATTGGGTAATACCAATTTTGGCCCTAATGCTTTCACCTCCAGCCTACAAGCCACTGGAGACGTGCACTACAAAAGCGCGTATAGCTGATGTTCTTTTTCTTATGCTGTGATCTGTGTGTGAAACATTTCTCAAAACTTTCTGCTACTTGAACAATGTTTAATACAGGTATTTGGTCCACCTTAAAGGACGTTAAACAAAAGGGCTTCTTGGGAGACAACCCATGGGGAACCACCCAGTTCCGTCTATCTTTTTAATCCTTTTGCGTACTGTTATTTCAGTTTTGCTAACATCGTAGGTAAAGCTCTTGCGTGGTGGACAATGATGAAGGAGAAATAGTTGTTAAAATGGGATTACCGCAATTCTGGCATGCTCTTTTATGAGCATAGGTCAACTCTACCCCTCTCCTACTTATTTCTAAATTGCTTATTTTGAGATGGTTTTAATCAAGTCTGGGGGAGAGAGAGAGCTGTGCACATGCACACACTTTGCATGACATGCTAGAATATGCTGAGTTAGGATTTGTATTTTGTTGCGCACATTGCATACACTTGCACCTAGTTCACGCGCACTTGATCACGCGTGCTTATTGGGTATCGCTGTGAGGTTTTCCCGCTCGTAAGAATTGAATTGTTAGCATGCGAGTGAGGAGTGAGGAAAATGTTGACTCGAGTAGTGCTCTAGTCAAGTGCTCCCGTCACGCCTAGAAATTCAATTAGAGTAGAATAAAATTCAGAGTTATAATTTAATTATTTCTATTATAGTAGATGCAATTTATTTTACTCTACTAGTGAATCCGGTGAATCCAACGGTAGCAATAGGTCGAGTGTAGCAGACTAGTAGTAGCTTATTACCAGGGTCGGAAGGAAGGACAACCTTTCTCGGTGGCTAGAACTTGCACTAGGCGACTCTCGACACGATTGTGTTGAAGTACTCGTCATAAAATGTGATATAGGCCATTTCTTGATCCGTTTGTGCTTTTGAAATCCTTACCTACGTAATCACCATTGCAAGCCCACTTGAGCCTACCTTTCCTCCTCATTTAGCTCCACTAAAAATTAAACCAAAGCCATACGGCCGAACCTATTTTCGCACCAACTTTTGAGCTGAAAGAAATTTCTTTCTCGATCACATTTGGTGTCATTTTTGTTATGTATGGCAGCTTCAAATTAGCTAAGGGAGTTGTTTTATTGTGCGTACAAATGTCATTTTGTCGAAGAGAGAAAAAGAAAAGAAGAAAAAAAGAGTTGTGCAAAAAAAATAATAACGTTCTCTCGACAAATTCAGTTTATAATTAGCTTAGCACGCACCTAGTGTTCAGTTGAAGTCTGGGGGTGTCGTGTAATTACTGAAAATATTGTATTGGTGATTGTTATTCTCTTGAGTGCTCAGGTTGTGTTGAGTGCGATTCCCATCGTCCTTCTACTTACGTTGCCTATACTCAACCTAAGCCCAATAATTGCCTATAAGTCCTATTGATTTTAGATACGAGTCGTCTCATGCAGTAGAGAGAGTGCGAACGTGCAAGCCTATGGACACCGACTTTGATGGATTTCTTAGGAGTTTGTCCTGAGCTTCGACTTGAGTAATGCTCTACTCATTAGTCACGCTACTTTCCCTTTTGCGCGACCGAAAGATTCACCAGGATTCACCATCCAAGTAAAGTAAATTTTGAACTACTACTCTAGAAATAATTAGATATAATCTTGAGTTTAATTCTATTCTAATGCATTTCTATGCACGTGAGCATGCGACTTCGCATTGTTCTCTACCGCTCAAACTCATGCTAACATCCAATTGTTCCGACAGGAGAGCTGAGTAGTTTGCCCGAGACGTGCAAATGGTTAAGTCTGGGGGTGTGATGAGTCCTATTTATATATACATTTTTGGACTCATTTGGGCTGGTATTCTAGTCTATGCACCACATTTTAGGCACGTTTTCATTCATATGTACTATTCCTTGCTAGGTGCACTATTAAGCCCATTTCGGTGTGCAATTGCATTCCTTGTTGTTAGGGGTAAGCACATGGTGCTCCCCTTCCCTTCTTCTATGTTTTTCTGATGCTGGACGTGTATTCCCAGCCATTGTATCGTGTATGCAGGTGACCGGATCGTCCCGTTTTCCCCAGAAGTAATGTCTGTGCATATCGCACGGTCGTGCATTTCCTTGACGCACGGTCGGGCGCGGTCGTGCGTTCGTGTCTGGGCAGAAAATGGAGCGTCGGAGTTTACTTGTGCGTTTTGACGCACGGGCGGATTCGCCCGTGCGTAAGTAAAACGCACGGTCGACATGTGTCTTTGTGATTTCAGAGCGTCGGAGTTTACCCGTGCGTTTGAACGCACGGGCGATATTGGTCGTGCGTGAGCAATTCGCACGGGCGGCGCAACGTCTTCCCCAAGCCAAATTTTACGAATTAATAACGCACGGTCTGCGCACGGTCGTGCGTTCGACCGTGCGTGACCATTTTTCAGCCTGTTTGCTATAAAAAGCAGGAATCGAGGCAGTCAACAAAAAGAATTATTGGAGACGGATTGGAGCGATTCAGAGAGCGGGAAATCAGTTCCTTCCCGCTGCTCTTGAGGGCTGAAGGTTTCCCCTTCATCTCCACCACCATAGAGGCCATTTCCGGCCATTTCCACCTCCATCCTTCCATCCGAGAGCACTTGGAAGCTTCCTCCACCACTAGCTCAAGCATTCCACGCCAAGGAGACCAGAGAAGTGCTGAAGATCATAGGAGCGGTGACAGCCTCCTTCGAGTTAGCTCACCATCTAAGGGCCGAGCCCGGAGAGAGCCCGACAACCTCTCATTCCGGCCGAGAACCCAAGACGTGACTTCTTCTTTGTGGTCCTCTCTAACCTTTGATGCTTGTACTTCCTTGTTATTGTTTGTGAACACTTGTTAGGTTAATGCTATGGAATATTATTTGTGTTCATGTGCAATGAACTTGTGGTGGCAAGAATAGCCCTTTTTCCTATTGATTCTCTGAGTTTCGTTGTGTGTGAAGCCACTAGCATTTGCTAGTGGTGATGTTTAGAGAAGAGGTGTGTGCGATCCTCAACCGTCATAGTTACATTCCGTCCATGCGCCTCCCGAAGCACGGCATCGCGGCCGTTGCATCCATCTCGCCTTGCGAAGCGGAGTTTTGACCCGCATCTCCTTTTTCAGCATTAGCGTAGAAACTCAAAATCATAACCCCCCCTTGTTACTTAGTTTTCCCTTTTTACTAATTTTCGGTTTAAGCAAATCATACTACCCAACTTGCGGTCCTTTGAGAACGATATTCAGGGAGTTTCTCCCTATTTTATTACTTGAGCGACCGGTGCACTGCCGTCGTATCACATTTCGTGCTTGCTAATTAGCAGTGCTGAAATAGCGCATCAGCGGCCCAAGGCCTTGTCTCAGCGGTTCAGCTGAGATTAATAGCTTGTCTCAGTTGTTCAGTTGAGACTGAGAGTTTGTCTCAGCTGTTTTGTTGAGACTGAGAGCTTGTCTCAGCTGCTTAGACAGCAAACCAACTGAATTGATAAAATCAAGGGATAAATAAAAGATATAATTTTTTAATTGATTGAATCTCCATCAATCATTCCTAGCTGATTTATAAAGAAGATATGTTTCTTTTCATCCAAGGGTTTGGTGAAAATATCAGCCCTTTGTAAATCAGTAGAAATAAATTGTAGGCAAATTTTATTTTTATCCACATTATCTCTGATAAAGTGGTGCCTAATTTCTATGTGTTTAGTCCTACTATGGAATACTGGATTTTGTGCTATAGATATTGCACTAGTATTGTCACAAAATATAATTGATTTATTTAGATTGATACCATAATCTAGAAGTTGATTTTGTATCCACAATATTTGTGAGCAGCAACTACCAGCAACAATTTATTCTGCTTCAGCTGTTGTTGTAGACACAGATGTTTATTTCTTTCAAAACCAAGACACAAGTCTATCACCAAGAAACTGACAAGTTCCTGATGTGCTTTTCCTGTCTACTCTGCATCCAGCATAATCAGAATCTGAGAATCCAATTAATTCAAATTCTGATGTAGTTGGATACCAGAGTCCTAGATTTGGACAACCCTTTATATATCTCAAAATTCTTTTTAGTAAAATTAGGTGAGATTCTTTGGGGTTAACTTGGAACCTAGCACAAATACATGTAGCAAAATTATGTCTGGTCTACTAGCTGTTAAATAAAGTAGTTAGCCAACAATTGCTCAATATACTTTCTGATCAACAGGTTTCCCTGATTCATCAGTGTCAACAACAACATTGGAGGGCATGAGTGTTTTCATAGTGGAAGCATCAGACATACCAAATCTTTTCACTAATTCCTTAGCATACTGATAAATAGAAAAATATACTTATTTTCTATATAGTTTTTGTATAGTTTTATTAAAAATTTGTAATATTTCTTGTTAAATATTGAATAAATGAATTGTTTCTATATATTTATATTTATATGTAAAATGAATTATTTAAGTATATATTAAAACTATATAATAAGTATGTAAATATTTATGTAAGTAATTATGTAAATATAAACTATTTAACTATTTAAGTATGTAAATATATATATATATATATATATATATATAAAGTATTTAAATATATATGTAAAAATTTATTGAATATAATTAAGTTAGTTATTGAATATGTATTAATATAAAAATTCTGTGAATATATATATATAATATAGTAGAATAATAACATAAATAATAATAATATATATAAGTTTGCAGGCATTCGACGAAAGGCAGGCTACGTTCGACGAAAGGCGCCCTGCGTTCGACGAATTCTCCCTGCGCTGCGTTCGACGAACACTCCCCTGTGCTGCGTTCGACGAACACTCCCCCGCGCTGCGTTCGACGAACACTCCCCCGAGCTGCATTTGACGAACCCCGTGCTGCGTTCGACGAACTCTCCCCGAGCGGCGTTCGACGAACTATATATATATACTATATATAAACATATAACTAACTATATATATGTCTGTAGGTGTTCGATGAAAGGAGCCCTACGATCGACGAACTCTCCCAACCTGCGTTCGACGAACTCTCCCCGAGCTGCGTTCGACGAATCCCTCTCCGCTGCGTTCGACGAACTCTCCACTGCGCTCGACGAACTGCCCGCTGAGACCAGTTCTGCCGCTGAGACCAACCCAAACCGCCACCTCACTCCAACCCGCCAACACTCTCCTTCTAGAATCAGCCAGCTGCTATCCGCACCCCACAACTCTCAAGTCAAAATTGGCTTCTCTAGTCAAACCGCCAACTGTTATTTCTTTTTTTTGCTAAGTGCAGCCCAATTTTGTCTATAAATAGAGGCTGACCCCCTCTTCAATCTGCCCTCTTGGATTGCCCTTTTGGGTGATCTTCCACCAATCCTTTTCGACCTTAATTTTTCTTTTTGTATTTTCTTTTTAATTGTTGTAATGTTTTTTATTTCTTGTAATATATTATTATGGCAATAAATAAAATTAGTTTTTATTTCGTGTAATTTCAATTATGCAATTTCATTTATGTCCTGTAATTTTAATTCATAACTTAGCTTTAAATTCCGCAATTTAAATTCCTGCATTTTTCTTCTCTTGATCTAAGTTTATTTATTGTCGTAATAATATTGTTTTTTTCCGCTTTGATTTGAATTTACTCGTCGTCATAATTTTTGTTCTTTTTCTTCCTTGACGCGGTAGAGATTAGAGCCGAAGATTATGTTTTCGTTTATTTTCGTTTCAAAGCAACTTTCGTTCTCGCAATTTTTGTTCTCGTTATTTTTGTTTCACTAATTTCTGTTTTCATCGTTTTTCATTTCCGTTATTTTTCTTTTTGTTGTTTTATGTTTTCGTTCTTTTTTTCTAGTTCTATTAATAGCTTATGCAATTTCTTTTCGTAGCATAGTTTTTTATCACACTGCATTTATTTCCCGTCTACCCATTTGGGTAGAACTTGCACTGCATTTATTTCCCGTCTACCCGTTTGGGTAAAACTCGCTCACGCATTTACTTCCCCTCTACCTATTTGGGTAGAGATTGCATTTCTGTATTTCAATTTATGTCTTTCAATTTCTGTCCTTTAAATTCTGTAATTTCAATTTCTTTTAAATCACGCAATCGATCGATAAAACAATAGCGTGTTTTCTCAAAGTAGAAGTACTCGACAAAACCCGGATCTAAATACGACCTTGATAATTTTCTAAAAAAATTAGCCTATACTATACGCGATAAGGTATACTTGCCTTTTCGAATGATTAGTTAGGATAATAACGATACGAAAACTTCGCAAAAACTCTCCCTTTCTATATAAATTTTAATTGAATTCGGCGCCGCCGCCGCGGCGTGGTCGTCGATATTCCGAAAGAAGGAAAGACTATTACTTCTATCATCTCGATAGGTAGGATAATGGTTAGTTCCTCGAAGTAGGTGTACTCGCGAGACGCCTCGAACGCGCCCGCCGAATTCTACCCGCACCTCAGAAAGCTTTTGCGGCGCTCTCAAATAAATTTTAATCATCACATACTTGGATTGTGATATGAATATGCCATTTGGAGTTTGCTTCACTTGAAGACCAAGGAAGTAAGATAACTCACCCATACTATTCATTTCAAATTTAGATTGCATTAGGTCAGAAAACCTTTTGCATAGATTTGAATCAGTGGAGCCAAAAATAATATCATCTACATAAATTTGAATTAGTAATGAATTATTTTTATGTATCCTGAAAATAAGATTTTATCAACAGAGCCCATACAGAACTTATTCTCCAAAAGAAAATTAGCTAAGGTCTCATACCATGCTCTGGGAGCTTGCTTGAGACCATAGAGAGTTTTATTAAGCTTAAATACATAAGAAGAGTGGGTTGGAGAGATGAAACCTGGTGGTTGTTCCACATAGACTTCTTCTTTGATGTCTCCATTCAGAAAAGCACTCTTCACATCTATCTGATAGACTTTGAACTTCTTGAATGCAGCAAAGGCAAGAAAAATCTTTATAGCTTCAAGTCTAGCAACAGGAGCAAATGTTTGATCAAAATCAATTCCTTCTTCCTGAGAATATCCTTGGGCTACTAATCTTGCTTTATTTCTGATGATTATTCCTTGATTATCTAGCTTGTTCCTGAAGACCCACTTGGTGCCAATGACTGGATGGCCCTTTGGTCTTGGAACCAAATCCCAAACCTTGTTCCATTCAAATTGGTTGAGCTCCTCTTGCAATGCAAGAATCCAGTTTGGATCTTGTTCTTCATCGTTTATGGATTGAGGTTCAACTTGTGATAGGAAACAAGTGTGCATCTGATTTTGGTGTAGTTGATGCCTTGTTTGAACACCTGCTGAGATATTACCAATGACTTGAGATATTGGATGATCTCTAACTGTGATGTGGTCAACAGTTGGAGTGGGTTCAACAATGGTTTCCACTTGAGGGATATGACCAGCTGTCACTTGACTTGAATTGTCAGCAAGATTTTCTGGATGATCTTCTTCTTCACTGTCTTCAATAGGTTGAGATGATGGAAGTAGAGATTCTTCATTCTTTAGATTTAGTCCATTGAGCTCATCACATAGAGCTGGTACCTACAAAATATTTTTGGTAGAGGTGGTGTTCCTCTCCTCATTTAATATATTAGTTTCATCAAAAGATACATGCATGGACTCTTCTATCTTAAGAGTAGATTTGTTGTAAACTCTGTATGCTTTACTAGAAAAAGAATATCCAAGGAATATACCTTCAGCAGATTTTGCTTCAAATTTCCTGAGATACTTCTTATCATTGTTATGCACATAGCATTTACATCCAAATATCTTAAAATAGTTAACCTTAGGCTTTTTATTTTTGAGTAATTCATAGGGAGTTTTACCCTTAAGCTTATGTATCATGCTTCTGTTCAACACATAATTTGTTGTGTTCACTGCCTCTGCCCAAAAAGAGAGTGGCAAGTGAGCATCATCAAGCAATGTAGTTGCTGATTCAATTAAGGTTCTATTTTTCCTTTCAGCTACCCCATTTTGTTGAGGAGTTCTAGGAGCAGAGAAACACTGCCTGATCCCTTATTTCCCATAGAATTCTCTCATCAGAAGGGATTCAAACTCAGTGCCATGATCACTTCTGATCAATGCAACTAGAGTAGAGTACTCAATCTTGATGGACCTGAGAAAGTTTGTCAGAATATTGAAGGTGTCAGACTTGTTCCTAAGAAAGAACACCCAAGTGAATCTTGAGAAGTCATCTACAATAACTAGAGAGTAATGCTTCCTGTTGGGGAAATGATTTCTCTTAACCCCTAGAAATGAGTTAAAGAAAGAGTTTTAACAACGAAAAATAAGACTAAGTAAATATGCGTCGAATAGTATTCGACGCAACGTCGAACTGTAGTCGACGTTTTCTTCAGATTAAGTCGAAGTAACTTTAGGAAGATTTCGACGTATATGTTGTCGACACTACTCTGATTTCTAGTCGACGCATATGGAGAAGTCGACGCACCTTAGTCGACGCACATTCCTTATTTCCCTCTCGATGTCTGGCCAGGATGAATTCGACGCTTACGTCGAATAGTAATCGACGCACGTCGATTTATATGACAGATTTAAATATGCGCCAGATCTCTTTCCTTTTTTTCAGTAGATCTGATTTGTATGGAATAATGTTAATATTTTATAGCCGTTCTGAATCATTCCTTCCTTCTATTTGATTCTTGGCTAATCTGATTAACTCTATTTTGGAAATTATTTGAAATCAGGATTCATTCTTTCCTTCTACAGAAATAAACATTATGGAAACATTTTCATCTTTCTATTTTCTCTAACTGCTAATTGATTATCCTCCTATAGTATTATTTTGAATTAACAGAGCTATAAATAAAGAGGAGGTCGGCAGAAAATACAGTCGAGTGATCTACCACATACATTTGAAATAGAGGAAAAGCTCCCAAGAGAAAAGAGAGAAATTGAGAAATAGCTCTGCAGCAATATTCAAGCACTTCTTCTTCTTCTGCATCTGAAGTCACACTGCTGCAAATTCTGATAGCTCTCAAAAAGAGAGAAAGACTACAAATCTTCTTCTCTCTATAGAAGAAAGATTTAATTCACTTCTTGTGCTTCCAATCTTCTTGCTAGGAAGAAGATTCATTATTGTTCTTCTTTCTTTCTTTATTTCTTACTTAAACATTGTAAAAGAGTTTTTAGAATCTCTCTTCAAAAAATTCAGTGTACTGGTTCTAAGAGTCTCCTTGTCAAAAGACTCAGTTGGTTCTAAGAGTCTCCTTGTCAAAAGACTCAGGGTGGTTCTAAGAGTCTCTTTATCAAAAGACTCAGTGCAAGATAGTGAATTCCTACCAAGGGGGTAGAAGAGTGGACTACCCAAAGTTTGGGGAACCACTATAGTTTCTTGTGTTGTGCTGTGATTTCTTTACTTGCTTTTATTCTCTTTATTTGTTTAATTCTTGTTGGTGTGTGGGAAGCTCTAATCTGTGATCATACACATATATATATATATTAACTTTGCACAAAATATTTTAAATCTCTATTCACCCCCCTCTAGAGAATTCTAGTGAGGTTAACTGTGCACTTTCAATTGGTATCAGAGCCAGGTTGATCTAAAAAGGATAACTCCTTGATCAAAAAGATCCTACCTCTTATATATATATATTTTTTCAAAACTATTTTTCACATGGCACAAATCAAAGATTATGCTTCCACCAGGCCACCAATGTGCAATCTTGAAAAGTTTGCAGTTTGGAAAACAAGAATCAGAATTTATATGAATTCCATTGATGCTGACTTGTTCAATATTACTGTAACAGGTCCCCCAAAGCCTTATAGAAAGGATGCAAGTGGCAATATCACACAAACACTTGTTCCAAGTTCTGAATGGACAGAAGATGAGAAGAAGGCAAGAACACATGATCTAAAGGCCATGAACATACTTGTCTCAACTCTCTCAGATGACATCTTTCAAAAGGTTGTTGAGTGTGAATCATCCAAAGAAATTTGGGATGCCCTCACAAAGATGGTGGAAGGAAGTGCTGATGAAAAGAAAGACAAGAAGGCCCTATTGATCTCTCAATATGAGAACTTCCAAAAGAAGGCTGAAGAAAGCATCTCTGAGATGTATGACAGATTCAGTCTGATCATCAATCAACTAAGAGACTTGGATAGAGAAATCTCTCTCACTGAGATTAATGATAAATTGCTAATGAGTCTCCCTAGTTCATGGGACTCAAGAATATGGGCAATAAGAGACACAAGAGGACAAAAAGAGATCTCAACAGATGCTCTCTTAGGAAAACTCAGATCCTATGAGCAATTGCTGAAAACTAGAGAAGAGAAGGAAAGAAGAGAAAACACTCCAATTTCCTCAAAAGATAGGAACATTGCCCTAAAGGCAACAGAAGAAGGGACTCCTGTCACTGAAGAAGAACTATTCAGTTTCCTAGCAAGAAGATTTAAGAGATGGGTCAAGACTGATGGATCAAGAAGGAGGGAGTCAAAACCAAGGTATGACAAAACTCCCACTAAAGAAATTGTGTGTTATTCTTGCAGGAAACCTGGACATATTGCCCCAGAATGTCCAGAGAATGCTGAGACAAAGAAAGGTCTGAAAAAGAAAGATCTCAAGGAAAAGGCGAAGAAGAAAGAAAGAGGCTTTATTGCAGAAGCCTGGAGTGAAACTGACTCTGAGGACAGTTCCTCTTCCAAGAGTGACAATGAAGAATCTAAGCAAGAAGACCTATGCTTGATGGCCTTTGAAGGCTCAAAGAATGATGATAAATCATGGAGTGAAACAGGATCAGAAGTAAGCATATCTTCTGATGATGAAAAAGAAAATAGCCTTATTCTCATTGAGGAATCTGAGGATAAGGATGAGGTAAGCATCTTTGATGAAATAGTTTTTCAATGTGATAATTTTAGAAATGATTTTATGGGAATGTACCTAGATCAACTAAAAACAAAACAAGAAATCAAAGATCTAAAAGAACAAATTAACATGGTTAAGAACCAAAATGATAAAGAGAAAATATGCTCAAAAGATTATGCACTAAAAGCTAACATAAGAGAAAAAGAAATAGAAAGGGCTAGAATAGAAAATCAGTTCCTTAAAGATAAAGTATCCCAGGCAAAGGCTTTTGAAGAATCAATAAAAATGAGAAGCCAAACCCTTAAGGAAATCACTGAAAGACAAAAACTAAGACACAAGAATCTTGGGCTAGGGGCTGATCCCTTAATCAGCCTAATTCCATCCAACAAACCTGCTTGGATGAGCCCTGTGAAATTCACTAAACCTGTTAACTTATTAAACCAAGAAAAAGACCCACAGGATAAGGAAGAAAACTCCTTCAAAGAAATAAAGGAATTTGATGAAACATCTTATTATTCAGCTGATGACTCACAAACTTCATCTGAAGAAACAATCAATCCAAGAAAAACAACACATAAAGGAGTAAAAAAAGAGAAAGGCAAAATGAAAATTTGTGAAGATATAGTTGCGTCGACTTCATATCGACGTATGCAAGATAGTGCGTCGATTTCTACTCAACGCAACCTCTCAGATGCTTCGACCTCTTCTAGACGGCTGAACAAAAGCACGTTGACTTCAAATCGACGCAACTTTTTCTATGCGTCGAAATCAGATCGACGCCATCTGGAGAAAGCGCCGAATACAAATCGACGTGACTATCAACATACGTCGAATGGATATCGACGCACAAAAATTCAAAGCAATTTAAATATCTTTCCTCCAAAAGTCTTTCATCCTAACCCTTATTCAGGACCAATTCATCCTAATCATGAATTTTATTCAAATCAACACCTCTATCCTAAACAAAATGTTTATCTTAACCAAAATTCTCATATTAATCAAACCCTCTATTCTAACCAACACTCTTATCCTAATCAACACTTCTATCCTGCTTTAAATTCAAATTCCCTTAATAATAGGATAATCAAGTGCTATATATGTAACAAAATTGGTCACACTACCAAGCAATGTTGGTATAATCAATCAAACTATCTGTAAAATTTAGTTCATGACTGACTTAGAAAACATTAGGACTAGAAAGAAATAAAAAGTAATGAGAATCTAGAATTCTTCTTCAGGAAAATTAAAAATCACGTCGACTTTTAATCGACGCACCGTCGAGAAGACCTCGACGCTGGCACTGATCTTCTTCAGTCAAAGTTACGTCGAATTCCACTCGACGTAACGTCGACTTCATGATAAAGAGCGGCAACATTAGGATATTTTTGGTCACATCCACTGAAGTACCGAATAAACCTTGAATTGAGTCCCGTTTCGACGTTTCATCTGACTTAAAAAGACTCTTCAGTTAGAAACCTTCACTACTCTGCATCCTTTATCCTTCTTGCTCCTCTGTCCAGCTGATTCTTTTTCCCTCTCTCACTGATCTACAATGGCTCCCAAGATAAATTCTGGGTTCGATATCGACCTCGAATCCTTCCAAGCAGCAGCAGAGAACTATAAGAACATCATAGCTCTCTTCACTGAATCCGGATTGGACAAACTCATCTCAACAAGATGCAAGCTCCTGGAAACTGAGCTCACAGAGCTCATAACTCATGTTCAGATTTCTGAACAAGGAGAAATTCAAGGAACACTAAATGAGACACCTATCTCAATCTCAGCAGAACACATTAGGGCCACCTTTGATCTCCCATCAGGTATATCCTAATGTCATCTTCATTTCAATAAAATAGGAAAAGAAAATGAGCCTCTCTTCCTCTATTAGGTGATGAATCCATTGAACTTACACCTGATGAAGTCAAGCATTTACTTACCACCATGAAATTCTCAAAAGACAGACCAATCCATCTGAAAAAGATAGACTTTTCAGATGAGTACAGATTGCTGGCAGATATAGTAGGGAAGATACTGCTATGCAAGATATCAGCCCATGATGCAGTACCCAAACAGCAACTGAACATCATGAGGGCCCTTGTGCTGAAGCAGAAGGTGGATTGGGCCAGCTGTCTTCTCAAAATGATAGCCTCCAAATATTCCCACAAGGAAAATGCTTATATGAGAATCATGAGTCAGGTTCTCTTCCATTCCTTCCCTGACCTCTGCAGGTCAAAAGGAATTCCCATCCCTCCAGGAAAAAGGATGTCCATAGCACTATTTTCTAAATGGGCCAGGCAAATCCCTAAGCCTGGTTCAATCCCTGAAAGGACTCCATCTCCTTCTAACTCTCCTGCCCATCCTCCTCCTCCTCCTCCTCAAACAAATCTCTCCTCTGCTGAACCTTCCTCTATTCCTCCACCTCCTCCATCAAGTACACCTAATCAAAATGATAGAATTCCCTCTCCACATTCATCACATACACCTCCACCAGTAACTCCACCTCCTCCTCTTTCTCCTCCTCCACCACCATCACCTTCTCAACCCTCACACCATGAACCCTCTCCATCCACTGAGGCTCTCATCACTCAGTGCATCAAAGACACAGCTCAAAAGTTTCAAGCAATGCTGGATGAGCATTGCTCACAGATACATAACTCCATCCTTCACATGCACACCCAGATAGATGGGGTCAGTGCCTCTGTACAAAATCTGAAGTCCTCTCTCTCTTCCTCTAGAGTGACAAGGTCTTTCTTAACCTCCTTGGCCAAGAAGGTCAAGAAGGGGGAGAATCTAGATGAAGATCAGCTCTCCAATCCTAAATCTGCTTCTCACAAATCCCTTCCTACCTCAAAAGATGATAGTCTAGCACTGCTCAAAACTCTTGGAAATGAGATAGTACCTGAGCTACATAGTGATGAACAAACAATGGAGGTGCTCAGTATAGCAAGAGAGGCTGCAAACCAAGTGGTACTATTGCAAGGGGAGGCAAGCAGAGCTGAAAAAGAAGATGGGGCAGATGGTAAGAAAGACAAAGAAACTGAACTTCAGGGGGAGCTGGAAACTGTGGTAGCTGCAGTAGAAGCTAAGGAGCTGGATACTATTGTGAATACAGCTGAAATTGAAAAAGAGCAGCCAGATGCTGTGTTAACTGAATCTCTCTCTCAGGGGGAGCCAGCTGAAACTCAAGGGGACTCAAATGCTGTGACTCAGGGGGAGATGAGGGTGATATCTACTGTTGAGAAAGAACAACCCACCAAAGTATTTCAGAGAAAGAGAAGAACTCCTCCTACCCCTCCTGAATAGATGTTCTTATTTCTGAAACAATGATAATTTTTATGCCTGCATATTGATTGGTCTGAACATGAAGTTTGGATATATATATAATCTATTATTCTAGTTGCTCAATGCATTCCTTACCTATATAAATGCTGTGCTAAGTAGGGTTAACACAATTTCTCTCTAAGTAGGGTTAAGACAAATAGGGGGAGATTGTTGGGGAAATGATTTCTCTTAACCCCTAGAAATGAGTTAAAGAAAGAGTTTTAACAATGAAAAACAAGACTAAGTAAATATGCGTCGAATAGTATTCGACGCAACGTCGAACTGTAGTCGACGTTTTCTTCAGATTAAGTCGAAGTAACTTTAGGAAGATTTCGACGTATGTGTTGTCGACGCTACTCTGATTTCTAGTCGACGCATATGGAGAAGTCGACGCACCTTAGTCGACGCACATTCCTTATTTCCCTCTCGACATCTGGCCAGGATGAATTCGACGCTTACGTCGAATAGTAGTCGATGCACGTCGATTTATATGACAGATTTAAATATGCGCCAGATCTCTTTCCTTCTTTTCAGTAGATCTGATTTGTATGGAATAATGTTAATATTTTATAGCCGTTCTGAATCATTCCTTCCTTCTATTTGATTCTTGGCTAATCTGATTAACTCTATTTTGGAAATTATTTGAAATCAGGATTCATTCTTTCCTTCTACAGAAATAAACATTATGGAAACATTTTCATCTTTCTATTTTCTCTAACTGCTAATTGATTATCCTCCTATAGTATTATTTTGAATTAACAGAGCTATAAATAAAGAGGAGGTCGGCAGAAAATACAGTCGAGTGATCTACCACATACATTTGAAATAGAGGAAAAGCTCCCAAGAGAAAAGAGAGAAATTGAGAAATAGCTCTGCAGCAATATTCAAGCACTTCTTCTTCTTCTGCATCTGAAGTCACACTGCTGCAAATTCTGATAGCTCTCAAAAAGAGAGAAAGGCTACAAATCTTCTTCTCTCTATAGAAGAAAGATTTAATTCACTTCTTGTGCTTCCAATCTTCTTGCTAGGAAGAAGATTCATTATTGTTCTTCTTTCTTTCTTTATTTCTTACTTAAACATTGTAAAAGAGTTTTTAGAATCTCTCTTCAAAAAATTCAGTGTACTGGTTCTAAGAGTCTCCTTGTCAAAAGACTCAGTTGGTTCTAAGAGTCTCCTTGTCAAAAGACTCAGGGTGGTTCTAAGAGTCTCCTTATCAAAAGACTCAGTGCAAGATAGTGAATTCCTACCAAGGGGGTAGAAGAGTGGACTACCCAAAGTTTGGGGAACCACTATATTTTCTTGTGTTGTGCTGTGATTTCTTTACTTGCTTTTATTCTCTTTATTTGTTTAATTCTTGTTGGTGTGTGGGAAGCTCTAATCTGTGATCATACACATATATATATATTAACTTTGCACAAAATATTTTAAATCTCTATTCACCCCCCTCTAGAGAATTCTAGTGAGGTTAACTATGCACTTTCACTTCCCTCCTAGACTTTGTATTGCAGTAGGTCCAAATACAGTAAATACAAAATCCTAGGTGAATCACTCTTGGATAAAGATTTAAAACTACTCTTAGTCTGCTTACCTAATTGACAAGCTCTGCAGAGTCCTTCCTCTAACAAGATTGTCCTTAGAAAGCTTAGATATAGTTCTAAGGTTAATGTGTCCTAGCCTTTTATGCCATAATTCATTTGTTTTACTTATTGAATTAAATAAACAAATATCTGAGTTGGCAGAGTCAAAATTTACTAAATAAATATTTCCACGTCTAATACCAGATAACACATTAATGTTTTTATTATTGGTAATAAGACATAAGGAATTATTAAAAGTGTAACATCCCCCAGACAGCTAGACCCCTAAGTTAGTTTTGTCATGACTAGGTCATGGCAAAACCATAGGAAGAGCCCAAGACCTTGAGAGCTTGGGAAAGAAGGAGAAAACCACCTTGGTCTGCAGATAGCAATTTTCCAGTGATCAAGCTTAGGGTTGGACTTTAGGGCCTCATCTTGACCATTTGACCCCACCTTAGTATCCCTAACCCTTTAGGGTTCCCCTTAGGGCACCAAGGACCCACTGGGGTCAACCAAAAGGGCCAAATTGTCCAAAGTCATCCCTAACCCTAAATTGGTCAAAGTAGTCTATTTAGAGCCAATTAACCTTCACCATGGTAAATTGATCACTCATATAGGTCTAGAATATCATAAGAGACCTAGTAGACCTAAAAGCCCCATCATGGGACCCCCAATGGTGCAAATTGACCAAAATGCCCTTGTTAGGTCAAAATGGCAATTCATCACTAAATACCCAAATTGACAATCACAATATTAAATTGACCCTACCCCTAGGGTTATCATGTCATAGGGGACCCAGTGGTCCAAAACTCCCCTTGACTGGGTCAACCCTAGGGCTCAATTTGACCAAAGTCAACTTAGCCTATTTTGGTCAAATCAGCTTAAATTGGGTCAACTAAGACTCATGCGACCAAATTGACCCCACCAATAGTTTCTAAACCTAATTTCGAACCCAATGGACCCAAAAGCCCCATCCTAGGGTCACCCAATTGGTCAATTGGACCAAAAGTCAAATTTGCCCAAATTAGGTCAAACCTCTTGAACCTAGCCCAATCCCTTTGGGCTAAGCCCAAATTAACCAATTGACCAGCCTAGTAAACTGATAATTAACCCAGGAGAGAGAAGAAAATCGGCCATGGTAAGTAGGAGAGAGAAAAACCCAAGTTTAATGGAGAGAGAAGGGGCATTCATGGAGATTGAATGCTTTGACCCCTCATTCCTCCCCCAATTGATGATCATTCATCTCCCCTGTCAGTTACAAGTGAATCCAAGGGTTTTTCAGGGCCGAGGGGGCTGAATAAAAGGGGAGTTAGAGGTGGCCGAAATTACCATTAATGGTGATAATGGCAATTCATGCCATGGCTCTTCCCCTCCCTCAAATTGAAGCCTTTAAAAGCTTCACCAGGCAGAGAGGAGCGTTTTCCCCCACTCACCCAAAGGAATCGGGCTCCTCTATGTGGTGGTTGCAGAACTCAGAAAGCATGGAGGTCGGCCATGGCAATCCCCCAATCGGCAAGGCTTCAAGCCCTAGATCAGGTCCACTTCCTCATCTCTCCTCCTTTGGATAGATCTCTCATATTCCTATTTCAAAATCAACCAGAGATTGGAGGTAGTTCCAATCGGTTTTCTCTTTGTTCTTAACCGAAAATCGCAACCTCCGGGGGGCCAACTCCGGCCACCCCCGGCCACACCGACACCGGCAAACGGCAGCTGGATGTCGGGTGGTGCTTTTGGCGGCGGCGATTCGCCGGAGGTGGCGCCGTCACGCCGGAAACGGGCCCGCAAAATCTCCCAGGCACGACAATCCCAGCCGTCGGCTATCGGGGACGATGATGGAGGGCCGTCGGATCAGCGCTTTATCGAATTGATTAATATGATATTTGTTATTAATATTCATTTTAATATGGTTTTTATAAGCAGAATCTAAATTTAATTATAGAAAATACCTAGATGGCTCTACAGGAAAAGTTCCCAACATGAAAGTTGTAGGCCTTGACCCCTAGGACCATACAAAATTGACTTCACTCAATTTGGAGCCTTGGTTTGACCTCAGCACCCATTCTAGTGCAAAGTTTGACTAAACTTTGAATGGGTGCCCACACCAAACCACTAGTCCAAATGACTTGAAATTTGTACTGGTGGTGAGTCATACCTAGGGCTATAACATATCCAAAAATGAGAATTTTTGGAGAAGTTTTCCTAAAGTTTTTGTAAACATTTAATAATCCTTGCACAAATTAATTGGAGGGTCAAATGACCTCCAATCTCCACCAAATTTTGGTGGGGTGTTATTAGGGTCATGATAAACCCCTGGTTAAAATCTCAACTCATTTGGAGTTCATTTGATTAGGTAATCATTGGGCCAAAGTTTTGTCCATTAAGGGGAAAATTGTGTTAAGGGGACACTTAGGGTTTCTCATAGCCAAACCACCTCCAATTGGAGTAGTATTTTGTCCACTACCCTAATGTCACCCAAACCACCTCCAAGTGAGTTTTGGAGTCATGGGGAGTTGGTTTGCCCTAGGACATGGAGTAGGAGCACCTTGGGGTGCATTTAGCCAAGTAGAGATCCATTGGCCAAATGGGCCCATAGAGACTTGAGTCTTCTTGGGAAGGTCAGTGGGATCAATTTGAGACCCCATGAGGAAGATTGGTGAGCATTGGAGTTGATTTGCTCAAGGCCATAGGGTTGATCCTTATGGAGTGGAATTTGGGGTTGTGAAGGACATAGGAGAGTTTGTCCTTGGAGAGGGGTGTGTTGGACTCCTCTGAGCTTTATAAGTGTTGTAACACCCTCACAAGAAGTTTGGGTGGATTTGGAGAAGTTTTGACCCTAACCCTAGGTTAAACCCTAAAGGGGTGCAATTAGAGGCTAATGAAGGAAGAGGGGTCAAACCCCAATGGTTTGACTTGAAATTTTGGGGATATGGCCTTAGTGACCAGAGATTGCTACTGTGAGAATTTGGAGGGATTTGGAGTTGCCAATCCTAGGTAATAAACCCTTGGGTAGATTTGTAAATAATTAGGGTTTTGGGTTTTAGGAAGAAATAATACTTAGTGATTAATCATCTTCTGTCACCAGCTTAGTTTTGATGTTATTAATCCCTGGAGATTCTATTAGAACCATTGGAAAACATTTGGAGGTCCAAATTGTAATTATTCATATTGTTGGCAATTTTTGGGATGATTGATTTTAGAGTGGTAACTTTCTGTAATTGCATGAAACTTTGCATGATGTCTTTTCATACCAATATATACCCACAGTATTGTTCTCATAATTTATGGATTGATATATTTGGTACCTCTAGTTCAATTTGAAATTATTTACAAATATATACTTTGTGGAAATTACAAATGTAACCTCTCTGTTATATGGTCAAACTTTGTAGACCTGAATATTTTAGTATGTTTCACATCTTTATGAAGTTGCATAAGGTTTGGAGTTCACATGAGGGTACCTCCTTTGGAAATTATTGGAAATAAATGGGTTTTGGAATTTTTAATAATAGTAACTCTTGCTGGATTTTCCTAATATTCCATGACTACTGATTATTAGGTACTCTTGATTTATGTAAAAATTGGGGTAGGCAGTGGAAGTCAGAAAAGTGCACTTGTAGTTCAAACCTTAGGAAGTCGTATTTTGGGAAAATGGTTTTAAATATTAATAATATTGGGAAAATTATGGAACTCTGGAATGGATCTTAAATCAGTGACATGGACCCCCAGTAAGAATATTGGGTCATAGAATTGATAATTTAAGGTACCTCCCTTCATGGGGATCAAAACGTTAAGGGTGGTCTGCGTTTAGCAAATTGGCAGTTTTGGAGTTATAGGCCAATTTGGATTACTTTGATTGGAGATGTGGGAATTTAATGGTGATCATATGGCTATGAGAGGACCCCTGGAGATATTTAGGGTTTGGTGAGGCCTAGGATGGTGGGGTGCCACCCTTGGGATAGGTCGTCTTGGGTTTGACGAAAGATCGTCTTATCCTTTAATGTCTTAAGCCCTTAGGTTTAATTCGGGTAAAAGTATTAAAGGGGTTTTCTTATGGGTAGCAACCAACATTATTAAGTGTCTTGGGAATGGGAACTTTGGGGTGTCATCCCATAAGAGTTCCTAGTACCGTAGCGAGCCCCTCACAGGGTAACCCTCGGGAAGACCAAGATTAACCCTATAGTACAGAAGTAAGATGTTCTACAAGATTAACTAATAACAATTCACCCTCACTCCGTGGTTTCGGGAGTTTAATTGGTTTGGTGTTACGAGCGGTAGGCCCGGTGGTTGTAAGGGCGGATTGCTAAGACCGGTGAGCTTGTGACTCAGTGGTGTTTTATGGCGGGCAGGTTAGCCCGGGGAGCTCATGGCTCGGAAATAGGAAGTAGAACATGTTGCATGTGCACTGAAGGTGGTGGGTCTTCGATATTGGACGGTCGTTCACACCGACGTCAATACGTTGACTCGGCGAGTGTGGTTTTACACTTAGCCTTGATAGTCTGGCGGTCCAGTCAGCAAGAGTACGCAGACGCTCCGCGGGTTTGTGGAGGCGTACGATAGGTCTAGGTTGGGTAGTGTGAATACCAACCTAGAGGTGGGCGAGGCCCAACCCACCGCTTCCGTTTGCCACTACGGGAGTATCCTGGGAGTCTAGCTCGCTCCAAAAAGGGGGTACTAAAGGTCTATGCGCATAGAGTCGAAGTGTGTGCGTTGCACTTGTATGATCATGGTATAACAACATACTTGCATGGCATAGCATAAACATTGCATTCAACCCCTGACACCTATCGTATAAATTGGTATGGGACTTTTTATACGATAGGCCCTGCTAAACGACCCCTTGGTCTATAGGTTTGTATGGGCATTCCTATAAATCAATGGTTACTTTTATATTACTTTACCTGTCTATTTACATACAGCTTTACTATTCTTTACATGCACTTTACCATGCTTACTTACTGTTTTATATGTTTATACACCTGTTTAGTTGTAGACTCACCTTGTCACCTGCTTTTGTTTTTACCCCTTGAATGTCCTCCGCTTCCTCCTCCCCATACGGTGCCTAGGAGCCATTGGGGGAGGGGTGGGGAATTGGCTGAGTCATGTTTGACTGACGGTCGGTGGACCATATCATTTTAGGGTTTCAAGGAGATGCGACAACATCAGAGAAACAGGTGCAACAGGATCCGACATGGTGGACTCCACGGCCATGCTACCATTGTCACCAGCCGGGACATACTCGAGTCAGATGCCCCATGAGGGGTGGAGCCCCTCCAGCACAGCGACCAGGAGGCCGAAGGCGAAGACGTAGATGTGGATTACGAGGCAGCGACCGTAGGCCAAAAGAGAAAAAGAATCCAGTGTTGCAGCACCGGTGGAGCACGGAGTCTGCAGGGATGAGTCAGTCTGGACAGGGTGCTCCGGTTTCAGTGTCGGTGGCGATTAGTTTTAGTTTTACCTAGGAGATAGCTTCCGCGAGTGTTCTTGTAGTGAGGTATTGATGTACTGGGCATGAGCCCTTTTTGATATTATAACCCTTGTCTTTTTTATTCAGTTATTGATTGTGGACATTTACCTTTATGGTTTTGATTCATGTGATTCTGTGGACTTGTATTCTCTTTTATGAACTTTTCTTGTGATCGAGTTGGCCGGCAGAATCGGCGTTTTGTGGTGGCGACCCTTCCGAGTGAAGGTGTCACCGCCAAAGCGGCGGTTCTGGGCCTAAGACCCGGTGGTATTTGCAAAAAAAAAGGGGTCTTACAAGTGGTATCAGAGCAAACCTCGATCCGAAGGAAAGAAGTCCACAAACCCTGGGCCACCCCGCGCGAGCTTAGTTTGAGGACAAACTAGCAGCGGAAGCAGTGGTGTGCCCATATGGGAATCACATTGAAAAAAGTCCACTTTTAACTGAATCTTCTTAGTTATTTCCCCTTGCGAGTGTCAAGTTTTCTTTTGTAGCCTGCGGCGAACCCTGCCCCCAGCAGGGAATACCCCCGGCTGCAAAAGAACTCTTTAGATAGTACTTTAGTCAATGAGTTAGACTCAACCCCCACTAGGACTCGTGACCTACTTTGACAATTTATACTGTGACCTAGCCTGAATTAGATCGTAATTATAGCTTTTGGTGAAGGTACGAGGATACCCCAAAGAGGCTAGAGAAAAAGAAATTGACACATAAGCAGAATGGTATGAGACTCATAGGCTCAATCATCGTATTTGTGACAAGATTATATTAAGACAACCACCGTGACGAACACCGAGGGTCGGATTAGAATTCAAGTTCAGAAGATACCTGTTTGGGATTAGATGACATATTGACCATGATAAGGTTGTCGTAGAAGGTATCTGGAAGAGCCCAAGTTGTGGAGTATACCAATGAGTCTCAAAATAGAACCCCAAGTCTAAGGAGTTTATGCCCTAAGAATTGTTTGCATGCCTGGGACGAATATAACTTGGTGATATTGAAGATACTCAGCCCAAAATAGATAGTGGCTTATCTTTTGTTTATTGGGGGCTTGTCTTTTGTTTATTGGGGCGTACCTTTTGTTTATTGGGCAAATTAATGACGGGCTTGGATTTTCCTTAAACTTAAGTTAGAAATTTTGTGTCATGAACACTATGATTTTGAAGTCGATCTTACTCAATGTTACTTGGAAGAAGATGAGACGGTATAAAAGTATGTTTAGAATGATGATCGGTGGTAGTACCAGGGCAATGGATAAACTTCGTTGATCAAATAACGGTTTGACCTTAGTCGAATCATTAAAAATGTAAAGTCGCTAGGATTAATCACTTAAGGCAGAAACTAGGTGGTACAGGTTGTAGTTATATTTGAAGTTCTTGTGACTTTGGGGCATTCGGAAGCGATCAACTTATGTTTTGATAAAAATCATGCCCCATCATGGTTGAAAATTTGGTCTACCATAATAGCTTTATACCTTAGGAGCTTTGATGATAAACAACCAGAGATCTTAGACGATGACTTGTTGGATCTAGAATCTAGCGTTTGAGTTCACTATGATAAGAACGAACTAAGTTATTTTGCTTGTGATTATTTGAAAGCGATCAAGGCTAGTACAAGTTGAAGTGAAAGAAATTTGGTGAAATAAACATGATGATATTTCCTTGATGAATCGAATTGTGAAAAACCCTAGGGTATCAAAATTTTGCTCATTATGAATTAAACTTCACGTAGAAAATGATTGGGAGTCATCTTACCATCATGGTTGGTTAATTTATACTCATAAAAGTTCACGAGTGCACCCCTATTAAAATTTAAGGATGTTTGGGACGCTAGACGATTGGATTAGTTCCATCAACAGTAAGAATTGGAAAAGTCGTAGATTGGAGTTGGTTGATTAATTCGGACGTACCTGGAAGAGTAAGAATTGAACGTGAAAGAAAACTTTAGAGGCATAAGAGTCTGCCCAGGCTAGAGTGGAAGTTCAAGGATAGAATGACCAAGGTAGCTAGGTCACCCCGGTCAGGATAGATGATTCGACGGTGCGAGTCTTGCGGCGCAAGAAGATTCCAGAGGATAAGACATGTGGTAGGTCAAGGTCAGGAGGAGCACAACTTGGAGCCACTAGAGCTGGTATGGCATAGATAGTCGGTGCTCTTTGAGCCAGGAATAACTGTGATCCTTAGGGGATGTTACGTTCAGTCACTCGCAGTGAAAACACCGCAAGCCTAACCTGAATTTCGAGGACGAAATTATTGTTTTTGTTTATTGGGATTTGTAACATCCCCCAGACAGCTAGACCCCTAAGTTAGTTTTGTCATGACTAGGTCATGGCAAAACCATAGAAAGAGCCCAAGACCTTGAGAGCTTGGGAAAGAAGGAGAAAACCACCTTGGTCTGCAGATAGCAATTTTCCAGTGACCAAGCTTAGGGTTGGACTTTAGGGCCTCATCTTGACCATTTGACCCCACCTAAGTATCCCTAACCCTTTAGTGGTCCCCTTAGGGCACCAAGGACCCACTGGGGTCAACCAAAATGGCCAAATTGTCCAAAGTCAACCCTAACCCTAAATTGGTCAAAGTATCCTATTTAGAGCCAATTAACCTTCACCATGCCAAATTGATCACTCATCTAGGTCTAGAATATCATAAGAGACCTAGTAGACCTAAAAGCCCCATCATGGGGCCCCCAATGGTGCAAATTGACCAAAATGCCCTTGTTAGGTCAAAATGGCAATTCTTCACTAAATACCCAAATTGACCATCACAATATTAAATTGACCCTACCCCTAGGGTTATCATGTCATAGGGGACCCAGTGGTCCAAAAAGCCCCTTGACTGGGTCAACCCTAGGGCTCAATTTGACCAAAGTCAACTTAGCCTATTTTGGTCAAATCAGCTTAAATTGGGTCAACTAAGACTCATGTGACCAAATTGACCCCACCAATAGTTTCTAAACCTAATTTGGAACCCAATGGGCCCAAAAGCCCCATCCTAGGGTCACCCAATTGGTCAATTGGACCAAAAGTCAAATTTGCCCAAATTAGGTCAAACCTCTTGAACCTAGCCCAATCCCTTTGGGCTAAGCCCAAATTAACCAATTGACCAGCCTAGTAGGCTGATAATTAACCCAGGAGAGAGAAGAAAATTGGCCATGGTAAGTAGGAGAGAGAAAAACCCAAGTTTAATGGAGAGAGAAGGGGCATTCATGGAGATTGAATGCTTTGACCCCTCATTCCTCCCCCAATTGATGATCATTCATCTCCCCTGTCAGTTACAAGTGAATCCAAGGGTTTTTCCAGGGCCGAGGGGGCTGAATAAAAGGGGAGTTAGAGGTGGCCGAAATTACCATTAATGGTGATAATGGCAATTCATGACATGTGATAGTGCATTATTTATAGTTATTTTTATATAGTATTTTAGTAGTAATTAATTAGTTTTTATATAATTTTAATTTAATATATATCTAATTTGCTTTGTTTTATATTTTCAGGGACTTTGGGGCTGCTAATAGCAATTTCAAGCACATAGCCGTGTTCAGGGGAAATTCTGGAGCATTTCTGCAAAAACCCTCAATACACGCCCCAGGTCACGGGCGTGACCTAGGGGCGTGACCATGGCCACGACCGTGTATCGCTTTCAGCTCACAGAACTCGCTGCCACGTCGGATTAAAGTTACACGCCCCAGGTCACGGGCGTGACCGGGGGCGTGACCTTCAAGTCACGGGCGTGACTCGCCCAACAAGCATTCAATTCAAGCAGTTTCTGCCGCCGAGTCGTTCCAGCTTACACGCCCTTGGTCACGGGCGTGACCGAGGCCGTGCCCTCTCCCTCAACTGCCAAATTAACTCCAGATCGCGCCGTTTCCCGCCGTTTCCTGACTCGGTCAAGTCACGCCCTAGGTCACGGGCGTGACCTAGGCCGTGACCCGTCGAGATGATCAATTTTGGCGGTTTTTCTTCCCCAACGTTCCCGGGCTTTCAAGACGCAATTACGCAGCTTACACGCCCTTGGTCACGGGCGTGACCAAGGGCGTGACTCAGCAATTTTCTGCCTATAAAAGCCAGCTGCTGCCAAAGTGATGGGCATCGAGGCCATGCTTAGTTTGGATCGTTTCTAGTATAGTTTTTCTGCATTTTTCTTAGTGTAACTTTATTTTATGTCTTGTCTTTTTTAATTCCTAGCTTAGATCTACTTTACATGCAATTGTACTTTTCTTTACTTAGAAATAAAAATAACTTTCTTCTTAATTATGTTTTGTTAATTTTCATAGTATTTGGTCGGATGAATTCTTAAGCTTTTATCTTTTCAAAATCTCTTATTCATAGTTTAGTTTGGAAAACTAAGATTTACCGTTGATTTGCAATTTTTGGTTTCATATTTCTAGGGTATGATAATCAAGTTTGATCCGTATTTTAGTGTATCGAGAGATCCGTAAATACGGGTAGATCGCTCATCGGTAAAAAGAGTTGTATGCATTCCTCGAGAGAGGGTGACGCAAATCTTCCGGATTGGAGTCAAATCCAATAGTGGGGCTCACCGCATAAAGCAAGCTTAGGGGTTTCGACTGGCCGAGGGGTCTTAATCGATCAACCTAAGGTTAGGTGGTAGTTCTCTCGAGAGAGGTTCTATCATATTTTGGGAACCTCCACGGTCAAGTTTGTCTAAATCGATTTCTTTCGAATTTTAGATTTACAAAACATTTCACTTAAGAATGATTCCCGATCAAATGTTTCTTTTCTTTTAATTATTTTCAAAACTCTATTTTACTGCCGATAAAATAATAATAATTCGCGTGAGTAGAAGTAATCAACAGACCCGTGGAATACGACACTTGATATTTATTTGTTTTGAATATCCTATGCTATGAACGATAGGTGCTCTTGCCTATAGTTCGCAGAATTTGGAGAAAATTATTTATATCCTAAATTTTAGCTATCAAGTTTTTGGCGCCGTTGCCGGGGAGTACTTTTTGTTGATATTTTGAAAGCGTGAATTTTATTAATTTTATCATTCTCTTTCTCCACCCCCATTTCTCTTTTTGCTTTTTCTTTTAAAATTCACTTCTATTAGGTAACGGTTGTTTAATTTTCTTTTTAAAAAAAAAATGATGTTATCGCAGTTGGCCGCAAAAGTTGCCGAGCTTCAAAATAAAGTTGATCTTTTGGAAGCCGCGCGAATGCGCCAAATTATTTGTCATTTTTGTGGGCATCATCATTCTAGTGAGGAATGCTATTTTTCATTTCAACATTTTTCTAATGACAATCAAATTAATTTTTCTACTGAAAATTATAATTTTTATAATGAAAATAATAATTTTTATGATGAAAATAATTTTTCTTTAAATAATGATTTGAATGAATTTCCTTCTTACTCTAATGTTGATTATTCATGGTGGCAAGGTCACCCAGATAGTTTTCAGTGCGAAAATGGAAATTCCTTCAATTATGATTTGCATTCCTCGCCTTTTCCACAAGTTTGTTCTTCTTCTGATCTTGAAATTTTTCCGAATGTTATTTCTCCCACTTTAAATGTTTATTCTCAAGATCAAGAAGAACAATTGTACCAAGAATTTCGCAAAGTCATGGAGACACCGGACGAATTAGAAAATGAGAATTTTTCTTCTTCTCCTTCGCCCGCCCTTTCTTCTCATTCTCATGAAATTATAATTCATGAAGAAATTGTGTCTCATGAATTTTCTCCCCTTTGCATTGATTTTTCTGATACTTCTTTTATTTTTGAAAATGAACAACCGGAGCTTAATCATGTATTTTCACAAGAAACTCCTCCTTGTGAAAAATTTTCTGACTCGCTAAATCTTGATTCTTTTTATACTAACGATTTTCATGTAGAGGATGAGCCGTTGCAACCAAACGTCTTCACCGATTCATTTGCCGCTCATCTCCAACAATCCAAATTACCTAAGGTATGTATAGGTAATTTGGATTCACAATTTCACGCTAACGGACAACGGAAGAGTCAAGAGTATAGCGGAGGAGTCGCCGGGCAACGGATTTCGGCATGCTCACCTGAGCGTGAATTAAGGGAGTTGCCTGTGCATTTTCAATTTTATTTTCCTTTTTCCTAATAATAACCGTCTAGCTTAAAGACGGGAAAAGAAAGCGCTCTTGGGAGGCACCCCTTGCTTATCTTTATTTTTCTTGCCCTTTACTTTTTCCGCATTTTATTTTCTTTTCCCTCCTACTTGGCTTATAAACATTGGGGACAATGTTTATTTTTAAGTATGGGGGTGTATTCTCCTATATTCAGTTTTTATTAAAAATCCAAAAAAAATTAGAAAAAACTATTTTAATTTCCAATAAAATAAATTTTGTAATATTAAATTTCTCCAAACTTCATTTATGCAAAATTGATTTTAATTATGAGTTTTCTTTATAGGCTTTTTTTTAAAGAGTTTTCTTTTTATGTAGTTTTAATCTTATATTTCTCTTCAAAATATGTTAGATTTAATTTTTAGATGAATTTGATTTAATGAGTTTTTTCATTATCTTGATTTGCTTAGAATATTTCTTAGTTTTACTTTCTCTTTTAAAATATCATAATTCAATTTTGTAGTAATTGTGTTAAATATCTCTAGATTTTACTTATATTAACTTGAACTCATAGTTTCTTGTAGATTGCTCAAATTATTTTCTATGCTCTTAAAATGTTTCTTTGGAATTTGTTTAGCCTTTAAACCCTAGCCCTTCCCCTACCTTTTTGTTAAACCCATTGTTTGGCATAAAAAAATTTTGAAAAGATCATATGTCATGGGATGAGAGGATAAAATTCATCATTCCTAAACATATGCACCCAAATCAGTAAAAGATTATATGGCATGGAGTTGAGAGGATAAAATTCATCACTCCTAAACATATACATTTGGGATATAAAAAGAAGAAGAAATTAAAAAAAAGATGGAAATGAGAGGATAAAATTCATCATTTCCCATATACAAAGTAACTTCTTCAATGCCAATTTTACCCCATTTAGCCAAGTTCACTTTTTTATCCAAGATATTATTGAGAGAGCATAGTTAATATTTTGTAGTTTTCTAAAAGTTTCTCATGATTGTAAAGTTTCTATAATTTTAATCTTGGAATATTTTGCTTAATTCAATGCAATTTTGTTTATGAAGATTTAGTTAGAGAATTTCAAAACTAAAATTTATTCTACTCATTTCAATTTATGAATTATTAATTATTTCTTATAAATCTGAATTTTAATTTCTTAACTTATTTTGACATGAGTTTTATGAGATTTGAAGTGCATAATTTGAAGTAAATCTTTTTGGAAATGTCCTATAAATTCTTCTCATACTTATAAATTAGTTTTTGCTCTGGAATAGCAAAAGCTTAAGTATGGGGGTATTTGATAGTGCATTATTTATAGTTATTTTTATACATTTGGGATATAAAAAGAAGAAGAAATTAAAAAAAAAGATGGAAATGAGAGGATAAAATTCATCATTTCCCATATACAAAGTAACTTCTTCAATGCCAATTTTACCCCATTTAGCCAAGTTCACTTTTTTATCCAAGATATTATTGAGAGAGCATAGTTAATATTTTGTAGTTTTCTAAAAGTTTCTCATGATTGTAAAGTTTCTATAATTTTAATCTTGGAATATTTTGCTTAATTCAATGCAATTTTGTTTATGAAGATTTAGTTAGAGAATTTCAAAACTAAAATTTATTCTACTCATTTCAATTTATGAATTATTAATTATTTCTTATAAATCTGAATTTTAATTTCTTAACTTATTTTGACATGAGTTTTATGAGATTTGAAGTGCATAATTTGAAGTAAATCTTTTTGGAAATGTCCTATAAATTCTTCTCATACTTATAAATTAGTTTTTGCTCTGGAATAGCAAAAGCTTAAGTATGGGGGTATTTGATAGTGCATTATTTATAGTTATTTTTATATAGTATTTTAGTAGTAATTAATTAGTTTTTATATAATTTTAATTTAATATATATCTAATTTGCTTTGTTTTATATTTTCAGGGACTTTGGGGCTGCTAATAGCAATTTCAAGCACATAGCCGTGTTCAGGGGAAATTCTGGAGCATTTCTGCAAAAACCCTCAATACACGCCCCAGGTCACGGGCGTGACCTAGGGGCGTGACCATGGCCACGACCGTGTATCGCTTTCAGCTCACAGAACTCGCTGCCACGTCGGATTAAAGTTACACGCCCCAGGTCACGGGCGTGACCGGGGGCGTGACCTTCAAGTCACGGGCGTGACTCGCCCAACAAGCATTCAATTCAAGCAGTTTCTGCCGCCGAGTCGTTCCAGCTTACACGCCCTTGGTCACGGGCGTGACCGAGGCCGTGCCCTCTCCCTCAACTGCCAAATTAACTCCAGATCGCGCCGTTTCCCGCCGTTTCCTGACTCGGTCAAGTCACGCCCTAGGTCACGGGCGTGACCTAGGCCGTGACCCGTCGAGATGATCAATTTTGGCGGTTTTTCTTCCCCAACGTTCCCGGGCTTTCAAGACGCAATTACGCAGCTTACACGCCCTTGGTCACGGGCGTGACCAAGGGCGTGACTCAGCAATTTTCTGCCTATAAAAGCCAGCTGCTGCCAAAGTGATGGGCATCGAGGCCATGCTTAGTTTGGATCGTTTCTAGTATAGTTTTTCTGCATTTTTCTTAGTGTAACTTTATTTTATGTCTTGTCTTTTTTAATTCCTAGCTTAGATCTACTTTACATGCAATTGTACTTTTCTTTACTTAGAAATAAAAATAACTTTCTTCTTAATTATGTTTTGTTAATTTTCATAGTATTTGGTCGGATGAATTCTTAAGCTTTTATCTTTTCAAAATCTCTTATTCATAGTTTAGTTTGGAAAACTAAGATTTACCGTTGATTTGCAATTTTTGGTTTCATATTTCTAGGGTATGATAATCAAGTTTGATCCGTATTTTAGTGTATCGAGAGATCCGTAAATACGGGTAGATCGCTCATCGGTAAAAAGAGTTGTATGCATTCCTCGAGAGAGGGTGACGCAAATCTTCCGGATTGGAGTCAAATCCAATAGTGGGGCTCACCGCATAAAGCAAGCTTAGGGGTTTTCGACTGGCCGAGGGGTCTTAATCGATCAACCTAAGGTTAGGTGGTAGTTCTCTCGAGAGAGGTTCTATCATATTTTGGGAACCTCCACGGTCAAGTTTGTCTAAATCGATTTCTTTCGAATTTTAGATTTACAAAACATTTCACTTAAGAATGATTCCCGATCAAATGTTTCTTTTCTTTTAATTATTTTCAAAACTCTATTTTACTGCCGATAAAATAATAATAATTCGCGTGAGTAGAAGTAATCAACAGACCCGTGGAATACGACACTTGATATTTATTTGTTTTGAATATCCTATGCTATGAACGATAGGTGCTCTTGCCTATAGTTCGCAGAATTTGGAGAAAATTATTTATATCCTAAATTTTAGCTATCAACATGGCTCTTCCCCTCCCTCAAATTGAAGCCTTTAAAAGCTTCACCAGGCAGAGAGGAGCGTTTTCCCCCACTCACCCAAAGGAATCGGGCTCCTCTATGTGGTGGTTGCAGAACTCGGAAAGCATGGAGGTCGGCCATGGCAATCCCCCAATCGGCAAGGCTTCAAGCCCTAGATCAGGTCCACTTCCTCATCTCTCCTCCTTTGGATAGATCTCTCATATTCCTATTTCAAAATCAACCAGAGATTGGAGGTAGTTCCAATCGGTTTTCTCTTTGTTCTTAACCGAAAATCGCAACCTCCGGGGGGGCCAACTCCGGCCACCCCCGGCCACACCGACACCGGCAAACAGCAGCTGGATGTCGGGTGGTGCTTTCGGCGGCGGCGATTCGCCGGAGGTGGCGCCGTCACGCTGGAAACGGGCCCGCAAAATCGCCCAGGCGGGACAATCCCAGCCGTCGGCTATCGGGGACGATGATGGAGGGCCGTCGGATCAGCGCTTTATCGAATTGATTAATATAATATTTGTTATTAATATTCATTTTAATAGGGTTTTTATAAGAAGAATCTAAATTTAATTATAGAAAATACCTAGAGGGCTCTACAGGAAAAGTGCCCAACATGAAAGTTGTAGGCCTTGACCCCTAGGACCATACAAAATTGACTTCACTCAATTTGGAGCCCTGGTTTGACCTCAGCACCCATTCTAGTGCAAAGTTTGACTAAACTTTGAATGGGTGCCCACACCAAACCACTAGTCCAAATGACTTGAAATTTGGACTGGTGGTGAGTCATACCTAGGGCTATGACATATCCAAAAATGAGAATTTGTGGAGAACTTTTTCCTAAAGTTTTTGTAAGCATTTAATAATCCTTGCACAAATTAATTGGAGAGTCAAATGACCTCCAATCTCCACCAAATTTTGGTGGGGTGTTATTAGGGTCATGATAAACCCCTGGTTAAAATCTCAACTCATTTGGAGTTCATTTGATTAGGTAATCGTTGGGCCAAAGTTTTGTCCATTAAGGGGAAAATTGTGTTAAGGGGACACTTAGGGTTTTTCATAGCCAAACCACCTCCAATTGGAGTGGTATTTTGTCCACTACCCTAATGTCACCCAAACCACCTCCAAGTGAGTTTTGGAGTCATGGGGAGTTGGTTTGCCCTAGGACATGGAGTAGGAGCACCTTGGGGTGCATTTAGCCAAGTAGAGATCCATTGGCCAAATGGGCCCATAGAGACTTGAGTCTTCTTGGGAAGGTCAGTGGGATCAATTTGAGACCCTATGAGGAAGATTGGTGAGCATTGGAGTTGATTTGCTCAAGGCCATAGGGTTGATCCTTATGGAGTGGAATTTGGGGTTGTGAAGGACATAGGAGAGTTTGTCCTTGGAGAGGGGTGTGTTGGACTCCTCTGAGCTTTATAAGTGTTGTAACACCCTCACAAGAAGTTTGGGTGGATTTGGAGAAGTTTTGACCCTAACCCTAGGTTAAACCCTAAAGGGGTGCAATTAGAGGCTAATGAAGGAAGAGGGGTCAAAACCCAATAGTTTGACTTGAAATTTTGGGGATATGGCCTTAGTAACCAGAGATTGCTACTGTGAGAATTTGGAGGGATTTGGAGTTGCCAATCCTAGGTAATAAACCCTTGGGTAGATTTGTAAATAATTAGGGTTTTGGGTTTTAGGAAGAAATAATACTTAGTGATTAATCATCTTCTGTCACCAGCTTATTTTTGATGTTATTAATCCCTGGAGATTCTATTACAACCATTGGAAAACATTTGGAGGTCCAAATTGTAATTATTCATATTGTTGGCAATTTTTGGGATGATTGATTTTAGAGTGGTAACTTTCTGTAATTGCATGAAACTTTGCTGGATGTATTCATACCAATATGTACCCATAGTATTTTTCTCATAATTTATGGATTGATATTTTTGGTACCTCTAGTTCAATTTGGAATTATTTACAAATATATACTTTGTGGAAATTACAAATGTAACCTCTGTGTTATATGGTCAAACTTTGTAGACCTGAATATTTTAGTATGGTTCACATCTGTATGAAGTTGCTTAAGGTTTGGAGTTCACATGAGGGTACCTCCTTTGGAAATTATTGGAAATAAATGGGTTTTGGAATTTTTAATAATAGTAACTCTTGCTGAATTTTCCTAATATTCCATGACTACTGATTATTAGGTACTCTTGATATATGTAAAAATTGGGGTAGGCAATGGAAGTTAGAAAAGTGCACTTGTAGTTCAAACCTTAGGAAGTCGTATTTTGGGAAAATGGTTTTAAATATTAATAATATTGGGAAAATTATGGAACTCTGGAATGGATCTTAAATCAGTGACATGGACCCCCAGTAAGAATATTGGGTCATAGAATTGATAATTTAAGGTACCTCCCTTCATGGGGATCAAAACTTTAAGGATGGTCTGCGTTTAGCAAATTGGCAGTTTTGGAGTTATAGGCCAATTTGGATTACTTTGATTGGAGATGTGGGAATTTAATGGTGATCATATGGCTATGAGAGGACCCCTGGAGATATTTAGGGTTTGGTGAGGCCTAGGATGGTGGGGTGCCACCCTTGGGATAGGTCGTCTTGGGTTTGACGAAAGATCGTCTTATCCTTTAATGTCTTAAGCCCTTAGGTTTAATTCGGGTAAAAGTATTAAAGGGGTTTTCTTATGGGTAGCAACCAACATTATTAAGTGTCTTGGGAATGGGAACTTTGGGGTGTCATCCCATAGTAGTTCCTAGTACCGTAGCGAGCCCCTCACAGGGTAACCCTCGGGAAGACCAAGATTAACCCTATAGTACAGAAGTAAGATGTTCTACAAGATTAACTAAGAAAAATTCACCCTCACTCCGTGGTTTCGGGAGTTTAATTGGTTTGGTATTACGAGCGGTAGGCCCGGTGGTTGTAAGGGCGGATTGCTAAGACTGGTGAGCTTGTGACTCAGTGGTGTTTTATGGCGGGCAGGTTAGCCCGGGGAGCTCATGGCTCGGAAATAGGAAGTAGAACATGTTGCATGTGCACTGAAGGTGGTGGGTCTTCGATATTGGACGGTCAATCACACCGACGTCAATACGTTGACTCGGCGAGTGTGGTTTTACACTTAGCCTTGATAGTCTGGCGGTCCAGTCAGCAAGAGTACGCAGACGCTCCGCAGGTTTGTGGAGGCGTACGATAGGTCTAGGTTGGGTAGTGTGAATACCAACCTAGAGGTGGGCGAGGCCCAACCCACCGCTTCCGTTTGCCACTTCGGAGTATCCTGGGAGTCTAGCTCGCTCCAAAAAGGGGGAACTAAAGGTATATGCGCATAGAGTCGAAGTGTGTGCGTTGCACTTGTATGATCATGGTATAACAGCATACTTGCATGACATAGCATAAACATTGCATTCAACCCCTAACACCTATCGTATAAATTGGTATGGGACTTTTTATACGATAGGCCCTGCTAAACGACCCCTTGGTCTATAGGTTTGTATGGGCATTCCTATAAATCAATGGTTACTTTTATATTACTTTACCTGTCTATTTACATACAACTTTACTATTCTTTACATGCACTTTACCATGCTTACTTACTGTTTTATATGTTTATACACATGTTTAGTTGTAGACTCACCTTGTCACCTGCTTTTGTTTTTACCCCTTGAATGTCCTCCGCTTCCTCCTCCCCATACGGTGCCTAGGACAAATTGGGGGAGGGGTGGGGAATTGGCTGAGTCATGTTTGACTGACGGTCGGTGGACCATATCATTTTAGGGTTTCAAGGAGATGCGGCAACATCAGAGAAACAGGTGCAACAGGATCCGACATGGTGGACTCCACGGCCATGCTACCATTGTCACCAGCCGGGACATACTCGAGTCAGATGCCCCATGAGGGGTGGAGCCCCTCCAGCACAGCGACCAGGAGGCCGAAGGTGAAGACTTAGACGTGGATTACGAGGCAGCGACCGTAGGCCAAAAGAGAAAAAGAATCCAGTGTTGCAGCACCGGTGGAGCACGGAGTCTGCAGGGATGGGTCAGTCTGGACAGGGTGCTCCGGTTTCAGTGTCGGTGGCGATTAGTTTTAGTTTTACCTAGGAGATAGCTTCCGCGAGTGTTCTTGTAGTGAGGTATTGATGTACTGGGCATGAGCCCTTTTTGATATTATAACCCTTGTCTCTTTTATTCAGTTATTGATTGTGGACATTTACCTTTATGGTTTTGATTCATGTGATTCTGTGGACTTGTATTCTCTTTTATGAACTTTTCTTGTGATCGAGTTGGCCGGCAGAATCGGCGTTTTGTGGTGGCGACCCTTCCGAGTGAAGGTGTCACCGCAAAGCGGCGGTTCTGGGCCTAAGACTCGGTGGTATTTGCAAAAAAAAAGGGGTCTTACAAAAAGTTACCTGATAACCTTCATCACATAACTGGCTTATGTTGATGAGGTTGTGCTTGAGACCCTTGACATAAGCTACCTCTTTGAAGGTGACTGCTCCAACTTTGATTTGTCCATAACCTTTGGTTTGCCCACAGTTGGAGTCTCCAAATATCACTTTGGGTCCAAGCTTTGCCTTGTAATTGCTTAAGTTGGCCTTGTTTCCTGTCATATGCTTTGAGCACCCACTATCCAAGTACCGTTGTTCTTTTATTTTTGGATAGCCCTGTACCTGCAAAACAGAAAATATTCTAGTTGTTCTTGACCCAGACTACCTTGGGTCCTTTTGTTTTTCCACAAAAATTTGAAATATAAGATATCTCAGGCTGATCCTTATAGCCTTGTGGATGATATCTCCTTGGAGGAATTATCCACTCAGTAAAAGGATTCTTAGTATATTGAGAATAAGAATTCTTCAGATTTTCTGTATATTTTCCGTTCGACAAATTTGGATGAATTCGTCAATCGCCGTTTGACGAAGTGAACTGCTTTCGTCGAGCGCCGTTCGATGGATAGATATACTGGAACTCTGAGTTCAGCTTTCGCCGAGTTCCGTTCGACGAATTCGTGTGATTTCGTCGAGCTCCGTTCGACGAATTTTGTTGAATTCCTTTATTCTTAATATTCTTGCTTGAAATATTCTTACTAACATCTACTACCTCTTTGTTCTTAGCAGAAATGAATTTTGCTGGTGTAGATAAAATGTTTTTCTTAATTAGATGTGGCTCACTTGATGATGCACCCAAGCCTAGTTTGCCACTAAGTCTGGCATTCACTGTGTTTGTGATGTCCATCAGTTTGGTACTTCTCCCATTTAGGGATTCTTCAAATTTCTTAGCTTCAGATAACTTGTTCTCAATGAGAACAGTGTGTTCTCTGGAGGCAGCCAATTCTTTCTTAAGATTGACATTATCTTCACTTAGTTGGTTCATTTCAGCCAACTTATTTCTGAGAGAAATTATCTCTTTCTCAGATTTAATTAAGTCTATACAAAGAGCTTTGAATTCATCCTTGAATTCATTTGAATTAAAGTCAAAGTTAGATATTACTTGAATAGCATCAGTTTCAGATTCTGATTCTTCTGAATTACTTCCTGAGGCATTGATAGCCATCATACAAAAACTTCTTTCATCTGCATCATCTTCATCATCACTGGAGCTGGATGATGATGCATGTTCTGACTCACTGCTTGAGTCATAGATAGCCATCAAGCATTGATCTTTGTCATTTGATTCATTCTCATCTTCAGATGAGCTGGATGAAGAGTCTGACTCTTCTGCAGAACCTTCAACCATGTTGTTGAGGGAAATCCAAATATCCCTGGCTAAGGTGCATTCCACAACCTTTTGGAAAATGTCATCAGACATTGTTTGTGCCAATATTATCATTGCTTTGGCATCAGCACTTCTCTGTTTCTTTTGAGCATCTGTCCACTCAGGAGGTGGAACAACATTATTGTTTGTTGTTGTTTCAGCACCTGTTGTTGTTGTAGGAGTAGGAGGTCCTGTCAAAATAGCATTGAAGATATCCTCATCAATAGAATTCATATATAATCTGATCCTTGCCTTCCATAATGCAAAATTATTTAGATTGCACATAGGAGGTTTTGTGCTTGAGTATTCTTTGTTCTTTGCCATGGATTTTTAGCAAAAGAAACTCTAGAAGAAAATTAAGATCTAATTGATCTTTTGATTCAGGTGTTAGCCTGTAAAGAATCAACCAACCTCTGATACCAATTGAAAGTAACCTCTGATAGAAGTTAAAAGGAGGTTTATATCTTAGATTTACTCTAGAGGAGGGTGAATAGAGTATTAAAAAGTTTTTCACTTATTTTTATAGCGGAGTTAAAATAGTGATATATATGTGTACTGAGTGAGTTATAAGAACAAACACAAAGAGATCACACAACACAGTACAGAAAATCACACAAACACAGAAGACACAAGGATTTATAGTAGTTCCCCAATAAACCTGGGTACATCTACTCTTCTACCACCCTTGGTAGGATTCCACTAGATTTTTGATCAGGTGCCCTGTATAACCCGTATTCGGCGAGTAGGCCCGTAGGCCTCATCGAGTAGATCGGCACCCTTCAGTGAGTAGACCCGAGACGGTCTTACTCGCCCAGGTTAAGGAAGCGAATACACCCTTCCCTGCCACGTCCAACATGTCAAGCTCCCCTTTATCTGGGGCGAGGCGAGTAGGTCTCCTCTAAGATGAGACCGCCTCAGGAGAGCCCGCCCTTGGCGAATAGGTCTGGACCTAGTCGTCTCGGCCGCAATCTCCGGGAGGGAGGGGCGAACACGGGCCACTCCGGCTCATCAACCCTCCCTCGCTATCCGCCGACCAGTAGGAGGTGCGGTTAGTGTATGTGAAAAGGCACGAGGGGGCTGTTCGCAGACCACTTTGGTCTGCATATAGTAATTTGGTTAAGGCGGAGGAAGTTATCCGCAGGCCTTTAGGACCATCTTACCCCTTGAAGAGTTTGCCTATAAATAGGACCCATTATGTCTCAGATCAGCACAGATCCACCCCCCTTTGAGAGCCTGTGCTTTCTTCCTTGTGCTGTCTGAGACAGGCTCAGCTTCTGGTTTTTGGGAGGGGAAATCGAGTGAGATTTCCAGGTTAGTGGCGTGACCTCCTCACTGCAGCCAGTGGGTCATCCTTAGGAAGCTACCTATCAACCGGTGAGGGCTAGTTTTTAGCTCGGAACACTTAGATCTAGGGATCGGACGAGGAGATAAATAACTCAAGCTACTCCCCAAGTCTCGAACAGGTTGGACCGGTATCCGGGTTCCAACATGCCCTATCACCAATGGATTTTTGATCAGGTGTCCAAACACTAATGAGCTTTTGATCATGTGCTCAAACCAACCATAGGTTTTTGATCAGGTGCCCTGCCACCAATGGGTTAACTTTTGAAGGGAGTTAGAACCCTGTACAAGATGGGATAAAGAGGGTTATGAAGTTCTTCTCTGTCAATAATCTGAGAGAAGACTAGTGGATTTGTTGTTGTAAAGCTCCTCCTGTCTGATAGAAAATAGTTGACAGTTGAGGATGGAGCTTTCTCTTGAATGTAGATCTTCCTTGATAGCTGATGAATCTGAGAGACAAAGGTTTCTCAGATTATTGTTGCTCTTGAAGATTTTGAACTTGCAGCAGAATACTGAGAGAATAATGTTGATCTTCTCAGAGATTGAGAGAGCTGCTGCTTGAGGAAGATGAAGATCTGAAAGCCTTTTCTTTCTGTATTTCTTTTCCCGACTTTTTTCTTCCTCTCTTCTTTCTATCTTGCTGTACTGCTGTTATACTGTTATACTTCTTCTTTTTCTTTTTCCTTAGAGAGATCTCTGACTGATTTGAAATTCAAATCTTTGTATTTAAGGAAATATTCAGAAGAGATATTCTTGGAACTGCAAATCTGATTCAGCAAATAAACTTTAACTCTTTTCCTTTTCCATGAAAGTGTCATTTTCCAATATATGTCAACGGCTACTTTCTCGAGAGAAGAGAATGGAAAGGAAATAAATAAAGGAACAAATCTTTTACTTATCTGGAAATGAATAGATCCAAATAAAAGAATAGATCCATTGCTGAAAGTCGATCTGAGTTCAGAGAATAAACTAAAACTGATCCTTATGAAATTAACAAGCTGAAGAGAACCTTTCATTGATCTGAGAACTGAGTTCGTCGAACTGAATGTTGGAGTTCGTCGAACTGAACATCTGTTGCTGATTCGTCGAACACAGAGCTGAGTTCGTCGAACGCTGAGATAGCCTCAATTCGTCGGACGCTGAACTTGGCAAGTTCGTCGAACGCTGAGATTTGGCAAGTTCGTCGAACTGGAGCAAGACATCCGTCGAACGCAGAATGCATTTCGTCGAACGCAGATTGGAGTTCGTCGAACGCAGAAACTTGATCTTTTCCTTAAGTTCTAGCAGCCTAAAACCTTGACCCTTAGACTATACATTGAGGTCAACTTAGTCCTAGTCAACAGATAGTGATCCTAGCCCAAATCAGTAATAGGGTTGTTCCAACAGTGCGCGCAGCTCCGCGCCGAACTGTCGGAAGACATTGGCAAGACGACCCCCTCCCCCGGGACACATGTCGCGCGGGTGAACAATTATGCCCGCCTGATCCAACGCGAGGCTCGCTCGTTCAACGAGTATCATTACCCTAGGATCCCACCGAGATCTGGAGTGCGAGGTCGTGGCCGGTGGAAATGGCTACGATACTAGTCTCGCCCGCACTCTTTCTCAGCTCGGCAAACACCTCCGTAATATTTGAATATTTGTTTAATTTCGACGGACCAACTCGCGGACATTTCTCCTCTCATTATTAACCATTTCTCGCCCACTCCTGGGGTTCTTGTGAACTTACTGGTTGTTGTAATATATTTGCTTGTGATACTCGCTCTTTTTTATTTCAATTTTTCTTGTCGTTTACGCATGAAAATTTTGCTTATACTAATCCTGTAAACTGGTCTCGCTCGCTAATATACCTGATGTTCTATCGCGGTCTCGCGTTATGTAGGGTTTTGTCTAACCGCACCCCCCCCCCCCCGCCGCTTCAACTTCTTTCCCGCGCTTTTCATTCTCTATAAATAGGTTCCAGCGATGATCCCACCTACCGCATTTAACTCTAGTTCTTCTTCTTCCTCTGCTTGCGAGATCTTGCGCTTTCTCCTTCGTGCCTCCTTCTTCTTCTTCCCGCAGGTCTCACGATGGTGGTCGACGCAAGTGAGGCTGAAGGTCGGTTGAAGTGCGCCTGGGCCTTCTCCGATCACACATTCTTCCACAGTAACTTGACTGAGGAGGAATATCTCGCCGTCGTTGCTGATTTCATCCCACTGGGGTTCTCCACTCGTTGCCCTAGCGGGGAGGACGTAATCAACGTACTCATGCCAGACGAGCTCGCCATCCCTACCGCCCACTTTGGGGCCGGCCTGCGTCTGCCTCTGTGGCCTGAGGTCCGCCAGGTATTCATTGATCTCGCGTAATTTTACCTTTCCGAATTTTGAAGCTCTCGCTCGCTTCTTAGAGACCTCGCGACGTTTATTCGCCAGGTACTAAAACATTACGGTGGATACTGGGCCAGCTGACCCCCAATGCCATGGCAGTCATTGTTGCATTCACATGCTACATGCGAGAAGAACGCATTGAGTTCAGCCTGCCGGTCTTCCGGAAGCTGTTCTCTTTCTGGGCCTACAAGGAGGGCACCACCTACTTCGTGGGCTCAGGACTCAAGGTCAACGAGACCGTCAACAAGTGCCACTACTGGGCTCAGAAGTTCCTTTTCGTCAAAGGGAACTTCGGCAACGTCCCATTCTCGCCGATTCAGCATGGCGAGAGCACCTACCGCCCCCAGCTCTCGGTGGTCATGACGACGCTCTGTACCAGTTTTTCAGCAAGAAGAACTTCGAGGTGGTGCATCTCCGCCGAAACCTCGACTCGCTACCACTCGTGCTCCCCGGGGAGGGTACGTATCGTGCTTGCTCCCCCTTTTCTTCTCAAAGTTCTCGCCCAACACTTCTAATTGCTGAACTATTGCAGGTGAGCGAGATCTCCCCGTCCATCCCCCCTATGCGAGCAGCCGGTCTTTCTCTGCCGACCTCACCCTCGCAAAAGTGGGAGCAGCCGCCTGCCACGAGACCTCCCGTCCTGCCGCCCCTCCCACTAAGAAAAGGGGCGAGTCTTCCGGCCGGAAGGACTCCTCCTCGCAGCCCTCCTAGAAGAAGAGAAAGAAACATCCCCCCTCTTCCGAGAAGGGAAAGGGACACGCCGAGGTTTCCCCGGGCGAGATCCTACCGGCTGACTTCCACGAAGAAAGGGAATCTAGCGAGCCAGTCGAGAAGGTCGCCCAGATCTCCTCCTTGCCAGTGTCGGTAAATCACTGGAACTTTGGTCTCGGCCAGAGGCACAAGGACGAGGCCGGCGAGTACCTGCTTTACTGGAATCCAGAAGTCAATAAAGCCACCATCTCCACCCTCCTCCCCTCTTGGGTGGAGCAGCCAACATTCAACGGGCAGGCGTTCTCGCTCTGCTTCAGGCTGTATGGTCGCGAGGATGCCTCTGTCTTTAAGGCCGAGACTACGAGGACCTTGGCGTACGAAAGTGCGCGAGCTGAGCTCCGCTCTATGGAGCTCGCTCATATGATGGGCCGACGATGCCTCCAGCTAGAGCGCCATAATGAGGAGCTCGCCCTCGCTTACAAGAATTCCGCCGCTGAGATAACGAGCTTGAAGGAAAGGCTGCTCGCCTCCGAGGTACCTTCTCCCGGCTACCAGGGTGGGGTAAATATTTGGGTTCTCGCCTCCCTCCTTTCCTAATTGTTCCCATGGCATATCTATTTCCTCTACAGGATACCTAGACCATCCAGGAGCTTCGCTCTCGCATCTCCGTTGAAAGCTCACAACCGCGAGTAAGTCTGCGCCTCTGTCCCTCCGTCCCCTCGCCGTCGGAGGAATGACCAGCGAGCCCGGGAGGAAGAATGTCGGGAGGCCTCCATGAGCTCGGCACGCTACATTTTTCGGGTCATGCAGGGAGCCGGCCTGCTATCCGCCGAGGCGTCTGACTTGACGATTGAAGATGTGGTCCCGGAGCTATTCTTGCCCCCTCCGCCCCCTGCAGATAGCGAGGACCAGCTGCTCCTCAGCGATAGTTAAATTGTTGTATATGTATATATTTTTTTATTTTGTCCTCTTTTTGGCTGGCGAGACCGCCGCGGTGGATGTAATAGACTTGAAGGAAAATAGATGAAAATTTGTCCTGCTGGTTCGTTGTGTTCTCGTTATTTATGAATGTTGCCTTTTCCTCGCGTTTATTACCTGTTCTTTTACCTCTGCATTTGTCGTGCTCGCGTTCGCCTATCACGTAATCGCGTAACCTCGACTTAGGATACTCACCACGCTAGTTCTCACCCTTCTAGCCAACCTCAGAGAGATTTCAGGATCCACCTCTCTGAATTTCTAACTCGCGGGGGGGGGGGGGGGGGGGGGGGGGGGGGGGGAATGTCTCCCTTTTAATTCCGACGAGCGAGGTCCCTGTGCTACTTCTCGCGTAATTACCAGGGACTTGAATGTTCTTTTTCGTACGGCTCGCCCATCTGGGCCGCCCACTTGTCGACTTTCCCTTAGATTGTCTGCAAGGACCTCATTTAACGGGGAGCCCCCCGTAATCTCGCCTTGCGAGACCACCCGTTCTCTCCGTTTTGAGGCCCGACTGGTAATTCAAAACATCCCCCTTTGCCGGCCCCTTCAGAGCTCAACCTGACCCACCGTCTATGGGAGCCCGGTAGCGGAATTGATCTGGGGAATTCCAGCACCAAAGGACTTGTTATTTGCCAGCCTCTCCAGAGATCAACCTGACCCACCGTCTACGAGAGCCTGACAGCGGAATCGATCTGGGGCATTCCATCCTCGAAGGACTTGTTACTTCCCAGCCTTTCCAGAGATCAACCTAACCCACCATCTATGAGAGCCCGACAGCGGAATCGATCTGGGGTATTCCAGCACCAAAGGACTTGTTATTTGCCATCCTCTCCAGAGATCAACCTGACCCACCGTCTATGAAAGCCCGACAAAGGAATCGATCTGGGACATTCCAGCACCAAAGGACTTGTTACTTGCCAGCCTCCCCAGAGATCAACCTGACCCACCGTCTATGAGAGCACGGCAGTGGAATCGATCTGGAGCATTCCAGCACCAAAGGACTTGTTACTTTCCAGCCTCTCCAGAGATCAACCTGACCCACCGTCTATAAGAACCCGGCAGTAGAATCGATCTGGGGCATTCCAGCCTCAAAGGACTTGTTACTTGCCAGCCTCTCCAGAGATCAACCTGACCCACCGTCTATGAGAGCCCGGCAGCAGAATCGATCTGGGGTATTCCAGCACCAAAGGACTTATTACTTGACAGCCTCTCCAGAGATCAACTTGACCCACCGTCTATGAGAGCCCGGCAGCGGAATCGATCTGGGGCATTCCAGCCTCGAAGGACTTGTTACTTGCCAGCCTCTCCAGAGATCAACCTGACCCACCGTCTATGAGAGCCCGGCAGCGGAATTGATCTGGAGCATTCCATCACCAAAGGACTTGTTACTTGTCAGCCTCTCTAGAGATCAACCTGACCCACCGTCTATGAGAGACCAACAGCGGAATCGATCTGGGGGCATTCCAGCACTAAAGGACTTGTTACTTGCCAACCTCTCTAGAGATCAACCTGACCCACCATCTATGAGAGCCCGGCAGCGGAATCGATCTGGGGCAATCCAGCCTCAAAGGACTTGTTACTTGCCAGCCTCTCCAGAGATCAACCTGACCCACCGTCTATGAGAGCCCGGCAGCGGAATCGATCTGGGCATTCCAGCACCAAAGAACTTGTTACTTGCCAGCCTCTCCAGAGATCAACCTGACCCACTTTCTATGAGAGCCCGACAGTGGAATCGATCTGGGGCATTCCAGCCTCAAAGGACTTGTTACTTGCCAGCTTCTCCAGATATCAATCTGACCCACCGTCTATGAGAGCCCAGTAGAAGAATCGATCAGGGGCATTCCAGCACCAAAGGACTTGTTACTTGCCAGCCTCTCCAGAGATCAACCTGAGCCACCGTCTATGAGAGCCCGGCAGCGGAATCGATCTGGGGCATTCCAGCCTCAAAGGACATGTTACTTGCCAGCCTCTCCAGAGATCAAACTGATCCACCGTCTATGAGAGCCCGACAGCGGAATCGATCTGGGGCATTCCAGCACCAAAGGACTTGTTACTTGCCAGCCTCTCCAGATATCAACCTGACCCACCGTCTATGAGAACCCGACATCAAAATCGATCTGGGGCATTACAGCCTCAAAGGACTTGTTACTTGCCAGCCTCTCCAGAGATCAACCTGACCCACCGTCTATGAGAGCCCGACAGCAGAATCGATCTGGGGCATTCCAGCACCAAAGGACTTGTTACTTGGCAGCCTCTCTAGAGATCAACCTGACCCACCGTCTATGAGAGCCCGACAGCGGAATCGATCTGGGGCATTTCAGCACCAAAGGACTTGTTACTTTCCAGCCTCTCCAGAGATCAACCTGACCCACCGTCTATGAGAGACCGGCAGAGGAATCGATTTGGAACATTCCAGCACCAAAGGATTTGTTACTTGCCAGCCTCTCCAGAGATCGACCTGACCCACCGTCTATGAGAGCCCGGTAGCGAAATCGATCTGGGGCATTCCAACACCAAAGGACTTGTTACTTGCCAACCTCTCCAGAGATCAACCTGACCCACCGTCTATGAGAGCACGACAGTGGAATCGATCTGGGGCATTCCAGCACCAAAGGACTTATTACTTTCCAGCCTCTCCAGAGATCAACTTGACCCACCGTCTATGAGAGCCCGGTAGCGGAATCGATCTAGGGCATTCCAGCACCAAAGGACTTGTTACTTGCCAGCCTCTCCAGAGATCAACCTTGTAAGATCTCTTTTCTCAAGACCCGTTTGGGTACATGAAAACTCGAACCTCTCCCGCTTCGCACGGTTGAGGTGGATCTTCGCCCAGAATCGCTGCCTTGCGGTGTCACCAACACTCGGGTTAGCTAACACCGCTCAGCACCAACTCTGCCGGCTATACGATCATAAGTAAAAATATGCCAAAAAGGTAAGTATAGAAGTAAGACATGTCCACAATCACATCATCATATAAATATATAATGAAACAGAAAGTCCAAAAAGAGACAGTACAAGCAAAAAAGGCTTAAGCCCGATACATATCCAAAATAAGTACTCTCTCTCTCTACAACATGCGGAAACTACAACAAAACTCTCAAATGTGGAAGTCTAACTATCTAGTCATCAACCTGTAGCGTCGTGGTAGTACGCTGCATCTGCTGCTCAGGTCCTGCCATCTCGTCCAGCTGCGCGCGGGACAACTCCGTCTCCTTGGACTCCTGCGGTCACACCGACCGTTAGTCATAAAGACTAAATTGTTTTGTGCTCGCCTCCCTCCACGACTCCTAGGTACCGAGTGGGAGGAAGAAGTGGAGGACAACAAGGGGTGAACAAAGATAGAGGTGACATGGCACTAATCTAGCAGTTATAGGTAAAGCAGTAAAACTAGCTAGCAGTATAGTGCAATTAAAGGACAGTAAAGTAGAGCATGAAGTAAAGCAGTAATAGAAAGAAAAATGCGGTGCAGTAAGTATAACTAATCTACCATCACAGATTCGTACCTTAACTTATATGAACTCTCATACGACATATAAGTTAAGATGTCCAGGTAACCCATCATATAAAAGAGCCCATACTAATATATATGATGGGGGTATGCTAATGTGTATGTTATGTTATGCTATGCTTATGATGATTTAATGTGTTTATGCAATGTGACTCACCCACACGACTCTATGCGCACAGACCTTTATAGTTCCCATTTTGTTAGAAAGGAAGCCAACCTTTCGGGTACTGACCGTCGTGGCTCACGGTGGCAGTGGATCGGGCACTCCACATCCTAGGAGGGTATGGTCACTACCAAGCCTAGACCTCACGTACGCCTCAACGCTAAGAACACAACAGCGGAGCTCCTGCGTACTCTTGCTGGAATCCACCAGACTTTAAGGTCGGGTGGGTTATTAGGGATTGTCTTCCAGACCGCGGTACTCAAACTTACCAGCCCTATAAACCTCTCCCTCAACTGAGTCAACGTACTATCGTCGGTGACACGACTAGCCTAGTACCGAAAACTCGCCACTATTTGCATAAGTAACAGGTGTTAACAAGTCCACCGGAGCTTCCGGCTCAGGGACTAACACACAAGCTGATCCAACCCATCTCCTTCCCAAAGGAGATCCATACTAGTTTGCTGACCTAATTAGGCTACTCTTGCCTACAATTTAGTTAGTGCTATATTTAGGGTGAATCTTGGACTTCCCGCGGTATACCCCGTAAAGGGCCCCCAACGGTACTATGGATTCAATGGGCTCAACCCCACCATCCTCCTTCTCAAGACAATTACTTTAGTTGGTGATTAACCTTTAGTTCACCCCTCATTATTTCATATACTTAAAGTGACTTTGCTCAACACCCGTCCCACCCAATTGGGTTGGACGTACCTCCACACCTCATACACTAACCCTAGCACAATCTCACTGCTAACCCTAGGTTTGACCCTCCTTGAATCATTGTGAGTTATAACTCAAATACTGAATGGATATAACTTCCAAACACTACTTAGGGGTCTGAATTGTCAAAAATTCAAAATTCTGTTTTTACTAATCGCAGACCACTAAGTTGAACTAACCTCAAACCTCATAAGGGAATCCTTCTAAAAACTCATCACCAAGATTTGGTATAATTATCCTAGGCTCCCACTGACCTTAATAAGGTATGTTCCAATTTCCATAATTTTCCATATTAATTTGGTATTTATTATTATTTAAAGTATTTAAGGCCTTAAGTCAAATTACACATGATCAACCATCAAAATGCTTCTACATGCTACATGAAAATTATCAGTAAGGTAATGTTCCATATCAAGGTGGTTTACTGAGTTTCATGACCCTAGGATGTCATGTAGCCTACTAAATCATCATAGTTGTATAATTACCAAAATGCCACTATAATCAGGAAAAATAGTATTTCACATCTGAAAATTCTACAAAAATTACCAAGTGTCCAAATGATGGTCTAGAGCCCGCTTCCAAATGATTGTGTCATTACCATATGATTTGTCTAATTAAAATGATTTAACATCCAAGTGTAGTGATTACCAATTTCTACATGATGTACATGAAATACAAATCTACAAGCTTCCAAATAAGTATCATGGGCATGTATCAACATAAAATGACAGATAACAAAGTTTCATAATCTTGCCCCATGATTTGACATTTTAAAATGATTTTACACCCAGGTGTTGTAAATACCAATTTCTACATGAGGTACATGAAATACAAATCTATAGGCTTCCAAATAATTATCATGGGCATATAACAACATAAAATGACAGATAAACAAGTTTCATAATTTTACCCAATGATTTGACATTTTCATAATTAAATTCCTCTAAGCTAGTAAGCACTTAAAAATTCCTACACAAGAAATAATACTTCAATAAATTATAATAAAATTACCATAGCCTATTTTCATCCCAATTCAGCCACTGATAAAATTTCAAAGCCATACAAGGTCATATGACCATGCATTTTATTTATTTAAGGAAAAAGTGGCAATTTCATTTATTAAGAGAAAAATACCTAAATGTCTCTAAAATTTCCCATTAAATAATCCAAGCCATTTTATGCTCTTACAAACATATCTACAAAGTTCTGTGCCAAGGCAAGGATATTTGGTCATATGTCCTTCACAAGCCCTAATTTGCAACCTTAAGGGTTTACCCTTAGGGTTTTAGGTCACACCACCCCAATGGCTCCAAATGCTCCATTAGGGTGTGTCACATGCATTTATATATCAATACCTACATAACCATAATGGTGGGAGGAGGCTAACTCACTCAACTCCTCGAAATGGCCTAAACCCTAATTTGACCCTTAAAGGCCCTCATTAGGGTTTCCCATTTTCCATATCAAATCAACTCCAAATAGAGTGAAAATTTAGGCAGGCACTACTCATGTACTAAAGAGCATGCCACCAAAATTTGGTTTCATTTGAACTTCATATGCTCCAAAAATCAACATTATTTAAATATCCTAATTACCACAAAAACTATAGGTAAAAGTGCCCATCAAGGGCTGACCTTTGGGCAGGGGGTGCCCCTAGGGTATACCTACCCATGGTTAAAATATCAGCTTCAAAGCTTGAGGGGTTTAGGCTAGGTAATTATTTTAGTGGACTGACCTAGTGTAGGACCAGTCCTAGTAAAACAGCTCCCCAGGGAGCTGTGGGTCACCAAATGACTTGAACTTAAGCCCCAATGAAATTCAAGACCAAGGCCTACAACTTTCATGTTGGGCACTTTTTCTAATTCAGTCATTAAGAGCCCATAATTAATTTTTGAAGTGGACTAATAAATAGAGGCAGAAAATCTATATAATGAATTAATAATCTTATAAATTAAAGGCGCGGACGAATCTTGGCGCAGATCCGGCGGCCGCGACATCGTCTTCCTCCTCCAGCCAACGGCTGAGATTGAGCCACGCTGGGTGATTTTGCGAGTGAGATTGCCGGCGATCCAGCCACCACCACCGCCGGCCAACACCACTGACACCTTTGTGGTGGTTGGGGCTACCGTCTACCGGCGACTGGAGGCCGGAGGAGGCGGTTTCGATCCCGGGCTTCCCGATTCAAGCAGAAATACATGGATTTGAGGAGTGGATTCGGGCTCAATTGAGCCCGATCCTTCTTCGTTTTGTGATAGGAAGCTAGCGTGGGGGGAGGGGAGGAGAAACGAACCGTGATTGGGGCGTGGCGGCGGCTCCGGCGACGGTTCACCATGGATATGCTTTGCTCCGGCGACCCTGCTCCCGAACTCGATTCTCCAGCTCTAGCCTCGCTCCAGGTGTCGTTCCCGACTGCTCTCTCCCTTCTGAAGCTGATGGTGTGGCTGGAATGGGGTGGGGAGGCCTCTATAGTCGGTTTCGAATTCAAGCTACTCGTTTATGCTTCTTGCTGCCACCCTCCTGCACCCCTGCTGGCCTCCTGCTTCCCTCTGGGTCAAGACCAGGTCAACAGTAATCAGGGCTGGCCCCTAGGTTGATTGGAGGTGGAGTGTAGAGGAGGGGTTTGCTTTTTGCTTTCTCCTTTAGCTTTATGCCTTTTTAATCACCTTTTGGTCCCCCTCTCATTTGGCTAATCAAACCTAAGGGTTGAGCTCAGTCTAAGGCTGATATGGGCATGTCCTAAGTCCATAATTGATTGATTAGGTGATGGGGGTTGGGTTCCACTCAATTTAGGCTTGGAATTCACCTTAAAGAGCTATGTTGACCATGGTTGACTTTGGTCAACAAGGTGAGTGGGTTGACCCCACTTGGGGGTCATGGGTACCTAAACATCACCCAACAGTGGTTGGCCCATGGTGGGGCCCAATTGGTTCAATTTAATCAAAGGGGTGTAGATTTGACCAAAATTGGGTATGTTTGACTTTGGTCAATTTCATGAAATTGGGTCCCACCCAAGTGCAATTTCCATCCTATAGGTCTCCCTTAGTGGTTAGTGCATCATATGTGAGGTCAATTTGGACAATTGAGGGTCAATTGACCTAGTTGAGGGGCTTAGGGTTAGGTTGGTTTTTGAGCTTTGGTGTGAACTTAGCAATTTCTACCCTAGCATAAGGCCCTTGTGGCCACTCAACTCACCACTATGCCCTAACATTTCCAAAGGGTCTAGTAGGATTGGGGATGTTACAAACCTGACCCACCGTCTATGAGAGCCCGACAACGGAATCGATCTGGGGCATTCCAGCACTAAAGGACTTGTTACTTGCCAGCCTCTCCAGAGATCAACCTGACCCACCGTTTATGAGAGCCCGGAAGCGGAATCGATCTGGGGCATTCCAGCACCAAAGGACTTGTTACTTGCCAGCCTCTCCAGAGATCAACCTGACCCACCATTTATGAGAGCCCGGCAGCGGAATCGATCTGGGGCATTCCAACACCAAAGGACTTGTTACTTTCCAGCCTCTCCAAAGATCAACCTGACCCACCGTCTATGAGAGACCGGCAGCGGAATCGATCTGGGGCATTCCAGCACCAAAGGACTTGTTACTTGCCAGCCTCTCCAGAGATCAACCTGACCCACCACCTATGAGAGCCCGGTAGCGGAATCGATCTGGGACATTCCAACACCAAAGGACTTGTTACTTGCCAGCCTCTCCAGAGATCAACCTGACCCACCGTCTATGAGAGCACGACAGTGGAATCGTTCTGGGGCATTCCAGCACCAAAGGACTTGTTACTTGCTTAAAAACTACTTCAAAATATATATATTGAGAAGGAAACATACAAAAGTCAGTTACAAAAAATTGTTAAGGATAAAATCTTTTCTAATCATCCCCACTCCTGGCTCGGCCGAGAGGTACCCCTTTCACATCCTGGAGGGGTACCCCCCAAACTTGTGCACTTCGCTTACAATGTAAGGCCCCTCCCAATTGGGCTCCAACTTACCTACAGCGGCTCCTCTCCTTGCCGCATCTACCTTCTTGAGGACCAAGTCTCCTTTCTCGAATTGTTTTATTCTGATATGTTGATCAAAGTACCGGGCCATCCGCCTCTTGACTTCCTCCTGTCGAACAGTAGCGAGGTCTCGGAGTTCTTCTACCAGGTCCAGAGACAACCTTTGCTCTGCATCATTCTCCAACTTACCTACAACGGCTCCTCTCCCTGCCGCATCTACCTTCTTGAGGACCAAGTCTCCTTTCTCGAATTGTTTTATTCTGATATGTTGATCAAAGTACCGGGCCATCCGCCACTTGACTTCCTCCTGTCGAACAGTAGCGAGGTCTCAGAGTTCTTCTACCAGGTCCAGAGACAACCTTTGCTCTGCGTCATTCTCCACTAGCCATTCTTCATCTCCTTCCCCTGCGGTGATCACCCTGGGGGTTTTTACCTCGAATTCTATCGGGAGGATGGCCTCGGACCCATGAGACAGTTTGAAGGTGGTCTCCCATGTGACCGTGTTTGGAGTAGTCCTCAAGGCCCACAGGACCGAGGGCAGCTGCTCTACCCAGTTTCCCCTAAGATTCTCCACTTTCTTCTTCAGCAGGTTGACAATTATCTTGTTCGCTGCTTCCACCTGACCGTTACTCCTCGGGTGGTGGACTGACGCGAACCTGAGGTCTATGCCGAGTTTGGTGCAGAAACTAACAAACTCTTCGCTGGCAAATTGTGGTCCGTTGTCCGTCACTATGGCCAATGGCAGCCCGTGCCTGCAAATTATCTCACCCCATACAAAATTTCTCACCACCTGGGATGTTACCTTGGCCAGCGCTTTCACTCCTACCCACTTGGAGAAATAATCAATCATTAACAATAGGAACTTCCTTTGGACACTAGGTTGCGGGAAAGGACCTACTAGGTCCAAGCCCCATATAGCGAAGGGCCACGGAGCTGTGATGGTCCGGAGCCTCTAAGCTGGGAGGAGTTGGAGTGGGGCATAGGGTTGACACTTCGAACACTTCCTTGCGAATTCTGATGCATCCTTGCGAATTCTGATGCATCCTTGCTGAGGGTAGGCCAAAAATAGCCTTGCCTCAGCACTCTTCCCTCCAGGGTCCGACTCCCGGAGTGACTGCCACATTCCCCCGAGTAGATTTCTTCAAGGACTCTCGGGACCTCCTCCTCTGATACGCAACGGGCCAGGAGCCCCGAGAGTGTTTTCCTATATAGTCCTCCTGCATGTAAGGAATAATAGGCTGACTTGTAACTGATGGGGTCTTCCTGGCCCCCCATAGAAGTTACCCCCTCCTGGGGCGTAACCTCTTCCTTGATCTTGCATCCCCCCGCCCTGCTGCCTCCATCCCCCCTCCGGGGCCTGGGGCTCTTCCCTTCTCCGCACCTCCTGCTGCTTGACCTCCGGCTCACTGAGCTTTGCTAGCCTCCTGGTGAGTTCCAGATTGGCCTCCTCACTCTCGACTTCCTCCGCCACCCTCTCCATCAACTCCTCGTAGGAGACGGGGGCCTTTCTCTTCAGTCCCATATTGAAGAAACTCTCCCTCTGCCCCAACGTGATGGCGAGCTGAAGGGAAAACCCGAGCATCTCCTGGGTGAGCAATACTTATTCCTGAAACCGATCCGCATAATGAGCCAACGACTCTTTGGGCTCCTGCTTCACCTTGAAGAGGGACTCGTCGTCCTTCTTCCTCTTCTTCGAAGTTGAAAACCGCAATAAGAAGCTTCTACGTAAGTCCTCAAATGCGTAGATTGATCTGACAGGGAGTTGGTGGAACCAATCCCTGGCCTTCTCTTTTAGGGTGATGACAAACAGCTGACACTTAAAGGCGTCTGACATCGGCCTGATAGAAACCGAGTCCTTGAATGACTATAGGTGTTGGACTGGGTCGTCCTTGCCGTGGTAGTAGACCCTGTCACATTCCCTGAACCCTTCCGGGACAGGTGCGGAAAGCACCAGCTCGCAGAAGGGGCTTCCTCCACCTGCAATCCTTTCTTTCTCCACTCGCCCCCCGAGCTCCCTCGCTAGGCTTAAGCTCGATGGGGCCATGCTCGCGAGAGCCACACTCGCCGGAGCCGCTCCTACGGGCGTCGTGCCTGCCGGGATCGCGTTCGCTTGCGCCGCACCCGCCTGCGCCGCACTCGCCCGCGCAGCGCGCACCTGTGCTGCGCTCGCCTATGCCACACTCGCCTGCACCGTGCTCGCTGGCACCGAACTCGCTGGACTAGCAAACAACACTCGCCCCTCCAGGTCCTGCACTGACCCCCCGACCACCTCCTTTACAGGCCTTCCTCCCAGGGCATCCTTGCCGACCGCTACTGGAGGATGGAACACCTGGACCGCTGGGGTAGCGAACTCGCTTCGCAACGCTGCGACTGCAAACCTGAGGGTGTTGAGGACTTCTCTCCTGAAGTCCGAGAACATCCTCGGCGTCACCACCGGGGGTGACCCGCAAAACTCCTCGCCCTGCTCTTCATCTCCTACCATGTCCCTTCCTTGGAATTTTCCTGGACTAGCCACACTCCACGCTCACCGCACCAAAATGTTGAAACTGATTTCTCGGTCTCTTGTGAAGCTCGGGCCCTCAACAGGTTGAGGGGCAGCTATCCCTTACTAGTCCCTCGGAAGGAGCAGACTGGAGACTTGAAAACAGACTAAGACCTTAGTCACAGTGAGGAGGTCCCACCAAAAACCCGGAAGATCGTTGAGCGTTTCCCCTCCCAAGCCAAAGCTGAGACTTGGGCACCTTGGAGAGCTAGAGAGCTAAACCAAAGTAACCAAGGGAGGAAGAAGCTCAGAGAGCTGAGATTGGAATCCTCTCCCAAGGTGCCCTTTAAGGTCAATTTATAGTTTTTTGTTCGTGGTATGTTAATAGCGGAATTCCGCCTTTTGGTTTTACTAAACGCACCCCAATTAGGCCTACTAACAGCCAAACTCCGTTGTTTGGAGGGGCTAATGGCAGACCACCAGGGGTAAAGGGGTCATTTCGTCTCCTTAGCCTATGGGCAAATGGCCTGCGAGAAGGCTACTCGTGAGAGCTCCCGCGAGTCTCCTCGCGAGTATGACTCGCGAAACCCCTCTCAGGTGAGTGATCTGCGAAGGCCCCACTCGCACCTCTTCTGGCATCGTCCACCGAGGCCATGTCTCGCATGCCTTCCCACGAGCTCCCCTCGGCCCCGTGAAAACCTGCTGAAATGGCTGGAAGATTGAGTTCGTCGTGCTGAGAAACAATTTCGTCAAACCAAATCGTGACGTTCGCCGAACGCAGAATGGATTTTATCGAACGCAGAACGGCTTTCGTCGAACTCAGAACGGATTTTGTCGAACACAGAACGGAGTACGTCGAACACAGAAACTTAGAAAGAATCCGGCTCGTCCAGAAGACCACTGTAAGCGGACCGCGAGGGTCTGGCTCGCTCACCTTCCTACGAGCGGTCGGCGAGTGCCCGACTCGCCCGCCTTCCTGCGAGCGGTCGGCGAGTGCCCGGCTCTCCTGCCTTCCTGGAAGCGATCTGCGAGTGCCCGACTCGCCCGCCTTCCTACGAACGATCGGCGCGTACTCAGCTCGCCCGCCTTCCTGCGAGCGATCGACGAGTACCCGGCTCGCCCGCCTTCCTGCATGTGGCCTTTTAGACTCTGACTCGCCTTCTTTGTTACTTATACGTCGAACACAGAGCTGAATTTGTCGATCTCAAATTAGTGTTTGTTGAACTGAAGACAAAATCCACTGAACTGGCTAGAAGATCGAGTTCGTCGAGCTGAGAAGCAATTTCGTCGAACTGAAAAGGGACGTGCGTTCGTCGAGTGCAGAACGGATTTCGTCGAACACATAACGACTTTCATCGAACGCAGAACGAAGTTCGTTGAACATAGATGTTGGATCTTGAGGCGCCCTTAGAGGGTGGGGGGTGAATAAGGGTTTTAAAAAACTTTAAACTTTGATTGAAAACTTTTGATATTTTGGTCGAAGTAAGTTAAATCAAAAGTAAAGAGATAATGAAATTAGAAATGAAATCAATTTTATTAAACAAGAAAAGACATGATTATCATTTATAAAATTGATTACAAAATCTGATTTCAATGACGCTAGAAATCGTAGCGAATAATATGAAAACCCTTTTTGTTTTCTATACCGACTCGTATCCCCACGAACCGGTTGGCTTTAGCTGATCTCTCCCCAGATACGGCCTCAAGCCGCTCTAGCCAATCTATCACCAGAAAGGCCTCAAGCACCCCCTAGATCTACTCCCTAGACCCAGTCGCCAACATGAGGTGAATTACTCCGTAAGTCCAACCTAGACCTAGTCGCCGTGTGGCGAATTCACGAACCGATTACAAAGATGAAATAAAGGACAAAATACAAAATACAAATATAAAACTCCCTATGAGGTAATCTGAAGGAGACGCCGAAGAATCGCTGAAGATCGTTGAAGTCCAAGCGTGCGTTCTTCGCGTTGAGTTAGCGTGTTGATCCAAGCCTCCTTTGATTCCTCCTTTTGAAATATGATCGGGAGATGGGTTGCTCTGGAAATACGGCCCTCACAAAGTTTCTGAAGTGCTGGAATAGGGCTCTGGGCAATCAGTAGACGGAGAAGACAAAATTCTCCGATTTATAGAATTTGAGCTAACACCGGCGTTAAGTCCTAACGCCTAGCGTTGTCCATATATAGCAATATATTAATGGCTCGGATCTTCAGAAGAGGAAGGAGATTGTACAACCCCGATGTTCGCCAAGGAGAAGAGCAAGGCAAAGAAGATGTGAAGTCCCTACAGGCGAGCGGGCCCAGCAGAGGGGAGGCGGTCGGCTCGCCTGAGGCTCGCCAAGGAGGCAGCGGGCGAGCCAGGGTATGTGCGGATAGCAATTCTGAGGCTCGCCAAGGAGGCAGCGGGCGAGCCAGGGTATGTGCGGATAGCAATTCTGAGGCTCGCCAAGGAGGCAGCGGGCGAGCCAGGGTATGTGCGGATAGCAATTCTGAAGCTCGCCAAGGAGGCAGTGGGCGAGCCAGGGTATGTGCGGATAGTAATTCTGAGGCTCGCCAAGGAGGCAGCGGGCGAGCCAGGGTATGTGCGGATAGCAATTCTGAGGCTCGCCAAGGAGGCAGCGGGCGAGCCAGGGTATGTGCGGATAGCAATTCTGAGGCTCGCCAAGGAGGCAGCGGGCGAGCCAGGGTATGTGCGGATAGCAATTCTGAGGCTCGCCAAGGAGGCAGCGGGCGAGCCAGGGTATGTGCGGATAGCAATTCTGAGGCTCGCCAAGGAGGCAGCGGGCGAGCCAGGGTATGTGCGGATAGCAATTCTGAGGCTCGCCAAGGAGGCAGCGGGCGAGCCAGGGTATGTGCGGATAGCAATTCTGAGGCTCGCCAAGGAGGCAGCGGGCGAGCCAGGGTGTGTGCGGATAGCAATTCTGAGGCTCGCCAAGGAGGCAGCGGGCGAGCCAGGGTATGTGCGGATAGCAATTCTGAGGCTCGCCAAGGAGGCAGCGGGCGAGCCAGGGTATGTGCGGATAGAAATTCTGAGGCTCGCGCAGGAGGCAGCGGGCGAGCCAGGGTATGTGCGGATAGCAATTCTGAGGCTCGCCAAGGAGGCAGCGGGCGAGCCAGGGTATGTGCGGATAGCAATTCTGAGGCTCGCCAAGGAGGCAGCAGGCGAGCCAGGGTATGTGCGGATAGCAATTCTGAGGCTCGCCAAGGAGGCAGCGGGCGAGCCAGGGTATGTGCGGATTGCAATTCTGGGGCTCCCCGGTTAGTGTAGGAGAGTCCGCCCAAAGAGCGCACTGCTAACCCAGGAGATAACCTAGGAGCCCGCGAGCCCCACTCGCATGGAAGGTGCGAGGATGAGCCGGCTCGCCCAGCAAGGGCTTGTAGAGGAATTCCCAGTGGTCTGCGGTTAGCCTCTCCGAACAGCGGGGTTTGGCTGTTGGCAGACCAATCTGGTGTGCGGATAGTAAAAATGGACAGCGGGATTTGGCTATTGGCAGACCACAAAACTAAAATCTATAAATAGACCTCAAAGGGCACCTTGGGAGAAGATCCGATTCTGAATCTTTGAGCCTTCTTCTCTCCTTAGGTCGCGTTGGATTGGGCTCTCTAGCTCTCCAAGGTGCCCGAGTCTTCAGCTTTGGCTTGAGAGGGGAAGCGCTCAACGATCTTCCGGGTTAGCGGTGGGACCTCCTTGCTGAGACTAAGGTCTTAGTCCTTTGTTCCAGTCTTCAGTCTACCTCCCCCGAGGGACCAGTAAGGTCTAGCTGCCCCTCATCTCGGTGAGGGCCCCGAGCTCTACAAGGGACCGAGCAATCGGTTTCAACATTTTGGTGCGGTGAGCGTGGAGCGCGGCTGGTTCAAGAAAGTTCCGAGGAAGAGATGGCAGGAGGCGAGGACAACAGCGAGGGCTCAGGCGAGCCACCCCAGGTGGTGACAACGAGTATGTTCGCAGATTTGCGAAGGGAGATGTTCGAAACCCTGGGGTACGCACTCACTATGCTGCGGGGCGAGCTCGCGACCCCCGCACCTCAGGCGGCCCCTTCCCCAGCAGCGGCCGGCGAGAATGCCCCCGGGGGAAGGGCGGGGAAAGAAGTTGCTGGTGGGGTGTCGCATGACCTGCAGGGGTGAGCGCTGTTCGCCAGCCCGGCGAGCTCCATGCCGGCGAGTTCGGTGCCGGCGAGCTCCGTTCCAGCGGGCGCGCCGCAGGCGAGCGCGCGCCCAGAGGAAGCAGCGACTGTGGGGGTGGTCTGGGCGAGTACCGCCCTCGCGAGTGCAGTCCCAGGCCTGGCGGGCGAGCTTGGTCTGCGAGGCGATCGAGAGAAGACGGCAGGAGGGGGAAGTCCCTTCTGCGAGTTGGTGTTGACTGCACCCGTCCCGACTGGGTTCGGGGAATGGGATAGAGTATACTACAATGGCAGAGATGACCCGGTTCAACATCTGCAGTCGTTCGAGGACTCGGTCTCCATCAGGCCGATGTCGTACGCCTTCAAGTGTCGACTCTTTGCCGTCACCCTCAAAGAGAAGGCCAGGGACTGGTTCCATCAACTCTCTGCAGGCTCCATCTACGCTTTCGAGGACTTGCGCCGGAGCTTCTTGTTACATTTCTCCACCTCGAAGAAATGGAAGAAAGATGCCGAGTCCCTCTTCAAAGTGAAGCAGGAACCAAAGGAGTCCCTGGCTCGTTACGCCAACCGATTTCAGGAGGAGGTGCTGGCCACCCAAGAGATGCCAGGGTTCGCCCTCCAGCTCGCCTTCACGATTGGGCTAAGGGAGAGCTTCTTCAAGATGGCGTTGAAGAGGAAGGCCCCCATCTCCTACGAGGAGTTGATGGAGAGGGTGGCGGAAGAGATTGAAAGCGAAGAGGCTAACCCGGAGCTCACCAAGAGGATATCAAAGCTCAGTGAACCAGAGGTGAGGCAGCAGGAAGTGAGGAGAAGAGACGAACCCAGAGCCCCGGAGGGGGAGTGGAGGCAGCATGGAGGAGGGATGCAAGGCCAGGGAAGAGGTTACAGCCCGGGAAGGGGTAATTTCTATGGAGGCCAGGGAAGGCCCCATCAGCTGGGTTGGAGGCAAGGGCCGAGGCAAATGCCTCCCCCACCCCAGCAGGCCATGGCGATCCGGCGAGGGAGAGGAAGGGGAAGAAGAGAAGAGGCGAGAGAAGAAGCGGGGGCCGGCAGGAGAAGGAGGAACAGGGTGCCGGAGGTCGGGGCAGGAGAGGTGGGGTTGCCGTATTGTGACTTCCACGATGAGGAAGGGTACTCGACGGCCACCTGCCCGGAGTTCCTGGAGACAAAGAGGGGCCGAGCACCCGCGCCAAGGCAGCAGCAGCCAGTAAGGATCGAGGAGGTCGAGCCTCAGGAGGAAGAAGAAAGGTGTGAGGATCGAGCCGATGTGGGGAGCCGAGGAGGGATCAGAGTGATCCATGGGGGGGTAGGGGTGGAGGCAACCCGCAAGGCTAGTCTCCATACCATCTACCGCCGGAGCGTGGCCTCAACATCCACTGCCCCACCCCCAGCGGAGAAGATCACCTTTTCCCAAAGGGATATGCCAGGTAACGAAGACCCGTTCTGCGACGCGCTGGTCATCCAGACAGCCATCGAAAACTTCACCGTCTCAAGGATCCTAGTTTATAATGGGAGTTCGGTCAACGTCGTCTTCAAGAAGGCGTTTGACGAGATGAAGGTAGAGGCCAGAAGGGTGTTGGCCTCGGATGGACCTTGTTTGGGTTCTCAGGAGAAAGGAAAGAGGTAGAGGGTGGAGTGGGACTCCATGTGACCCTCGGAGGGCAGTCTTGGAATTGCCGCTTCGTGATAGTAGATGCCCCGAGCAGCTACAACGCCATATTCGGGAGGCCCCTCATCAGCGCGTTCCGGTGCGTCCCCTCCACCTTTCATCAGTGCCTTAAGTTCAATGATGGAGGAGTCCAGGTTCGGATCAGGGGAGATCCCAGGGTGGCAAGACAGTGCTACGTGACGGCTGTCAACACCATCTCTTGGATGGGAGAAGCTGAAAGATTGGATAAGGTAATGGGAGAGGCGGCCGAAGGCGGAGAAGGGAAGGTAGGCGAAGAGAAGAGGGGAGAGGAGGAAGTTCATGCCCAGGAAGGGGTTGCTGGAGGACCCCGGGCGGAGGAAAGAAGAGAGGAGGGAAACAGGACCCCGGAGGGGGGAATGGAAGAGTTGATGGTGGTCGAGGAAGAGGGAGAAGAAGGAACCCAGGCTCTCGCTTGTGGTGGGGAGGAGGAGAGGGCTTGGGGAGAGCAGTCTCGGCTAGAGGCCGTGGACGAGATCGTGGAGCTCGAGGTCACCACCCGGCTAGGGGTGGTGGAGAAGGTCCGGGTCAGCGGAGGACTCAGCCCAGAAGATCAAGTGGAGATTCTGGCTTGCGTACAGAAGAACGTAGATGTCTTAGCCTGGAGCGCCGCGGAGATGCCCGGGATCGACGCGGATGTGGCCTGCCACCGCCTCAACCTCGATCCCGGCACCCGCCCCATCCGCCAGAAGAGGAGGGCCACCGCGGACAAGCTTGAAGAGCCCATCCTCGAGGAGGTGGGTCAGCTCCTGAAAGCGGGCTTTGTATCGGAGATCCAGTACCCAGGCTGGGTCTCCAATGTGGTCATGGTAAAGAAAGGAGGAGGTAAATGGCGAATGTGTATCGATTTCTCTTTGCTTAATAAATCATGCCCGAAGGATTGTTACCCCCTGCCTCGGATCGACGCTCTGGTTGACTCAGCCGTCGGTTTTCCTATGATGTCTTTTTTAGATGCTTTTTCAGGTTATCATCAGATCCGCATGCACCCCCCAGACATCAACGATGTCTCCTTCATCACGGGGGACATATGCTATTGCTATAAGATGATGCCTTTCGGGCTCAAGAATGCAGGCGCCACGTATCAGAGGATGATGGACAAAGTCTTCCGCGAGCAGAAGGGAAGGAACTTGGAGGTTTATGTAGGCGGCCTCATGGTGAAGAGTAAGGACCTCGGGTCTCACCTCCAGGACCTGGAGGAGACGTTCAGGACCCTGCGGAGATAAAAGATTAAACTCAACCCCCTGAAGTGTGTCTTCGGGGCCAGCCGAGGAAAGTTCCTCGGCCATCTACTCACCCCGGCAGGGGTGGAGCCTAACCCGGACAAGGTTAAGGCAATAATGGAGCTAGGATCGCCAAGAAACCCGAAGGAGGTTTAGAGCCTCACGGGGAAGCTAGCAGGGCTCAGCAGGTTCCTCTCCAAGGCAGGAGAGAAATGCGCACCATTCTTCAAAGTGTTGAGGGGCAACAAGAAGTTCGAGTGGACCCCGGAGTGCGAAGAAGCCTTCCAGGCCTTGAAGGAACAACTGACCCGGACCCCTCTACTCCAGGGGCCGAGGCCAGGAGAAGACCTGTCCCTATACCTAGGGGTAGGAACCGAAGCAGTAAGTTCTGTGCTGATCCGAGAGGAGGGAAAGAGACAGTTCCCTATCTACTACGTCAGCCGAGTGCTGAAGAAGGCAGAGCTTCGGTACCCTATCTTGGAAAAGTTGGCTTTCGCATTGGTGGTGTCGGCCCAGAGGCTGCGGCCTTACTTTCAAGCCCATTCAATCAGGATAATAACTGACCATCCGCTTCGCAAAGTTATGGAAGGGGTGGAGCACTCAGGAAGATTGGCAAAATGGTCCGTGGAGCTAAGCGAGTTCAATATCACATTCGTGCCTAGGACATCGATCAGGGCCCAAGCGGTAGCAGACTTTATGGCTGACTATGTGACCGAAATGGAGGAACGCGAGCCATCTCCCCCAGAGGCATGGAGGATGTTGGTAGACGGGGCATCGGGAAAGAAGTCCTATGGAGGGGGGATAGTCTTGGTGAGTCCCCAAGGAACGAGGATTGAACAGGCCTTGAACATCCACTTCCCAATTACCAACAATCAGGCTGAGTATGAGGCAGTGATAGCGGGCCTGCGGCTGGCCCGAGAACTGGGAGTGCAAGGTGTGGAGGTCTCAACGGATTCCATGGTGGTGGCGTGTCAAATCAAGGGAGAGTTTGAAGCAAAGGATCCGACCCTCCTATTGTACCTAGAGAAGGTCAAAGGAGTCATCGGACAGTTCCGCACCTTCTCCATCAAGTATGTACCTAGGGAGGAGAGCACCCAGGCGGACCTCCTGGCCAAGTTTGGTCCCCGTGCAGGGGGGACGGTCTCAGAGCTCTTCCGGCCCTCTATCGAAGAAGGGGAATTGATGGAGGTGGACCAGCAAGCTTCGTGGATGGATCCCTTCATCGCTTTCCTATCCTCAGGGAAGCTCCCAGAAGGAGACATGGACAAATGACGCTTCAGGTATAAATCAGCCTACTACTCCTTGCATGCAGGAGGACTATACAGGAAGACACTCTCAGGGCTCCTGGCCCGTTGTGTTTCCGAGGAGGAGGTCCCAAGAGTCCTGGATGAGATCCACTCGGGGGAATGCGGCAGTCATTCCGGGAGTCGGACCCTGGAAGGGAGGGTGCTAAGACAAGGCTACTTCTGGCCCACTCTCAGCAAGGACGAAGCGAAATTCGGGAGGAGGTGTTCGAAGTGCCAGCTCTATGCCCCGCTCCAACTCCTTCTAGCTCAAAGGCTCCAGACCATCACAGCTCCCTGGCCCTTTGCCATATGGGGATTGGACCTGGTCGGCCCCTTCCCCCAAGCCAGTGGTCAGAGGAAGTTTCTGCTGGTCATGATTGACTACTTTTCAAAGTGGGTAGAAGTGAAAGCACTCGCTAAGGTAACATCTCAGGTTGTAAGAAATTTTGTGTGGGGAGAGATAATATGCAGGCACGGGCTCCCCCTAGCCATAGTGACGGACAATGGGCCGCAGTTCGCTAGCAATGAGTTTGTCAGCTTCTGCACCCAGCTCGGCATCGACCTCCGGTTCGCATCAGTCCATCACCCAAGGAGTAACGGGCAGGTGGAGGCGGCGAATAAAATTATCGTTAACCTATTGAAAAAGAAGGTGGAGAACCTGCGAGGAAATTGGGTAGAGCAACTCCCGTCCGTCCTCTGGGCCATGAGGACCACTCCCAACACCGCCATTGGAGAGACCCCATTCAAGCTCTCCCATGGGTCCGAGGCTGTCCTCCCCATAGAATTCGAGGTAAAGACCACCAGGATAGTCGCTGCAGGCGAAGGGGACGGAGAGTGGCTAAAAGATAACAACACAGAGCAGAGGCTGTCCCTGGACCTGGTGGAAGAACTCCGGGACTTGGCCACCATCAGGCAGGAAGAGATCAAGCGGCAAATGGCCCGATACTTCGTCAAACATGTCCGGCTAAAACATTTTCAGGAAGGGGACCTGATCCTGAAGAAGGTCGACGCGGCCGGCAGAGGGGCCGCGGTGGGCAAGCTTAACCCCAACTGGGAGGGTCCGTATATTATAAGTGAGGTGCTCAAGTCAGGGGGGGTATCATCTCCAAGATGTGGAAGGGGTACCCCTCGACCGAGCCAGGAGCGGGGATGATTTGAAAAGGTTTTATTCATGAAAATTTTGCCGTGTATTTATTGAATGTCATGTCTTCCCGGCTAATGCTTGCGCCGGCTACGGAAAGATAATCAAGGTTGGATATGTTTGAGCTGGAAGGCCCCAGATCGATTCTGCTCCCGGGCTCTCACCTAGACGGGGGGTTCAGGTTGATCTCTGGAGAGGCTGGCAAGGTTGGATATGTTTGAGCTGGAATGCCCCAGATCGATTCCGCTCCCGGGCTCTCACCTAGACGGGGGGTTCAGGTTGATCTCTGGAGAGGCTGGCAAGGTTGGATATGTTTGAGCTGGAATGCCCCAGATCGATCCGCTCCCGGGCTCTCACCTAGATGGGGGGTTCAGGTTGATCTCTGGAGAGGCTGGCAAGGTTGGATATGTTTGAGCTGGAATGCCCCAGATCGATTCCGCTCCCGGACTCCTACCTAGACGGGGGGTTCAGGTTGATCTCTGGAGAGGCTGGCAAGGTTGGATATGTTTGAGCTGGAATGCCCCAGATCGATTCCGCTCCCGGGCTCCCACCTAGACGGGGGGTTCAGGTTGATCTTTGGAGAGGCTGGCAAGGTTGGATATGTTTGAGCTGGAATGCCCCAGATCGATTCCGCTCCCGGGCTCTCACCTAGACGGGGGGTTCAGGTTGATCTCTGGAGAGGCTGGCAAGGTTGGATATGTTTGAGCTGGAATGCCCCAGATCGATTCCGCTCCCGGGCTCTCACCTAGACGGGGGGTTCAGGTTGATCTCTATAGAGGCTGGCAAGGTTGGATATGTTTGAGCTGGAATGCCCCAGATCGATTCCGCTCATGGGCTCTCACCTAGACGGGGGGTTCAGGTTGATCTCTGGAGAGGCTGGCAAGGTTGGATATGTTTGAGCTGGAATGCCCTAGATCGATTTCGCTCCCGGGCTCTCACCTAGACGGGGGGTTCAGGTTGATCTCTGGAGAGGCTGGCAAGGTTGGATATGTTTGAGCTGGAATGCCCCAGAACGATCCCGCTCCCGGGCTCTCACCTAAACGGGGGGTTCAGGTTGATCTTTGGAGAGGCTGGCAAGGTTGGATATGTTTGAGCTGGAATGCCCCAGATCGATTTCGCTCCCGGGCTCTCACCTAGACGGGGGGTTCAGGTTGATCTCTGGAGAGGCTGGCAAGGTTGGATATGTTTGAGCTGGAATGCCCCAGATCGATTCCGCTCCCGGGCTCTCACCTAGACGGGGGGTTCAGGTTGATCTCTGGAGAGGCTGGCAAGGTTGGATATGTTTGAGCTGGAATGCCCCAGATCGATTCCGCTCCCGGGCTCCCACCTAGACGGGGGGTTCAGGTTGATCTCTGGAGAGGCTGGCAAGGTTGGATATGTTTGAGCTAGAATGCCCCAGATCGATTCCGCTCCCGGGCTCTCACCTAGACGGGGGGTGCAGGTTGATCTCTGGAGAGGCTGGCAAATGGTGGACCTCGAAACTAGCAAGATTAACGGTAAGGCTTGGAACTAGAGGGGCTGAACCTAAAAAGTAGTGTGTTCATGGGCTGGCAAGGCCTGACTCACAAGGTCGTAAAGGTTAAAGCTGTAAGCGCCTCGGGTGGCAAGTTGGTATATGATGAAGCTAAAACGGTCTGGGTAGCGAATACGGAAAGGGGAAAGGCCCAGGAGGTTTGACTCGCAAGAGGGCAAGGGTCCAAGGCTAAGAAGGTCTGGCTCGCCGGGCAGTATTCGCTAAAGGCTGACAGATCGGGCTCGCAAAATCCTTAGGAAAAGGTACCTAATGGAGCGAGCCCAAGCACGCACACTCGCGAGCTCCTTAGGAGCATTGCCCAGTAACAATTAACTATGAACGGCGAACTGAGAAAGGGAAGATCTAATAGAAAGGATAAACGCGAGCATCAACATAAACATTGACAAAAATTATATATACATCATTTCGCAAAATCCTTCTGTTCAGTGGCAACCTCGCCAGCACAAAAAGAATAAATAAACGTTCAACCGAAAAAGGAAAGAAAGCTGAGATGGTTCATTCTGGGGGCTTCCCGCTATCCTTGCGATCTCCTAGCCACGACGCTACCGCGAAGAGATCTGGGCAGACGTCTTCGGCAGTGAACTCCATCGCGTCCTCGGCAAGGAGGCCCGCGCCCTTGAGGGTTGTGAAGACGAGGTTGGCGACCTCTTGAGCATCTCGCCGCCTCCGGTCTTCGCTCTCGCGAGCCCTCTGCTGAGCCCCGGCTCGCCCAGGAGAAGGGGGTAGCACGGCGAGGGTGAGCTCCCGCACCTGGGCCTTCAGCATGGTGTTTTCCAACTCCAGCTCGTCGTTGCGAGCGAGCAGTTTGGTCGCTGTGTCGGCGTCCTGAAAGGGTTTTAGGAGAGAGTTAGGCGAGCAATAGAGGTCGCGAGCAGCAAGGAGCGAAGGGGGCCTGGGGTCGCTTACCATCCGGCCCTGGACTCCAACAAGGAGACTCTCGGTCAGGGCCTCCTTCTCTTTGAGGCTCTTGACCTCATCACGCGACTTCTGGAGCTCCTCCCGGGATTTCTGGAGCTCCCCCCTGTACGCGCGGACGTCCCTGTCCACCTGCAGGTACCGACGCCCCGCCATGTGCGCCAGCTCCAGCGAGCGGAACTGGGCTCGCATGGCCTCGTAGACCAGGGGCCTTGGCCCCATCTCGGGGAAGGCGGCGGCATCCTCGCGACCATACAAGGCGAAGGCCATAGAGAACGCCTCCTCCCCCGCCTTACCCACCTCCACCCAGGAGGAATGAAGGGTGGAGTGAGAAACCCTGTTGGCATCAGGGTTCCAGGCGAGCAGGGGTTCGCCGAGGGGGTCGGAGGCCCTCTCGCCGAGGCCAAAGTTCTTGTGGCCCTTGGGCTGAGGGGGCGCAGAGGAACTCCCGGCGCCTTGGCTCGCCAAGGCAATCAGCTGCTTCGCCGGCGAAGGAGGCGAGCCGTCGGTCTCGCTCAGATCGATGACTGCGCTTTTGATCTTCACATCGGGGACTTTCCCCTTCTGCTTCTTGGAGGAAGACTGCGAACCAGATTTGCTCGCAGGTGGAGGTCGCTTCTTGCTGGAGGGGTTGGCAGGGAGCTCTCGGCAAGCTTCTGCCTCCGCAGTCGCGAGTGTGTCCGCGGTAAGTGTGGTGCTCCGCGCATGCGGTGGGTTGACAGGAATCTCGCGCTCCCGTGAGGAAGGAAGGCGTTAGATGGGCGAAGGAAAAAGGGGGGTAAAGCGAAGGCGAGCCAAACCTTCTCCTTGAGGAACCGCAGGCAGGGAGTCGACGTTGCGCCTAAGGTAGGCGACTTCGAAGTTCTTCCCGCCCAGGTATTGGAAGAGCTTGGCGTCCGCGCCGCTCAGCGAGCTCGGTGGGCGGTAGGTGGCGTCATCCCTCTGGAGAGGGGTGTAGTGGAGATTGCCGAAAGGCCCCTTGACCAGGAGGTACTTCTGAGTCCAATAGTGACTCTTGTTCACCGTCTCCAATACGGTGACATGTTGGCTCGCGAAGTAGGTGGTCCCGTCCCGGTAGGCGCGGAAGGAGAACACCTTGCGGAAGACAAGGAGATTGAACTCGATTTTCTCCTCCCGCAGATAGCTCGCGAAGCCGACCACATCCGCGATCGCGTTTGGGGTTAGCTGGCTTAACAACACCCCATAGTACCGTAACACCTGCGAAGAACAGAAGAATGTCATAGGTCCGCGAGAGCGAACAAAGAATCGGCGAGGGAGTCAGGCAGAATACCTGGCGAATCTCTGGCCATAGGGGGAGCCGCAACCCATTCTCAAAATGAGCGATGGGGATCGCGAGCTCGTCAGCTTCGGGTTGATTTATCAAATCCGAATCGCTGGGGCAGCGAGCGGTATAACCCTCAGGGATGTAGCGACCCGCCGACTGCTTGTACTCATCAGCTGTGATGTTCGCGCAAAAGAACTCATGATCCTGGAATATCGCGTCGCACCTGGTCCGCCCCTCGCCCTCGCCATTCGCTCCCATTACTGAACTTGTGGAGTGCCGAGAAAGGGCTGCTGGAATACGGCGAACGCGAGCAAGAACTTGCGAGGATAGAAAGGTCGGAGGAAGCGAGAGAGTCAGGGAAATAAATGCGTTGAATGAAACGGAAAATCCGAACTATTTATAGAAAAATGGAATGGGCAAGGGTTTCGAAGCGTCGAAAGTGCATATAGCCAAAAATAAAGCAGGTATTTTACTCGGCGAGCTGCAGCCTTGCGAGCCCGGGCTCGCCACCGCGCGGTAATCGGGTCTCGCCTGGAGCCTGTCAGCGAAGGAAAGGAGCTTAGGCGTGATACCGCCCGGCGGCCCGCGAGCGCTCGGCTGTTAAACCATAGTAAGTATAGCGAACCTACAAAGTAATTCACGAGCTCATCATGGATAAACGAATAGCGAGATAAAACAGATAATTAAATGTCAGTCACGACGGACTCATCATTATCCTCAGACACAGATTGTTCGGCACAGATAAAATAGAAAACAGAAGGCAGAACGACGACAGCAGGAATAAAATAATGAAAAGCTCAATTGTAAGGAATCCATTTCCAGCGACCCCTGCCTCGCCTCCCTCCGCGCGGCGGCACTCTCGGGTAGTGGTATTCGCGAAGTGCCTTAAGCTCGCGAAGGATCAGGTGTGTCTGGTCCTCGCCGCGCGAGATATGCACACCTGGTGAGGTAACGTCCCGCGCGAGCCACCGGATCCGCCTCGGCGAGGAAGCGCGCATTCGCATCCTCCAAGGTGGAGAACCTCTCGTCATAGGATGCTCGGTCCGCGTCATGCCGCTCCTCCAGCTCGCGCAGCATCAGGCTGTGTTTCTGAAGCACCTCCGACACCCGTCTCTTCATCTGCGCGGGGTCGCCCGGGTCACCCAAGAATTCATCGATCTGGCTTGGAGAGGGCGGCGGTGACATCTCTTCCCTCCCGTACTCCGTCTCAGGGGTGGCTTCTGAAATTTCTACGAAAGAAGAGTTAGTATGGTCATGGGGCGAGCGAGGAACTGAGCTCGCATAAAGGTACTAACCATGGGAGGCTGAGGGCTCGCGGTGTTGCTTTCGAGAGGGTCCTGGCCGACCCTTGAAGTTCTCGCGGAAACCCCGAACGTTAGGCTTCCCCTCACCAGGTGCATACACCACCTTCCCCGCGATCGGGGCGCCGTCGAGTAGCGAGCCGCCTGGGCTTCGCCTGCCCACGATGCCGAAACCGGGGGTCGCCACTTCAGGCTTAGGTGGAATCAGCGGCGAGCGCGCCGGTGTGAGGCCCCTCTTCTCGGGGCTCGGCGGTGGCGTATCTGCATAAATCATAAGCGCGTCGGTGTCGCGAAGAGATAAGTGTGGAGACAAAGGAAGAAAGGTACTTATAACTTACGGGGGTGCGAGGGGGGCGCCCGTCGGGTTGAGGTCTCAACCCCAGCGATTAGCGAGCCCGGCTTCGCTGGGGACAGGGCGCGAGAAGAGGTCAACGTAAGGCCCGCCATGCTTTCCTCAGGTGGGGGATTCTGCGAGAGGAAAAGGAATAAGCAGGGGGTCGTTATAAGAAATTTGGGCAAGTAATACCTGTCGCGCGAGCTCGGTATTCGGCGGCGGAGGCGAGGCGGGAGGTGACGATACGTCCTCCCCTGGCGACCTCCTAACTGTCTTAGCTCTCTTGGTCTTGGGAGAAGGGGAGGGAGCAGGATTGAACATCCAAGCGGTGCCTTCGGCGGCCTGGGCCTTCGCCATCTCCCGAGAAGCTTTCAGCCGCTCCAGCGCACTCGGTCTAGAAGACATCCCGAGGGGTGCTTTCGGCGAGCAGGGGAAAAGGGAAAAAAATCCTGATCATCAGCCAGGGTGGTCGGTATTTATAGTTTTGGGCATGGGACCCACCAAAAAGATTCCCGCCACGTCAGTCGAATCGGCGAGCACCCGGGGTTGGATGTTTCTTCGCGAGCTTAGGACAACCTCGCGAAGAGCGGGGATTGTGTACAACCCCGATGTTCGCCAAGGAGAGGAGCAAGGCAAAGAAGATGTGAAGTCTCTACAGGCGAGCGGGCCCAGTAGAGGGGAGGCGGTCGGCTCGCCTGAGGCTCGCCAAGGAGGCAGCGGGCGAGCCAGGGTATGTGCGGATAGCAATTCTGAGGCTCGCCAAGGAGGCAGCGGGCGAGCCAGAGTATGTGAGGATAGCAATTCTGAGGCTCGCCAAGGAGGCAGCGGGCGAGCCAGGGTATGTGCGGATAGCAATTCTGAGGCTCGCCAAGGAGGCAGCGGGCGAGCCAGGGTATGTGCGGATAGCAATTCTGAGGCTCGCCAAGGAGGCAGCGGGCGAGCCAGGGTATGTGCAGATAGCAATTCTGAGGCTCGCCAAGGAGGCAGCAGGCGAGCCAGGGTATGTGCGGATAGCAATTCTGAGGCTCGCCAAGGAGGCAGCGGGCGAACCAGGGTTTGTGCGGATAGCAATTCTAAGGCTCGCCAAGGAGGCAGCGGGCGAGCCAGGGTATGTGCGGATAGCAATTCTGAGGCTCGCCAAGGAGGCAGCGGGCGAGCCAGGGTATGTGCGGATAGCAATTCTGAGGCTCGCCAAGGAGGCAGCGGGCGAGCCAGGGTATGTGCGGATAGCAATTCTGAGGCTCGCCAAGGAGGCAGCGGGCGAGCCAGGGTATGTGCGGATAGCAATTCTGAGGCTTGCCAAGGAGGCAGCGGGCGAGCCAAGGTATGTGCGGATAGCAATTCTGAAGCTCGCCAAGGAGGCAGCGGGCGAGCCAGGGTATGTGCGGATAGTAATTCTGAGGCTCGCCAAGGAGGCAGCGGGCGAGCCAGGGTATGTGAGGATAGCAATTCTGAGGCTCGCCAAGGAGGCAGCAGGCGAGCCAGGGTATGTGCGGATAGCAATTCTGAGGCTCGCCAAGGAGGCAGCGGGCGAGCCAGGGTATGTGCGGATAGCAATTCTGGGGCTCGCCGGTTAGTGTAGGCGAGTCCGCCCAAAGAGCGCACTGCTAACCCAGGAGATAACCTAGGAGCCCGCGTGTAAGACCCCTCTCCCGCACCAGGAGAGTTCCCGGATCTTATGCCCAGAACCGCCGCCTTACGGTGATGCTAGCACGCAAGTTAGCCACCTCCGAAAGACGCCGATCCTGCCGACAAGCACGAACAACCAGGCCAACCAGAGATAAGAAGATAAACTAGCAAATCAGTCCACAATCACACGCATCTGCATACATATAAATATCAAATGAAAAGTGTCCATCAATGAGTACAAGAAAGAAAGAGAGAAAGGGGCTTATGCCCAGTACAAGTCCGAATGAATAAAAGAGGTACAATTCTCTTTCTTATTATATACATCTATGCGGGAGCTACACCGCGAGCCCCGCTCGCATGGAAGGTGCGAGGATGAGCCGGCTCGCCCAGCAAGGGCTTGTAGAGGAATTCCCAGTGGTCTGCGGTTAGCCTCTCCGAACAGAGGGGTTTGGCTGTTGGCAGACCAATCTGGTGTGCGGATAGTAAAAATGGACAGCGGGATTTGGCTATTGGCAGACCACAAAACTAAAATCTATAAATAGACCTCAAAGGGCACCTTGGGAGAAGGCTTTCCTCAGATTTCCACTGGGATTGAGACTGAGAAGGCTTTCCTTCTCCCTGTTTTGCCGCAACACCCTTTCGCCGCTGAGTTCGCTCCAGGTCGCTCTCCAGCGTGCGAGCGGCTTCGACCAACTCATCGAACCCTGCATTCTTCAAGGCTATGAGTGGTTGCCTTAAGTTTTCCCTCAACCCTTGATAAAAGAGGTTATCTCTCTCTTCATCATCTGCCATTGTCGTGCCTGCATACCGACCCAACCGGGTGAACTCTTGCAGATACTCATCCACCGTCTTCTCCCGCTGCACCAAATGCAGAAACTGCCGCTGCAGTGCTAACCTTGTTGAAACCGGAATATACCGCTTTAGGAAAGCGTTTCCGAACTCCTCCATGGACGGAACACGCCCGACAAACTGACGACCGTTATGGTTCGCCCACCACAACTTCGCATCGCCCTCCAACATGAAGCTCGCAAAGTGAGACTGCCTCTCAGCTGGGGTCTCAGCTGCCCTCAAGAGCTCCCGGATCCTCGAAAGCCAATCCTCGGCATCCGTTGGAGTGCCCACTCCCTTGAACGTCGGAGGGTGAAAACTCAAGAAATACTTCATGAATCGATCACCCATCGGAAAAACTCTCTCCGCAAGAGGCTCTGCTTGCCTTACTTCTACATCCGGTGTATCCGGCGTAGCCGCCGGAGTGACAGGGGTCGCAACTTGCACCACCGGCGTAGGAACCCGTGGCATCGCTCCAGCTTGAGCCGCCACCATTGCCTCCGCTAGCATGCGACAGAAGTCGGCCGGGGACATGCCCACATTCACAAGGCCTGGAGCAGTAGCACTACTCCCCGAAGGCTCCTCTTGCCTCCTAGATGTCCCCGCGTCATCGCCAACATCCTAGCATAAGCAAGGAAAAAGACTCATCAGTCTCTATTCGCAAGACTCAAACACAGGGATACTCATAATCCCGCGCAAAACTCCTATGTGAACAATCTCTTACGCGATCCAAATACACTAGACCTCGCAAGAATACTAAACCTCGCTCTGATACCAAATTGTAACACCTCCCCTGCAATGACCATATAATATGGGTCCGGCCGGGACCCCACAACATATAACCGCCACAGCTTTGGTATTAAAAGATGATAATCACTACCCAAACTCATAACTCAGACAACACAGCGGAAACAAAACTAAACCACAGAGATTGTCCACTACAAAGGAGTCCAACTGGCCTTAAGGCCTTACAAAACACAGTCCAAAACATCCAACAATTCATAAAGAAAGACATCCCAACCAAAGGGGAAAGGTGGTTTTTCCCTAAACTACCTCGGCATGCAAGCCGGATATAACAAAGCACGAAGAAAGTAATACAGGAAAACAGGTAATCACTTCATGAGGCTTTAGGCCCTTTTGGCCGGCGCGCTGGGTCCAGCTTGCGATTCGTGCCCTGCAACCAAATCACAAAGAGCGGAAAACGAGGGTCAGCTATGGCTGACCACAAGCGGTGTAACAACATCCCTCCTCCCGGCCGTCCTAGCGGACCCCGGGGAACTACTTCACCCTGCAAGTCAGCACTTCGTATGCAAATGTACATATAGGAAAGCAACATAAATACTGGCATGAGTGTCACAAGCATCATCCACGTTTCTAGGTTGAGCAGGTAATAAAAGGGCCTAACAATGCAGAATGAGTGCAAGCCCGGGGTTTCACCCAAGGCGCCCTAATGCGTATGAATCTAACACATCATCATACATTACCAACACAAGGGTACTCATCATTTCCCCACAAGGGCATCAAACCCAAGGCCAAGCGCTCTCGCTGAGACTCACCTCGCCAGGCCTTCCATGCCAACGGGCTTGTCTGACAGCTCACACGCTCGAGCCGCCAACAACGCACCAAGACCGATTCCAAGGATTCTGGCTAATCAAAACGTCCCAAGGCCCTGGGCTTACTCTCGGGACAACGTCCACCGATTGCCTCGCCTGGAGACCGTCAACGGATGCAATCCGTAGCACAGACATTCTCGTTAGTCAACAAACGAAGGGACTAATCTTGCCGGGACACTCTCCACACGTGAATCTCAGTCTCCACGGGATAGCCAGCCGACCACAAAGACCAATCGCGCCTTCGCACAACACAAGGCATCACAAGCCCCATAATCCGCACATTTATTCTCCGCCCTAACCCAACATTCGTTACCATACGAAGCTACAAGGGCATCACAACGACGAGTTCGCCGTAATCGGATTTCTAACAAAACCCCTAACATGCGCGTAAATCAACATCACCGGATCGGACCAACGGCCATAAATCCGGCTTCACCCACAATACCTAATCCGCTAACGGAGCGGATCTCTAGTGCAAAACATGCCGGGGACGGACACAATCAACCCGGTGGTTTCTCTTGAACCAAGGCGACCCGGATCCCTCTCACTCGACGGATCCGGTGCCAAAAATGCAGGAAAGAGGAGATGCCAAACACGCATCCTAAAGACCGGGAGGAGAAACGTCGTTACCTTTTGAGATCTCCTCCTAGCCATGAGAAGCTTGCAACCAAACGGTGGAGAAGAAGCGCCTTGACGCCCTCTACGCGTTGCCGGTCTCGGATCGGCGATCGGAGCTCCGAAGCTCCAACAATGGCGGATCTCCCCTCTTCTTCCTCCTTGCCCCCTTCTCCTTTCTCCAACCTAAGAGAGAGAAAGGACTTGGAAATATGAGGGAATAACCCCTCATCCAAGCCCTAAAGCCCCCCAGCGAATTATCTCAGCCGTCGGATCAAATCCCAAAGTATTTGATCGGTCGGATCATCATCCCCGCACGATTTCGCGGAACAGAATAAACAGGGCGCACGATCACAGTCGCACGGTCACTGGTCGTGCGCGAAGAAGACACTGGTCGTGCGCACTATCCGAGACAGAACTCCGAATTCTGGCGGATAGCGCACGATCACTGCGCACGATCATTGGTCGTGCGCGAAGGAGACACTGGTCGTGCGCACTATCCGAGACAGAACTCCGAATTCTGGCGGATAGCGCACGATCACTGCGCACGATCACTGGTCGTGCGCGAAGAGGAGAAATGGTCGTGCGCGAAGAGCTGCTAAGAAATTCCTAGCCTTTCCCGAGCGCAGCACTACCACTCCGCCTACCTCGCGGAACTACGATTTTTGGGGTGTTACAGGAGCCTAACCCGTACAAAGTCAAGGCGATCTTGGAGCTAGGATCGCCGAGGAATGCGAAGGAAGTTCAACGCCTCACCGGGAAGTTGGCCGGGCTGAGTAGGTTTCTCTCCAGGGCAGGAGAGAAGTGTGCGTCCTTCTTCAAGGTGCTAAGGGGGAACCAGAAGTACGAGTGGACACTGGAGTGTGAGGAGGCCTTCCAAACATTGAAGAGGCAACTAACTCAGGCCCCGTTGCTCCAGGGACCAAGGCAAGGAGAGGATCTATCCCTGTACCCGGGGGTAGGATCTGAAGCAGTAAGCTCCGTGCTGCTCCGGGAAGAAGGGAAAAGGCAACTCCCGATCTATTACTTTAGCCGAGTACTGAGGAATTCGGAGCTCAGGTACCCCATCCTAGAGAAGTTGGCCTTCGCCTTAGTGGTGTCATCCCGAAAACTTCGGACTTACTTCCAAGCGCATTCAATCGAGGAGGTGACCTACCACCCCCTTCGCAACATCATGGAGGGTGTGGAGCACTCCGGAAGGCTAGCCAAAAGGTCTGTGGAGTTGAGAGTGAAAGTGAGTTTAGTTTTTAAATTAAAAACTCTGTTTAAGTTATTTTAAAATAGTGATATATAAATATATGTAATGCTGAGTGAGTAATAAAAACTAAATAAAGAAGCACAGCAACACAGCACAGCAAAATAATCACATCACAGAGGACACAAAGATATATAGTAGTTCCCCACTAAACCTGGGTACATCTACTCTTCTCCCACACTTGGTAGGAATCCACTACAGGTTGTTGATCAGGTGCCCTGCCACCAAGGGGTTTTTGATCAGGTGTCCACACACCAAGGGAGCTTTTGATCAGGTGCTCTAACCCAACTACAGGTTTTTGATAAGGTGTCATGCCACCAATGGTTGTAACTTTTGAAGGGAGTTATAACCCTTTGTACAAGATGGAATAAAGAAAACAAAAGTTATAGTGTTCTTCTCTTTCAAAGAAGACTCTAGAGATCCTGGTGGTGTTGTTAAGAGTGGATCTTGATGATGTTGAAGAGCTTCTCCTGTCTGATTGAGATTAGATGACAGTTTGAGTAAGCTTCTTCTCTAGAATGTGGTAACTCTTTTTCTTCTTCTTCTGCACTAGATATCCTGAGCAAATGATCTTGTTTACGTGTCTCATGATGAAGATGATCTGCAGAGAAGAGTTAGCAAAACAAGATTGATAATATATGTTGTTCTCTGTTCTGTATATTGTATCAGTGTGTTGTGTCTCTCTCTTATTTCCTTTTTCTTTTCTCTGTCTTTATATAATCTGGAGAGCTTCTCTCTTATTTTGAATTCCTCTTCGGGAAAGGGAAAGAGATAAAATCTCTTTAATTATCTTGACTCCTCAAGAGGATAAACTGCCGTCTTTAAGCTTTTCTGCAACGGCTATTTCATTAATGTTCTGCAACGGCTATATCATAAATGTGAAGCAGTAATAATTCAAACAAAAGAAAGACAACAATATATAAATAGAAACTATACAAAATATTGCTTTATTAAATCTGACAACATATATAATTTTAGTCGAGCTGAGAAAGGAGAATTTATATAGCTGATAATATTTCGTCGAGCTCAGCTTGAAGTTCGTCGACCTGATTATTTAATTCATCGTTCTGAGCTTCTGCTGAATATTCGTCGAATGCAGACTTGAGATCGTCGAACGCAGCATTTCGTCGACCGCTGAGACGGCTGGATTTCGTCGACCGCTGAGATGGGATCGTCGACCACTGAGATAGCTATTCTTCGTCGAGCGCAGAATGAATATCATTCGTCGACCGCAAAGCGCCGTTTGTCGAACGCAGATAGCCGTTCGTCGAACTCAGAGAACATGTCTAATATATATATATATATATTATTTTCTCCTGTCTTAATGGGATTTGATCTAAGTTATACAAGATGTGTTATGACCATAAAGATGGATCCTAACTCAAATCAAAACTAAGGTTCCAACAATCTCCCCCTATTTGAGTTGGGATCTGAAGCCAAATTAAGACTGAGTTCTAACAATCTCCCCCTATTTGGTTTAGGATACCTAAGCATAAAAAGTCTTGAATAACTTAAGGCTTAAGGGTCAGAGATTATTTCTGAGAATAATATAAAGTTTGTTTAGAGATAGAAGAATTTATTTGTTCTTTTTAAAAACATTGAATCATAAATTATATTGTTTTCTTCTTCTTTTAAATTCTAAATTTCTTCTTGTAAAACCAAGCAATTTCTGATTTCCTAGATTTTGATTTAAATAGGATTTTAATGATATGAATTGCTACAACTGTTATTGGATTCTAAGGAATTTTTAAAATCAGAAAAACATTGCCTGATACCTTCTTTCTATAGAATCCCCTTAATCAGAAGAGACTCACACTCAGTGCTCTGATCATTTCAGATCTATGCAATCTGAGTAGAATGCTCAACATAATTTTGGAGAAAATCTGTAAGAATGTGAAGTTATCTGACTTTGTTTATAAGATAGAAAAATTTTAATGAATCTTATAATTGCTGTTTAATTATAAAAGTTTTAAAATAGATAAAAACAAATGCCTTATAATTAGATATATTGGCATTTTTATCTCATTAAAATATAAATTTGAAAAATAATTTTGATTTTGCTGAACATAAAATATTTCTTTTTCTTTAGCCTTAATTGACTTATTTTTCAAAGAAATAAATTGTTCTTCTGAGTTTTTCAAATTTTCTTTAAGTTTATTATTTTTAGGAATTAAAATATTTTTTTTCTATTAACTCTTTTATAATTTCCTTCTCAGATTTTATTATTTCTGTATATAGAGTTTTAAAATCTGATTTGTAATTTTCAGAGGTAGAGTTGGGATTTGAAGTTACCTCATTTACCTTTTCTGCATCTGAGATGTGGTTTGAGCCATATATGACCAACATGAAGAAAGCTCTAGCTTTTTGTTCTTCTTCTTCTTCTTCTTCACTTGATCTTGAAAATGGTTCTGCATCATAAATACAGTTAGTGGAAGAGGTGGAAGAAGATTCATTTACCATCCTTGAGAGGGAGTTCCAGATGCCCTTTGCTGAAGTGCAATCAGCCATTCTTTGAAGAATGTCTTTTGACATTGATTGAGCCAATATGTCCATGGCCTTTGCATCAACACTTATCAACTTCTCTTGATCATCTGTTGAAGAAGTTGAAGATGGAGGTCCTGTCAAAATAGAGATGTAAATATCTTCATCTATGGCATTCATATATAATTTAATTTTAACTTGCCATAATGAAAATCTATCCAAATTATAGATTGGTGGACTAGTGAATAAAAAATCTTCTTGTGCCATTAGATTTTAGAAAAACCTTTATACAGGTAAAAAGAAAATGGAAAATATAAGCCAAGCAACCAGAAGACACAAGAAATATAGTAGTGATACCAATTGAAAGTGAGTTTAGTTCTTAAATTAAAAACTCTTTTTAAGTTATTTTAAAATATTGATGTATAAATATGTGTAATGCTGAGTGAGTAATTAAAACTAAATAAAGAAGCACAACAACACAACACAGCAAAATAATCACATCATAGAGGACACAAAGATATATAGTAGTTCCCCACTAAACCTATGTACATCTACTCTTCTACCACACTTGGTAGGAATCCATTACAGGTTGTTGATCAGGTGCCCTGCCACCAAGGGCTTTTTGATCTGGTGTCCACACACCAAGGGAGCTTTTGATCAGGTGCTCTAACCCAACTACAGGTTTTTGATAAGGTGCCCTGCCACCAATGGCTGTAACTTTTGAAGGGAGTTATAACCCTTTGTACAGGATGGAATAAAGAAAACAAAAGTTATAGTGTTCTTCTCTTTCAAAGAAGACTCTAGAGATCCCGATGGTGTTGTTGAGAGTGGATCTTGATGATGTTGAAGAGCTCCCACCTGTCTGATTGAGATTAGATGACAGTTTGAGTAAGCTTCTTCTCTAGAATGTGGTAACTCTTTTTCTTCTTCTTCTGCAGTAGAGATCCTGAGCAAATGATCTTGTTTAAGTGTCTCAGGATGAAGATGATATGCAGAGAAGAGTTAGCAAAACAAGATTGATAATATATGTTGTTCTCTGTTCTGTATATTGTATCAGTGTGTTGTGTCTCTCTCTTCTTTCCTTTTTCTTTTCTCTATCTTTATATAATCTGGAGAGCTTCTCTCTTATTTTGAATTCCTCTTAGGGAAAGGAAAAGAGATAAAGTCTCTTTAATTATCTTGACTCCTCGAGAGGATAAACTGCCGTCTTTAAGCTTTTCTGCAACGGCTATTTCATTAATGTTCTGCAATGGCTATATCATAAATGTGAAGCAGTAACAATTCAAACAAAAGAAAGACAGCAATATATAAATAGAAACTATACAAAATATTGCTTTATTAAATCTGACAACATATATAATTTTAGTCGAGCTGAGAAAGGAGAATTTATATAGCTGATAATATTTCGTCGAGCTCAGATTCAAGTTCGTCGTTCTGAGCTTCTGCTGAATATTCGTCGAACGCGGCTTTTTGTCGACCGCTGAGACAGCTGAATTTCGTCGACCGCTGAGACGGGATCGTCGACCGCTGAGATAGTTGTTCTTCGTCGAGCGCAGAATGAATATCATTCGTCGACCGCAGAGCGTCGTTCGTCAAACGCAAATAGCCATTTGTCGAACCCAGAGAACATGTCTAATATATATATATATATATTATTTTCTCCTGTCTCCTGTCATAATGGGATTTGATCTAAGTTATACAAGATGTGTTATGACCATAAAGATGGATCCTAACTCAAATCAAAACTAAGGTTCCAACAGAGAGAGTTTGACATCTTGTTTGTGCGTAGGCTGTCAATAAAGGCGCAAGAAGTGGCAGACTTCTTGGCGGACTATGTGACCGAGGTGGAGGAGCCTGAACCACCCCATATGGTGGCGTGGAAGGTGTTAGTTGACGGTGCATCAAGGAGGCATTCTTTTGGAGGAGGAGTCATCCTGGTGAGCCTCCAGGGAACAAGGATCGAGCAAGCGATAAGTATACATTTCCAACTCACCAACAACAAGGCCGAGTACGAGGCGATAATAGTTGGCATGCGACTGGCCCGGGAGTTGGGAGTCCAAGATGTGGAGGTCTCGACGAACTCCATGGTGGTGGCTTGCCAGGTCAAGGGGGAGTTCAAGGCAAAAGAACCAACTCTCCAGCGGTATTTGGAGAAGGTAAAGGGACTGGTCGGGAAGTTCCGCACCTTTTCTATCCAGCATGTGCTGAGAGAGGAGAGCATCCCGGCAGACCTCCTGGCTATGTTTGGTCCTAGGGCAGGATGGTCGGTGTCAGAGCTCTTCCGACCATCCATCGAGGAAGGGGAATCGATGGAGATAGATCAACGGGCATCATGGATGGACCCCTTTATAACCTTCCTGACCTTGGGGGAGTTCCCGAAAGTGGAGGTGGACAAGCGACAGCTTAGGTATAAGTCGGCATACTACTCCTTACATGCAGGTGTACTATACTAGAAGACCCTCTCAGGACTCCTAGCCCATTATGTGTCGAAGGATGAGGCCCCAAGGGTCCTGGAAGAAATCCACTCCGGAGAGTGTGGTAGCCACTCGGGGAGCCGGACCCTGGAAGGAAGGGTGTTGAGGCAAGGTTAGTTTTGGCCTACCCTTAGCAAGGATGCGGCCGAGTTCGCGAAGAAGTGTTCCAAGTGCCAGCTGTATGCTCCCTTCCAACTGCTTCCGGCCCAGAGGCTTCGGACCATCACAGCTCCATGGTCATTCGCAATATGGGGATTGGACTTGGTAGGACCATTTCCTCAGGCCAATGGTCAGAGGAAGTTCCTGTTAGTTATGATCGACTACTTTTCCAAGTGGCTGGAGGTGAAGGCGCTGACCAATGTGACCTCCCAAGTAGTAAGGAATTTCATATGGGGGGAGATAATTTGCTGGCACAGGCGCCCACTCGCCATCGTCATGGACAACGGGCCGTAGTTTGCCAGCGATGAGTTTGTCAGCTTCTGCACCGAGCTATATATAGATCTTCGGTTCACGTCGGTCCACCACCCAAGGAGCAATGGGCAAGTGGAGGCGGCGAATAAAATAATTGTGAACTTGCTGAAGAAGAAGGTCGAGAATCTAAGGGGAAATTGGGTAGAACAGCTACCCTTGGTCCTCTGGGACTTAAGGACCACTACCAACACGACCACCTGGGAGACCCCGTTCAAGCTCTCTCATGGGTCTGAGGTCGTGCTTCCTATAGAGTTTGAGGTAAAGTCACCCAGGGTGGTGACCGCAGGGGAGGGAGATGAAGAGTGGCGACTGGAGAACGAGGGGGAGCAGAGGTTATCTTTAGATTTGGTAGAAGAGCTCCAGGACTTGGCCAACATACGATAAGAGGAGGTCAAGCGGCAAATAACCCGGTATTTTGACTAGCATATCCGGGTCAAACAATTCGAGAAAAGGGACTTGGTCCTAAAAAAGGTTGATGCCATCAGAAGGGGAGCCACAGTGGGAAAGCTCAATCCCAACTGGGAAGGTCTATATGTTGTAAAAGAAGCGCTTAAGTCAGGGGGGTATCACCTCCAGGATGTGGACGGGGTACCAGTCGGCCAAACTTGGAGCGGGGACGATTTGAAACGTTTCTACCCTTGAATTTATTTGTTAACTTATTTTTTGTTGAAAATTGTTCTCTTCTAATGCTGGGCTCATTCAAGGTTTTTTTTGAGGTGCTGGATTGCCCCGGATCGATTCCGCTGCAGAGCTCGCATTAGTCAGTGATTCAGGTTGTTCTCCGGAGAGGCTGGCAAGGTAACAACACGGTGCTGGAATGCCCCGGATCGATTCCGCTGCTGGGCTCTCATTAGCTGGTGGGTCAGGTTGATCTCCGGAGAGGCTGGCAAGGTAACAACACAGTGCTGGAATGCCCCGGGTTGATTCCGCTGTCGGGCTCTCATTATCCGGTGGGTCAGGTTGATCTCCGGAGAGGCTGGCAAGGTAGCAACACGGTGCTGGAATGCCCCGGATCGATTCCGCTGCCTGGATCTCATTAGCCGGTGGGTCAGGTTGATCTCCAGAGAGGTTGGCAAGGTAGCAACACGGTGCTGGAATGCCCCGGGTCGATTCCGTTGTCGGTCTCTCATTAGCCGGTGGGCCAGGTTGATCTCCAGAGAGGCTGGCAAGGTAGCAACACGGTGATGGAATGCCCCGGATTGATTTCGTTGCCAGACTCTCATTAGTCGATGGGACAGGTTGATCTCCAGAGAGGCTGGCAAGGTAGCAACACGGTGTTGGAATACCCCGGATCGATTCCGTTGTCGGGCTCTCATTAGCCGGTGGGTCAGGTTGATCTCCGGAGAGGCTGGCAAGGTAGCAACACGGTGCTGGAATGCCCCAGATCAATTCTGTTGTCAGGCTCTCATTAGTCGGTGGGTCAGGTTGATCTCCAGAGAGGCTGGCAAGGTAGCAACACAGTGCTAGAATGCCCCAGATCGATTCCGTTGTCGGGCTCTCATTAGCCGGTGGGTCGGGTTTGATTCCTGGATGGGGGGCATGTGAAAGTGAATAAAGTGGATCGTCTCAAATGGGTCTCCTGACCAGGCTCTCACCTAGCAGGCAGGGCCGTAAGTTACTTCGTTGGCAAGAAAATAAATTCAAAGAGGCTCTAGAGGCCGGGATTCGCGAGTGGGCCAACCAAAGTGGGCACTCGCCCGACGAGAGTGCGCAGGCGAGAACCTATCAGAATGAACGCAAAGGAAAAATTTGGGCAAGTCCCACGAAGAGGAGGGAGTACGTGAGTGCTTGAGCAATACGCAGGTGCGCGTGGGGTGCGTGCCAGAATGCAAATGCATATGTGTGCGAGTACGGATGCGCGCAAGTCAGCGAGTGTTTGAGCAAAGCATAGGTGCACGCGTGATGCGTGTCGTCGAGGCGCAAGCACGTAAGCGAATGGCAGCAAGAAAAGCGAAAAAGAAGGTAAAAGAAACTTAGAAAATATATTTCATTTCATTCCAAAAAATGGTTTACATCGGGGGGGGGGGGGGGGGGGGGGGGGTGGTGATTCTCGCTTTACAATAGAAAATTCATAATTGAAAAGTTTACATCTCAAGACTCGTCCCCTAACTTCTCGTCCTCGCCATCTGCGCTGGGTGAAATCAGCTTGAACAGCTCTGGGATAACCTCCTCGACTGTGAGCTCCTCCGTATCGGCAGCGAGAAGCCCGACCCCTTCAGGGAATTAAAAATGTATCGCGCCGCCAAAATGGCATTGTCTTGCAGCATCTCCTCCTCGGCGCGCTTCAGGTTTCTCACGGTCCTGGGGCTGCTAGGGTCGGGAGGAAGGGCGACCCTGATAAGATCTTGGTTCTGGGCCTTCAGCATGGCGACCTCCTTCTCTAGTTCTGTCTTGCGGGCGAGAAGCTGGTTCGCAGTCTCGGGGTCCTGCGAGAGGCGAGTGGGTTAAGAAAGAACGTTGCAAAAAGGTAGTAAGTGATTTCTCGGCAAACTTACAATCCCATCCTTGAGACTCTCGAGGAGGCCCTCGTAGACCACATGTTTTTCCTTCAGATCACCAAGCTCCTTCTTCGTCTCCTGCAGCTCGCGCTTCAGCTCCTCGGAGTTCCTCTCCATCGATAGGCAGCAGTGACTGGCCTTATGGGCGAGCTCCAGCCCGCGAAGCTGAACTCGCGCGCTCTCGTACGCGAGCGCTCGAGAAGTGAGGGCGTGGAAGTCCGCATCATCCTCCCGCCCGTAGAGACCAAATGACAAGGTGAAGGCCTCTTCTCCGATGGTCTCCTGCTCCACCCAGGAGGGGACAAGGGTGGAGACCGAAACCCTATTGGAGTCTGAGTTCCAATCCAACATGGGCTCGCCGGCCGCGTCCCGGTACCTGTGGCCGAGGCAGAAGTTTCAGTGGCTCGCCAGTGCGGGCACGGTCAGCACACTGGCGGCCACCACGGTGGTCTCCCCGACTCCCTTGTCAGCTGGTGGGTCCACTGGGGGTTCAGCCCCGATCAAGCTTTCAACGGGCCCCTTCCCCTTTGCGAGGGTCGAGGGTCGTTGCTTCCTTGGCGGCGGAGGATTAAGGGATGACCTGCGGCTCGCGGGTGCGGGCCGCTTCTTGGAGGCGGAGGAAGTGTTGGGGGTCTCGCGGCAGGCATCGACAGCGGCGGAAGCGAGCTAGAGGCCCAGGGTAATAGTCGCGGCCTTCGCGTAAGGGGGGGAGTGGAAGATCTCGCTCCCCTGCGAATGACAAAAGGCGGGTTAGGAAAAATTAATGAGGGTATAGTGCGAGATATGAAGCAGAAGCGAGTCAAACCTGCCCCGGGTGGCACGGGGAGTAGCGAGTCCACATGTCTTCGAAGGTAGACGGTCTCGATGTGGGTGGACATGCACTGGAATAGTTCGGCCTCGTGGCCGCCGAGCTTGGGGAGACGGTAGGTAGGCTCGTCCCGCTGGACGGGCGAGAAGGGGACGTTGCCGAAGGTTCCCTTGACGAACATGAACTTTTGTGTCCAATAGTGGCTCTTGTTCATCGTCTCGTGAACCTTAGCGTGCTGGCTCACGAAGAAGGCTGTTCCATCTTTATTCGCCCGGAAAGAGAACAGCTTTCAGAAGACCGGCAAGCTGAACTCGATACGCTCTTCTCGCAAGTAGCACGCGAACCCCACCATGATCGCGATGGAGTTGGGGGTCATCTGGCTCGGGATCACGCCGTAATATTTCAGTAGCTGAAGGATTCACGGAAAGCAATTAGAAAGAAATCTTAAGCGAATGCGAGAAAGGAAAAAGGGAGCATGTGAGTACCAGGCTGATCTCCGGCCAGAGTGGAAGCCGCAGGCCCACTTCGAATTGGGCCACGGAGATGGTGAGCTCATCCACGTGGAGGTCATTGAGGGCCTCAGACTTCGCAGGGCAGCGAGCAGAGAACGCATGCGAGATGTAATTTTCCATAGTAGAATGGTACTCACTCTCTGTAAGCGAGCTGGAAAAGAATGTGTGGTCGCAGAAGGGGAACGCGCACTTGGCCCGAGCTTCCGTATCGCCATCACCACCCATAGCTGAAGAGAATAGAGCGAGTGCGAGAACTAGGAAGCACGAGCTCAGACGACAGAGGTTGAGAGAGTTGAATGTGGTGGTTGACTATTGATGACAAGCCTATTTATAGGAAACTAAAGGCGGCGGGGAGGAATCGAGGAGTCATGGGGTGCGATTAGCAGGATCTCCGGGCGGTACATCTCTGTACTTGAACCAACCCATTCCCCACGCACTCACAGTGATTCGGCAAGGATGGTTCGCCGCCAGGCGAGACCAGTTCCATGCAAGTCGCAAGAAAAAGGAATTGAATGAAAGAATTAGCTAGTGCAACAAACAATAATAACATCGAGCGAGTAAGGATGAAAAAAGAAGATCCCGCGATTATTCGGGAAGCATCAAATTAACGACATGGTTCGTAGATTGTCAAGACAATAATAACAACAATAAATAAGATATTATTTTGCGAGTTCGCCAGGCGAGTGCGAGGAGGATCAATAGTGGTTCCACCTCCATCGACCTCGGCCTCGCACCCCCGAGCTCGGCGGTACACGCGGATAGTGATACGCGCGGAGCTCGCACTGCAGCAGTAAAATTTGGTCCTCCGCCCGCGAGAGGTGCACCCCGAGAGAGGTGGCCTCATGGCGGGCGTCAGCCTGCAGCTCGGCGAGAACTCTTGCTAACTCATCATCAATCACGATGAACCGCTCCTCGGAGGCCACCCTGTCCTCGCGCGCCTGGTTGTATAGGTCTCGCATCATACCCATACTTCTGTAGCACCTTGGTGACTCGCCGCTTCATCACTTCGGGGTCCCGGGGATCGCCGAGGAAGTCAGCAATTTTGTCCGGCGAAGGCACGCGCGACATCTCCTCCTCTCCAAGATCCAGCTCGGCGGAGGACTCCTGGACACCTGCGAGAAGAGAATTAGCGAACAAACTGAGAAGCAATCTGTTGTTTATAACCGACCAACCTGGCGAGGCCGCGGGCGCTTTACCAAGTCGTTGGCGGGAGGAGCTCGGTTGCCCCTGGAAGGCCTCAACATACTTCAGCGTGACGGATTTCCCCAGGCCCGGGACGTGGTGGAGGTTGCTCGCAACTTGGATGTCGATGGGAAGCGAGCTGTCGGGGGTCAAATGTCCCAGAAGATTGAACCCAAGGACGGAGACTGTCACGTCCGGTGGGGTCAGTGAGTCAAGTGGGGGCTGCGAGCCCGGTGGAGGCTGCAAGCCCGACGGGGGGTAGCGAATCAAGTAGGGGTTGTGAGCCCGATGGAGGCTGCGAGCCCGGTGGGGGTAGCGAATCCAGAGGGGCTGGCGAACTCAGTGGAGTGGTGCACCTCCCGGGCGTCGCGAGGAGGTCCTCTGCAAGGAGCACGAAAAAGCTAGTTACGGAACTCGCGAAGAGGATAATATCATAATTTTACCAGGTCGCGGTGAAAGGCTCAGGTCGATGACGTCCGTGTTGGCAGATGCCGAATTGTTTCCCCCGGGAGAGGGGAGGCGAGTACCATCCTGGGTCTTGCTCGCAGGGACTCCCGCCAGAGACACGCTCTGAAGATTGATATGTTAGCACAAAAATAGGGGGGAATGACATGCGAGTCCAAGTACCTGTCCAGCGAGTGCGGGATCATGCAGCATGTCCCGGAGGGAGGACCAAGCCGTCCTGAAGTGTCGCCGCACCGCCTTCCCCCTCTTCACGTTGGGGAGGGGCGGAGGGGTCCGTCAGGCGCCCAAAGGGACAAGCTGATTTGCGACCGCGTGCTCCCTCGCGCGGGAGGCGACCAGGCGGGCTTGGGCTTCTTTCGAGAGAGGCATCTTTAGCAAGTGCGGTAGCGAGTAGCGAAGAAAAGGAAGGAAAGAAAATGTCCCCCCGTCACCCAGAGATGTTGGTATTTATAGCACTAGGGATGGGCCCCACCAAGATTCGTGCCAATTCATCCTCGTCCGGTGAACACGGAGGGTTGGATGTTTCTTCACGAGCTTAGCATAATCTCGCGAAGAGCGGGGATTGTGTACAACCCAGTGTTCGTCGACTCACGAAGAAATCAATCACAGGCGAATTGGGGAGTACTTGTCGATTCGCGGCGAGCACCCTGCCAGGGCGAGGTGGATCAGGGATCTCGCTCGCGAGTGGCGAGCGGCGACGGCATAACGTGTTTTAAAGAACCACTCTGAGGTGCATTTAGCTGGAGCGAGTCAAGTGAGGTCTCGCAGCACCAGTCTGGCGAGGCGAGTGGAGGATCGACTCCACTCGCAAGAGGGGCTCTCGCGGGCCCAACTCGCGGAGAGGCTGGCGAGTGGCGCCTCCAAGGGCCACTCGCCCAGCAGGGGCTACAGGTGAATTTACCCTGATACCCTTGGTGGGCTGCCAATAACCTTCCAGAACAGTGGAGTTTGGCTGTTAGCAGACCAATTCGGGGTGTGTATAGTAAAACCAAAAGGCGGAATCCCGCTATTAGCAGTCCAGTATAGAAAGGCTATAAATAGACCCTTTGGGTCACCTTTGGAGGGCATTCTAGATCTTTGCTTCTCCTCAGGATCTCTTTGGTTAGCTCCTTCGGCTCTCCAAGGTGCCCGGCTACAGTCTTGGCTTGGGAGGGGAAGCGCTCAAAAGATCTTCTGGGTGTGTGGTAGGACCTCCTCACTGTTGTCAAGGGTCGTGTCTTTCGTTCTAAGTCCTCGGTCAGGTTCCTCCGTGGGATCAGTAAGCGCTAGCTGCCCCCCTTCACGGGGGTCCGAACTCCTCGTTGGGCCAGATACTGGTTCCAACACCCACCACTTTCTACCGTAAGCAAGTTTACAAACATTTCAATAATAATAAGAAGTACATCTTGGATCTGCGGCAACCTGCTTTACTTGACATTGACTAATTCGGGTGAGCGGCCTCCTTAAAGAGACATGCTGCTCATTCATGGGTCAAGGAGAGCAGCGAGCGTGGGGGCACATTATTTGGGGCTAACCCTGGAAGAATAACTCAACTCTCTGTTATCCCTAACTAATGCTCTACCGGAAGGTCAACCGCCCATCGAAGAAGGGCCCGAGCTAGAAATGCAGCAACAATAAGTTGCATTTAATTAGTGCGGTAAGGAAAAGTGTCACAGGAATAAGTTGCAGAAATGAAATGTTGAACTGTAAAAGTACTGAACTGACGAACTGCAATAAAATACTGAAATGATCTAGACCAGTACGAGACTGTAGTTGGACTTGAAAAGAAATGGAACAGAAAAGACAGTAAATAAAGTACTGAATGGAACTTGATCAGTACGAGATTGGAGTAACAGAAAGTACAGTAGAATAAAACAGTTAGTAGTCCTTCATCCTATTATTAGGAGGCTTCAGTTATATCTCCGTTCATAGGAGAAAAGTTTTGTTCCATCCCCGTTTATAGGAGCTTAGTTTTTCACTCCGTTCTTAGGAAGCTTCTTAGTGCGTTAGAATCCACCATTTTATTACAGGATATTTAGGATATCGGAAGGGTCCAAAACCCTCTACTTGAGCTAGGGGATTATCCTGTTTAGCTCCCACACTGTTAGTTTCTCATTTACGCGCAGACTCTCGAACTTATGGTTCAAAAGTACTTTTAAATGCCAACATAATATAATCTTTTCTTTGCTGAGGGATTGGGAATAAAAGGTCCCTGAGACTTGTGAGAGCTCACTCCTCGAGCCTCTCAGGTTGCTCCGAGCTTTGGTCTGACTTATACATTTTGCCTTGAATAAGATCCCGACTTCATATTTCCAATCGTCTTGAATTACACAACATCGATCTGCAACTATTCGTCCCTCCAAGGTAACATTGGCATTATTAATTTCTAAATGTAAGATTCGCGTTTTTTAGAAGATTGGATAAATGTGAGATTTCTTCCGAAAATTCCCGAATAGCTTGGTGCTTATAAGTTCTTTAGAAAGATAAACCTCATTTTGAATAATGCCTATTTTAAATTCTAAAACGTCAAATAATCATGATTTGTATCTCGCTTTAAATTCCAAAAATCCTCAAACAAACCTCATTTTGAATTTCAAAAATGCCCAAATAAACCTCATTTGAATTCTGAAAATATAAAATTCTTTTTAGAAAAAAAAATCCCAAGATTTTATAGAGCACTTGCATGGGCCTTGGGAATCACTGGAAATTTTACCATGATTTTATAGTTAGTTTAGGGCACTTAAGTTAATTAAGTAAACCTTATTTTAAATTTTAAAACTAAAAAATGATTTCATAAAAAATCCCAAACCTTTACAGGCACCTCTATGGGACTTTGGAATCACTGGAAATTTTACCATGATTTCTTTAACAAGTTTAAGTCCCTTAAATTAATTAAGTAAACCTTATTTTAAATTCTAAAAATATTAAATGGTTTTATAAAATCCCAAAATTTTATGGCAGACAGTCCTCTTGGTGGGGAACATTTTTCATGTTCAGAGTTTCTTTCCTTGGTGTCTATATTGCCCTTAGAAAAATCGGGAAGCTGGCTGGTAGGGTTAGGGTGCGGATAGCCACTCCTGATTCCAGGTCCTGCGGCTGAGATGGAGCCGCAGGGCGTGCACTCTGTTCTTCTACCGCCATAGCGGATCTGGACCGATCCGCTGGGGGGATGCTGAGGCGGGGGGGGGGGGGGGGGGATTTAATAATCCCTTGGACGGCTGATCTTCCGGTGAAGCTGATGGCGCAAATCTCAGCACACCGCTATAGGCGGTAGTAAGACTGCGGCACGAAACGGCAGTGTACCGATCGTTCAAGTAATATAAAATGGGAATGAATCCCCAAGTATCGATCTCTTGAGGAACACAGTAAGGTGGAGTTAGGTTTTGAGGAAGGACTTGAGATTGAAGTCCTTAAATCGGATGGAATGCGGGGGAGTTGGGTTGGCTTTTGGAAAATAAAATAAAAATGCTACAACTACTCCTATGCAATGCCGCTATGCAATGCTTCGCTTGGCGGGATGGAAGACTAGGCAGGCCTTGAGCGCGCTGCGTCGCAAGGGCGGATGGACGAGTAGGCGAGCGGATCGAACTATGCAGCCCTTGAGCGCGCTGCTTCACTAGGCGGGATGGAATACGGGCCGCGATGCCACGCTTCGGTAGGCGGATGGGCGAGTAGGCTAGCGGAATGAGGGTCGCAAGCACCTCTTCGACAAAGCACCACTAACAATTGTTAGGGCGGCACAACACAACCAACAATCCACACCACAAGGCACACCTCAAAATAATAAGCAAGAATACTCAAATCACATAGACATAATCAAGTATAAATGCTAATAATCAAGCATGCTTCATCATAATGTTAGATCTAACTACATATACATCAATAAGAGAAGAATAGAGCAAGAAATCGACCGAATCCGAAGGCTCGTTGTAGATACACGGTTGGAATCGCCGGGTTGTCAATCCGCGTCCAAGCTCGGTCCGCAACTACGTCCGGGGTAGAGAGAGCTGTCACGACTCTCCAATGGACCCGTCTTCTTCGTGTCACGATCCGGTAGAGGTTGCAAACTTCCTCTTGCTTGATGGAGATGGCGGCTAGGTCTTCCTTTGGAGCTCTCGGATGAAGGAGGAGGCCGAGAGGAGACTCCGGCTCAAGATCGGCGTGAAGAGCAAGCCCGGAGCACCTCCATATGGTGGGCGACGGTGGAGGGGCGAATCTGGACGGAACCGGGCGGAAAACGGCGGCTGAAAGCGGGGATCCCGACCTAATTCGCGAGCAGCGTTATTTATAGGCGCTGGAATTAAACAGTGTGCACGGTCATTGGCGCACGACCAGTGGTCGTGCGCACTAGAATTTGGTGATCGTGCGCTCTGCCTGGACGGAACCTGCAAAGACAGAAATTATAAAATAACATGTACGCACGACCAGTGGCACACGACCGGTGGTCGTGCGCACTAGCGTTGATGGTCGTGCGCAATACAGCAAACAGAACTCAGAATTTTAATGATAAGTGCGCACGAGCAGTGGCACACCACCGGTGGTCGTGCGCACTGGCGTTGGTGGTCGTGCGCACTACACCAAACAGAACTCATGAAAAAGTGTTAAGTGCACACGATCAGTGGCGCACGACCAGTGGTCGTGCGCATTAGAACCGGTGATCGTGCGCAGTGTTCCTGTGCAGAATTGCACCGGGAACACCTGCACGACTCCTATTCCAGCGTACGACACCAGTCTCGCCACTGAAAGTGGAACTTAACAGTACATGAAAACTACTAATGAAGATAAGCATGAAATCACACCAAAATGGGCCTAGAGGTGCACCTAGCATGGAATATCAAATATAAACAATAACAGGGCTAAAATGCGGTGAAATGACTAAATAAATGGCCCAGATGAGTCCATAAAAGTGTATATGATCAGGACTCATCACACCCCCAGACTTACCTGTTTGCGCGTCCCGAGCAAACCATCTCTCGCGGACAGGAAAAACATAAGCTGGCGAAGAAACTATCAAACGGAGTACCATGCGAAGTCGCTTGCTCAAGTGCGTAGAAATACAGTAGACAAAGTTTCTAATTATACATATTAGTTTATAATTTTCTAGGAGCGTATTTAAATATTACGTTTACTCAAAAAGTGAATCACAGTGAATCATAAGGTCGTACATAGGAAGAAAGTAAACTGAACGCTGAGGCGAGCATTGCCAAAGATCGGGGCTCGGGACAACTCCATTAAAATCCATCAATGTCGGTGGCCATAAGCTTGCCCGGTCGCACTCTCTCCACGGCACTGGTTTGACTCAAATGCGTGAATCAATAGGACTTTAGGTTTTAAATGGGGCTTGGGTTTAGGTGAGGTATACAATAATAAAGACGATGGCTCAAACACTAAACCCAAATGAGCTAATGCAGAAACTCTCCTCATTCACCACATAAACACGCGGGTACATCACACCCCCAGACTTGGATTTTACTACATGGGTGTGTGCACCGCCTACTCCCAAACATACATTTATAACCAGATTTTTCATTAAAGCTCATATCTTCTTTTTTTTTTTCTCACTTCTCTTCTTTTTCTCAATTTCTTCTTTTCTTTTCTTATCATTTTCAGCATCTAATCAATAAAACACATCCACATCATCACAAACATATTACCACATCAACAACCCAACTCATGAAAATAATAAAAAGCTAAAGCTCAGATTTGGGTGTGCGACTAGGATTGGAGTTTAGGCTTTGGTGAACAATAGTGGGGCTGAACCAAGAGAATGGGGTAGGCACAACTGGGCTAGCGAGGAAATGATGATAGGAATGGCACAAAGGCTCAACCGGGCCAAAATGATGGCCTATATCACATTCACGCAATTGACTAACCGTATACCCATGCTTCAAGAATCGCTTGGGGCAAGTTCTAGCCACCGAGAAAGATAATCCTTCCTCCCGACTCGGGCAATACGAGACTAACGAACGTCTACACACATTCCTATGCTACCGTTTGATTCACACCGGATTCACCACTTTTTGAGTAAAGTAAACAATGTCTACGCAAATAGAAAGATATAAACTAAAAGCATAAAGAGAAATTGAATCTACCCAAATTTCTACACGGGGCGTGAGCACTCGACTAGGAGCACTATGGAAGTCAACATTTTACTCCGCCTCACAATCCTAAGCCAGCACAATGATTTTTCCAAATCACACAAAAAGAAATGAGTTCAGCTCAAGACGTGCCAACAACTAAGTGCACGCTCGCGTGGGTGCTGTGGTGTGCAATGAAAATGAACAATACTAAATAACTGAAATTAAAATACTTCTAGTATGCAAATGAGATGTGCACGTGCAGTGGGTAACAGAACTACTCTCCCCCCCAGACTTAAACTAAACAATCCACAAAACATATGACATGAAAATCAGAATAGGGCTAGGGGAAGAGAGTACCCAATGCTCAGCAAGTGAGCATACCAGAAGATTGGCGTTTAAACCCAGACTAAGCTGCAGCATCCGCCATCCAGAGAAGATACCTGCAAGGGTCAGCTCCGCAAAACAAAAGAAACAGAAAAAGATAAACTACAATACTACAGCTAACTAAACAGGATTGAATAAAATAAAATGCATGAAAAGTAAGATAACTACTGGGGTTGTTGTCATCCCAGCACGACTTATTCAAAAACTAAAGGTTCTAGCTAATGGGCGAATGAAAAAGGAAATGAACAGGTAACTGTTCTAATACGCGCATCGGTAGCGGGTACTGATACGGAGATAGAGCAGTTACTCCCCTACCTAAATAAAAATACCTGCTCGTCACAGGTAGCGGGAATAGGAAGTAAGAAGAGGAGGAGGCCTGGTCCTCACTCATCTCACCAAAACTATCCTTGCCCAGCAAGGTATCGTCCGCAGCAGGTCCGCAGGAGGAGAAGGCAACGAGTGGAGCTTCCTCTACGGAGGGGGGATCAACCTCCTCACATAAGAGGATGCTCTCATCATTGACTTGAGCAGAATGCTCCAAGTCCTCCTGGGGTACCTGTGAAGACTCAACCTGCACAGGCTCAGATGAAGAAGGGGGGTCAGGAAATAAAAGAGAAGAATGACATAAATAATCAAAAATCGGGGGAGTGGTCCCGGTCTCACTCCCATTAGGCTGGGGAAGTAAAATAATGTTTGCATTGTCATCAATGCTACAAGATTCGGCGGGATCAACGGTGGCCAAGCTTAGGATTTGGACTTCCTCCACTGGTGCTGAGGAAAACTCCTCTTCACCTAGAAGGTTGTCCTCCTCCATAGGAATAAGCACAACACTATGATCAACCGCCTCCTCCTGCGACACATCATCAACAATGTCGTCTGAGACGAGTGTAGTATGCACAACAGGGAGAGGAATAGTGCTCGGATAAAAGTCGAGCACCGATTCCTCACAAAGAATCGAATCCACTAGAGGTGGTGGATGCACAGGGAGAATGGGCTCAGCAATATCGGTGCCCAGATCAGCCACACATCTGGTGACTGTGTCAACGCCATACCCTTCAAGATGTGAAGGTGGCAAAGACACAAAACCGGATGTTGAAGGTGTGCCGCCAGAGTTAGGATTCGGGACGATCCGGATATCCGGCTCATCATCCTCATCCAATTGGCAACGAAAAGCAGCACAATCCTTCAGGGCATGATCTGTGCTCCGACAAAACTGGCACTGTCTAGCGGGCTTCTTTGGCACAGCGGGGGCTGGAGCCGAAAAGTGGTGAGTATTCCTGCCTGTCACGCGGGTGACCCGGGTTCGATCCCCGGCAACGGCGCCAAAAACTTGATGGCGCAAATCTCAGCACACCGCTATAGGCGGTAGTAAGACTGCGGCACGAAACGGCAGTGTACTGATCGTTCAAGTAATATAAAATGGGAATGAATCCCCAAGTATCGATCTCTTGGGGAACACAGTAAGGTGGAGTTAGGTTTTGAGGAAGGACTTGAGATTGAAGTCCTTAAATCGGATGGAATGCGGGGGAGTTGGGTTGGCTTTTGGAAAATAAAATAAAAATGCTACAACTACTCCTATGCAATGCCGCTATGCAATGCTTCGCTTGGCGGGATGGAAGACTAGGCAGGCCTTGAGGGCGCTGCGTCGCAAGGGCGGATGGACGAGTAGGCGAGCGGATCGAACTATGCAGGCCTTGAGCGCGCTGCTTCACTAGGCGGGATGGAATACGGGCCGCGATGCCACGCTTCGGTAGGCGGATGGGCGAGTAGGCTAGCGGAATGAGGGTCGCAAGCACCTCTTCGACAAAGCACCACTAACAATTGTTAGGGCGGCACAACACAACCAACAATCCACACCACAAGGCACACCTCAAAATAATAAGCAAGAATACTCAAATCACATAGACATAATCAAGTATAAATGCTAATAATCAAGCATGCTTCATCATAATGTTAGATCTAACTACATATACATCAATAAGAGAAGAATAGAGCAAGAAATCGACCGAATCCGAAGGCTCGTTGTAGATTCACGGTTGGAATCGCCAGGTTGTCAATCCGCATCCAAGCTCGGTCCGCAACTACGTCCGGGGTAGAGAGAGCTGTCACGACTCTCCAATGGACCCGTCTTCTTCGTGTCACGATCCGGTAGAGGTTGCAAACTTCCTCTTGCTTGATGGAGATGGCGGCTAGGTCTTCCTTTGGAGCTCTCGGATGAAGGAGGAGGCCGAGAGGAGACTCCGGCTCAAGATCGGCGTGAAGAGCAAGCCCGGAGCACCTCCATATGGTGGGCGACGGTGGAGGGGCGAATCTGGACGGAACCGGGCGGAAAACGGCGGCTGAAAGCGGGGATCCCGACCTAATTCGCGAGCAGCGTTATTTATAGGCGCTGGAATTAAACAGTGCGCACGGTCATTGGCGCACGACCAGTGGTCGTGCGCACTAGAATTTGGTGATCGTGCGCTCTGCCTGGACGGAACCTGCAAAGACAGAAATTATAAAATAACATGTACGCACGACCAGTGGCGCACGACCGGTGGTCGTGCGCACTAGCGTTGATGGTCGTGCGCAATACAGCAAACAGAACTCAGAATTTTAATGATAAGTGCGCATGAGCAGTGCCGCACGACCGGTGGTCGTGCGCACTAGCGTTGGTGGTCGTGCGCACTACACCAAACAGAACTCATGAAAAAGTGTTAAGTGCACACGATCAGTGGCGCACGACCAGTGGTCGTGCGCATTAGAACCGGTGATCGTGCGCAGTGTTCCTGTGCAGAATTGCACCGGGAACACCTGCACGACTCCTATTCCAGCGTACGACACCAGTCTCGCCACTGAAAGTGGAACTTAACAGTACATGAAAACTACTAATGAAGATAAGCATGAAATCACACCAAAATGGGCCTAGAGGTGCACCTAGCATGGAATATCAAATATAAACAATAACAGGGCTAAAGTGCGGTGAAATGACTAAATAAATGGCCCAGATGAGTCCATAAAAGTGTATATGATCAGGACTCATCACACCCCCAGACTTACCTGTTTGCGCGTCCCGAGCAAACCATCTCTCGCGGACAGGAAAAACATAAGCTGGCGAAGAAACTATCAAACGGAGTACCATGCGAAGTCGCATGCTCAAGTGCGTAGAAATACAGTAGACAAAGTTTCTAATTATACATATTAGTTTATAATTTTCTAGGAGCGTATTTAAATATTACGTTTACTCAAAAAGTGAATCACAGTGAATCATAAGGTCGTACATAGGAAGAAAGTAAACTGAACGCTGAGGCGAGCATTGCCAAAGATCGGGGCTCGGGACAACTCCATTGAAATCCATCAATGTCGGTGGCCATAAGCTTGCCCGGTCGCACTCTCTCCACGGCACTGGTTTGACTCAAATGCGTGAATCAATAGGCTTTAGGTTTTAAATGGGGCTTGGGTTTAGGTGAGGTATACAATGATAAAGACGATGGCTCAAACACTAAACCCAAATGAGCTAATGCAGAAACTCTCCTCATTCACCACATAAACACGCGGGTACATCACACCCCCAGACTTGGATTTTACTACATGGGTGTGTGCACCGCCTACTCCCAAACATACATTTATAACCAGATTTTTCATTAAAGCTCATATCTTCTTTTTTTTTCTCACTTCTCTTCTTTTTCTCAATTTCTTCTTTTCTTTTCTTATCATTTTCAGCATCTAATCAATAAAACACATCCACATCATCACAAACATGTTACCACATCAACAACCCAACTCATGAAAATAATAAAAAGCTAAAGCTCAGATTTGGGTGTGCGACTAGGATTGGAGTTTAGGCTTTGGTGAACAATAGTGGGGCTGAACCAAGAGAATGGGGTCGGCACAACTCGGCTAGCGAGGAAATGATGATAGGAATGGCACAAAGGCTCAACCGGGCCAAAATGATGGCCTATATCACATTCACGCAATTGACTAACCGTATACCCATGCTTCAAGAATCGCTTGGGGCAAGTTCTAGCCACCGAGAAAGATAATCCTTCCTCCCGACTCGGGCAATACGAGACTAACGAACGTCTACACACATTCCTATGCTACCGTTTGATTCACACCGGATTCACCACTTTTTGAGTAAAGTAAACAATGTCTACGCAAATAGAAAGATATAAACTAAAAGCATAAAGAGAAATTGAATCTACCCAAATTTCTACACGGGGCGTGAGCACTCGACTAGGAGCACTATGGAAGTCAACATTTTACTCCGCCTCACAATCCTAAGCCAGCACAATGATTTTTCCAAATCACACAAAAAGAAATGAGTTCAGCTCAAGACGTGCCAACAACTAAGTGCACGCTCGCGTGGGTGCTGTGGTGTGCAATGAAAATGAACAATACTAAATAACTGAAATTAAAATACTTCTAGTATGCAAATGAGATGTGCACGTGCAGTGGGTAACAGAACTACTCTCCCCCCAGACTTAAACTAAACAATCCACAAAACATATGACATGAAAATCAGAATAGGGCTAGGGGAAGAGAGTACCCAATGCTCAGCAAGTGAGCATACCAGAAGATTGGCGTTTAAACCCAGACTAAGCTGCAGCATCCGCCATCCAGAGAAGATACCTGCAAGGGTCAGCTCCGCAAAACAAAAGAAACAGAAAAAGATAAACTACAATACTACAGCTAACTAAACAGGATTGAATAAAATAAAATGCATGAAAAGTAAGATAACTACTGGGGTTGTTGTCATCCCAGCACGACTTATTCAAAAACTAAAGGTTCTAGCTAATGGGCGTTTGAAAAAGGAAATGAACAGGTAACTGTTCTAATATGCGCATCGGTAGCGGGTACCGATACGGAGATAGAGCAGTTACTCCCCTACCTAAATAAAAATACCTGCTCGTCACAGGTAGCGGGAATAGGAAGTAAGAAGAGGAGGAGGCCTGGTCCTCACTCATCTCACCAAAACTATCCTTGCCCAGCAAGGTATCGTCCGCAACAGGTCCGCAGGAGGAGAAGGCAACGAGTGGAGCTTCCTCTACGGAGGGGGGATCAACCTCCTCACATAAGAGGATGCTCTCATCATTGACTTGAGCAGAATGCTCCAAGTCCTCCTGGGGTACCTGTGAAGACTCAACCTGCACAGGCTCAGATGAAGAAGGGGGGTCAGGAAATAAAAGAGAAGAATGACATAAATAATCAAAAATCGGGGGAGTGGTCCCGGTCTCACTCCCATTAGGTTGGGGAAGTAAAATAATGTTTGCATTGTCATCAATGCTACAAGATTCGGCGGGATCAACGGTGGCCAAGCTTAGGATTTGGACTTCCTCCACCGGTGCTGAGGAAAACTCCTCTTCACCTAGAAGGTTGTCCTCCTCCATAGGAATAGGCACAACACTCAGATCAACCGCCTCCTCCTGCGACACATCATCAACAATGTCGTCTGAGACGAGTGTAGTATGCACAACAGGGAGAGGAATAGTGCTCGGATAAAAGTCGAGCACCGATTCCTCACAAAGAATCGAATCCACTAGAGGTGGTGGATGCACAGGGAGAATGGGCTCAGCAATATCGGTGCCCAGATCAGCCACACATCTGGTGACTGTGTCAACGCCATACCCTTCAAGATGTGAAGGTGGCAAAGACACAAAACCGGATGTTGAAGGTGTGCCGCCAGAGTTAGGATTCGGGACGATCCGGATATCCGGCTCATCATCCTCATCCAATTGGCAACGAAAAGCAGCACAATCCTTCAGGGCATGATCTGTGCTCCGACAAAACTGGCACTGCCTAGCGGGCTTCTTTGGCACAGCAGGGGCTGGAGCCGAAAAGTGGTGAGTATTCCCTCCTGTCACGCGGGTGACCCGGGTTCGATCCCCGGCAACGGCGCCAAAAACTTGATGGCGCAAATCTCAGCACACCGCTATAGGCGGTAGTAAGACTGCGGCACGAAACGGCAGTGTACCGATCGTTCAAGTAATATAAAATGGGAATGAATCCCCAAGTATCGATCTCTTGAGGAACACAGTAAGGTGGAGTTAGGTTTTGAGGAAGGACTTGAGATTGAAGTCCTTAAATCGGATGGAATGCGGGGGAGTTGGGTTGGCTTTTGGAAAATAAAATAAAAATGCTACAACTACTCCTATGCAATGCCGCTATGCAATGCTTCGCTTGGCGGGATGGAAGACTAGGCAGGCCTTGAGCGCGCTGCGTCGCAAGGGCGGATGGACGAGTAGGCGAGCGGATCGAACTATGCAGGCCTTGAGCGCGCTGCTTCACTAGGCGGGATGGAATACGGGCCGCGAAGCCACGCTTCGGTAGGCGGATGGGCGAGTAGGCTAGCGGAATGAGGGTCGCAAGCACCTCTTCGACAAAGCACCACTAACAATTGTTAGGGCGGCACAACACAACCAACAATCCACACCACAAGGCACACCTCAAAATAATAAGCAAGAATACTCAAATCACATAGACATAATCAAGTATAAATGCTAATAATCAAGCATGCTTCATCATAATGTTAGATCTAACTACATATACATCAATAAGAGAAGAATAGAGCAAGAAATCGACCGAATCCGAAGGCTCGTTGTAGATTCACGGTTGGAATCGCCGGGTTGTCAATCCGCGTCCAAGCTCGGTCCGCAACTACGTCCGGGGTAGAGAGAGCTGTCACGACTCTCCAATGGACCCGTCTTCTTCATGTCACGATCCGGTAGAGGTTGCAAACTTCCTCTTGCTTGATGGAGATGGCGGCTAGGTCTTCCTTTGGAGCTCTCGGATGAAGGAGGAGACCGAGAGGAGACTCCGGCTCAAGATCGGCGTGAAGAGCAAGCCCGGAGCACCTCCATATGGTGGGCGACGGTGGAGGGGCGAATCTGGACGGAACCGGGCGGAAAACGGCGGCTGAAAGCGGGGATCCCGACCTAATTCGCGAGCAGCGTTATTTATAGGCGCTGGAATTAAACAGTGCGCACGGTCATTGGCGCACGACCAGTGGTCGTGCGCACTAGAATTTGGTGATCGTGCGCTCTGCCTGGACGGAACCTGCAAAGACAGAAATTATAAAATAACATGTACGCACGACCAGTGGCGCACGACCGGTGGTCGTGCGCACTAGCGTTGATGGTCGTGCGCAATACAGCAAACAGAACTCAGAATTTTAATGATAAGTGCGCACGAGCAGTGGCGCACGACCGGTGGTCGTGCGCACTGGCGTTGGTGGTCGTGCGCACTACACCAAACAGAACTCATGAAAAAGTGTTAAGTGCACACGATCAGTGGCGCACGACCAGTGGTCGTGCGCATTAGAACCGGTGATCGTGCGCAGTGTTCCTATGCAGAATTGCACCGGGAACACCTGCACGACTCCTATTCCAGCGTACGACACCAGTCTCGCCACTGAAAGTGGAACTTAACAGTACATGAAAACTACTAATGAAGATAAGCATGAAATCACACCAAAATGGGCCTAGAGGTGCACCTAGCATGGAATATCAAATATAAACAATAACAGGGCTAAAGTGCGGTGAAATGACTAAATAAATGGCCCAGATGAGTCCATAAAAGTGTATATGATCAGGACTCATCACACCCCCAGACTTACCTGTTTGCGCGTCCCGAGCAAACCATCTCTCGCGGACAGGAAAAACATAAGCTGGCGAAGAAACTATCAAACGGAGTACCATGCGAAGTCGCATGCTCAAGTGCGTAGAAATACAGTAGACAAAGTTTCTAATTATACATATTAGTTTATAATTTTCTAGGAGCGTATTTAAATATTACGTTTACTCAAAAAGTGAATCACAGTGAATCATAAGGTCGTACAGAGGAAGAAAGTAAACTGAACGCTGAGGCGAGCATTGCCAAAGATCGGGGCTCGGGACAACTCCATTGAAATCCATCAATGTCGGTGGCCATAAGCTTGCCCGGTCGCACTCTCTCCACGGCACTGGTTTGACTCAAATGCGTGAATCAATAGGACTTTAGGTTTTAAATGGGGCTTGGGTTTAGGTGAGGTATACAATGATAAAGACGATGGCTCAAACACTAAACCCAAATGAGCTAATGCAGAAACTCTCCTCATTCACCACATAAACACGCGGGTACATCACACCCCCAGACTTGGATTTTACTACATGGGTGTGTGCACCGCCTACTCCCAAACATACATTTATAACCAGATTTTTCATTAAAGCTCATATCTTCTTTTTTTTTTTCTCACTTCTCTTCTTTTTCTCAATTTCTTCTTTTCTTTTCTTATCATTTTCAGCATCTAATCAATAAAACACATCCACATCATCACAAACATGTTACCACATCAACAACCCAACTCATGAAAATAATAAAAAGCTAAAGCTCAGATTTGGGTGTGCGACTAGGATTGGAGTTTAGGCTTTGGTGAACAATAGTGGGGCTGAACCAAGAGAATGGGGTAGGCACAACTGGGCTAGCGAGGAAATGATGATAGGAATGGCACAAAGGCTCAACCGGGCCAAAATGATGGCCTATATCACATTCACGCAATTGACTAACCGTATACCCATGCTTCAAGAATCGCTTGGGGAAAGTTCTAGCCACCGAGAAAGATAATCCTTCCTCCCGACTCGGGCAATACGAGACTAACGAACGTCTACACACATTCCTATGCTACCGTTTGATTCACACCGGATTCACCACTTTTTGAGTAAAGTAAACAATGTCTACGCAAATAGAAAGATATAAACTAAAAGCATAAAGAGAAATTGAATCTACCCAAATTTCTACACGGGGCGTGAGCACTCGACTAGGAGCACTATGGAAGTCAACATTTTACTCCGCTTCACAATCCTAAGCCAGCACAATGATTTTTCCAAATCACACAAAAAGAAATGAGTTCAGCTCAAGACGTGCCAACAACTAAGTGCACGCTCGCGTGGGTGCTGTGGTGTGCAATGAAAATGAACAATACTAAATAACTGAAATTAAAATACTTCTAGTATGCAAATGAGATGTGCACGTGCAGTGGGTAACAGAACTACTCTCCCCCCAGACTTAAACTAAACAATCCACAAAACATATGACATGAAAATCAGAATAGGGCTAGGGGAAGAGAGTACCCAATGCTCAGCAAGTGAGCATACCAGAAGATTGGCGTTTAAACCCAGACTAAGCTGCAGCATCCGCCATCCAGAGAAGATACCTGCAAGGGTCAGCTCCGCAAAACAAAAGAAACAGAAAAAGATAAACTACAATACTACAGCTAACTAAACAGGATTGAATAAAATAAAATGCATGAAAAGTAAGATAACTACTGGGGTTGTTGTCATCCCAGCACGACTTATTCAAAAACTAAAGGTTCTAGCTAATGGGCGTATGAAAAAGGAAATGAACAGGTAACTGTTCTAATACGCGCATCGGTAGCGGGTACCGATACGGAGATAGAGCAGTTACTCCCCTACCTAAATAAAAATACCTGCTCGTCACAGGTAGCGGGAATAGGAAGTAAGAAGAGGAGGAGGCCTGGTCCTCACTCATCTCACCAAAACTATCCTTGCCCAGCAAGGTATCGTCCGCAACAGGTCCGCAGGAGGAGAAGGCAACGAGTGGAGCTTCCTCTACGGAGGGGGGATCAACCTCCTCACATAAGAGGATGCTCTCATCATTGACTTGAGCAGAATGCTCCAAGTCCTCCTGGGGTACCTGTGAAGACTCAACCTGCACAGGCTCAGATGAAGAAGGGGGGTCAGGAAATAAAAGAGAAGAATGACATAAATAATCAAAAATCGGGGGAGTGGTCCCGGTCTCACTCCCATTAGGTTGGGGAAGTAAAATAATGTTTGCATTGTTATCAATGCTACACACTACTAGAAAATTGACTTTTTGCCAGGGCAAATTACCGTGGCTAAAAGTCTAAAATCATGGCAAAAGACTTTTAGCCACGGACTGCCGTGGCAAATGGGCGTGGCTAATACGAGCGTGGCAAAAAAGTATTTGCCATGCTCTTTCTGTGGCAAATACCCTTTTCTACGACTTTTCGCCACGATTTTAGACTTTTAGCCACGATAATTTGACTATTTGCCACGGAAAATGGTTGTGGGCAATACGAGCGTGGCTAAAAGTCAATTTTCTAGTAGTGACAAGATTCGGCGGGATCAACGGTGGCCAAGCTTAGGATTTGGACTTCCTCCACCGGTGCTGAGGAAAACTCCTCTTCACCTAGAAGGTTGTCCTCCTCCATAGGAATAGGCACAACACTCAGATCAACCGCCTCCTCCTGCGACACATCATCAACAATGTCGTCTGAGACGAGTGTAGTATGCACAACAGGGAGAGGAATAGTGCTCGGATAAAAGTCGAGCACCGATTCCTCACAAAGAATCGAATCCACTAGAGGTGGTGGATGCACAGGGAGAATGGGCTCAGCAATATTGGTGCCCAGATCAGCCACACATCTGGTGACTGTGTCAACGCCATACCCTTCAAGATGTGAAGGTGGCAAAGACACAAAACCGGATGTTGAAGGTGTGCCGCCAGAGTTAGGATTCGGGACGATCCGGATATCCGGCTCATCATCCTCATCCAATTGGCAACGAAAACAGCACAATCCTTCAGGGCATGATCTGTGCTCCGACAAAACTGGCACTGCCTAGCGGGCTTCTTTGGCATAGTGGGGGCTGGAGCCGAAAAGTGGTGAGTATTCCCGCCTGTCACGCGGGTGACCCGGGTTCGATCCCCGGCAACGGCGCCAAAAACTTGATGGCGCAAATCTCAGCACACCGCTATAGGCGGTAGTAAGACTGCGGCACGAAACGACAGTGTACCGATTGTTCAAGTAATATAAAATGGGAATGAATCCCCAAGTATCGATCTCTTGAGGAACACAGTAAGGTGGAGTTAGGTTTTGAGGAAGGACTTGAGATTGAAGTCCTTAAATCGGATGGAAGGCGGGGGAGTTGGGTTGGCTTTTGGAAAATAAAATAAAAATGCTACAACTACTCCTATGCAATGCCGCTATGCAATGCTTCGCTTGGCGGGATGGAAGACTAGGCAGGCCTTGAGCGCGCTGCGTCGCAAGGGCGGATGGACGAGTAGGCGAGCGGATCGAACTATGCAGGCCTTGAGCGCGCTGCTTCACTAGGCGGGATGGAATACGGGCCGCGATGCCACGCTTCGGTAGGCGGATGGGCGAGTAGGCTAGCGGAATGAGGGTCGCAAGCACCTCTTCGACAAAGCACCACTAACAATTGTTAGGGCGGCACAACACAACCAACAATCCACACCACAAGGCACACCTCAAAATAATAAGCAAGAATACTCAAATCACATAGACATAATCAAGTATAAATGCTAATAATCAAGCATGCTTCATCATAATGTTAGATCTAACTACATATACATCAATAAGAGAAGAATAGAGCAAGAAATCGACCGAATCCGAAGGCTCGTTGTAGATTCACGGTTGGAATCGCCGGGTTGTCAATCCGCGTCCAAGCTCGGTCCGCAACTACGTCCGGGGTAGAGAGAGCTGTCACGACTCTCCAATGGACCCGTCTTCTTCATGTCACGATCTGGTAGAGGTTGCAAACTTCCTCTTGCTTGATGGAGATGGCGGCTAGGTCTTCCTTTGGAGCTCTCGGATGAAGGAGGAGGCCGAGAGGAGACTCCGGCTCAAGATCAGCGTGAAGAGCAAGCCCGGAGCACCTCCATATGGTGGGCGACGGTGGAGGGGCGAATCTGGATGGAACCGGGCGGAAAACGGCGGCTGAAAGCGGGGATCCCGACCTAATTCGCGAGCAGCGTTATTTATAGGCGCTGGAATTAAACAGTGTGCACGGTCATTGGCGCACGACCAGTGGTCGTGCGCACTAGAATTTGGTGATCGTTCGCTCTGCCTGGACGGAACCAGCAAAGACAGAAATTATAAAATAACATGTACGGACGACCAGTGGCGCACGACCGGTGGTCGTGCGCACTAGCGTTGATGGTCGTGCGCAATACAGCAAACAGAACTCAGAATTTTAATGATAAGTGCGCACGAGCAGTGGCGCACGACCGGTGGTCGTGCGCACTGGCGTTGGTGGTCGTGCGCACTACACCAAACAGAACTCATGAAAAAGTGTTAAGTGCACACGATCAGTGGCGCACGACCAGTGGTCGTGCGCATTAGAACCGGTGATCGTGCGCAGTGTTCCTGTGCAGAATTGCACCGGGAACACCTGCACGACTCCTATTCCAGCGTACGACACCAGTCTCGCCACTGAAAGTGGAACTTAACAGTACACGAAAACTACTAATGAAGATAAGCATGAAATCACACCAAAATGGGCCTAGAGGTGCACCTAGCATGGAATATCAAATATAAACAATAACAGGGCTAAAGTGCGGTGAAATGACTAAATAAATGGCCCATATGAGTCCATAAAAGTGTATATGATCAGGACTCATCAGAAGATCAGACGACAACTAGAAGCCCCAGGCAATAGAATCTTGCAGGCTTCTGTCGTTGCTGACCGGTGGCCGAACCTGCTCTTGACAGTGTCGCGCCGCCCCGCTCTTTGGGTATTAACATGCCACGCCACCACCACCCCGGCCAGCTCGTCGGGGGGTTGGTCCTCTCCCGGCGGTGGCCCGACGGCCTGGCGCCGCCGGCCGCTGCCGGGAAACAGAACCCGTCAAAAAGATGGGGCTTCACGGGTGTCGCCGGAGACGCGTTCTTCGGCGGCCCCACCGCCTGCCACCGCCAGGGAGGGGGTCTCCAGTGGAGCTTGAGCCTGGAGCTTGACTCGGGTGGTGGCGGCGGCGCTCCAGCGGTCGGGGGAGGCATGCAGGATGTTGGGAGGATGTGTACGGGGGAGGGGGAAAAGTTCTTCCTGTAGTTGGGTCCGTTGGGAGCTTCCAGGTAGATGGGCCATGAGAGGGTGGCGAAGGTGGTGAAGGCTCAGGTTTGGTTTTCCGGCGAGGCAGCTTCGCAGGGTGGCGGCTTGGGGTCGGCCCGAGTTGGGCAGGGTGTGAGCTGCTCTGGAGGGAAGGGGTTATACTTATATGGTTGAGGTGACCTACCCCTACTCCCTCTCGATGTGGGACTAATCCCCTTGAGGTTAGGGTTTGGCTTAACCCTTTTGGGGTTAGGTTAGGGTCTGTTTGGGAGAGCTCTGGCGGCTGGAGAAGCTCTTTCCCAGCCGTCAGAGTTGTTATTACCGTCATTTGGGACAGCTCTCTAACGAAATCGCTTTTTAAAAAATCGCTCCCAGAGCTCTTTTCCGGAAGCCCCCCTCCCCCCGCGTTCCGCTCTGCGGGAATCTCTTTCGAAGCGCGACTTTTATTTTTTTTCGACCCCCGATCTTCCTCCCAGATCTTCTTCCTCCCGATCTTCTTGCTCCCAGCGGCGATCTTCTTGCTCCCAGCGCTCATCCCGTGCCCATCGTCGCTCCCTCCTCCGCCGCTTCCCCCTCCATTTCCGACGCCGACGACGTGCCCTAGCATTCCGACGCCGATCTTCTTCCTCCCAGATCCAGCCGCCGATCTTCTTCCTCGCAGATCCAGTCATGCCCTAGCATTCCGACGCCGACGACGGGAGATTCGCCGATCTTCTTCCTCCCAGATCCAGCCATTTGCATAGAGTTCTTCCTCCCCGAGCCCAACTTCAGAGCCCTAGCTTCATTTGGCGCAGGTGAGCTTCGATTTTGGGCTTGATTTCTGATTTTGCCATTTTTGATTTGGGAAATCAACATTTCCCAAATCAAAAATGTTGCCTCTTCGAATCATGGTGATGGGAATAAAATGTTGCCTCTTCGAGAAAATACATCCCTTCGGGGATAATTGCTGCCTTTGGAAAATTTAGGATGGCCTTCGAGTGTTACTCCAAGACAACCCGCATCGAGGACGGCCTGGTTCCAGGTAACTCGTGCGACAATCAAGAACTACATGGGTCTGAGGCCGTATGCAGGTTTATACGGAGTACGTAGGCGGTGGTCGTGGGAAGACTGCCACGACCCAATTACTTTTACACATAACCTCCTTGTTGGTTATTTTTATGCCTTGACATTATACTTGAGTTACAGGTTAAGGATACGGATAGGCAATGGGATGGATCCAGGATGATAACTTCGGCTATGGCCATCGAGGTACCTTATGTCAAGACACAATTTAAGTATTTATGTCTTGAGATTCATTGTGGTTTATTATTATGTGTTACATGTATCGCTGCAAATATTATACTCTTGTTGGTAAATGCTAGTAGGCCCTACGAGATAACCTTTAATTAAGTTACAATTGTCATCGTGGGCAGTGCGGCCCCCCCACTTATGCATTGCAACTTCGTAGTGTTATATACAATTGATATCGAAGGACAATCAGTTAAGTAACAGTCTTGTTATATGATTTAACAACTACGAACTTTCGTAAATACTAGCATCTCATCAGTTATAGTACATTGGATCGGATAAAGCTAGATAGACCCTTGTAACCTTACTAAGCATATGCTCCACTTATTACCGTTTGGGAAATCGACTAAGTAGCAATATATTTTATATACAACTTTACTCTCTGTTAAACTAAATCGTTGCGCCTTAGCCTAATGATTTATGATTCATCTGATATCTCAAATGATAGCTCTAGCCTATTAATCAATTATTGTCTACCACATGTTATGCTACGAAAATAGTTGTTTATATCCTATTAGCTAATTAGTCCTGGTGATCGTGCTACTACTAAACCACCACGCTTCCGGGTTACAAGAAGAAATTGCTTAGCACCATCGTTAATATATGGCCTCGGGGTGAGCAATCAGAGGAGTGTTTGTGATGGTCATTCTTTTGATCCTACGTTAGTCATCTCGGAGTCATGTATTGGCGATGGTGTGCGGTAAGATCTCCCGATAAGGTCGAGTACCGGAGGGGGGGATCTTACAAAGGGTATCCGAGCATAAACGATCCTTCAACTAGTGCTAAAAACAGAAATTCTCTTATGTCCAGTCTACTTTTAATGAGTGGTTCATGGGAACCACTTCAGCGGAAGCAGTGGTGGACCGTTTAATTATCAAAGATAATGTTTTGACACAACTCTACCCTAGACCTATTCCTCTTTGTCTTATTGGGGATGACATATCTCCCTCGCAGTTTGATAAAATTTCACCTACTTAATCAAAATTAGTACTTCACTAAGGTGATTCGAGTAAATGAGAACTATAATGAATAAATTCCATGTAATAGTTTAAGTAATTCCATATTACCATACTTAAAGGGCATTAAACAAGATGATTGTTCATAAGTAAATCATCAAATGTTCCTCAAAATCAAAATTTTAGTGGAATTTCACTAGAAAATCAGTTATCTGAAGCTCGTCATTAACCACATAGAAGGTGGTTGGGAAATCAAGCTTTGAATGGGGATGGTGTTCCCTAGTGGAGGGAATAAGGAAAGATAAGTCTCTAAGGAGATCGATTGTCAATAAAGAGATCTAATCCCCTTTGAACAACAGAGACATTTTAGTAAAACTTTTTAGAATTTTCCCAAACTTAGGAAATGATCTAATTAAGGAAAACTTTCAGTAGACCCTTAAGGGATATAAAAGATCAAATGAACAGGCATGGATCATGATCGGTTTTGGAATCACGACATTAGTAGATAACTCCATGATTATGGTGTTAATTTTTGAAAGTTAATTTTCGGTAAAATATTCACAAAGATTGCAATCTGTATTAGAGGGTGATTTGGATTATTAAGAAGATTTTTCAACGATAATGGTTAATGAAAATCATTTAGAAAACAATTTTGATGTTAGGATCCCGTAGTAATTTTTAGAGATGGATAATACTTATAATCCAAGTGTCGTTAGCTCAATATTTTACGTTAAATACATATGGAGGACAAATATTCTTTTGAAAATTTTAGGTTTATGCCTCTAAATTCTTCGGTGATCTTATAACAAAGACCTTTGGGAGTTCATATTCCAAAATTGGAATTATAGTGAGAAAATATTATAATCACTCGAGCCTTGAAAACGCTAACATTGGGAAGTTAAAGATCCTTGAAGTTTATAATGATACACGATGATCATTGAATATTAGAATTTTTGAAGATCTATGAAGAATAGTTCACGCTGATTAGAACATCAAATTTAGTATGTAACAACTGAGGATTCTCATTCGATAATATATTATGATCATAGGGAGCATATAGTTATAAAATGCAACAAGCAAACCCTTCCAAATATTCATTGATTTCAACATGGATTCATCTCACAAGGGTCTATAGATTGAATTTGATTTATGCCAGTAATAAGAAACAACTGGATCTCTTATTTTGAGTCAAGCAAATTAAGTACACATTATGACATAGGTGAGATGAGGTCGGGTCCATGGAGAACAGTCTGATGTTATCACAGATAAGGGTAACAATTAGAACCCCGAGAGGAGCCCACATGTGTGAAGTAATATGGTGTGGCAACAAGGAAATAAACACTTTTTCATAAAAAGGACAAAAGGATTTACAGTCATTCAGAAGAATATCAACGGCCTCCCATAAAATAAATGTTAATCCACACTAGGATTAAGGGTAACCAGAGAGGTCGTGAGAAACTAATAAGGGTAGATTACCAATAATATTAAATACCCTGGAAAGCGGAGGTTTGGGATATCACCCCATCACACCTCCCAATACCGATGTGAGCCCCTCACAGGGTAACCCTCGAGAGTTCAAGTTCAACCCCTAAATCTTTAGGCCAACTAAAATTTAGAAAAGATTAGATTAGTTGTGACCTCTATGATTTATAATCTCGCTCCTATGTGGAGTACGAGGGCATGTAAGGACAAGCTATCCTGGACAGGAATAACTCGGTACTAAGATAATGTTGCCACCTAGGGGTCAGGCAGCATTGGCTTGACAAAAGGGCACATGTTTGATATTCAAAGGAGCGTTGCGCTCGTTGAACTATTTATGGAAATAAATAGTTTTTTTTGAACTTGATGTTCGGTATATGGAAAACTATGAAGGAAATCTATGGCGGGTCTCCGGTACGGTCTGGCCGTCACACCGGCGGACGTACGTTGGCTCGGGCGGGTGGTAGTGGTTAAAGGATTGGCTCAGTTAATGAAGTGGAGAAGCCTACTTCCTGGAAACCTGATGGCGCAAATCTTGCACACCGCTATAGGCGGTGGCTCGACTGCGGCACGAAACGGCAGTGTACCGATCGTTCAAGTAATATAAAACGAGGAGTAATCCCCGAGTATCGAATCTCGAAGGAACACAGTAAGGTGGAGTTAGGTTTCGAGGAAGGACTTGAGATTGAAATCCTTAAGTCGGATGGAATGCGGGGGAGTTGGGTTGGCTTTTGGAAAATAAAATAAAACAACTACAACTACTCCTATGCAATGCCGCTATGCAATGCTTCGCTTGGCGGAATGGATACTAGGCAGGCCTTGAGCGCGCTGCGTCGCAAGGGCGGATGGACGAGTAGGCAAGCGGAATCGAACAATGCAGGCCTTGAGTGCGCTGCTTCGTTAGGCGAGATGGAATACGGGCCGCGATGCCGCGCTTCAGTAGGCGGATGGACGAGTAGGCTAACGGAATGAGGGTCGCAAGCACCTCCTCGACAAGCACACCACTAGCAATTGCTAGTGCGGCACCGGACACGGTGGTGGAGTGGAAAATGGATGGGGGGCGCACCTCAAGCAACTCAAACAACAAGCATTTCACATAGACATGAAATATATAAATACGAATAGGTTTAAGTGCAACTTCATCATAATGTTAGCTCTAACTACATATACATCAATAAGAGAAGAATAAAGCAAGAAATCGACCGAATCCGAAGGCTCGTTGTAGATTCACGGTTGGAATCGCCGGGTTGTCAATCCGCGTTCAAGCTCGGTCCGCAACTACGTCCGGGGTAGAGAGAGCTGTCACTACTCTCTAATGAGCCCGTCTTCTTCGTCTCACGATCCGGTAGAGGTTGCAAACTTCCTCTTGCTTGATGGCGATGGCGGCTAGATCTTCCTTTGAAGCTCTTGGATGAAGGAGGAGGCCGAGAGGAAACTCCGGCTCAAGATTGGCGTGAAGAACAAACTCGGAGCACCTCCAGATGGTGGGCGGCGACGGAGGGGCGAAACAAGCACTCTGGATCAGGAAACGGCGGAAACAGCGAAAGATCTGACCTAAATCGCGAGCAGGAAGATTTATAGGCGCTGGAATAAACAGTGCGCACGGTCATTGGCGCACGACCAGTGGTCGTGCGCACTAGAATCCTGTGATCGTGCGCCTGCCTGAACGGAGCCTGCAAGATAAGAAATTTATAAAATACAATGTTCGCACGATCAGTAGCGCACGACCAGTGGTCGTGCGCACTATCGTAAGTGGTCGTGCGATAAGCCAGACAGAACTCATAAAAAAGGGCGTTAAGTGCGCACGATCAGTGGCGCACGACCAGTGGTCGTGCACAGTAGAACCAGTGATCGTGCGCAGTGTTCCTGTACAGAATTATACCGGAAACACATGCACGACTCCTGTTCCAGCATACAACACCAGTCTAGCCACTGAAAGTTGCACTTAACAATGCATGAAAATTAATAACACAGATAAACAATAAATAACACCAAAACGGGCCTAGAAGTGTGCATAGCATGGAATAACAAATATGAGCGAAAACATGCCTAAAGTGTAGTGCAAAGACTAGAAAATCGGCCCGGATGAGTCCATATATGTGTATATAATTGGGACTCATCACACCCCCAGACTTAACTGTTTGCGCGTCCCGAGCAAACCATCTCTCGCGGACAGGAAAAACATAAGCTGGCGAAGAAATTATCAAGCAGAGTACCATGCGAATTCGCATGCTCATGTGCGTAGAAATACAGTAGATAAAATTTCTAATTATACATATTAGTTTAAAATTTTCTAGGAGCGTGTTTATATATTACGTTTACTCAAAAAGTGAATCACGGTGAATCATAAGGTTGTACATAGGAAGAAAGTAAACTGAACGCTGAGGCGAGCATTGCCAAAGATCGGGGCTCGAGACAACTCCATTGAAATCCATCAATGTCGGTGACCATAAGCTTGCCCGTTCGCACTCTCTCCACGGCACTGGTTTGACTCAAATGCGTGAATCAATAGGACTTTAGGTTTTAATTGGGGCTTGGGTTTAGGTGAGATAAACAAATGTAAAAGCGACGGCTCAGACACTAAACCCAAATGAGCAAATGCAGGAAACTATCCTCATTCACCACACAAACACGCGAGTACACAACACCCCCAGACTTGGACTTAACAACATGGGTGCGTGCACCGCCTACTCCCAAACATAAATCTCTACATAAAGATTTTCAACTAAACACTCCTTCTCTTTCCTTTCTTTTTAACTTCTTTTCTTTTTCTCATTTTTTTCTTTTCTTTTCTTATCATTTTCAGCAAATAAACAATAAGGCACATCCACATCTTCACAAACATATCACCACATCAACAACCCAACTTATGAAAATAATAAACAGCTAAAGCTCAGATTTGGGTGTGCGACTAGGATTGGCATTTGGGCTTTGGTGAGACAATAGTGGGGCTGAATCAAAGAAAGGGTAGGCACAACTGGGCTAACGAGGATAAAGTGATAGGAGTGGGCACAGAGGCTCAACCGGGCCAAAATGATGGCCTATATCACATTCACGCAATTGACTAACCGTATACACATGCTTCAAGAATCGCTTGGGGCAAGTTCTAGCCACCGAGAAAGATAATCCTTCCTCCCGACTCGGGCAATACGAGATTAACGAACGTCTACACACATTCCTATGCTACCGTTTGATTCACATCGGATTCACCAAATTTTGAGTAAAGTAAACAATATTTACGCTAGTAGAAAAATATAAACTAAAAGCATAAAAAGAAATTGAATCTACACGAATTCCTACGAGACATGAGCACTCGACAAGGAGCACTACAGGAGTCAACATTTTACTCCGCCTCATAATCCTAAGCCAGCACAATGATTTTCCAAATCACACAAAAAGATAAATTTGCCTCGCAACGTGCCAACGGCTAAGTGCGCGCTCGTGTGGGTGCTGTGGTGTGCAATGAAAATAAACAAAACATTTTAAATGAAATCTTCTAGTATGCAGTGCAATAGTGCGCGTGAGCGGGTAAACAAAACTACTCTCCCCCAGACTTAAACTAAACAATCCGCATAATATATGACAGGAAAATCAAAATAGGGCTAGGAGAAGAGAGTACCCAATGCTCAACAAGTGAGCATACCAGAAGATTGGCGTGTAAGCTAAAATGAGCCGCAGCATCCGCCATCCAGAAAAGATACCTGCAGGGGTCAGTTCCGCAAAAACAAAAGAAAAAGATAAACTAAAATAAACTACAGCTAACTAAGCAGGATTGCATAAAATGAAATGCATGAGAAAGTAAGATAACTACTGGGGTTATTGTCATCCCAGCACGACTTATTCAAAAACTAAAGGTTCTAGCTAATGGGCGTATGAAAAATAAAATGCACAGGTAATTGCTCTAATACGCGTGTCGGTAACGGGTACCGATACGGAGACAGAGCAGTCACCCCTCTACCTAAATATTGATACCTGCTCCTCACAGGTAGAGGGTAGAGAAAGTAAGAAGAGGAGGAGGCCTGGTCCTCACTCATCTCACCAAAACTATCCTTGCCCAGCAAGGTATCATCTCCAGGGATGCAGCAGGAGGAAAAGGAAATGAATGAGGCTTCCTCTATGGAGGAGGGGTCAACCTCCTCACATATGAGGATACACTCATCATTGACTTGAGAATCATGCTCCAAGTCCTCCTGATGTACCAGTGAAGACTCAACCTGCACAGGCTCAGATGAAGAAGGGGGTCAGGAAATAAAAGAGAAGAATGACACAAATAATCAAAAATCGGGGGAGTGGTCCCGGTCTCACTCCCAACAGGATCCAAGGATAGATCGCTATCATCATCGTAAGTATCATGGCGAGGGGAACCCAAGAACTCAAGGGCCTCAGTGGTGGTTTGGACCTCCTCGTCCCATGAAGAAGTGCAAACCTCCTCATCAGAGAGAGTATCCTCCTCAACCCACTCTCGAGCATCCTCCAAGTCCGAAGCATCACCCCACTCCTTTACTTTGATAGGATCATAAAGAATGTGTGTAGAAAAATCTTGCAAAGAATCTGGAGGCACACAAAGATTTGGTTCCTCCGCAAAAAGATCTGCTAAAGCCTCCCCGATGGAAAGAATACTTTCCTCATCATGCTCAGGTGCATCTAGGAGCTCTCATTCCTCTCCTTGTTGGCTAACAGATGAGTGATCATCATCACTGGGAGTGAAGCCATACACAGGGAGTGAGGAGTCCATGCACGAAATAAGATCGGGGGTAGAGGGAACGATAGCCTCCATGGGTAAAGAATGAGTGATAGGGACAATGTTGTCATGAGTGGAGGAGCGGCGGTCAGGATTGAAAAGACTGGGACAGTTCTTCAAATCATGACCCTCTCCTCGACACAACAAGCAAACAACGTTCCTACACTGCCTAGCATTTAACTCACTCATTTGGGCTATATAATAATCCATCATGTCGTAAGTGCCAGGAGAACTATCCCATGAAGACATTTTCAACAATAAAAGCAGATAAAACGAAACTGAAATTCTTTGCAAGAAAATCTACACAAACTAAAAAAACTTCTTGGATTAGACTTGCCTAAAACTTTAAAATAAGAGGGAAAGAGATAATAACAAGCAGTAAATAAGTAAAACGCAAACAAAAATAAAAAGGCGGCTATACACACTGGAAGAACTACTATCTCTCAGCTCTCCCTCTCAAGAAAACTCACACGACTGTGTTCCCCGGCAACGGCGCCAAAAACTTGATGCGATAATTTCGGCAAGTGCACCGATCGTTCAAGTAATATAAAACGAGGAGTAATCCCCGAGTATCGAATCTCGAAGGAACACAGTAAGGTGGAGTTAGGTTTCGAGGAAGGACTTGAGATTGAAGTCCTTAAGTCGGATGGAATGCGGGGGAGTTGGGTTGGCTTTTGGAAAATAAAATAAAACAACTACAACTACTCCTATGCAATGCCGCTATGCAATGCTTCGCTTGGCGGAATGGATACTAGGCAGGCCTTGAGCGCGCTGCGTCGCAAGGGCGGATGGACGAGTAGGCAAGCGGAATCGAACAATGCAGGCCTTGAGCGCGCTGCTTCGTTAGGCGAGATGGAATACGGGCCGCGATGCCACGCTTCAGTAGGCGGATGGACGAGTAGGCTAACGGAATGAGGGTCGCAAGCACCTCCTCGACAAGCACACCACTAGCAATTGCTAGTGCGGCACCGGACACGGTGGTGGAGTGCAAAATGGATGGGGCGCACCTCAAGCAACTCAAACAACAAGCATTTCACATAGACATGAAATATATAAATACGAATAGGTTTAAGTGCAACTTCATCATAATGTTAGCTCTAACTACATATACATCAATAAGAGAAGAATAAAGCAAGAAACCGACCGAATCCGAAGGCTCGTTGTAGATTCACGGTTGGAATCGCCGGGTTGTCAATCCGCGTCCAAGCTCGGTCCGCAACTATGTCCGGGGTAGAGAGAGCTGTCACTACTCTCCAATGAGCCCGTATTCTTCGTCTCACGATCCGGTAGAGGTTGCAAACTTCCTCTTGCTTGATGGCGATGGCGGCTAGATCTTCCTTTGAAGATCTTGGATGAAGGAGGAGGCCGAGAGGAAACTCCGGCTCAAGATTGGCGTGAAGAACAAACCCGGAGCACCTCCAGATGGTGGGCGGCGACGGAGGGGTGAAACAGGCGCTCTGGAGCAGGAAACGGGGGAAAACAGCGAAAGATCTGACCTAAATCGCGAGCAGGAAGATTTATAGGCGCTGGAATAAACAGTGTGCACGGTCATTGGCGCACGACCAGTGGTCGTGCGCACTAGAATCCTGTGATCATGCGCCTGCCTGAACGGAGCCTACAAGATAAGAAATTTATAAAATACAATGTTCGCACGATCAGTAGCGCACGACCAGTGGTCGTGCGCACTATCGTAAGTGGTCGTGCGATAAGCCAGACAGAACTCATAAAAAAGGGCGTTAAGTGTGCACGATCAGTGGCGCACGACCAGTGGTCGTGCGCAGTAGAACCAGTGATCATGCGCAGTGTTCCTGTACAGAATTGTACCGGAAACACATGCACGACTCCTATTCCAGCATACAACACCAGTCTAGCCACTGAAAGTGGCACTTAACAATGCATGAAAACTAATAACACAGATAAACAAGAAATAACACCAAAACGGGCCTAGAATGGAATAACAAATATGAGCGAAAACATGCCTAAAGTGTAGTGCAAAGACTAGAAAATCGGCCCGGATGAGTCCATATATGTGTATATAATTGGGACTCATCAAAACCCTACGCTTGGCATATCTAAGTCTGACGCACAGCAAAAAGTACAACTAGTCCGCCCACGCGTGGGTTTCGGAGGGAGTACGGAGAGGTCTAGGCCTGGTAGTGTGTATACCCACCTAGAAGTGGGGTAGCCCGACCCACTGTCACTACGGCCATGGTAGTGAGACCCAAGGTGATAGCTACACCTTGAACAAGAGGGAACTTACAAGGTCTGCACATACAGAGTCGGGTGTGTGAGTTGCATTTTCAAACATTTGGCATGGCAATATCAGATGCATATATGGGCTGGTGAGCGGTTGGCTCAGGGTCACTTAAACAATATAGCATAGATACCTAGAAAGTTGTAGGCTCAGTTTTTTCATACATAATTGCATATGCATGAATTTTGTGGTGGTTCTTCGGTATGGTCCGGTTGACACACCGACGGACATACGTTGACTCAGGCGGGTGGTAGTGGTTAGAGGACCGGCTTAGTCGGTGTCTATGGAGACGTTTGCCTAAAAAACCCTACGCTTGGCCTTTCTAAGTCTGACGCGCAGCAAAAAGTACGACTAGTCCGCCCACGCGTGGGTTTCAGAGGGAGTACGGAGAGGTCTAGGCCTGGTGGTGTGTATACCCGCCTAGAAGTGGGGTGGCCCGACCCATTGTCACTACGACCACGGTAGTGAGACCCGAGGTGATAGCTACACCTTGAACAAGGGGGAACTTACAAGGTCTGTATGTGCTGAGTCGTGTGCGTGAGTTGCACTTGCATGTTCATGGCATACATACATATCATACCCTCCATCATATGAATCGGTATGGGACTTTTCATATAATCAGGACGTTTAGGCGGACCCCTTAACTTATATGTCTACCTGAGACATTCATATAAGTTAAGGTTTTCTTTATGCTTTTATATACCTTGCTTTGCCATTGTTTACATATACATAATCGTGACATACATATCATACCCTCTATCATATGAATCAGTATGGGACTTTTCATATGATCAGGACATTCAGGCGGACCCCTTAACTATATGTCTACATAGACATTCATATAAGTTAAGGTTTTCTTTATGCTATTACACGCTGCTTTATATTCGTCGTTTGATTGTACCTCTTTACCTATATTTTCTTAGGATATTAGTTGTGATTGTGACTGTAATCTTAGGTCCGTGTACTTTTGATAGTGATTTCAAGTTAAAGACCGCTATACTCTTGGTTGCATTCACAATATTAGGATCTTTTATACACTTGATGGCAAGCGAATCATAAACCCCAAGACAAATTGTTATAGAATCCCTCCTGTTGAATCTAGACCCTTTAGCTAATACCTACTTCTCAACTATATAACCCCGCATGAGAATTGATTATTGAGTAGCAGTTCTACAGCGCTTGCTTACTTGCGACTATTTTTTTTTCCACTGAAAAGATCCATATTGAAGTATAATTATATAATCAGTTAGTCATACATCAGTTAAGTTCACTTATACTTGGCTTAGACTAGACCAATCAAATTACCGAGCTCAAACGAATTACCACAACTCAAGAAGCCTTGTGTAGAAATTCCTTGAGAAAAATCTAACGGATCTAGTTGCTTGGGGATGATTTGACTTGAATCTGGTAAACATGGTTTTGAATGAGTTGGGAGACATGGGTGGAACAAAGTGATCATTTACAACTCAAATTCTGAAACCCCATGCCCCATTCGCATTTTCGGGGACAAAAATTGTTCTTTGTCTTATTGGATTTGTAACATCCCGATTTTGGCACTAGGGGCCTAGAAGAGCCATGTGCACCATTGAGGAGTTTAAATCAGTTTTTAACAGTTTCATGACCTAACTTCGGATTATGAATTAAACTGCGACGTCACAGCATGTACTTCAAGCAAATTAGCCTAAAATTGGGGCTCACCAGTGACAATTTTACTACAGACTCAACGACGTACGTTTTCATTCCATCCCGATGTAAATGCCACAATTAACAAAATCAGGACAAATTATGATATGTGCCGATGTGATCCCTCGAGCAATCAAGTTCCGAAAATTATCCCCATGGAAAGTCATTGGACTCATATGATTGAAATAAAATTAATTCCTTTCGTACGACTCGGACTCAATTTTAAATTAAGAAAATTTGGATGAGATGGGTCGTGTTAAGTTATGCGGCGATTCAAGAAATTATTTATGTTGACAAACTCGACATCCGCTTGAAACAAGTTCTTTTGCTTCATATGACCAATGCGATTGCAACGGTTCCCCGCGAACATTTTCTTTCATGTTTAAAGAAAAATATTTAGTACACACATACATATACATATATATATACATGTATAATGTATTGAATTTAATAAAATAAACCATATAGTATATTGAATTTTTTTTAATATTAACTTAAGAGAGAGAGAGAGTGAGAGAAAGGGAGAGCATTTTTTTTTATTTTATATATGCGGTCATAGACAATAAAGAGAGAGAAAGATGGAGCAGCCGGTTCACACACGTGGGCTGGGCGGAAATGGCGAGGTATCGACACTCTTAAAGAATCGCAAGGCTGACCCTCCAGCTCTCACCTAGGGCTCGCAGAAGGCGCGGAAATCCTCTCCACTTCCTCGCCAATCTTGCTCCTCCTGAGTTGGGTTTAGACGGGAGAAAGGCCTCCATTTACGTTGGTTCCCTACCCTAGCTGGCGGGTTGAAGTTTTACATGTAGTTCTTTACCCTAGCCGGCAGACTGGGAAAGGATTTGCCTCACTGTAAGCCCTCCTCTCTCCTCCTCTTTATTATATGTGCCTGCTGAATATATGATGATGGTCGGTTGTTGTAATCTAGGCTAATATGTTTCTTTGGGAAGGGGAAGAGGGAAATCAAATAAGACAGTCATTTGTTCTTATTCATCATATATAGCTGTTTTAGTTTGGAAGGGAAATTACTCTCTCTGTTTTGTTTTGTGGCCACTAACTGAATTTAAAAAGGGGGATTCCTGTGTGTGTTTAGTAGTGGTAGTTGAGGGTTAATCTTGGTTAATCTTGGTTAATCTTAGTAAGCGTGGGACTGTTAAAGCTTGCAAAACACATTGAGTATATTGATAAACATCAGGTGTGTGTATGTTTTCATATGACATACACCGTGAGCTTGGAAAGCAACAAGTGGCATAAGCCTTGGGGGGCTGTTTTCGTTGCTATTAATTAAAGATCTGAATTCCTGTTATTGCTTAAAAACTGCAGCAACTTTCTTTTTGATATTTAGGCTTTATTTGGTAGTAATCATCTTATGAACCCTTCATCATTAATGTAGGTAATATTTTTCCATTTCCAAATTGTACTTCTACATAATTTTTGGAGTTCGTTTGATGGGTCAAAACCCCGTTTTACTACTGCCCTTTTTCTGAATTCTGCTATTGTTTAAAACTGCAGCAAATTTTCTTTTTGATATTTAGGCTTTATTTGGTAGTAATCACCTTATGAACCCTTCATCATTAATGTAGGTAATGTTTTTACCTTTCCAAATTGTACTTGTACATAATTTTTGGAGTTCGTTTGATGGGTCAAAACCCCGTTTTAGTACTGCCTTTTTTCTGAATTATGCTATTGTTTAAAACTGCAGCAAACCTTCTTTTTGGTATTTAGGCTTTATTTGGTAGTAATCACCTTATGAACCCTTCATCATTAATGTAGGTAATGTTTTTACCTTTCCAAATTGTACTTGTACATAATTTTTGGAGTTCGTTTGATGGGTCAAAACCCCATTTTAGTACTGTCCTTTTTCTGAATTCTGCTATTGTTTAAAACTGCAGCAAACCTTCTTTTTGATATTTAGGCTTTATTTGGTGTAATCACCTTATGAACCCTTCATCATTAATGTAGGTAATGTTTTTTACATTTCCAAATTGTACTTGTACATAATTTTTGGAGTTCGTTTGATGGGTCAAAACCCCGTTTTAGTACTGCCTTTTTCTGAATTCTGCTATTGTTTAAAAACTGCAGCAAACCTTCTTTTTGATATTTAGGCTTTATTTGGTAGTAATCACCTTATGAACCCTTGATCATTAATGTAGGTAATATTTTTACCTTTCCAAATTGTACTTGTACATAATTTTTGGAGTTCGTTTGATGGGTCAAAACCCCGTTTTAGTACTGCTTTTTTCTGAATTCTGCTATTGTTTAAAAACTGCAGCAAACTTTCTTTTAGATATTTAGGCTTTAATTGGTGGTGATCACCTTATGAACCCTTCATCATTAATGTAGGTAATGTTTTAACCTTTCCAAATTGTACTTGTACGTAATTTTGGGAGTTCGTTTGATAGGTCAAATCCCTGTTTTATTGTTGCCAAATCTTCATTTCCTGCCTTCATTTAGAAGCAGCAGCATGTATATATATTCGGTTGTTCAGGCCCTTGAGAGTGGTGTTCGTCTCTTGGACCCATAATGAAATTATGCTGGACGTAGCTAATTTACCAGTGAATTTAATATTGACACCAAAGAGGCCATGAAGCTTATCTTGCCGAGCCTAGGAGGTGGTGGCAAGTCTCTTACATATTACTCCTGCTCTCTCTCCCGTAATGAATTACTTGATCATTGGCCGATGACTTATTGGAGGCTTCTGCTGATTTATAAAAATGCACTAAATTCTAAATCCTGCATACGCTATAAACTTGGAATAATGTCATTAGAAGTGCATATTCGTTTCATGTTATTCATACGGAAATACGAATCATGGTGATGGGAATAAAATGTTGCCTCTTCGAGAAAATACATCCCCTCGGGGATAATTGTTGCCTTTGGAAAATTTAGGATGGCCTTCGAGTGTTACTCTAAGGCAACCCGCATCGAGGACGGCCTGGTTCCAGGTAACCCGTGCGACAATCAAGAACTACGTGGGTCTGAGGCCGTATGCAGGTTGATACGGAGCACGTAGGCGGTGGTCATGGGAAGACTGCCACGACCCAATTACTTTTACACATAACCTCCTTGTTGGTTATTTTTATGCCTTGACATTATACTTGAGTTACAGGTTAAGGATACGGATAGGCAATGGGATGGATCCAGGATGATAACTTCGGCTATGGCCATCGAGGTACCTTATGTCAAGACACAATTTAAGTATTTATGTCTTGAGATTCATTGTGGTTTATTATTATGTGTTACATGTATCGCTGCAAATATTATACTCTTGTTGGTAAATGCTAGTAGGCCCTACGAGATAACCTTTAATTAAGTTACAATTGTCATCGAGGGCAGTGCGGCCCCCCCACTTATGCATTGCAACTTCGTAGTGTTATATACAATTGATATCGAAGGACAATCAGTTATGTAACAGTCTTGTTATATGATTTAACCACTACGAACTTTCGTAAATACTAGCATCTCATCAATTATAGTACATTGGATCGGATAAAGCTAGATAGACCCTTGTAACCTTACTAAGCATATGCTCCACTTATTACCGTTTGGGAAATCGACTAAGTAGCAAAATATTTTATATACAACTTTACTCTCTGTTAAACTAAATCGCTGCGCCTTAGCCTAATGATTTATGATTCATCTGATATCTCAAATGATAGCTCTAGCCTATTAATCAATTATTGTCTACCACATGTTATGCTATGAAAATAGTTGTTTATATCCTATTAGCTAATTAGTCCTGGTGATCGTGCTACTACTAAACCACCACGCTTCCGGGTTACAAGAAGAAATCGCTTAGCACCATCGTTAATATATGGCCTCGGGGTGAGCAATGAGAGGAGTGTTTGTGATGGTCATTCTTTTGATCCTACGTTAGTCGTCTCGGAGTCATGTATTAGTGATGGTGTGCGGTAAGATCTCCCGATAAGGTCGAGTACCGGAGGGGGGGATCTTACAGAAGGTGTCAAGCACCTCCCTCCTAAAATCTGCGAACATCCTTGGCGTCACCACCTGGGGTGGCTCGCTGAACTCCTCGCCTTGATCCTCGCCTCATGCCATATTTCCTCCTTGGAACTTTCTTGGACCAGCCACGCTCACCGCACCAAAATGTTGAAACCGATTTCTCGGCCTCTTGTGAAGCTCGGGGCCCTCACCGAAATGAGGGGCAGCTATCCCTTACTGATCCCTCGGAGAAGGTAGACTGAAGACTTGGAAAATGACTAAGACCTTAGTCGCAGCGAGGAGGTCCCTCCACTAACCCGGAAGATTGTTGAGCGCTTCCCCTCCCTAGCCAAAAGCTGAGACTCGGGCACCCTGGAGAGCTCTGAAAATGCTAACCAAGGAGAGCCTAAGGAGAGAGAAGCTGAAGTGAAGTCCCCTCCAAAGGTGCCCTTTAGGTCCTATTTATAGGATCTCTTATCTGGCCTGCAAATAGCAGGATTCCGCCTTTTGGTTTTACTATCCGCACCCCAAATTGGTCTGCTAACAGCCAAACTCCGCTGTTTGGAGAGGCTAGAGGCAGGCCACCGAGGGTAAAGGGGTAATTTGGCTCCATCGGCCTATGGGCAAGGAAGTTGCGAGAACACTACTGCCGACGTTCTCGCTGGCCTCCTCGCGAGTCCTGCTCGCGATGCTTCTCCTAGGCGATCGCCCGACGAGGACCTCGTTGGCCCTTTTTGACGATATCTGACGAGGTTCGGTCTCGCGAGTCTTCTTGCGAGACCGCCTCTTGACTTCGTCGAGCTCAACAAACATTTCGTCGAACTCAGGGCAATTCGCCGATCACAGACGAGCTCAACGAATGCAGAATGTTAAGTTGTTCGCTGACCGCTGAGACGCTGAGATTGAAGCAAGCCGTTCGTCGAAAGCGGGAAGCAATTCGTCGAACATAGAATTGAGATCGTCGGACGCTGAGGCGCGGTCTCGCGAGTCTTCCTGCGAGACCGCCTCTTGGCTTTGTTGCGCGCCGAACACATTTCGCTGAATAGGGGCGAGCTCGACGACCGCAGGCGAGCTCGACGAACACGGGAGAGTTTGTCGAACGCGGGAATCCTTTCGTCGAGCTCAGAAGGCTTCCTCAAACTGCCTGCGAGTGTCTATCTCGCCGGCCATTCTCGCTCGCCTCTCAGTGAGCCTTCAGAGGGAGACCTCCAAGGCTCTTCTCACGAGGTCTTTGGCCCTAGGGCCTTCCTCTCTCATTACTTCCTTCGTCATGTTGCCTTCTTAAACTACGCCTCCTCGCCTGGCGAATATCGGGGTTGTACAGGATCTATCCATTCTAGTTGCTAGCAAATCATGGAAAGAAGCAAGGAATCCTCCTCGTTGAAGCTGCATATATGCACAAAGGCTAATTTCCCCATGTGGAAAGAAAGAGTTAGATTTTACATGGAAGCCTCAGATCCGAAAAATTTTCAAGTTGTGTAAGAAGGCTCTCATATGCCTATGGTTGCCTCTACAATTGATCCAACTGTTCAGGTGCCAAAGAAAATGATGGACCTAACCAAGGATGAGATCGCCATCGTAGCCTTAGACAAAAAGGCAAAGAACATAATTGCTAGTGCAGTGGACGACTCTATGCTACAAAACTTAATCCACTGCAAATCAGCCAAAGAGATGTGGACATCCTTGATTGTTCTCATGGAAGGTACCGAAGAGGTAAGTGACGATAAAAGATCTCTACTCAACCAAGAGTACAAGGCCTTCAAACAGAGCAAGAAGGAGTGCATTGATGATGCTTATGAAAGGTTCTTCAAGATAGTAAACGGCCTAAGAAATTATGGCCGGGAATTTACAAACGGTGAACTAAATGATAAGTTCATGTGATCCCTGACGAAAGAATGGGATAGCAAGATCATTGCTACTAGGGAGTTTGGAAAGGTGCCAAATATTGACCCACAGAATCTGTTCGGAAAGCTACTATCCCATGAGCTGCAGATGAACATCCGCAAAACTAAAGAAGATGGGAATCGGACCTCAGGCAAGGAGAGGACCTTGGCTCTGAAGGCCGAAAGGTCCAGGAAAAGCAGAGTTGTGCCACCAATAAGGGCACAAGAGACTGAAGAAGAAGAAGAATCAGAAGCTGGCTCCTCCTGTTCTGAAATGTCTGATGGGAAGTTTTCTCTAATTTCCCGTCAGTTCAAGAAATTGCTAAGCAAAAGAAGGCATATGAAGAACAAGCCCTCTTCCTCTGACTACAGACATTCTCGTCGTGATGGTGATCATCACAAGAAGGGCTCAAGCAGCCATGACAGGTACAAGTCTAAACTGAACAAACATATTTCTTGTAACACCTCCCCTGTAATGACTATATATATTATAGGTCCGGTCGGGACCCCACAGCATATAACCGCCACAGCTTCAATATTAAAAGATGATATAACTACCCAACTCAAAACTCAGACAACACAGCGGAAACAAAACTAAGAAACACAGAGATTGTCCACGACTACATAGGAGTAAAACTGGCCTTAAGGCCTTACAAAATCGGTGTCCAAGTCATCAAACATTCAACACAAAATGAAATTCCCAAAAGAGGGGAAAAATAATTTCCCTAAGCTACCTCGGCATGCAAGCCGGAACATCAAAATAAAAGTACAGAAATGCAGGAAAACAAAGTAAACACTTCATGAGGCATAAGCCTTTTTTGGCCGGCGAGCTAGGTCCAGCCTGTGATCCTTGCCCTGCATCCAAATCACAAAGAACGATAAACGAGGGTCAGCTATGGCTGACCACAAACAGTGTAACAACATCCCTCCTCCCGGCCGTCCTAGCGGACCCCGGGGATCAACTTCACCCTACAAGTCAGCACTTCGTATGCAAATGTACATAAAGAAAAACAACATAAACAACTGGCATGAGTGTCATAAGCATCATCCATGTTTCTATGTTGACCAGATAATAAAGGGGCCTACAAATGCAATATGAATGCAAACCCGGGTTTCACCCAAGGCACCCTAATGCGTATGAATCTAACACATCATCATACATCATCCATCATATCACAACCATAGGATACTCATCATTTCCCCCAAAGGGCATCGTAGCCCAAGGCCAAGAACTCATGTTGTGATCCCACCGCGCCTGGCCCACCATGCCATCGGGCTCATCCATCAGCTCACCTGTTCTTGCCTCCATCATCACATCAAGCATCAACGATGCTAGGCACTCGTGCCTGGACCCCACCCGCACATGGCTCACGGCGCCATCGGGCTTGTCCTCATTCCAAGGCGTTCTCGATCTCATACGATCTCATCAATTTCACCACAATCAACACAGAAGGGGGGACTTGTCTTGCCGGGACACCCTCCACACATGACTTGCAATATCACGGGCTGGCCAGATGACCACAAGACAATTTTGCGCCTTCACAATACAAACAAGCATCACAAGCCATAACTCACGCACAATATTTCCCTGCCCACAAACCAACATTCGTTCTCATACAAAATTACAAGGGCATCACAACGAAGTTTTCGCCGTAATCGAATTTCTAGTAAAATCCCTAAAATGCGCGTCAAACAACATCACCGAATCGGACCAACGGTCGCGATTCCGGCTTCAACCACAATGCATATTCCACTAACGGAGCGAATCTCTAATGCAAAATCATGTCAGGAACAGACTCAATCGACCCGATGGTTCCTATTGAACCAAGGCGACCCGGATCCCTCTCACTCGACGGATCCGGTGCCAAAATGCAGAAAAAGAGAGGAAAAAGGGATGTCATGCACGCATCCTAAAGACCGGGAGGAGAAATGTTGTTACCTTTTAAGATTTCCTCCTAGCCATGGGAAACTTGCAAACGAATGGAGGAGAAGAAGCGCCTCGACGTCCCCTACGCGTTGTCGGTCTCGGATCGGCGAACGGAGCTCCGAAGCTCCAACAATGGTGGGAACTAGCTCTCTTCCTCCTCCAAACCCCTCCTCTCTCGCAAGCCCTCAAAACAAAAATGAAAAGGAATCTTGAATGGAAACCTTCTCAGCCCTACTTAGGGTTCTCCCACGAACCCCTCACAGCCATCCGATCAAGATCTAAACCAAACGGACGCCCAGATTAGTTATTTACGAATCTGGTTCCGACAACTACCGCGAGACGGTAGCGCTAACGCGCCGCGCTAACTCCGCAAACCCTGAAAGTGGAGGTTAGATCTTAAATTAACTCTAGAGGGGGGGTGAATAGAGTATTAAAACTTTTCCCTTAATTTATTGCGGAATTAAAATAGTGTTATATATATGAGTAAGCAGTGTGAATAATAAAAACAGAATAAATAAAATCACACAGCACAACACAAAAAAGTAAACAATCACAGAGGACACAAGGAGCTATAGCAGTTCCCCAATAAATCTGGGTACGTCTACTCTTCTACCACCCTTGGTAGGAATCCACTAGGATTTTTGATCAGGTGCCCTCACACCAAGGGATTTTTTTATAAGGTGTCCACACACCAATAAGCTTTTGATAAGGTGCTTAAAAATCACACAAGGATTTTTTGATAAGGTGTCTTGCCACCAGTGGGTTACACTTTTGAAGGGAGTATTAATCCTGTACAAGATGGGATGGAGAGGGGTTTAGATGTTCTTCTCTGTCAAGATGCTGAGAGAAGACTCTAGTGGATGTATGTTGAAAAGCTTCCTCTGTCTGATATGAAGTTGTTTAACAGTAGATTGGCTGGAGATTTTCTTGAAGAAATGATCTTCCTGCAGCTGGTTAAATTGAGAGAACAAGTTCTCCAATTTGTTATTGCTCCTTTGAAGATCTAGACTTGCAGCAAAGACTGAGAAAGTATTGTTGATGAAGATGTTCTCAGTATGTAAGAGCTGCTGGAGGAGGAAGAATGAAGATCTGTGTAGCTGTGTTTCTTTTTGTTCTTCCTATCTCCTTTTCTTTCTTTCTTGTTCCTGAGCAGAAAATCTGTACATCAATTTGAAAATATGTTCTGTATATTATTCTGTCGTGAAAATTGTTTCTTCATCTGCTATATCTTCTTTCCTTTTCTTTTTCAAATCTCTAACAGACATTAATTGCAGATCCCTTATATTAAGGAATATAATATATCTGAAGAGCTATTTTGAAAACATAAAACTGCTGCGCCGTTTAATTCTTTCCTTTTCCATGAATATGTCCTTTTCCGAGGAAATGTCAACGACTATAATCTTGGAATAATAAAGGAAATATATTTTCCTTACTTGATCTGATAGAAAGAGCCGTTACTGTTAGTCGAACTGAGCTCAGAGAATGAAATGATATATTCCTTCTGAAATTTCTGAACTTAAATAATAATTCTTCGATCTGAACAAAATTCGTCGAACACAGATTCGTCGACCTCAAGATTTTAGTCGAACACGAAATTTACTTCGTCGACCTCAAAGGAATAATTAATTTTGTTGATCTGCGAGAACTTTCGTCGATCTGAAGATATTCGTCGAACTCATATTCGTCGACCGGAAGTATTCGTCGACCGCTTAGCCTGGATAATTTCGTCGACCGCTGTCCGCTGAGCCTGGATAATTTCGTCGACCGCTGCGCCTGGATAATTTCGTCGACCGCTGAGCTTGAGCAAAAGCGTCGAGCGCTGCATTTAAACAAATTCTACGACCGCTGAGATTTGATAATTTCGTCGACCGCTGAGCTTGATAATTTCGTCGACCGCTGAGCTTGAGTAAAAGCGTCGAGCGGTGCACTTAGACAAATTCTTCGACCGCTGAGACGGGTTCGTCGACCGCTGAACCGTTGGATTTCGTTGAGCGCTGAACCGCTGGATTTCGTCGAACGCAGAGTGTAAGCCGTTCATTGAACGCAGATAGCATTTCGTCGAACGCAGAGAACTTGCATAAATTTCATTCATTCTCTAATTTTCTTAGCATAAACTCTTGACCCATAAAATATACATTGGGGTCAACATGTCCTTAGTCAACATATAGTGATCCTAGCCCAAATCAATAGGGTTGTTCCAACAAACCCCCTTGCCATCTCAGCGGCTCCCCGCTGAGAAGAAGACCTAACGCCAGCGGTAGGGCTATCGCCCTGCGCTTGCAACAGACCTCATTTTTCAGTTTCTAACCACCTTCTACCACGCCGCGCTAGTACTACCGCGCCGCGTTAGTGGTTCGACGAAAACGCACCCCTTCGACGATCGTCGACCTCTCGCATTTACCTACCACCGGTGGTAGTACCTACCGCCCGGCGTTAACTCGCAGAATAGCAAAACTGGGGTGTTACATTTCTTCTGACATTGTTTATTATTGCTGTAACAAGCCAGGGCACATGATCGTTGATTGCCCTCACAAGAAGAAAGAGGGTGGAAAGAGAGAAGATAAGAAATCCACCCATGGGAAAAAGAAAACTGAAAGAAGCTTTGTCTCCAAGAAGTCCAAAACTCTCAGCAACAGTGACTTCGGATAAGTCAACTGATGAAGAAGAAGCCTACTTCGGGCTTATGGCCATGACTGATGACGAAGAAGAACCTCCGTACAAAGGGAAGGTAAATACTCATACCATCTTGTCTGAATCTGATTATGCCTCAGTTGAGCAAGAGGCCTACTCCTCAGATGAGGATTCAGAACTCATGACCCAATATACTGAATTGCTCAAAGGCTTTGACAAATGCCGAAAGGTCATTAAAACCCAGGCCAAGGAGATTATGTCTCTCAAGGAAGTGGAATCCAATCTGAGAGAAGAAGGTGCACAAATTACCTCTCACAAAGAGGAAATCCAAGTCTTGACAGACAAGATCAAAAGCTCAGATGAGCTCCTTGCCCTGAGAGAGAAAATTATCAAAGAGTTGGAAGAACAGCTAGCTGCTAAGAAAAAGCTAGTCGAAAAGTTCTCCCAATCGAAAACCGTTCTTCCAATCATTGATAGATTCTCTGCTAAAGCAAGTGGAAGTGGATTAGGTCATGTGGCTGGTCCTAGTAAATATTCTAAGAGCACCCGAGCTAAGAAGAAAGATAGGAATGCTATGAAAGCTACCACTGAAGAGAAAGGGAAAGCCCATCTGGATCAAACGACATTTAAGAAAGTTATCTTTCCCACAAATGCCTATGATTTAGAGAGCTCCTATGGTCATTTGACTAGACCAATTAGATTTGATCCGGTCAATGACTACAAGGGGTGGACTCGTCCCCGAAACCTCGGTGAAAGTGCATTCAAAGCACCTTATCAAGAGATAAATCTGAGAGATTTTAGTCCTTATACTCATGTCCTAGTGCAAAGAAGGCACCAACAGTGAAGATTGTTGCACCTAAGCCAAAGGAGACAGTTATACCATGTGTGTGTTATACTCATGAGGCATCCTCATCAAAAAGTAAGGCTCCTGCCAAACCTATCGTTCAAAGGGGAAGCGGGAGAATACAAAGCGAAGGTACAACAGATTTGATTGTTGGTGTTACGGCAAGATTGGTCACTTTGTCATAGATTGCTGGTTCAATCCGATCAATTTCAAGAGACCACAAGTAAACATTGCAAGGAAGACCACTCGCAATGTTAACATTCAATGTGGTGCTCAACTAAAAGGGACCAATGACCCAAATTTGTTTGGGCTCCTAAGGCAAAATGATCTGTTTTTCCAGGTATGTCCAAAGGCCAACAGAAATCCTATCTAGTATTTGGACAACGGTTGTTCTCGGCACATGACCGGGACAAGAAGCCTATTGCAAAATTTTATTCCATTTGAGAACAGTCCAAAAGTTATTTTTGGCGGATCCGACAGAGGAATAAAAAAAGGTTACGGTATGATTACAAATGGTAATGTATCCTTCTCCGATGTGGCTTATGTGGAAGGATTAGAACATAATCTTATAAGCATAAGTCAACTTTGTGATAAATGATACATGGTTGATTTTCGTAAAGATAAGTGTTTGATAAAGTCGGCAGAAAATCTAGAAATGATTTTATCAGGAACTCGTTGTAGAAATATTTTCTGTTTAAATTTTCTATGTTTATCCTCCTCTACACCAGTGTGTTTTTTAACAAAAGGTAGTGCATCTCTTGTTGACCAATGGCACAAGAGGCTCGCACATATTAATTTCAAAACTATAAACAACCAATTTTCTCAAAACTTAGTGCGTGATGCGCTGAATGTTAAGTGCATAAAAGATAGACCTTGTCATGCATGTGTAAAAGGCAAGAAAACAAGAGCTACCTTTAAGAGCATAATTGGCAAAGACTCTATCAGGTGCTTACACCTGCTTCATATGGACTTGTTTAGTCCTTTGCAAATTAGAAGTTTAGGAGGTAAGTCTTACACATTGGTTCTTGTAGATGATTACTCACGTTTTACATGGGTATTCTTTCTAAAACACAAGTCAGATACCTTTGACATTTTCACCAAGTTTGTCAAGCAAATCCATAATGAATTAGATTGTTCGGTGATCAAAATCAGAAGTGACCATGGAACAGAATTTGAATCTGGGGCCATGACAGACTTCTGTAGAAGCTTTGGTATCTTTCATGAGTTTTCCTCTCCTTGAACTCCACAACAAAATGGAGTAGCTGAGAGAAGGAATAGAACACTCATTGAGGCTTGCAGAACAATGTTGAGCGACTCTTCACTACCTGAATACTTCTGGGCTGAAGCCGTCAACACTGCTTGCCACGTGCAAAACAGAGCACTCATAAATAAAAACCATAAAAAGACTCCCTATGAACTACTAAAAGGCAAGAAACCAACCATTTCTTATTTTAGAATCTTTGGCAGTAAGTGCTTTGTTCTTAATAATGGGAAGCATTACAAAACCAAGTTTAGTGAAAAGAGCTTTGAAGGTATTTTCGTAGGCTATAGAAGCCATAGTAGAGCTTATAGGGATTTTAATAAGAAAACCCTGGTTGTAGAGGAATCCATTAACGTTGTATTTGATGAAACGAGCATGCTACAAAGCAGCTCTTCTAGTGTTTCTGTTGAAGATGCAGGTTCAAAGTTGCAAGACTTAAGTTTGGATGAGCCAGTTAAAGAAAATGCTCAAAACTTCATCAATATCCCTCCCCCAACCTCAACTGAAGAGGAAGATCTACAAGATAAAGAGCCAATCCAAGTGGAGGAAGACAATCCAGTAGTAGAAGAAGTTCCTAGTAGCCCAATTGATGCAAGGAATCTAGAGTTCAGACATATGAGGTATCATCCAGTTGATCAGATCATAGGAGATCCTCATGAAGGCAAAAGAACAAGAAAAGGTACTACTAACGAAAATATGTATATGAGTTTCCTCTCGCAGGTTGAACCTAAGAAGTTCCCAGAAGCAAATGAAGACCCCTATTGGATAATTGCAATGGAAGAAGAACTAAATCAATTCAAGCGGTGCAAAGTGTGGACTCTTGTTCCAAAACCCAAAGATAAGAATATCATTAGAACAAAGTGGGTCTACAGAAACAAATTGGATGAAGATGGAACAATAATCAAGAACAAAGCCAGACTTGTAGTGAAAGGATATAGAGAGGAAGAAGGGATCGAATTCGATCAGACTTATGCTCCTATAGCAAGGCTCGAAGCGATCAGGTTGTTCCTTGCTTATGCTGCATTCAAGGGATTCACCGTATACCAAATGGATGTCACGTCAGCATTTCTCAACGGTAATATAAAAGAAGAAATATATGTTGAACAACCCGCAGGTTTTGTTGATCCTGAATACCCTGATTATGTTTACTTATTGCAAAAAGTTTTATATGGTTTGAAACAAGCTCCTCGAGCTTGGTATGAGACGTTGTCTAACTTTCTTCTTGAGAACAAATTCACAAGAGGAAAGATAGATAAGACATTATTTCTTAGGGAAGTTAAAAGTAAGATTTTGCTAATGCAAATCTATGTTGACGATATTATCTTTGGCTCTACGGATGACAACCTTTGCAATAAGTTTTCCAAACTTATGCAAGGGAAGTTTGAAATGAGCAGTATGGGTGAGATGAAATATTTCTTAGGACTTCAGGTGAAGCAATCTGAAGATGAAATTTTCATCTCTCAGACGAAGTTCACCAAGGAGTTGATAAAGAAATTTGGAATGGAGAGTGCATCCTCAATGAGGACTCCAATGAGTTCAGTTATGTCTCTGGACAAGGATGAGAAAGGGAAACCTTTCGATGAAACCAAGACAGAAGCATAATTGGCTCCTTACTCTACCTTACTGCTAGTAGGCCCGACATAATGTTCTCTACATGTGTATGTGCTAGATATCAGGTGAACTCTAAGGAATCTCACTATACCACTGCAAAGAGGATTTTGAGATACTTTAAAGGTACACCAAATCTTGGCTTATGGTACCCAAGAAATAATGATAACGAGCTAATTGGTTTTTCAGATGCAGACTTTGCAGGTAGTAAGGACGATAGGAAAAGCACTTCCGGGACTTGCTAATTCCTTGGAAGGAGGCTTATTTCATGGAGTAGCAAGAAGCAGAATTGTGTTGCAATTTCAACCGCCGAGTCAGAATACATTTCTACAGGCAATTGTTGCGCACAACTTCTCTGGATAAGGAATCAGCTTGAAGACTATAATATGAAGTTCAAGGACATTCTAATGTATTGCGACTCCTCCAGCGCAATTGCAATTGCAAATAATCCAGTCTCTCACAGTCGGACAAGACATATTGAGTTAAGATACCATTTCATCTAAGAGCGTGTGGAGAATGAGGACATCAATCTATGTTATGTCCCAACGGACAAGCAAGTTGCAGATATTTTCACAAAGTCGTTGGATGAGACCAAGTTCTCTTTCTTTAAGACAGAACTTGGAATGCTCAACATGGAGACCTAGTAAAGTCATATATGAAGCTGGGAAGACCTTCAACTCTTCAAACTTTCAAGCAAGCAAAGGTCTGAAGACATCAAAGAAAAGTTCAAGTCATATCTGTAATTTTTCGAGAAACAGAACATATTTCTCGAGAAATGATAATTCTCTCGAGAAAAGGACTTATCAAGGGAATTCTGGAATTCTTCGAAAAATAAACTATATTTCTCGAGAAATAAGATTGCTCTTGAGAAATAACTTCTATCTCTCGAAAAATGGCTAAGCCTCTCGAGAAATGTCCTTAAAGAGTTAATTCAGCAAAATTTCTCGAGAAATGATACAATCTCCCGAGAAATCGGAAGTATATATATAAGATCTCTCAAAAGAATTAAGTTCACACAATCCTTTCTTCGAGAAAAGACCTACCGACTGTTCATCTTCTCGCGACATTCATCGGCCGCACAGTTCTTCTCGCGATTTCTCTCGGCAGTTCAGTCGTTCTTTCCCCTCGATTCAATGGCTTCTATTCCAAGACCCAAAATAGGAGTCGGCAGTGAGCTCGTGAGATCAGGTCTAAGCTCCATCTCAGACGATTTTCTCAATCTCTTCCATCTCCTAGAAGTTGCAGGTCTGTCATTTGTTATGGAGCACCCTTGCCGAATCCTATTCAGAGAGGTAGAGGAATTCTTCCTGAATGTTAAAGTTCCGAAGGACGGAAAATTGATGAAATCATCTGTGAATAATCTAAAGGTTAAGATAACCTCAAAGTCAATCTCCAAATTTTTGACACTGCCCATAGTTGAATCTGAAGATGATCTTGAAGACGGAGATTGGACAAGAACCTTATCTTTTTGTGGATTGGACAAAGCAACCAAGTCAATTCGAAGAATTCATATGAATGATGTAGGGAAACTGCTGGTGGACATCATTGCTAAGGTATTACTGTGCAAGACTGGACGTATGGGATATGTTACAGAAGATATATTTAGCCTCATGTCTGCTATAGTATGCAGGAGACAGTGTGACCGAGCATCAATTCTTTTGTGAAAATAAAAGAAAGTCTCATTGCCCCAAATTATGCAAGAATACTATCCCTGTATTTGAACCAAGTATATCCTGGAGTATTTGATATGTCCAAGGGTGCAGTTATTCACCACCTGAAAAAAATAGTTGTCTCCACTATTCAGAGATGGGACATCAGGATTCAAAAGCCAGTGGATACTGGTGTAAGTTCCCAGGGGGAGCCTGATCCTTCTGGAGCTGATGGAAATCAACATGTTTCTCTAGCTCCCCTCCCTGCTTCTCAGCCTACAGCTGCTCCTACAGTTCAACCCCAGGTATCAGTTCAACCTCAGGAAACAGTTCAACCCCAGCAAACAGTTCCAACCTCAGTTGCTCCTGAAGTTCCAGATATTCTTGATGAGGAAGCTCTCCCCTCCACTATAGGTGCTGATACTCTTAGTACTCCTCCAGAAAAAGATCCTGAAGTTATAGTTGCTGATACAATTGTTGTTGTCGAAAAAGAGATGAGCAGGGGACTTGCAGAAATTCAAGCCAACACTGATGAACTTAAGAAGATTGTCAATAAGGGAGGCAAAGCAATAGATCACTCCATTAAGAGTATGGGAACAGTTATGGAGGAAACAATTAAGGTAAGGAAAACTCAGGATTCTATAGAAACAAAAGCAGAGGCAAACACCTTTCAAATCATAGATGAAGTTGGCAAATTTAAGGAATCAGTAATCCAATCCCTATCTGTAGAAGTCAGAAAGGGGGAGGATAAGATGGCAGAAATGTTGGATTATCAGTTGTCTGAGCTTCAAAGACATTGGGCTAATCAGTTTGAACAGCTAAATGTTGGTGTTCAGAAGCAGATATCAGATGTCAATGCATATACATCCAAGACTGCAGTGTGGCTTCACAATGAGATATTTCCTGAGCTGTCTATTCATCATGAACATCCTCAGTTCACACCAAGACCTGCAGGGGAACCTGATTATGCTCCTCCAGTGGACTGTACTCAAGTTTGGCCAGCAGATCAATTTGAAGTTCAATCTCAAGTGTCAAGGTCTAGGAAAAGAAGATATGGAGAAGGCCCCTCTGCAAGTAAATCCATTCCAGGGAAAAGCTCTGAGGGTGCTGGAAAGGGAGTTGCAGGAGAGGTTGTAGAAGCCTGGAGTCCTGATTCAAGAATAATTATCCTAGGCACCTTCAGACTGGTGAATGAAGGTGGAATGAAAGTGAAAGATTATTATAGTCAAGAAGAATGACACAAGTATGAGGTGAGTATGACCAAAAGAAGAATTCATGTTAGAACTCATGGTAGGGACAATCCAGAAGCTCCACCTCCACCTCCAAAGTACAATCCTAAGCCTGAAGCATTCTTCAAAAGACAGGAAAAGAAAAAGAGCAGCTACTGAAGGAAGGAATCTGAGACCTGTCAAATATTTTGATTAGATAGATTGTGTGAATTCAAATTCATTTTAGACAATCTTAATTAAGTATATAATTTTTGATTTTGATGGTCTCTATTGCTTATCATTTTTCTTCTGTGATGTGCATTTTATACGTCTTATCTTGATGCAATTCATCTTAGTGTATCTGACTTCTACAGATAGGGGGAGATTATTGGGTATTGTATCCACAATAGCCTAGATTTGTAAGAAGTCACCCTTGAACTAAGTTGAATTGCTAGTGTATTTGATGTTATTTATTTAGCTATGTTCTTGCAGGTTATAATTGTCAAGTGTAGACTAATGTCAGATCACAATGGGTCATTAAATACAGTTTCATGCAATGTAATCCCTCATTGTGTAGAACATAGTGTTGACTCATGTGTGATCTCTCTATTGGGATACACTTCATTTTCAAGACCTTTGAAGTTTAGGAGTTGGAAGAGTTGCTGGTGTCCGAGAGAAGAAGAAGGAAAAAGGTTCATAAAGTTTTCTAAGTGTATTTCTCGAGAAATCACTTTATCTCTCGAGAAATCAAGTTTATTTCTCGAGAAGCCAGCTTGGTTCTCGAGAAATCCTTCTCAGAGTTCAAATTCTAGTTTTCTATATCATTTCTCGAGAAGTCACTTCATCTCTCAAGAAATCAATTTATTTCTCGAGAAGTCAGCTTGGTTCTCGAGAAATCCTTCTCAGCCGTTCAGTAAAGTTTTTCTAAGCCATTTCTCGAAAAGTTAATTCTTCTCTCGAGAAATCAAAGCCATTTCTCGAGAAATCCTGTTGTTCTCGAGAAATCCCCTTCAAGAGTTCCAGAAAGATTTTCCTAGCTCTTTTCTCGAGAAGTCTATCCCTCTCTCGAGAAATCTATTGATTTCTCGAGAAATCCCTTGTATCTCGAGAAATGATTTTTGTTCAGGCCCTATTTTAAAATCCAATTTCTGACGGATCTTGTTTTCTCGTCTGACGGATTAGACGACACGTGTGTCGTGTTTTAAGGTTATTTCTACCTTAATTCAAGGACTATTTGTCGTTAGGATTGATTGATATAAAAGGCTCTTATTCGTTCTCATCTAAACCTAATTTTCCATTCAATCGGAGAAATCGAGAAAGAGTCGTCGCCTCCTGCCATTGTTGAAGATCATTCTCTCTCTCTCTCACACACATTTAGCCGAACTTTCTAGAAGAAAAGATTCGACAGATCAGTGCTCTTATCATCTACTGAAGTTTATTGGATCTTGTCGAATCCTAGAAGGTCAGATCTGAGATTTCAATCTTTCTTCCTTAACATCAAGGCAAAGTTCATCAAGTCTCAAGAAGGAAGAAGATTACAGTATTTCGGATCTGAACTTACTTTTGTTGATCATTTATTGTACACAATCTGTACAACCCTTATATTTTCCGAGTCGGTGTGATCCGACCCGGATGAGGCCAAGACAGCGAAGGTGGCCGAGACGAGCAAAACGACCACGCTGAAGCTTAAGGGGTCTGTCTCTAGACTCTAGTTGTCATCCAAAGTCAAGTCTCTTAGTTTCTAGTAACCGGTCAAGGGTCTATGCTTGGGTCAAGTAAGGGTTAGTTGATGAGTCCCATATATATATACATTTATGGGCTCATCTGGGCCGTATTTCGTGTATTTGCACTTCACTTTAGGCTTGTTTAGTTCATAATTGCTATTCCTTGCTAAGTGCACATATAGGCCTGTTGTGGTGTGTGTTTTCTTGTTTTAGTGTTGAGGGTAAGCACAGCGTGCTCCTCAACCTTTTTGTGCTTTATTTACTGTGTTGGATGTGTATTCCCAGCCCTGTTTTTGCTTTGCAGGTGGACATTTCATCAGTTTCAGGCTCAGTTCTGATCTGTGCATATCGCACGGTCGTGCGTTTTTGTTGGCGCACGGTCTGTGTCAGTCGTGCGCACTTTGCTGAGCAGGAAACTGATGATCTGTCATTAGTCGTGCGTCTCTGCGCAAGGGCAGCACCCGTGCGTGAAGGAATCGCACGGTCTGCCTGTTTGGCCTCGTTTTTCCCTTTCTGTCGTTACTCGTGCATTTTGACGCACGGGCGGAATCGCTCGTGCGTGAGCAAATCGCACGGGCGCTCCTGGTCGTCTTCCTGCGCAAGTTTTATCATTATTATTGCACGGTCGACGCACGGTCGTGCGTTCGACCGTGCGTGACCATTTTTCTGACCCTTTCTATAAAAGCGCAGTTCTCCGCCCTAGGAAAAGAGGATCGTACTTCTTCCGCCTTTTTCCGCCGCAAAGGTCGCCCCAGCTCCGTACCCCTTCCACCACTCCATCAGGGCTTGTCCCTAGGCCTCCTCCTTCATCCAAGAGCTTCAAGGGAGATCTATCCGCCATTACCATCAAGCAAGGGGAAGTTTGCAACCTCTACCGGATCGTGAGACGAAGAAGATGGGTTCATTGGAGAGTCGTGACAGCTCTCTCTACCCCGGACGTACTTGCGGACCGAGCTTGGACGCGGATTGACAACCCGGCGATTCCAACCGTGAATCTACAGCGAGCCTTCGGATTCGGTCGATTTCTTGCTTTGTTCTTCTCTTATTGATGTGTATATGTTGTAGATCTTTATTATTATGATGAAGTAGCACTTAAACTAGTTTGTATTTCTATATATTTCATGTCTATGTGAAATGTTTTGTTGTTTGAGTTGCTTGAGGTGCGCCCCATTCCATCCTCCATCACGCTGTCACGTTCGTGTGCCACACTAGCAATTGCTAGTGGCGTGCTTGTCGAAGAGGTGCTTGCGACCCTCATTCCGTTAGCCTACTCGTTCATCCGCCCTTTCGAAGTAGCGCGCTCAAGGCCTACGTAGTCTCCATCCCGCCTCGCGAAGCATTGCATAGCGGCATTGCATAGGAGTAGTTGTAGTATTTTTCCTTTATTTTCCACAAACCAAAACCCCCGTTTCCGCATCCATCCGACTTGAAGGACTTCAATCTCAAGTCCTTCCTCGATAGATAGCTCCACCTTACCGTGTTCCTTTGAGATCGATACTTGAGGATTCATTCCCATTTTATATTACTTGAACGATCGGTACACTGCCGTTTTGTGCCGCAGTCTAGCTACCCCCTATAGCGGTGTGCGAGATTTGCCATCAAGTTTTTGGCGCCGTTGCCGGGGAACACGGTCGTGTGAGTTTTCTGGAGAGGGAGAATCTGAGATTTTAGCCTTTTTCCATTTGTGTATCGCATTCTTTTGTTTTATTTCTTCTTATTCCGCTTTTTGTTTTTATTAGGTTGCTTAGTAAATTTTTGTAGGGTGTATTATTTTGCACATTAGTGTACTTTGAATCGTTTTATCTTCACTTTATGTGGGATGCGTTTAATATTCGCTGCCACTTTTGTGGAGATATATCTCATGCTAGTGATAGATGTCCAACAGGAGATAGTAACCCTAGCACTCAACGCTCAGTATATGGAGCACCAACTTCGTCTGGTACTCCATATGGTGTGCGTAAGTCCTATGGTTATTCTGCCGAGCCTCTGCCGTCATACTTCTTTTCGGCTTCAGCGCCTGCTGTGCCAAAGAAGCCTGTAAGGCAGTGCTCGTTTTGTCAGAGCATGGATCATGCCTTGAAGGACTGTGCTGCTTTCCTTCGTCAGATGGACGAGGATGACGAGCCGGATATCCGGATCATCCCGACTCCTACTTCTGGCAGCACACCTTCAACATCCGGTTATGTGTCCATTTCACCTTCAAGTTTTGAAGGGAATGATGTGGACACAGTCACCAGATATGTGGCTGATCTAGGCCCTGCCATTGCAGAGCCCATCTCCCCTGTACATATATCACCATGCATAGATTCGATTCTTTGTGAGGAATCGGTGCCTGAATGTTTTTCAAGCCCTATTCCTCCCCCTATTGTGCATTCTATTACATTTATTTCTGATAACATTGTTGAAGATGCGTCGCAAGAGGAGGCGAGCGATCTTTGTGTTGAGCCTATTCCTATGGAGGATTACAACCTTCTGGGTGAAGAGGATTTTCCTCAGCACCTGAGGAGGAAGTCCAAATCCTGGGGAAGGCCACCATCGATCCCACCGAACCTTGCGGCATCGTCAATAATGCCGACATTATTTTACTTCCCCAATCTAATGGGAGTGAGACCGGGATCACTTCCCCGATCGATTTTTATTTATGTTCTTCGTCCCCTTTATTTCTTGATCCCCCTTCCCTTTCCGAGCCTATGTAGGTTGAGCCTTCACAGGTTAGGCAAGAGGTGGTGCACATTGCATCATGCAGTGCTGCGCACATCTTCTTGTGTGAGGAGGTTAATTCCCCCTCCACAGAGGATATGCCATGTACTGTATTCCCCTCCTGCTGCCGCCCTGAAGACGAAACCTTGCTAGGCAAGGAAATTTATTTTGGTGAAAGTAGACTAGAGGACTCTCCCTCCACCTCTTTCTTTCTCTCTCCTCTACCTGCGTCTAGCAGGTATTACTATTTAGATAGAGGAGTAGTGGTTCTATCACCATATCAGTACCCGCTACCGACACGGGAATTAGAACAGTTGCATGTCCCTTCTCATTCCATACTCCCATTAGCTAAGACCCTCACCTTCCTGAATAAGTTGTGATGGGATGACAATAACCCCAGTAGTTATCTTATTTTTTCTTGTCTTTTATTTTATCGCCTACTCTAACGCTTTAGTTAGATATTATTTTACTTTGTTTTTGCGGAGACCAACCCCTGCAGGTATTTTCTATTTGTGCTGGTGGTGGTTGTGATTCTTCGTAGAGCTTCACTCCAGGCTTCCAGCATGCTTACTTGCTAAGCATTGGGTACTCTCTTCCCCTAACTTTGTTTTAGAATATCTTAATGCATAGTTTAAGTCTGGGGGAGATATTTTTGTGTACCCACTCACGTGCACAGTTATTTAGCATGCTAAGTCTTATTTCAATTATTTTTGTTCATTTTGTCTGCACACAAAGCACCCACTTGAGAGCGCACTAACTTGTATGCGTATTTCCGTTCATACTTATTTTGGTAGGAATATGAAATAGGATGTTAGCTTAGGAATTGCAATTCGGAGTATAATGTTGACTCTTGTAGTGCTCTAGTCGCATCCGCATGCTTCCATAAAAATTTGAGTAAAATTAGATTATCTATATGCCTTTAATTTACAATTAGTATTCTTGCGTAATCTTTTATTTATCATACTCATTTGGTGAATGTGGCTGAAATTTACGGTAGCACGGTGTTGTGTGTAAGCGAGCGCTAGTTGTGTGTTGCTCGAGTCGGAAGGAAGGTTTACCTTTCTCGTGGGCTAAGAACTTGCCCCAAGCGACTCTTGAAGCATTGGTGAGAGCAGCTCATTTTGTTAAATATGACGTAGGCCTTTATTTGGCTAGTTTGAGCCTTGTTTTCCTTGACCTATACGCTTACCTTTGCAAGCCAAATTTGTGCCTACCCCTCCTTTGTTTCAGCTCCTCTTTCAGTCACCAAAGCCTGAAGCTTATCCTATTTTCGCAACCAAATAATAAGTTAACTGTAATTACATTTCATATTTGGATGTGATGCGTGGAACCTTTGTGATGTGAAAGAAAAATTTATATTTCGCTGAACTCCTTTTTGTAAACCAACCGGGGTTAAAAGAAAAAGAAAAAAAAAGTGTGAAGTTAAAAGAAAAATCTAAAAACAAAAAAATAGAATGAAATGAAATCCCCTCAAGCGTATTAGAAAATTCAGTTGGTATTTTGCTGGAGTAGGCTGTGTGCACACCTAGTTTTCAAGCTAAGTCTGGGGGTGTGTCACACTAGCATCATTTGTGGTCTTGTTTTGGGTTCAGCGTTATCTTGTGACTCAATTGGGTTGCGTAGCCATCTTGTTTATCTTTGAATATCATACCGTAACCTAAGCCCCATTATAACCGTAAAGCCCTATCGATTTAACTTGTGAGTTTGCTAGCGCCGTGGAGAGAGTGTAACCGGGCAAGCTTATGGTCCTCGTCGTTGATGGATTTCAACGGAGTTATTCCCTAATTCTAGTCTTTATTAACACCCTCCTGAGTGGCTTGTTTACTTTCACACCGGGCATGACCGCATAAATTCTTCACGATTCACCATATGAGTACAAATAAATCTTTATTTACGCATTTATACTATTGTAAATTTGTTAGTATAGTTAGAATCTTCTTCTACAGAATTTTTACGAGCATGTGTATGATACTTCGCATCTTACTCTGTCTTTGTAATTTTCTACTCTAGCTACATTTTTCATACTCCGCCGGATTTGTTTGCTCGGGACGCGGAAACAGGTATGTCTGAGGGTGTGATGAGTCCAATTTATATATACATTTATGGGCTCATCTGGGCCGTATTTTGTGCATTTGCACTTCACTTTAGGCTTGTTTAGTTCATAATTGTTATTCCTTGCTAAGTGCACATATAGGCCCGTTGTGGTGTGTGTTTTCTTGTTTTAGTGTTGAGGGTAAGCACAGCGTGCTCCTCAACCTTTTTGTGCTTTATTTCCTGTGTTGGATGTGTATTCCCAGCCCTGTTTTTGCTTTGCAGGTGGACATTTCATCAGTTTCAGGCTCAGTTCTGATATGTGCATATCGCACGGTCGTGCGTTTTTGTTGGCGCACAGTCTGTGTCGGTCGTGCGCCCTTTGCTGAGCAGGAAACTGATGATCTGTCGTTAGTCGTGCGTCTCTGCGCACGGACAGTGCCCGTGCGTGAAGGAATCGCGCGGTCTGCCTGTTTGGCCTCGTTTTTCCCTTTCTGTCGTTACTCGTGCGTTTTGACGCACGGGCGGAATCGCCCGTGCATGAGCAAATCGCACGGGCGCTCCTGGTCGTCTTCCTGCGCAAGTTTTATCATTATTATCGCATGGTCGACGCGCGGTCGTGCGTTCGACCGTGCGTGACCATTTTTCTGACCCTTTCTATAAAAGCGCAGTTCTCCGCCCTAGGAAAAGAGGATCGTACTTCTTCCGCCTTTTTCCGCCGCAAAGGTCGCCCCAGCTCCGTACCCCTTCCACCACTCCATCAGGGCTTGTCCCTAGGCCTCCTCCTTCATCCAAGAGCTTCAAGGGAGATCTATCCGCCATTACCATCAAGCAAGGGGAAGTTTGCAACCTCTACCGGATCGTGATACGAAGAAGACGGGTTCATTGGAGAGTCGTGACAGCTCTCTCTACCCCGGACGTAGTTGCGGACCGAGCTTGGACGCGGTTTGACAACCCGGCGATTCCAACCGTGAATCTACAGCGAGCCTTCAGATTCGGTCAATTTCTTGCTTTGTTCTTCTCTTATTGATGTGTATATGTTATAGATCTTTATTATTATGATGAAGTAGCACTTAAACTAGTTTGTATTTCTATATATTTCATGTCTATGTGAAATGTTTTGTTGTTTGAGTTGCTTGAGGTGCGCCCCATTCCATCCTCCATCCCGTCGTCACGTTCGTGTGTCGCACTAGCAATTGCTAGTGGCGTGCTTGTCGAAGAGGTGTGCGACCCTCATTCTGTTAGCCTACTCGTCCATCCGCCCTTTCGAAGTAGCGCGCTCAAGGCCTACATAGTCTCCATCCCGCCTCGCGAAGCATTGCATATCGGCATTGCATAGGAGTAGTTGTAGTATTTTTCCTTTATTTTCCACAAACCAAAACCCCCATTTCCGCATCCATCCGACTTGAAGGACTTCAGTCTCAAGTCCTTCCTCGATAGATATCTCCACCTTACCGTGTTCCTTTGAGATCGATACTTGGGGATTCATTCCCATTTTATATTACTTGAACGATCGGTACACTGCCGTTTCGTGCCGCAGTCTAGCTACCGCCTATAGCGGTGTGCGAGATTTTCCCATCATTAGTCGCAACCCCCTTTCGAACGCTGAAACTGGGTAACTGGTTTCAACATTCTGGTGCGGTGAGCGTGGAAGCGACTATTTCGGAAAGCTCTGGGCCGAGTCTCATGGCGGGAAGCAAAGATCCAGGGAGCTCGCCTCCTCCTGATAAGTTGCGACCGTCAACAGGGGAGGAGGAGGCAGAGGAGGCAGAGGAGGCAGATCATGCGTTGGGTGATCTGACCAAGTTGGAGGTGGCAGAGGAAGTAAGTGAGAGAGAAGTCATTAGCGGCAGTGGAAGGCCGGAGAAGATACGGATTAGCGGGAGGCTGAGCGGGCAGGATCAGGAAAAGATCTGAAGATGTGTCCAGCATAACATAGACATCTTCGCATGGAGTGCTGTGGAGATGCCGGGTATTGATGCGGATGTGGCATGTCATCGCCTCAACCTCGACCCGAACGTCCGCCCCATTCGCCAGAAGAAGAGGAAGGTGTCTCCCACCCTCGCCGGGCAGATTAGAGAGGAGGTGAGGAAGCTGCTAGAGGCCGGGTTCGTGGAAGAAATCCAATACCCAGGATGGGTTTCAAACGTGGTGATGGTAAAGAAGGGAGATGGGAAGTGGAGAATGTGCGTGGACTTCACTATGCTGAACAAAGCGTTCCCTAAAGACTGCTATCCGTTGCCCCGGATCGATGCGTTAGTAGATTCAGCGGTCGGCTTCCCGGTGACGAGCTTCTTGGATGCGTTCTCCGGCTATCATCAAATTTGAATGCATTCGCCCGACGTCAAGGACGTCTCGTTCATCACGGACGATGGATGTTATTGTTATAAGATGATGTCATTCGGGTTGAGGAACGCAGGGGCGACCTACCAAAGGATGATGGATCGAGTCTTTAGAGAGCAGAAGGGGCGCAACTTAGAGGTCTATGTGGATGATTTGATGATTAAAAGCAAGGATGTGGAGTCCCACTGCAAGACCTAGTGGAGACCTTCGCTACCCTTCGGAGGTTCAAGATGAGGATGAACCCTTCTAAATGTGTTTTTGGAGCGAGCCGAGGAAAGTTTTTGGGACACCTACTCACCCCGGAGGGGGTCGAGCCCAATCCAGATAAGGTAAAGGCCATCTTGGAGTTGGGATCGCCGAGGAATGCGAAGGAAATTCAGAGGCTGACTGGGAAGTTAGCAGGGCTGAGTAGATTCCTCTCCAGGGCGGGAGAGAAGTGCTCTCCTTTCTTCAAAGCCCTACGCCAGGGTCAGAAATTCGAATGGACACCAGAGTGCGAGAAGGCTTTTCAGGCCCTGAAGGAACAACTGATGCGAGCCCCCTTGCTCCAAGGGCCAAGGGAAGGGGAAGACCTTTTTCTCTACCTAGGGGTAGGGGTCGAGGCAGTGAGTTCAGTCCTAGTCCGGGAGGAGGGGAAGAAGCAGCTGCCGATTTACTATGTTAGCAGAATCCTGAAGAAGGCAGAGCTCAGGTACCCTGTCCTGGAGAAGCTGGCGTTTTCTTTGATCGTCTCAACCCGGAAACTACGCCCATATTTCCAGGCTCACTCGATCAGGGTGGTGACCGACCATCCCCTTCGCAACATTATGGAGGGAGTAGAGCATTCGGGCAGGTTGGCAAAGTGGTCGGTCGAGCTCAGCGAGTTTGATGTCAGCTTCGTCCCCCGGTTGTCGATGAAGGCGCAGGCGGTAGCAGACTTCCTGGCAGAATACGTCAAAGAAGTGGATGGGCCGGAGCCCGTCGGTTTGGTAGCATGGGATTTGTTCGCGTATGGAGCATCAGGAAAAGGTTCCCTCGGCGGAGGGGTGATCCTGGTCAGCCCATATGGGACCAGGATCGAACAAGCGATCCACATTCAGTTCCCTGTGACCAACAACCAGGCCGAGTATGAGGCAGTGGTGGCAGGGCTTCGTCTGGCAAAGGAGCTGGAGATCCGGGACGTGAAGGTTTTCAAAGATTCAATGGTAGTGGCCTCCCAGGTCCGAGGAGAGTTCGAAGCAAAGGAGCCAACCCTCCAGAGGTATCTGGCGAAGGTTAGGGACCTCATCGGATGGTTTCACACCTTCTCCATTCAGCACATCCCAAGAGAGGAGAACACCCGAGCGACCAGTTGGCGAAGCACGGTCCCCGCGCGGGAGGAACGGTGACCGAGTTGTTCCGCCCATCCATCGAGGAAGGCGAGCTGATGGAGATTGATCAAAGGGCCTCGTGGATAGACCCGATCCTCACCTTTCTGAATTCAGGCAAGTTCCCAGAAGGGGACCTGGATAAGAGGTGATTCAGATACAAGTCAGCATACTACATGATGCGCGAAGGAAGTTTGTACAGGAAGACCTTGGCCGGGCTCCTAGCCAGGTGCGTGACGGAAGATGAAGTTCCAAGGGTCTTGGAGGAAATCCACTCTGGAGAATGCGGGAGCCACTCGGGGAGTCAGACCCTAGAAAAGAGGGTGCTGAGGCAGGGGTATTTCTGGCCGACTCTGCGGAAGGATGCCATGGAATTTGCAAAGAAATGTCAGAAGTGCCAACTCTTCGCGCCACTCCAACTTCAACCCGCTCAGAGACTCTGAACGATCACTGCGCCTTGGCCCTTCGCCATCTGGGGGATGGACTTAGTTGGCCCGTTCCCTCAGGCCAGCGGTCAGAGGAGATTCTTGTTGGTTATGATCGACTATTTCTCCAAGTGGGTGGAGGTTAAGGCCTTGGCAAAAATGACCTCGCAGGTGATAAAGAATTTCATTTGGGGAGAAATAATTTGCAGACACGGACTCCCCCTTGCCATAGTAACAGACAACGGGCCACAATTCGCTAGCGATGAACTCATCACCTTCTGCGGACAAGTGGGCATCGACCTCCGCTTCGCCTCTGTCCATCATCCTCAAAGCAATGGGCAGGTGGAGGCCGCCAACAAAGTCATAGTCAACTTGCTGAAGAAGAAGAAGGTGGAGAACCTGAGGGGGAACTGGGTGGAGCAACTTCCCTCAGTCTTGTGGGCCTTGAGAATGACTCCAAACACGGCAACGGGAGAAACGCCATTCAAACTCTCCCATGGGTCAGAAGCCGTGCTCCAAGTAGAGTTCGAGGTCAGATCCTCCCGGGTCATAGCTAGCGAGGAAGGAGACGAGGACTGGAGAATGGGCAACGATGAGGAGCAATGACTCTCGCTGGATATGGTTGAGGAGCTCCGGGACCTCGCCACGGTTCGACAAGAAGAAGTGAAGCGACGAATGGCCAGGTACTTCGATAAGAACATTAGAATCAAACAATTCATCCCAGGAGACCTGGTCCTCAAAAAGGTTGACGCCGCGGGAAGGTCGGCGAACGTAGGAATGCTCCAGCCCAATTGGAAGGGGCCCTATGTAATCTTGGAGGCCCTGAAGTCGGGGGGTATTGCCTTCAAAATGTTGAGGGAATCCCCCTTGGTAATACTTGGAGTGGCGATGATCTTAAACGTTTTTATCCTTAATGAATATGTTGATTTTCTCTTTGGTCATGTCTCTTACTCCAGCTAATGATAGATACTCTGGCCAACGGGAGCATAGATTGGTATGGTTCCAAGAGGGAGAACTGTATCGTGAAAGCATCAAGCTCCTCCACCTCCAGTCAGATTGGGAAGGCGTTGAGTTCCTCCGCCTCCAGGTGAAGGTAAGCCCCTAGGACGCGGGCGGGTACTTCCACCTCCAATCGGTAAGGGGACTGGGAAGGCGTTGAGTTCCTCTACCTCCAGGTGAGCTAAGCACCTAGGACGTGGATGGGTACTTCCACCTCCAGTCAGATTGGGAAGGCGTTGAGTTCCTCTGCCTCCAGGTGAAGGTAAGCACCTAGTACGCGGACGGGTACTTCCACCTCCAATCGGTAAGGGGACTGGGAAGGCGTTGAGTTCCTCTGCCTTCAGGTGAGCTAAGCACCTAAGACGTGGATGGGTACTTCCACCTCCAGTCAGATTGGGAAGGCGTTGAGTTCCTCTGCCTCCGGGTGAAGGTAAGCACCTAGGACGCAGACGGGTACTTCCACCTCCAATTGGAAAGGGAACTGGGAAGGCGTTGAGTTCCTCTGCCTCCAGGTGAGCTAAGCACCTAGGACGTGGATGGGTACTTCCACCTCCAGTCAGATTGGGAAGGCGTTGAGTTCCTCTGCCTCCAGGTGAAGGTAAGCACCTAGGACGCGGACGGGTACTTCCACCTCCAATCGGTAAGGGGACTGGGAAGGCGTTGAGTTCCTCTGCCTCCAGGTGAGCTAAGCACCTAGGACGTGGATGGGTACTTCCACCTCCAGTCAGATTGGGAAGGCGTTGAGTTCCTCTGCCTCCAGGTGAAGGTAAGCACCTAGGACGCGGACGGGTACTTCCACCTCCAATCGGTAAGATCCCTGAACAGAGACCATTTTCCAGGCTCAGTCATGTCGGCAGATGAGAGGTTTGTCAGGTTGACTCGCTGCAGGTAAGACTTCAGAAAAGGTAAGTGCTTTAGTAAGATGGCTGAGTCCCCCCGCCCCCGGGTGAGGTAAGCACCTGGGATGTGAGATGATTCTTCGCCCCCAATTAGTTTGGAGGGGCGCTGAGTTTCTCCCTCCACCTCTGGTCGAGGTTAATCCGACCTAAGGTGTTGAGCTTTCTCCACCTCCAGTTGGGCTCGGCTCATAGGAGGATTCTTAAGTGGAGAAAGGTTTTCCTCCCACTTCAGGTCGAGCTCGGCTCGACTAGAGGTGCTGAGTTTCTTCCTCCACCTCAGGTCGAGGTTAATCCGACCTAAGGTGTTGAGATTTCTCCACCTCCAGTTGGGCTCGGCTCATAGGAGGATTCTTAAGTGGAGAAAGGTTTTCCTCCCACCTCAGGTCGAGCTCGGCTCGACTAGAGGTGCTGAGTTTCTTCCTCCACCTCAGGTCGAGGTTAATCCGACCTAAGGTGTTGAGCTTTCTCCACCTCCAGTTGAGCTCGGCTCATAGGAGGATGCTTAAGTGGAGAAAGGTTTTCCTCCCACCTCAGGTCGAGCTCAGCTCGACTAGAGGTGCTGAGTTTCTTCCTCCACCTCAGGTCGAGGTTAATCCGACCTAAGGTGTTGAGCTTTCTCCACCTCCAGTTGGGCTCGGCTCATAGGAGGATTCTTAAGTGGAGAAAGGTTTTCCTCCCACCTCAAGTCGAGCTCGGCTCGACTAGAGGTGCTGAGTTTCTTCCTCCACCTCAGGTCGAGGTTAATCCGACCTAAGGTGTTGAGCTTTCTCCACCTCCAGTTGGGCTCGGCTCATAGGAGGATTCTTAAGTGGAGAAAGGTTTTCCTCCCACCTCAGGTCGAGCTCGACTCGACTAGAGGTGCTGAGTTCTTCCTCCACCTCAGGTCGAGGTTAATCCGACCTAAGGTGTTGAGCTTTCTCCACCTCCAGTTGGGCTCGGCTCATAGGAGGATTCTTAAGTGGAGAAAGGTTTTCCTCCCACCTCAGGTCGAGCTCGGCTCGACTAGAGGTGCTGAGTTCTTTTTCCACCATAGGTCGAGGTCGGTTCGTGGATTCCCCCAAGGCCTCACCTACTCGTCAAATAGGTGGGTTGGACTTTCTTTCCGAGCTTGGGACAAGCTCGCAAAGAGCGGGGATTGTGTACAACCCTCATATTTTCTGAGTCGGTGTGACCCGACCCGGATGAGGCCAAGACAGCGAAGGTGGCCGAGACGAGCAAAACGACCACGCTGAAGCTTAAGGGGTCTGTCTCTAGACTCTAGTTGTCATCCAAAGTCAAGTCTCTTAGTTTCTAGTAACCGGTCAAGGGTCTAGGCTTGGGTCAAGCAAGGGTTAGTCGCAACTCCTTTTCGAACGCTGAAACCGGGTAACTGGTTTCAACACAATCTCTATTGTTTGTAGGAGATTTATCTCCGAGTTGTAGGAGGGTTATCTCCGAGTTTGTAGGAGGGTTATCTCCGAGTTGTAGGAGCGTTGTCTCCGAGTTTGTAGGAGATTTGTCTCCGAGTTGTAGGAGTGGTGACTCCGAGATTGTAGGATCATTCTTGATCCGAGATTTAGTGAAGTAGCCGAGGCTAGCCGTGGTGCTTGATTGGCGAGGAAAAAAAGTGGAGTACCCAAGATCGGGGAACCACTATAAAATTCCTTGTGTCGTCTGTGCTTGTGATTTGTTTTCTGTGCTATCTGTTTCATCAAGTTTTAATTCCGCAAAAGACGCAGATTTCACCTATTCACCCACCTCTAGGTGATTTAGGTAGTCAACTAGATACTTCATGTTGAAACCAAGACTTGCGAACAAGACTTAGTCTCTGTGGAGTTTGGGACCGCAACAAGTTGAGGGGTGACCTCACACTTACTCCTCCCAAGGGAGAACTCTAGGCTAGAGGCTAAGGAACTAAGAACAAGGCCAAGGGCTTAGCGAGGAGGTCCCACCACACACCCGGAAGATCGTTGAGCACTTTCCCTCCCGAGACAATGCTAAACTTGGGCACCTTTGGAGGCTCTCTTGGCCGGCCAAAATCTCAGAGCCAACCCCTTCCTCTCCATAGGTGCACCTCCCTGGATCTATGCAAAGCCTTTTTCGCCCGGTCGACCAATGTCGTACTCCCACCTAACAATTTTACTATACGCAGACCAAATGGGGCTGCCAACAGCGTGACTCCGCTGCTCCGGGAGACTATTAGCGGACTCTCGGGGGTTTCCAAGTAAATTTCCCTCTGGACCCCCCACTTGGCTACGTTAGAAAAGATAAACAAAAAACATGCGTCAAAGATTACAGGAATATGAATTCCATACGTCGGCACGCAGACCGGCAATATAAATAAATAAGGCCTTCTCGAGCTGGCACAACCTTGGGCTTAAACCCACTATTTCCCGCTTTGTTCTGCAACACCTGTACGCCAACGTCTTGCCCAGCGGTGGCAAGCTGAACATCGATCAGCTACAATGGACCGGAGCCTATCGACCCCACCCCTTTTTTGGGGTGGCAATATTTCGCCCCTGCAAGCAAGTAGTATGCAACTTCCTTGGAGTCTTCTCCGGGAACCCCAGAACATCACCAATCTGGATTGACATATCCAGATGGGCTTCACACAGCATGCCTAAGTCCGTACTCGCGCTTCCGGACGCTAATGCAATTACAAGTGGGGATGCACCCGTCGACCCGTCGGAGAGCTCCCTTCCTCCACCCGTTGGTGGAGAGGGGCTTCCATGCAATCATGATAAATTAGGGCTTCACCTGCCCGAGGAGAAATTTCGTTACCCTTGAAGCGTGCTTCAGAGGCATGGGAACGTGCCCAGATTCGACGGCTAACGAACGTAACGGTTGTCCACGCACTTGGCCGGCCAAGCTCGAGCTCCACGGCTATTCACACAGCAACACCCAACCAAAATGGGTCGGTCCTCCCCTAGGTCGGCAAGGGGATGGTTCAGGCCCTCCTCTAGGCCGACGAGAGAGGGGGAGGAAGCTTCCTCCCTTAGCTTGTGGCTGCCCTAGCTCCAGGAAAATGAGAGGAGGAAGGAGAGGGCTCGGACTTCCTTGCTCCAGGCCGACGGGGAGGAGAAGGCTCAGGTCGGCGACGGGAAAGAGAGTGAGGAAGGGAGACGGGGTGCTGCTCCTCCTTGCTCCTGGCCAACGGCGAGAGAAGGAGGAGGAAGGCTCGGGGGCGGCCCTTCCTTGCTCCAGGATGCGGCGAGAGAGGGAGATCGGGGGGAGGGGGCTGCGTTTTCCCCGCTCTGGGCCGACGGGGAGGAGAGGCGATGGGGGAGAAGGAGATCGGGAGAGGGGAGGGTTGCGGCGTCCCGTGCGAACGAGAGGGATCGGGGGACCTCCTCTAGAGGAGGGATTTTAGGGGTTTTATTAAAACCCTAACCCATTCCCGCTATCTGCAGACCCACTTCCCTAACCGCACACTGAAACCCGCTAGACGCAGCCCAATCAATGCTAGCCAATCACATGACACCTCAGGTCCCAACTATCTGGGGAGGGTCACACCCGATGGGTATGGGGTTGTACACAATCTCCGCTCTTTGCGAGCGTGCCCCACGCTCGGAAAGAAATGTCCAACCCTAAGTATCCGGCGGGTGGGAGCCGACCCAAAAAAAATGGGTATATAATCATATGAATGATGATTCTTCTCTTTTTTGTACTCATATTTGTCCTGATGTGATAACCATTCCCTTTGTTGCCTTTAAATGATCAATTTGGTTGTCAACAACCTTGGTAATACACCATGCCTTCTTTTTATGGTAGAAACATTATGCCCTTCATGTTCTCAAAATGTCATGCAACTTAATGTCTATCAGCAAGCAAACTCATAATTTAGATTGCGGTTATTTTTACTGTTGCATATCGTGTTATTCAGGGATGGGCCTCAGGGATGATTGACCGTGCTGAGGAAAAGAATGCTCACTATTATCTATAATGATTATATAAACAATCATACATTGAAAATTTAAACTGATTTTGTTTCTAAAACTAATCAAATAATGTTGTGCCATTGTAGGATTCATTATCTTAAGCTTCTGTTTTCAAAATTATTCTTAAAGAACTTCGATTGTTAGTGAAAACTATCAATTTATCAAGCATGACTGATCCTTTATATGCTAAAGCCTTATATTGAATCTCATCCTTTCTCAAACTGTCATCCGAGAGGTTTACCCGCTCTGCTGGTTAGATGAGAGCCTGAACAGCGGAACCATCTCGGAGCCGAAACCAAAGAGCCTCCACGAGAGGTCAACCTGCCATTATAAAGAACTTGTCACCTTGCCAGCCTCTCCGCGAGATCAACCTGACCCACCGACTAGTGAGAGCACGACAGCTAGATCGTCCGGGGCAATCCAGCGCCAAAGAACCTGCCACTCACCAGCCTCTCCAGAGATCAACCTTACCCACCATCTATGAGATCCCGGCAGCGGAATCGATCTGGGGCATTCCAGCGCCAAAGAACCCTCCACTCGCCAGCCTCTCCAGAGATCAACCTGTACCCCCCGTCTAATGAGATCCCGGGAGCGGAATCGATCTGGGGCATTCCAGCACCAATACTTGTCACCTTGTCAGCCTCTCCAGAGATCAACCTGTACCCCCCATCTAATGAGTGCCCGGGAGCGGAATCGATCTGGGGCATTCCAGCACCAATACTTGTCACCTTGCCAGCCTCTCCAGAGATCAACCTGTACCCCCCGTCTAATGAAAGCCCGAGAGCGGAATCGATCTGGGGAATTCCAGCACCAATACTTATCCCCTTGCCAGCCTCTCCAGAGATCAACCTGTACCCCCCGTCTGATGAGAGCCCGGGAGCGGAATCGATCTGGGGCATTCCAACACCAATACTTGTCACCTTGCCAGCCTTTCCAGAGATCAACCTGTACCCCCCGTTTAATGAGAGCCCGGGAGCGGAATCAATCTGGGGCATTCCAGCACCAATACTTGTCACCTTGCCAGCCTCTCCAGAGATCAACCTGTACCCCCCGTCTAATGAGAGCCCGAGAGCGGAATCGATCTGGGGCATTCCAGCACCAATACTTGTCACCTTGCCAGCCTCTCCAGAGATCAACCTGTACCCCCGTCTAATGAGAGCCCGGGAGCAGAATCGATCTGGGGCATTCCAGCACCAATACTTATCACCTTGACCAGCCTCTCCAGAGATCAAACTGTACCCCCCCCCCCCCCCCCCCCCCCGTCTGATAAGAGCCCGGGAGCGGAATCGACCTGGGGCATTCCAACACCAATACTTGTCACCTTGCCAGCCTCTCTAGAGATCAACCTGTACCCCCTGTCTAATGAGAGCCCGGGAGCGGAATCGATCTGGGACATTCCATCACCAATACTTATCACCTTCTCAGAAAAGACCTCAGAATATATGCATGGATAATAAAACACACAATAAGTTGGTTACAAAAATTTTCACGGATGGAATCTTTTCAAGTCGTCCCCACTCCTGGCTCGGCCGAGAGGTAACCCTTCCACATCCTGGGAGTGATACCCTCCCGACTTGAGCATTTCACTTACAACGTAAGGCCCCTCCCAGTTGGGCTCTAGTCTACCTATAGCGGCTCCTCCCCTTGCCGCATCTACCTTCTTCAGGACCAAGCCCCCCTTTTCGAACTGCTTTACCCGGACGTGGTGATCAAAATACTTGGCCATCCGCCTCTTGATTTCCTCCTGGCGAATGATGGCCAGGTCCCAGAGCTCCTCCATGTTAATATCCTCACCTGGTGATGAGATGGTATAAAGTATGATTCTCCCTCACGAACGTGACATCCGCATAGACACGATTTCTTAGATGGATAATGGTGATTTTATAGCATTGTTTGAGCGGAAAGATATCCTAGAAACACACTTAATAGCCCTGTGATTCAATTTCTCCATATTAGGACTATGATAATGAACAAAAGGACAACTAAAACTTCTAGGATAGACATTTGGTTGCATACTCATAGGACATTTAAAACCCAAAATTCTAGATGGAAGGTCATTTGTAAGATGAGTAGTAATGATGGCTTCCCCAATATGATTTAGACACATGAAAGTAGAAAGTCAGTCTGGGAAATAATCTTTAATACCTGAACTTTGTATTTTACCACCAAAGTGACTTTAGATCATAACAATTTGTAAGAATTATACTAACAAAAAAAATATATAGGTTTAAGGAAAATCTAAGTGACCCGGATGCTACTATCACTAAATGATACAAACCAACGAGGTCCACTTACATTTGAGTATTAGATGATCCCCAAATGTCTCTGGATTAAATGAAACGGGGTAAATCTTATTTTATTGCCAATAGAAAATGTAATATGTTTACACAATTATACTTAGCATGCTCACACACAACAATAACAACACTCAAGCCTTTATCCCACTATAGTGGGGTTTGCTACACGGATCCTTTGTCGCCATTGTGTCCTATCTCTAGTCATAACCTCACTAATGCTTAAGTGCATCGTGTCTTGCCGTATAGTTTCATTCCAAGTCGTTATTAGTCTACCCCTCCCTCGTTTATCATGTGATGCCTAACTGGTGCCTCTAATGGTCCCTTTTACACATGATCGAACCATCTTAGTAGAACTTCTCACATCTTTCCGTGGGTGTCAGCGCATGACCCTGGTCGTCACTTAGTTCCCCTTCTCTAGCCATGACGTTCGCTTGAGAGTTTCTTGTGTTGGTCACTCTCCACGCTCACCGCACCATAATGTTGAAACCAAGACTTGCGAACAAGACTTAGTCTCTGTGGAGTTCGGGCCCTCAACAAGTTGAGGGGTGACCTCACACTTACTCCTCCCAAGGGAGAACTCTAGGCTAGAGGCTAAGGAACTAAGAACAAGGCCAAGGGCTTAGCGAGGAGGTCCCACCACACACCCAAAAGATCGTTGAGCGCTTCCCCTCCCGAGCCAATGCTAAACTTGGGCACCTTTGGAGGCTCTCTTGGCCGGCCAAAATCTCAGAGCCGACCCCTTCCTCTCCATAGGTGCACCTCCCTGGACCAATGTCGTACTCCCACCTAACAATTTTACTATACGCAGACCAAATGGGGCTGCCAACAGCGTGACTCCGCTGCTCCGGGAGACTATTAGTGGACTCTCAGGGGTTTCCAAGTAAATTTCCCTCTGGACCCCCACTTGACTACGTTAGAAAAGATAAACAAAAAACATGCGTCACAGATTACAGGAATATGAATTCCATACGTCGGCACGCAGGCCGACAATATAAATAAATAAGGCCTTCTCGGGCCGGCACAACCTTGGGCTTAAACCCGTTATTTCTCGCTTTGTTCTGCAACACCTGTACGCCAACGTCCTGCCCAGCGGTGGCAAGCTGAACATCGATCATCTACAACGGGCCGGAGCCTATCGACCCCACCCCTTTTTTGGGGTGGCAATATTTCGCCCCTGCAAGCAAGTAGTATGCAACTTCCTCAGAGTCTTCTCCGGGAACCCCGGAACATCACCAATCCGGATTGACATATCCGGATGGGCTTCACACAGCATGCCTAAGTCCGTACTCGCGCTTCCGGACACTAATGCAATTACAAGCGGGGACGTACCCGTCGACCCGTCGGAGAGCTCCCTTCCTCCACCCGTTGGTGGAGAGGGGCTTCCATGCAATCATGATAAATTAGGGCTTCACCTGCCCGAGGAGAAATTTCGTTACCCTTGAAGCGTGCTTCGGAGGCATGGGAACGTGCCCAGATTCGACGGCTAACGAACGTAACGGCTGTACACGCACTTGGCCGGCCAAGCTCGAGCTCCACGGTTGTTCACACAGCAACACCCAACCAAAATGGGTCGGTCCTCCCCTAGGTCGGCAAGGGGATGGTTCAGGTCCTCCTCTAGGCCGACGAGAGAGGGGGAGGAAGCTTCCTCCCTTAGCTTGCGGCTGCCCTAGCTCCAGGAAAACGAGAGGAGGAAGGAGAGGGCTCGAATTTCCTTGCTCCAGGCCGACGGGGAGGAGAAGGCTCAGGTCGGCGACGGGAAAGAGAGTGAGGAAGGGAGACGGGGAGCTGCTCCTCCTTGCTCCAGGCCAACGGCGAGAGAAGGAGGAGGAAGGCTCGGGGGCGGCCCTTCCTTGCTCCAGGATGCGGCGAGAGAGGGAGATCGGGGGGGAGGGGGCTGCGTTTTCCCCGCTCTGGGCCGACGGGGAGGAGAGGCGATGGGGGAGAAGGAGATCAGGAGAGGGGAGGGTTGCGGCGTCCCGTGCGAACGAGTGGGATCGGGGGACCTCCTCTAGAGGAGGGATTTTAGGGGTTTTATTAAAACCCTAACCCATTCCCGCTATCTGCAGACCCACTTCCCTAACCGCACACTGAAACCCGCTAGACGCAGCCCAATCAATGCTAGCCAATCACAGGACACCTCGGGTCCCAATTATCTGGGGAGGGTCACACCCGACGGATATGGGGTTGTACACTTCACATGTTCTTGCGAATCCCAAGGCCAATAACCCTCGATCAGTTATCCGACCCAAACATTATGAGTCGGGATCTCAGTTCCAACAAAATGCCAATACATTCATCGAACATTGAATTAGTAAGGTCAAATCAAATTTGCAGCTTTCGAAGGTTATCAATGACTTGACATTTTTTCATTAAATCTTAAATTCAATTGAATTTATAGCTTTAGAACAACCATAGAAACTCCCAAGTTTTGTAGGTCTATCAAGGCTTGTTCCACCAAATTCCTAACTAAATGAAAGTGATGCCCCCTTTCCTATACTGACGAGGATAATCTAGGGAATATCCCAAGAATATTTTTTTTATGGATAAATGGAATCATCCTAATTATGTTTCACGAATCATGAAATTTGATTATCCAACTGTCACACTCATAAATTTTTAGCACAATGTGCATGTAGCAGATAACTATTTTTCTAAGCAAACTTGTGCTAATCTAAGTAATCTTTCGTACACAATATAGAGAATGAATGAATTCAGACGTACTTTTAGTGCACTTTAGACTACAATTGCACGATAGTTGTTGATAGGGTCTCCTTGAGAGCGCTAACCGCACCCCATCCATGGGTGTGCGGTTATCCAAAAACTTCGCTAGCAACGTAACTATCCGAAGTATAACCATAACCGCCATCGCCGTCATGGCCGCCAACATCGCCGCAACCATCGACGTCGCCATCGCCGCCATCGTCGTCGTCGACATCGCATCGTCGCCGCCGTCCTCGACCGCCGTCCCTAAGAAGGTGGCCTCCGTCCCCGGCCGCCGGCCGCTCCTCCCCTCGCGGGAGAAGCGGTTGCTTTTCCGTTAATCCCCTAACCGCCCGGGGGCGGTCTCGTTATTTGTGGAAATTTGGTGATCCGCGTGCTCTAAACGGAGCGTTCCTATTCGTCCGTTTGGTGGAATTTTGGTGATCCGCGTGCTCTAAACGGAGCGTTCCTATTCGTCCATCTAGTGGTTACCGAGGGAAGTTACCGGATTGCCCCCTTTAGAATCTATAAATAGACCTCATTCTCCTTCATTTGGGATCCTTTTTTCTCCCCCCTCCTTCCTCCTAAGTTCATGAGAGAGAAAGAACTCTCTTGAAGTTATCTCCTCCTCCTTCCTCCTTTGAAGATCTTCTTCGCCTTCGAAGATCTTCGAGTGCCTTGAAGATCCTTCGAAGGCCTTCTCCCACTTTCAACACCGCTCCAAGCGCGCCTCCGCGCTGTCACGGACTTGTCCCCTTGACAATGTCGTGTGCGGCCTTAGCTCCTTTGTGCGCCCCTTCACAACTAGCTAAGTCAGCCTTCTCCAACGATCGTGGTGGCGAGATGAAGATGAGTAAGTGAGCACTTGAAAGAGAGAGAAAGAGAGCAAGAGTGAAGAAAGTAAGAATGCTTAGATTGCTTGAATTCTTGGATGATTTACAAATGAGGGGATCTCCCCCTTATATAGGCCCCCAAAGGGGTTTCCCTCCAAAAGATGGAAGGGTCTAGAATTCTCTACCTCTTTCTTGTATCTACATCTTTCAAGAATCTTCTAGACTACTCTTTAGAATTCTATGTACAAGAATATTCTCCAAGATCCTAGATTTCTCTAGAAATCTCCAGAGTCTAACCCCAAGTCGTGACATCCTCCCCCACCTAGCCTGGCGACGCCCTCGTCGCCTCGTACTGCTGGATGATGTCCTTGAACTGCCAGAGATCTTCTACGGATTCCCATGTAGCTTCAGATTCTGGCCTTCCTTTCCACTTGATCAAATATTGTATGCAAGGTTGCACACCTCTTCGCCGCACAATCTTCTTTGTGAGCACATCTTCCACCTCTTTATCAAAAGACCTGGTCACCACTGGTGGTGCTCTCTGAGATGTTACTCTTTGAAGGTCTTCATGGTCTTCATGATAAGGCTTTAGCATGCTGACATGAAACACTGGATGTATCTTCAAAGAGTTAGGTAGGTCAAGGCGATAGGAAACCTTACCCACCTTAGCAATCACCGGAAATGGGCCTTCATATCTTCTAACCAAACCCTTGTGTAGACTACGCAAGGCCTTGAATTGTTGAGGGAGAAGTTTCACCATCACCTTATCCCCAACTGAATACTCCACCATCCGTCGCTTTGAATCGGCCCACTTCTTCATCCGTTTGCGTGCTTTCTCTAAACACGCCCTGGCTATGTCCGCTTGCTCTTCCCAAGACTTGGCCATCTTCCAAGCTCCTGGGCTCCTCCTGTTATCTGTCGTAGTTGCCAATGTATGTGGAGTGAGTGGTTGCCTCCCCGTGGAAAGCTCGAACGGACTCCGACCGGTCGCCTCGCTCCGCTGCAAGTTGTATGAGAATTGCGCCACATCCATCAGCTTGGTCCAGTCCCGCTGATTGGCGCTCACAAAGTGGCGTAGATAACATTCCAACAAGGAATTCACCCTCTCCGTCTGCCCATCGGTTTGAGGGTGGAAGCTGGTGGAGAAGTTTAGTTCCGACCCGAGCAATGTGAATAACTCCCTCCACAACTTCCCTGTAAATCTGGGGTCTCGATCACTAATGATAGACTTTGGCAACCCCCAATACTTCACCACATTCTTGAAGAATAGGCGCGCCGTCTCCTCCGCGGTAGTATCCCTTGTGCTGGGGATGAACGTGCCATACTTGGAGAAACGATCGACTACCACCAAGATCGATCTGAACCCCTCCGATTTTGGCAACGCGTTGATGAAGTCAAGCGTCACCGACTCCCAAGGGTGCTCTGCTACTGGCAGTGGTTCCAACAATCCTGCGGGCTGCTTGTTGTCCACCTTGTCTTGTTGGCAAACAAGACAAGTCTTCACGTATAACTCCACTTGATCCCTCATCCGTGGCCAGAAATATGACTCCTCCATTAAAGCCAAAGTGCGTTTCTGTCCCGGATGTCCAGCCCACTTTGTATCATGGCACTCCTTGATGAGATCCCTCCGCAGGTTTTCCCACTTTGGGACGTATAATCGCCTTCCTTTGGTGTGGAGTAGCTCCTCCTCTACCCAAAATCTTCTAGCATGCCAGTGTAGGGATGTTTCACCCACTCTAACCGAGGGCGTGGCCTTACTCATTGATGTCTTGACGGTGCTGACCGAGAGGGGGGGTGACGATTGCAGGGCATGGGCTTGCTGTGCGGGTGTAGGGATGTTTCGCCCTGTCTAACTAGGAGCGCAAACTTACCCGTTGATGTCTTGATGGTGCCGATCGCGAGGGGGGCAAGCCCTGGCTATGGAGGGGCGCAAGCTTGCTGTACCAGCGTAGGGATGTTTCACCATGTCTAACCGGGAGTGCAACCTTACCTGTTGATGTCTTGATGGTGCCGACCGCGAGGGGGGCATGCCTTGGCGATGGTGGGGCGCGGGCTTGCTGTGCCGGTGTAAGATGTTTCACCCTGTATAACCAGTAGTGCGACCTTACCCGTTGATGTCTTGATGGCGCCGACCGCGAGGAAGGCAGGCCCTGGCGATGGTGGAGGCGTGCTTGCTGTGCTGGTGTAGGGATGTTTCACCATGTCTAACAGGGAGCATTGCCTTAACCGTTGATCGTTTGCTTCCTGAGACAAAACAGTTGGAATCATAAAACGATAATAATCATTAAAAGATGGTTGCGTGAGTTGTAGCTCGCGCTTGTTACATGGTATGGTACAAGAAATAATTGATAGAAGCGACACAAGTTCTGTGCGTTCCAAGTACGGGGGAGAGTTTTTCCTTCCGCCAATTTGAGCTTGAATGTTCTGGGCTTCACGACCGCGGTAACGACGTAGGGCCCTTCACATGTTGTCGAGAGCTTGTCTTTTTGAGGTCATTTTTTCCGGTTGCTTCGACGCTTCGGAGGACAAGGTCCCCAACATTGATTGGCCTGGGCTTCACCCTTCTGTCAAAGAGCCGTGCTACGCGGCTTTGGTAGATGGTGATGCGCTGAGCGACTCTATCTCTAACTTTTGAGATCAGGTCGAGGTTCTCCCGGAGCAGCGTGTCATTCTTTTCTGGATCAAATGTCAACACAATAAGGTAAAATTATTTTCTTCAAATATGGAGTAACATGACATGACGTACTCCATGTTACAGAGATTTTGTTTGGAAAAACCCTCCAAAATACAATTGCACCATAATAACAATCTATCACCTCTACATACTTTAAAGAAATACATAATTTTTTTACTGCTCCCAGTTTATCATTTCACGCATCACCTCTTCTGCGATTCCCGACCACGACATCGACATCGGAAAAAAACTCTTGAAAACGGTCGTCGGTTTTAACCGCACTTCAAATTCTTGAGTATGATTTGATTTCTTTCAGCGTCCCTGGTTATCTTTCCAGTCAATTTTAAAGCCTAATCACAACAAGCGGAACGTTAAGAAGATATCGAGCAATAAAATAGATCAAAACAAAAAAGAAGGAAGATGCATAACCTCTGCGACGATCGTCGTTATGATAGAGTTATGATAGAATTAGTGTAGGGACCAGAAGTACGTGCCATGCGCTCGACATACTTGCTCCTACGACGAGTGCTGCGGACTAGAAACTCATGTCCCTCCATCTCGGATCTGGTGCCTCGCCTGTTGACGGGAGGTTGTGACTGTTGTGTAGCCGAGGAAGGCTGGATGACAAGGGTTTCGGCCGCCGCCATGGATCTGGTGACTCACCAATGCGGCCCTCGTTGAAGCAGGGAAGGGAGGCTGATAGAGATTTCATCTGCAGCATGGGTGCGACTTCCTTGTTCCGCCTCAGGAGGAGAAGGAGAAGCACTTCCTCCGTCAATGTTGTGCGGCTGTCGTAGAAGTGGGGAGGGACAACAATTTCATTTGCAGGAGCAGGGGAGGGAGTTTGTTATTCCTTGACTTCCACCTCAGGATAAGGTAGAGCTCTTCAGATGCTATTCCCAACATGCGCCTCCGACCAATGTCGCGGACGGGCACAGGACTGGCGAAGGGAGTCGGAATTGGAAGCACTTCTGAGATTTCGTTAGCTACTACTAGTAGGAGGGGGGCTTCATTGAGGAGGAGGAGCACTTACACCGGTGAATGTAAGAGGGGAGGAAATTCTTCGTCCAGCCTCCTGGCCGACTCCCTCCAAAAATGCTACGTCGGTGGAGGTCCTCCTAAATGCCTCCCCCTCCCCAGGCGTGCAAGGTTGATGATGACCGTGAAGACCGAACAATGTTTAAATTTGTCGCCTCATTATCTCGACATCTCGAGAGAGGTTTGAGACTTCAATTTCTAAATCGTGAGTTATGGACCATATATCGGCGGTGGCAGGAGATGCGTTATCGTGTGGATGCTTGGACGCTAGAGGAGTCGCGCTGTCGGAGGGAAATGGGATTAAATATTGCCTGTTTGTGCGGAGATGATCCAGTCACTTTAGAACCAATCAAGTAATTTGTTTGCTCTTCTCCGACTAAACACAATCACCGAAGACTAGATCTGACCAGCAAACTTATAACAATCAACAGAGATCCAAAGAAATCCGACACAAGAGGCTGGCTGCCTCAATCGAGACAAGCCACAAAATCTAGTAACTTCTGAGATATGAAGATCATGGTATCTACAGTAATCTTGTAAATGAATTCAGCAACCAACGGAGACTAGCACCAACGGCTTCCTCACGAGATCTGGATTCCGGTTATGAGATCCAGTCCATAGGAGATGCAGAGATTGCAAGATTCCAGCATGAGTATCTGGAATTCCAGTGACGATCTCAGCAGGGCGTCGAAATGAAGTCCGACAACTCTTGCGTCGAGATCTTGCAGAACGACACAAATATTTCTCTGGTTGTAAATAGAAAACTAGGCGGGTGGTGCAGATCAATGGGAGACGAAACTCAAGCGGCAGGAGAGACCTCTTTGAATGCGGCGAGAGTGATTGTGCTTTAACCAAATTGCTTCCTCACGGGTTTCTTGGAACGCACCAAGAGGACCAGTCGGTCACATGATTCACAAAGATCAACAACACCCTGTTTCGATCGACTTTAGCAGGGACACGAGAAGACGGCGGCGGATTGGGCTCCTCCACGATCTGCTACGGAAACATCAAACCTTTTCCTTCGATCGACGACACCCAGCGACAGAAAATATTTGTCTCGATCCACGACATCGCAGAGAACAGGCGGCGAGAACTATTTCTCTCCCTTGAAAACGACCGGCGACTGCGCTCGAAAAACAAGAGACGGAAGACGCTCTCTTCTTTCCGGCGGCGCACAACAGAGAAAACGAGAGAACGGAAATTCTCTCTGGCGGATGTTGTTTCGCACGAGTGAGGGAAAGTTTGGAAAAACCCTAAATTCAAATTAGTTTGAGAATGTTAGGGCGACACCCTAAATTTCTCTCTGGCGGATGTTGTTTCGCTCTCACTCTCAAAATATTATACAATACACCATAGTTTGGAATGAGTATTTATAGTACATCCAGCTTAGAGATTTGTCCTAGGTAGACATGAACCTAGCGGGTCACTATCGAGTCGGTCTCGACACGCGCGGACATGCACGAAATATTCAGTAGGAAATGGGTTTTATTCGGCCTAGAATATTGAATGAGCCAACTAAAACAGTTTAAAGTCCCATCGCGCAGTGCACTATGCAACCTGATGTTAGCTCTGCATGGGAGGTCTAGCCGTCGTTGTGAAGGTAATCTTTCTGGCCTTCACAACGGGGATCTATTAATGTAAAATAGAAAAAACAAAGTACAACTTTTGCTATTGTGAACAGAAAATTAAAATACAACCAATAGAAATTGATTTAGATTAAACCATGTTAACCTGCCGTTACATTCTTTTCAAGAGAAGATAACAAAGAAAACATTTAAATGTTTGTGAAAAATACTAAAAAGCATTCAAATATTTCCCATGAACATATACAGCCAGGTAAAAGACTGAAATTAACAGGGTCTGAATAAATGGCAGGAAATATGAAACATCTGAATCAAGTCCAATTCAAAGTTCCTCGATCATAATTTCTCTATGAAAAGTCACCCATCAAGACTAAGTACTCTAAACTATTATAAACATTCAAATATTTGTGGGTAGATTTTGAAGATCAAAATACATAAAAAAACACCATGACTCCTTGGCAATACATAAAAAAACTCTTAAATTATCGATTAAACTAAACACCATAACTCCTTAGAGATTCTCGGTGTCATCAACCGAGACATTGGAAACAATGTCTTGAAGCCTGTGACCACTTCTAATCGCACTCCTCGAGCTCTTCAGTTAGATTTTTTTTGGCATTCTTGGTCATCTCTCCGGACAATTTTATAGCCTAACAGCAGACAAAATGTAGAAGATATTGAGCAATAAATAAATCAAAACAAAAAACATGAAAAACCTTAGCAACAATCGTGGATACGACAGAATCAACGAAGGGAGGAGAGGTTCGCGCGAAGCGCCTGGGATACCTGTACATACGAGGAGTTTTGCGGATTGGAATCTCATGTCCAGCGGGAGGCCGTGGTTGTGTGGCAGAAGAAGGTTGGACGTCACGGTTTTCGGCCGCCGTCATAGATCTCATGACTCGCCGCTACGGCCCTGGTTGAAGCAGCGACGGGAGGTTGATAGAGATCTAGGAGCGACTTCCCGCCTCAAGAGGAGAAGGACAAATACTTCAGAGGCGGGAGGAGTCAAGCGGTTCAGGTAAGTTTGAGTCTGATGGAAGTGGGGAAGGACAACCGAGTTTGATGGAAGTGTGAAAGAGACAACTGAGTCTGATGAAAGTGTGGGAGGGACAACGTTCGCAGCAACAGAGGATGGTGTTCCTTGTTTTGTGGCTTCCTCTTCAGGAGAAGCTAGAGTTCTTTGGATGCGCCTCTGGAGGCGAGGGGACACTGGACTTCCGATCTCGTTTGCACTTCCAATCTCGTTTGCATTCCGATCTCTTTTGAGCAGTATCAACAGGAGTAGCAGTAGGATCAGGAGCAACATCATGAGGATTTCGTCGAGGAGGATTTCATCGAGGAGCTGTAAGAGCAGCAACAGGATCAGCAGGAGCAACAGCAGGAGTATTTCGTTGAGGTGAATTTCGTCGTGGAGTAGCAGGAGAAGCATCAGGATTAGCAGCAGGATCAACAATAGAGGTTGGTGTGGAGGTTCTCGTAAAAGCCTCCCCCTCCCGTTGATGATAACCGTGAAGCACAAAGAGTGTTGCAATGTGTCCCTTCATTATTTTCACATCTCTAGAGAGGTTGGAGACCTCGCTTTCTAAATCGCGAGACATGGAGTATACCGGCGGTGGCTGGAGCGTGGATACTTGGAGGCGCCTTCGGCGAGCGAAATGAGTAAATGAAATGTAGGGGGATGAGTACAATTGATATATTAAGATAAAATTGCTTAATATACCAGATGCACTCCTCTCCCCTGCTTTTCATTTAACCATTTTGCTCGACGAAGGCGCCTCCAAGCATCCACACTCATACCACCGCCCGTATACTCCATGCCTCGCGATTTAGAATGCGAGGTCTCCAACCTCTCTAGAGATGTGTAAATAATGATGGGACACATTGCGACACTCTTTGGGCTTCACAGCTATCATCAACGAGATGAGGGGGCTTTTACGAGAACCTCCACACCATTCCATGATGCTGACCCTGATGTTGCTCCTGCTACTCCTCGACGAAATCCACTTCGACGAAATACTCCTGCTGCTGATCCTGCTACTGCTCCTCGACGAAATCCTCCTCGACGAAATACTCATGCTGCTGCTCCTTCTACTGCACATGCTGCTGATCGTCCTGCTGCTCCTGCTACTCCTGCTAATACTGCTGCAAACCTGATCGGAAGTGGAAACGAGATCGGAAGTGCAAATGAGATTGGAAGTCCAGTGCCCTCTTGCCTCCAGAGGCGCATCCAAAGAACTCGAGCTTCTCCTGAGGAGGAAGCCGCAGAACAAGGAACACCATCCCCTGCTGCTGTGAACGTTGTCCCTCCCACACTTCCATCAGACTCGGTTGCCCCTTCCACACTTCCATCAGACTCGGTTGTCCCTTCCCGACTTACATCAGACTCGAACTTATCTAAATCGCTTGACTCCTTACGCCTCTGAAGTGCTTGTCCTTCTCCTTTTGAGGTGGGAAGTCGCTCTCAGATCTCTATCAACCTCCCGTCGCTACTTCAACTAGAGCCGCAGCGGCGAGTCACGAGATCTATGACGGCGGTCGAAAACCCTGCCGCTCAACCTTCTCCTGCCACACAACCGCAACCTTCCGTTGGACATGAGATTCCAATCCGCAAAACTCCGCGTAGGTGCAGGTATCCCAGGTGCTTCGCATGGACCTCTCCTCTCTTTGTTGATTCTGTCGTATCTATGATTGTTGCTAAGGTTTTTCATGCTCTTTTATTATTATTTTGATTTATTTTATTGCTCACTATCTTCTTAACATTTTGTCTGCTGTAATTAAGCTATAAAATTGTCCGGAGAGATGACCAAAGACGTCAAAAAAATCAATCTTACTGAAGACTTGAAGAGTGCAATTAGATGTGGCCACAGGCTTCCTGACAATTTTTCCAATGTCTCGGTCGATGACACAGGGAATCTCTAAGGAGTTATGGTGTTTAGTTTAACCGAGAATTTGAGAATTGTTTTTTATATATTGCTAAGGAGTTATGGTGTTTTTTTTAATGTATTTTGGTCTTCAAAATCTGCCCATAAATATTTGAATGTTTATAATGGTTTCGAGTACTTAGTCTTGATGGGACACTTTATAGAGAAATTATGATCGAAGAACATTGAATTGGACTTGATTTGTTTCATTTTTTCTGCCATTTATTCAGATCCATGTTAATTTTAGTATTTTTACCTGGTTGTACATGTTCATGGGATTTATTTGAATGCTTTGTAGTATTTTTCACAAACATTTACATATTTTATTTGTTAACTTCACTTGAAATGAATGTGATGGTAGATTGACATGGTTTAATCTGGATCAATTTGTATTGGTTGTATTTTAGTTTTCTGTTCACAATAGCAAAACTATACTTTGTTTTCTCTATTTTACAAAAATGGATTCCTGTTGTGAAGGCCAGAAGGATTACCATCACAACGATTGCTAAACCTCCCATGGATAAGGCATCTACAAAAGCAGTTGAAATATTGGAGCTATGCAGAGCTAACATCAGGTAACATAGTGCACTGCGCGATGGTATTTTGAACTGTTTTAATTGGATCCTTAATTATTTTAGGCCGAATGAAACTTATTTCCTAATAATTATTTCGTGTATGTCCGCGCGTGTCGAGACCGACTCGATAGTGATTCGTTAGGTTCGTGTCAACCTATTGATTCAGATGTTTAACATTTCCTCCCATTGATCCGCACCACCCGCCTGGTTTTCTGTTTGCAACCAGAGAAACTTTGTGTCGTTCTGCAAGATCTCGACGCATTAGTTGCCGGAATTCATTTCAACGCCCTGTTGAGATCGTCGTTGTAATTCCAGATAATGACGCAGGAATCCTTCAATCTCTGCCTTTCCTCTGTACTAGATCTCATCACCGGAATCCAGATCTCATGAGGAAGCCATTGCTGCCAGTCTCCGTTGGTTGCTGAATTCATTTTCTAGATTTCTGCAGATACGAAGATCTTCTTATCTTAGAAGTTACTGGATTTGGTTGCTTGTATCGACAGAGGCAACCAAACTCTTGTGCCAGATTTCTTTGGATCTCTGTTGATTGGTGGAGGTTTGCTGGTCAGGCCTAGTCTTCGGTGACTGTGTTCAGCCAGAGAGGAGGACCAAACAAATTACTCGATTGGTTTTGAAGTGATTGGATCATCTCCGCACGAATCAGGTGACTGGACCCATTAAGTTTGTGTCTACCTAGGGAAAGACTCCACGCTGGAGGTACTATAAATATCCATTCCAAACTATGATGGTGTATTGTAGAATACTTTGAGCGTAAGATACGGCCTAACATTTCCAGCATCGCTTGAGCAGTTTTTCATTTTCATATTTTTTATTTTATAGTGCTAATGGTGATTAGTTCTTAGAACTTTATTATGAAACAATTAAAACTACTCTTTTCATTTTATAGATCATGTTTGATAAATAAATAAGGAAGCTTGGTCTTCAGCTTGTGTTCTATAACTGCTCTTTTCGTTTTATAGATCATGATTAATTATAACCAAATTGCTTCATGTCTACCTAGGGCAAAGCTCTAAGCTGGAGGTACTATAAATACTCATTCCAAACTATGGTGTATTTTATAATATTTTGAGAGTGAGAGCCGCCCTAACATTCTCAAAGTAATTTGCATTTAGGGTTTTTCCCAATTTTCCCGCTCTCGTGCGAAACAACATCCGCCAGAGAGAATTTCTGCTCTCTCGTTTTCTCTGTTGTGCGCCGCCGGAAAGAAGAGAGCGTCTTTCGTCTCTCGTTTTTCAAGTGCAGTCGCCGGTCGTTTTCAAGGGAGAGAAATAGTTCTCATCGCCTGTTCTCTGCACTGCCGTGGATCGAGAAAAATATTTTATGTCGCTGGGTGTCGCCGGTCGAAGGAAAAGGTTTGATGTTTCCGTAGCAGATCGCGAAGGAGCCCGATCGAAGCAGGGTGTTGTTGATCTTTGTGAATCATGTGACCATCTGGTTCTCTTGGTGCGTTCCAAGAAACCAGTGAGGAAGCAATTTGGTCAAAGCACAATCACTCTCGCCGCATTCAGAGAGGTCTCTCCTGCCGCTTGAGTTTCGTCTCCCATTGATCTGCACCACCCACCTAGTTTTCTATTTGCAACCAGAGAAATATTTGTGCCGTTCTGCAAGATCTCGACGCAGGAGTTGTCCGACTTCATTTCGACGCCCTACTGAGATCGTCGCTAGAATTCCAGATATTCATGCTGGAATCTTGCAATCTCTGCATTTCCTATGGACTGGATCTCATCACTGGAATCCAGATCTCGTGAGGAAGGCGCTGCTGCTAGTCTCCATTGGTTGCTGAATTCATTTTCAAGATTTCTGCAGATACCATGATCTTCATATCTCAGAAGTTACTGGATTTTGTGGCTTGTCTCGACCGAGGCAACCAACCTCTTGTGTCGGATTTCTTTGGATCTCTGTTTATTGCTGGAGGTTTGCTGGTCAGATCTAGTCTTCGGTGACTGTGTTCAGCCGGAGAGGAGCAAACAAATTACTGGATTGGCTCTGAAGTGACTGGATCGTCTCAGCACGAATCAGGTGATATTTAATCCCATTTCCCTCCGACGGCGCGACTCCTCTAACGTCCAAGCATCCACACGACAAAGCATCTCCTGCCACCGCCGATATATTGTCCATAACTCACGATTTAGAAACTGAAGTCTCAACCTCTCTCGAGATGTCGAGATAATGAAGCGGCAAATTTAAATATTGTTCGGTCTTCACGGTCATCATCAACCTTCCAGACATGGGGAGGGGAGGCATTTAGAAGGACCTCCACCGACGTAATATTTTTGGAGGGAGTCGGCCAGGAGGCTGGACGAAGAACGCAAAAAAAACCAAATCTTACTGAAGAGCTTGAGAAGTGCGACTTGAAGTGGCCACAGGCTTCCAGACATTTTTTCCAATATGTCTGTCGATAACACTAAGAATCTCTAAAGAGTTATGGTGTTTAGTTTAACCGAGAATTTGAGAGTTTTTTTATGTATTGCTAAGGAGTTATGGTGTTTTTTATGTATTTTGGTTTTCAAAATCTTCCCACAAATATTTGAATGTTTCATATTGCCCGTCATTTATTCAGATCCATGTTAATTTCAGCATTTTTACCTGGCTCTACATGTTCATGAGAAATATTTGAATGCTTTTTAGTATTTTTCACAAACATTTAAATGTTTTCTTTGATATCTTCTCTTGAAATGAATGTGATGACAGGTTAACATGGTTTAATTTGGATTAATTTCTATTGGTTGTATTTTAGTTTTTTTTTTTCACAATAGCAAAAACTGTACTTTGAATTTCTCTATTTTACAGAAATGGATCCCTGTTGAAGGCCGGAAGGATTACCTCACGACTGTTAGACCTCCCATGGATAAGGCATCTACAAAAGCAGTTGAAATATTGGAGCTATGCAGAGCTAACATCGGGCGCGATAGGATTTTGAACTCTTTTAGTTGGATCCTTCAATATTTTAGGCCGAATGAAACCTATTTCCTATTGAATATTTCGTGTATGCCCGCTCGTGTCTGGACCGACTCGATGTGACCCATTAGGTTTGTGTCTACATAGTGCAAGGCTCTATGTTGGAGGTACTGTAAATACCTATTCCAAACTATGATGGTATATTGTAGAATATTTTGAGCGTGAGAGCCGCCCTAACATCCTCAAATTAATTTGCGTTTAAGGTTTTTCCCGTCTCTCCCGCTCGTGCGAAACAATAACCTCCAGAGAGAATTTCCATTCTCTCGTTTTCTCTGTTGTGCGCCGACGGAAAGAAGAGAGCGCCTTTCGTCTCTCGTTTTTCGAGTGCAGTCGTCGGTCGTTCTCAAGGGTGAGAAATAGTTCTCATCGCCTGTTTTCTACGCTGCCATGGATCGAGGCAGAAATTTTCTGTTGCTGGGTGTCGCCGGTCGAAGGAAATGGTTTGTTGTTACCGTAGCAGATCGTGGAGGAGCCCGATCTCGCCGCCGTCTTCTCGCGTCCCTGCCGAAGCCGATCGAAGCAGGGTGTTGTTGATTTGTGTGATTCCTGCGACCGTCTGGTGCTATTGGTGCGCTCCAAAAAACCCGTGAGGAAGCGGTTTGGTAGAAGAGCACTCACTCTCGCCGCATTCAGAGGGGTCTCTCCTGCCACTTGAGTTTCGTCTCCCATTGATCTGCACCACCCGCCTGGTTTTCTGTTTGCAACCAGAGAAATCTTTGTGTCGTTCTGCAAGATCTTGACGTAGGAGTTGCCGAACTTCATTTCGACGCCTTGCTGAGATCGTCGTTGGAATTCCAGATATTGACGTCGGAATTCTGTAATCGTTGCCTTTCCTCTGGACTGGATCTCATCACCGGAATCCATTTCTCGTGAGGAAGCCATTGTTGCCAATCTCCGTTGGTTGCTGAATTCATTTTCTAGATTTCTGCAGATACCAGGATCTTCGTTTCTCAGAAGTTACTGAATTTTGTTTCTTGTCTCGACCGAGGCAGCCAACCTCGGATTTCTTTAGATCTCTGTTGATTGCTGGTGGTTTGCTGGTCAAATCTAGTCTTCGGCGACTGTGTTCTGTTATGAACTAACTAGAGAAAGGGAAGAACTAGAGGAAACTAGAGAGGAAATAGAGATTAGGGTTAGAGTTTGATGGGGAAGAGAGAGAATACCTTGATAATAGCTTTCATAATGAACCAAGGAGGAGGGGTTGGGTATTTATGCTCCCACCCAACCCCTAGGGCCGGCTGGCCCCCATAGGGGCTGAACCGGCACGGTTCAGCCCTCATTGCTCCTTATTTAATATTGGCGGGCTGAACCGGATAGTTCAACCCGGTCTTCCTCCGCCTTCTCCTTTGGTCGACGTGCACAGTAATCTTCAGAGAATCTGGTAATGACGCCTGGCGTAACATTCCCTCCCCCATCAAGGACCAGCCGACCAGCTTGTCCTCAAGCTGGAGGCGGAGAGCGTGCGGCTCCTGGAGCAAGGCGGCTCTGGCTTGCATCTGAGACGAGACCTCTGTTGGAGCCATAGGCTTTGCTCTACTCGCCATAACGATGGTCATCGTACTATCCGGTGCCCCTCGTCGTTCCACGCTGCGGAGTGAGATCTCCTTTACCTGAGACGACTTGAGGCCTTCCAAGCAATACCCCTTCCCGTGCTGGCTGAACTCCAATGCCATCTGGTCCCAATCAAAAGTCACCCGCCGAAGTTGCTGCAGCCACGGTACGCCCAACACCATGTCAGAACTCCGGATTGGCAGTAAGTAAACATCAATATGTCCAGTGTAACCCTGTATCTGGAGCTTCACCCCTTTCATCACTCCCTCGCACTGCAGTGTACGTCCATCCGCTACCCTGACGTGGAAAGATGCGCCGCGATCTATGTCACACTCCGTCTTCTGGGCCGCACCGGGTTGGATGAAGGTGTGAGTGCTCCCGCTGTCCATCAAGATCGTCACCGTTTCCCTGCCGATCCTCCCGGCTAGGTGTAAGGTCGGAGATGGGGTACCCCCCTCCAGGGCCTGGATGGAGACTCCAAAGTCTTCAATAGCCAACTCTCCCTCCTCTTCAGTACGAGGAACATCTTCTGCTTCCTCCTGCAGTATGAATACCTGGACCTTCTGGCATGCGTGCCCTCAGGTGTACTTCTCATCACAGTTGAAGCATAACCCCTTGTCCTTTCTGGCCTGAAGCTCCTGCCACGTCAACCTCGTCACAGTAGGACGGCCCCCGATCGGTGGTTCCTTCTTGGGTTCATCTGCAACCGTAGGTGCCCGACCTGTCATCCGAGTCCTCTGCCGATTGTACCGCTCCTCCTGTATCATGGCCAGGCTGATGGCATGACTCAAACTGCATGGCATGTAGGCGTGGACCTCGTCTCTCAATTGGTCCTTCAATCCGGATACGAAACAGCTCAGTATCGTCCTCTCCTGACCCGGTTGGCCAGCCGTTCGAACTCTGTCCGGTACTCTGTGACTGATCCTTTTTGTCGCAGCTTCTGTAACATAGCTTTTACGTCTTCATACTCCAGAGGCCCGAAGCGAGCCGAGAAGGACTCCACAAACTCCTCCAAGGGTGCGTAATTGCGTCCCCTCAGAAACCACTTTGTCCACTGGAAAGCGTCATCTTCCATGTGAAAAGACGCCAACTGGACCCACTGCCCCTCCGGAATCTCCTGGTACTTGAAGAAAAGTTCAGCCTTCTGGACCCACTCTAAGGCGTCGCCGCCTTTGAACTTAGGGAAGTTCATACGTGTCAGTTTGGGCTGCATGTACGGCCGTGGTTCTGCATGTGCTGGTTGGTAAGGTTGCGCTGGAGCCACTGCGGGCCCGGGCCGTCCCCGGTCCAGACCGTAGCCTCCTTGTTGCCCTCCACCCCATGGGTTACCTTTTCCATAGTCCGCCGGTCCTCCATACGGCGGTGGTAGCGGTAGGATGCCCTCCACACCCCCGATTGGGACCGCATTCACTCCAGTAGGTCGAAAAGGGGCTGCTCCCTGCCCTGGACCCCGCCACGAGGGACCCGGCTGCATTCCCGGTCCGTTCCTGGCGGACTGGGCGCCGAACGGCCCATTCGGTGCCGCCGGGCCTTCCGGCGGCTTCCAGCCACCTGGCCGGCGGTAGCCTGCCTCCATCGAGCCGTCGGTGGCCGCTCCAGGGGCCCCGCACCCCTCCTGCGCTGATCCGCTCGTGCGGACGGCGTAGGTGTCGATCCGCGTAAGATCGGCTTCCGCCGATCCCGATACGGGGATTCCGCCTCCTGTAGACCCGGATCCGGCCCCCTGCTGCGTTCCACTTCCGATTCCCGTGTCGTTCTGCGCCGGAGGATGGTAGGATGCTTCGGTTTCGGATCCCTCCGCCGCGTGGGTTTTTCCCTTCAGATTTTGCACGAGTAGGGTCTTGATCTCCTCCATGCGCGCGTCCAAGCGATCCTCTAGATTTTTTTGGGAGGATTTCACTTGTTCTTCGAGCGCCGCCATCGTGTCCGACAACCCTACGTAGTTCTCTTCGATGGTGGCCAAGCGTGCATTCTCGGCTTCGGTGCGTGTCACCATGGTTGGAGGAAAGATCCTCTGATACCAAATGTTATGAACTAACTAGAGAAAGGGAAGAACTAGAGGAAACTAGAGAGGAACTAGAGATTAGGGTTAGAGTTTGAGGGGGAAGAGAGGGAATACCTTGATAATAGCTTTCATAATGAACCAAGGAGGAGGGGTTGGGTATTTATGCTCCCACCCAACCCCTAGGGCCGGCCGGCCCCCATAGGGGCTGAACCGGCGCGGTTCAACCCCCATTGCTCCTTATTTAATATTGGCGGGCTGAACCGGATGGTTCAGCCCGGTCTTCCTCCGCCTTCTCCTTTGGTCGACGTGCAGAGTAATCTTCAGAGAATCTGGTAATGACGCCTGGCGTAGCATGTTCAACCGGAGAGGAGCAAAGAAATAATTGTATTGGTTCTGAAGTGACTGGATTGTCTCCGCACAATCAGTTGAGTGGACCCGTTAAGTTCGTGTCTACCTAAGGCAAGACTCTATGCTGGAGGTACTAAAAATACTCATTCCAAACTATGATGATGTATTGTAGAATATTTTGAGCGTGAGAACCGCCCTAACATTTTCAACATTCTCTTGAGCAGTTTTTCATTTTCATATTTTTTTATTTTATAGTGCTTATGGTGATTAGTTCTTAGAACTTCATTATGAAACAATTATAACTACTCTTTTCATATTATAGATCATGTTTGATAAAGAAATAAGCCTTATGTTTTATAACTGCTCTTTTCGTTTTATAGATCATGTTTAATTATAATTATAACTGCTATTTTCTTTGTTGCGATGAATGTAATTTTTTTTAAAGCGACGCACCATTCACAGTGTTTTAAAAAAAGGTGGTAATTATTCGATGGGCTTTTTAGAAAAGCATTGTGGTAGCCAAGAATCATTCACGACGCTTTCAATAGAAAACGTCGCGAATGTCTGAAGGTTACCACAACGCTTTTCTAAAAAGCGCCGCACAAGTTATGACACAATAAGGTAACTATTTTCTCCAAGTATAGAGTAACATGACATGACATACTCCATGCTACAGAGATTTTGTTTGGAAAAAACCTCTCCAAAATACAATTGCTAAATCATGCCTAGTAATATTAGATCATGCATTGATTATAATAGCCTTGTTGAAGCATCTGCAAAATCTATATCGTGGTCTAATAATATTAGATTGCTATGCCTGTTTTAATTACCAATTTTTTTAAAAAATAATGAAAAAATCTAATATTCAATGCATCAGGCGTCTATTCAAATGATGAAGATACCTTAATATCCCCTTGCATGCTTCCACCTCAAGTCCACCTTGTACAACCCCGATATTCGCCGAGAGATATTCCCAAAGGCCCCTTCAGAGCATGAGTTGGTAACAGGGTCCCGGATAGGAATAGGGGCGAAGGGGGCGAGTAGTGGACGGAGGAGACCTCCCACTTGCCTAGACAACAATCTCAAAGGGTTTAGGGTTTAGGGTTTAGGGTTTAGGGTTTAGGGTTTAGGGTTTAGGGTTTAGGGTTTAGGGTTTAGGGTTTTTAGGGTTTAGGGTTTAGGGTTTAGGGTTTAGGGTTTAGGGTTTAGGGTTTAGGGTTTAGGGTTTAGGGTTTAGGGTTTAGGGTTTTAGGGTTTAGGGTTTAGGGTTTAGGGTTTAGGGGGGGGGGGGGGGGGGGGGGGGGGGGGGGGGGGGGGGGGCAGAGGAGGAGGGGCGAGCCCCTTGCTCTCGCCCCCGCCCCAGCATCAAGGGGGGCGAGAGGAGGAGGGGCGAGCCCCTCTCTCTCGCCCCCGCCCCATCATCAAGGGGGGCGAGAGGAGGAGGGGCGAGCCCCTCTCTCCCGCCCCCGCCCCAAAATCAAGGGGGGCGAGAGGAGGAGGGGCGAGCCCCCCCCCCCCCCCCCCCAGCCAATATAGGGGGGGCGAGCTCCTCTCGCCCCCATGCCCAAGTGGGGGGCGAGCTCCTCTCGCCCCCGAACCTAAGTGGGAGGCGAGCTCCTCTCACCCCCACGATCAGTAAGGAGGTGAGCTCCCACCAGGAAGGGTGTCTAAACGCACCCCAGCGAGACCTCACCAGGAAGGGTGTCTAAACGCACCCCGACGAGACCTCACCAGGAAGGGTGTCTAAACGCACCCCCGCGAGACCTCACCAGGAAGGGTGTCTAAACGCACCCTAGCGAGACCTCACCAGGAAGGGTGTCTAAACGCACCCCAGCGAGACCTCACCAGGAAGGGTGTCTAAACGCACCCCAGCGAGACCTCACCAGGAAGGGTGTCTAAACGCACCCCAGCGAGACCTCACCAGGAAGGGTGTCTAAATGCACCCCAGCGAGACCTTAGTAGGAGAGGCGTCTAAATGCACCTCAGTGAGATCCCAGCTAGGAGGCAGAGAGGGGGAGGGGCAGCTCGCCCTCCCCTCTCGCCCAGCAGGACGGCGGAGAGGGGGAGGGGCGGCTCGCCCTCCCCTCTCGCCCAGCAGGAAGGCGGAGAGGGGGAGGGGCGGCTCGCCCTCCCCTCTCGCCCAGCAGGAAGGCGGAGAGGGGAAGGGAGGCTCCCCCCCCCCCCCCCCCCCCCCCCCCCCCCTCACCCAGGGGGAGTTCCTTCTAATCCGGTTTTGGCTATTCGCAGTCCAGTTTTGGCTATTCGCAGTCCAGTGGTCTGCGCTTAGCACCCCAGAACAGCGGGATTTGGCTATCTGCAACCCAATTCAAGGGTATTTTGGTAATCTGGCAGACCAGTTTTTGGCTATTTGCAGCCCAACTTCAGAAATCCTATAAATTGGACCAAGGGGGCACCATTTGGAGGGATCTCATTCTAGGCTAGCTCTCTCCCTCTCTCTCTCTCTCCCCCAAGTCTCTCTCAAGTGGGGTTTGGAGAGCCTCCAGTGGTGCCCAAGCCTAGTAGTGGCTTGGGAGGGGAAGTTCCTAAGGGCCTTCCGGGTATGTGGCGGGACCTCCCCACTAGGCCCTTGGTCCAGTCCTTAGTTCCGACACCTTCAACCTCGAGCTCTCCCTTGGGGGAAGTAAGGGTCGGTCGCCCCTCAGCTTGCTGAGGGCCCCGAACTCCACAGAGACCAAGTCTTGTTCGCAAGATACCAGTTTCAACATTTTGGTGCGGTGAGCGTGGAGTGTGACCGATTCAAGAAACCTTCAAGGTGAGCTCCATGGACGGAGGTGGAGGAAGCTCTGACCCAGGTCACTCGCAACCCCCGGTGGCTGGAGTGGCGTTGGAGATGTTTGAAAATCTCAGGCGGGAGGTCATGCAGACCTTGCAGATTGCTTTCTCCACGATACGTGAAGATGGGAGAGGAAGTGGTCTGGAGGTCTCGCCCCAGCAGGTAGGTGAGATCCCTCTCGACCAACATTCCAGGAAGGAGGTGTCAGGAGGGAGCGAGTGGGGAGGCGCCAAGCCCCCACTCGCCCAGCTCCAACGGGGCGAGTGGGGAGGCGCGAGGCCCTCACTCGCCCAGCTCCAAGGGGGCGAGTGGGGAGGCGCCAGGCCCCCACTCGCCCAGCTCCAAGTGGCGAGTGGGGAGGCGCCAGGCCCCCACTCGCCCAACTCCAAGGGGGCGAGTGGGGAGGCGCCAGGCCCCCACTCGCCCAACTCCAAGGGGGCGAGTGGGGAGGCGCCAGGCCCCCACTCGCCCAGCCCCTAGGGGGCGAGTGGGGAGGTCCCATACCCCCACTCGCCCAGCCCCAAAGGGGGGCGAGCATGGGAAGTCCTTTGTGCGAAGTGATCCTATCGGCCCCGGTTCCAGAGGGGTTCGAAAGGATGGAGATGTCTCACTACTCCGGCAAGGATGACCCCGTCCTGCACCTGCAGTGGTTTGAGGACATGGTCTCCATTAGGCCCATGACTGATGCGTTCAAGTGTCGGCTCTTCGCCGTCACCCTCAAAGAGAAAGCCAGGGAGTGGTTCCACCAGCTCCTTGCGGGATCCATCTATGCCTTCGAAGATTTACGCCAAGTTTTCTTGCTACGCTTCTCGACATCAAGGAAGAGGAAGAAACATGCCGAAGTACTTTTCCAAATCAAACAAGCTCCAGGGGAGCCTCTGGCTTGCTACGTGGATAGGTTCCAGGAAGAGGTTTTGCTTGTCCAGGAGGTACCAGGAGACATCCTCCAGCTCGCCTTTAGGGTGGGGCTGCGAGAGGGGTTTTTCAAGATGAGCTTAAAGCGGGGGTCCTCACTATCCTTCGAAGAGCTGATTGAAAGGGTGGCGGAAGAAATCGAAACTGATGAGGCCAATCCGGAGTTCGCAAGAAGGTTGGCCAAGCTGAGCGAGCCGGAGACGAGGTAACATGGGGGGAAGGTAGAGGCCCCCAAGAGGAAGTTCAACCAAGAGGAATACGTCTTCCAGGAAGAGGGAACCGACCTCCCAGGATGGAGGCAGGAACCGAAAGCACCGTCTCCACCACCCCAGCAAGCCATGGTGATCGGCCACAGAAGAAGAAGAAGGAATCGTAGGGGAGGAAGAGGAGGCGTCCGGGCGGAGTTACCTTACTGTGACTTCCACGACGAGGAGGGTCACGCGACATCCACCTGCCCCGAGTTCTTGGAAATGAAGGAGGCAAGGGGACCGAAGCTGCAATGTCAACAACCAGAGGAGGTCGAGGAGGATCATGCCTGGGAGTAGAAGCCCGAGTCCCGGTTTCCATGCTTAGTTTTTTTCTTTGAGTCCATGTAGTATGATGGTGTGTTTTTTCTTGCATGTAACCGAATGACTAATGTAATGAAAGTTTTTCAAAATATTTTTCCCCTTGGATGGTTTCGCTGACCGGGCTCTCACTAGACGGCAGGACAGGTTGACCTCCTAGGGAGGATAAGTGATGTTCCCCTTGGATGGTTCCGCTGACCGGGCTCTCACTAGACGGCAGAACAGGTTGACCTCCTAGGGAGGGTAAGTGATGTTCCCCTTGGATGGTTCCGCTGACCGGGCTCTCACTAGACGGCAGGACAGGTTGACCTCCTAGGGAGGGTAAGTGATGTTCCCCTTGGATGGTTCCGCTGACCGGGCTCTCACTAGACAGCAGGACAGGTTGACCTCCTAGGGAGGGTAAGTGATGTTCCCCTTGGATGGTTCCGCTGACCGGGCTCTCACTAGACTGCAGGACAGGTTGACCTCCTAGGGAGGATAAGTGATGTTCCCCTTGGATGGTTCCACTGACCGGGCTCTCACTAGACGGCAGGATAGGTTGACCTCCTAGGGAGGGTACGAGATGTTCCCCTTGGATGGTTCCGCTGACCGGGCTCTCACTAGACGGCAGGCCAGGTTGACCTCCTAGGGAGGATAAGTGATGTTCCCCTTGGATGGTTCCGCTGACCGGGCTCTCACTAGACGGCAGGACAGGTTGACCTCCTAGGGAGGATAAGTGATGTTCCCCTTGGATGGTTCCGCTGACCGGGCTCTCACTAGACGGCAGGACAGGTTGACCTCCTAGGGAGGGTACGAGATGTTCCCCTTGGATGGTTCCGCTGACCGGGCTCTCACTAGACGGCAGGACAGGTTGACCTCCTAGGGAGGGTAAGTGATGTTCCCCTTGGATGGTTCCGCTGACCGGGCTCTCACTAGACGGCAGGCCAGGTTGACCTCCTAGGGAGGATAAGTGATGTTCCCCTTGGATGGTTCCGCTGACCGGGCTCTCACTAGACGGCAGGACAGGTTGACCTCCTAGAGAGGGTAAGTGATGTTCCTCTTGGATGGTTCCGCTGACCGGGCTCTCACTAGACGGCAGGACAGGTTGACCTCCTAGGGAGGGTAAGTGATGTTCCCCTTGGATGGTTCCGCTGACCGGGCTCTCACTAGACGGCAGGCCAGGTTGACCTCTTAGGGAGGATAAGTGATGTTCCCCTTGGATGGTTCCGCTGACCGGGCTCTCACTAGACGGCAGGACAGGTTGACCTCCTAGGGAGGGTAAGTGATGTTCCCCTTGGATGGTTCCGCTGACCGGGCTCTCACTAGACGGCAGGACAGGTTGACCTCCTAGGGAGGGTAAGAGATGTTTGATGCGATAATTTCGGCAAGTGCACCGGTCGCGCAAGTAATAATAATGGGGAAAATCCCCGAGTGTCGGTCTCTTGAGGAACACAGTAAGGTGGAGTTAAATGTCGAGGAAGGACTTGAGATCGAAGTCCTTTAGGTCGAATGGATTGCGGGAGAGTTGGGTTGGCTTTTGGAAAATAAAAGAAAACACTACAACTACTCCTATGCAATGTCGCTATGCAAAGCTTCGCTTGGCGGGATGGAGACTAGGCAGGCCTTGAGCGCGCTGCGTCGCAAGGGCGGATGGACGAGTAGGCAAGCGGAATCGAACAATGCAGGCCTTGAGCGTGCTGCGTCGTTAGGCGGGATGGAATACGGGCCGCGATGCCACGCTTCGGTAGGCAGATGGGCGAGTAGGCTAGCGGAATGAGGGTCGCAAGCACCTCTTCAACAAGCACGCCACTAGCAATTGCTAGTGCGGCACCGAACGTGACGGCGGTGGAGTGGAAAATGGAATATGGCACACCTCAAGCAACTCAAACAATAAAGCATTTCACATTGACATGAAATATATAAATACGAATAAGTTTAAGTGCGACTACATCATAATGTATAGATCTACTACATGCACACATCAATAAGAGAAGAATAAAGCAAGAAATCGACCGAATCCGAAGGCTCGTTGTAGATTCACGGTTGGAATCGCCGGGTTGTCAATCCGCGTCCAAGCTCGGTCTGCAACTACGTCCGGGGTAGAGAGAGCTGTCACGACTCTCCAATGGACCCGTCTTCTTCGTGTCACGATCCGGTAGAGGTTGCAAACTTCCTCTTGCTTGATGGAGATGGCGGCTAGATCATTCTTTGAAGCTCTTGGATGAAGGAGGAGGCCGAGAGGAATCTCCGGCTCAAGATTGGCGTGAAGAACAATCCCGGAGCACCTCCAGATGGTGGGCGGCGGTGGAGGGGCGAAGTCGGACGAAACTGGAGCAGAAACGGCGGAAAACAGCGAGCGTCCCGACCTAAATCGCGAGCAGGATTATTTATAGGCGCTGGAATAAACAGTGCGCACGGTTAATGGCGCACGACCAGTGGTCGTGCGCAAAAGAATCCTGTGATCGTGCGCTCTGCCTGGACGGAGCCTGCAAGGAGAGAAAATTATAAAATACAAGTTCGCACGACCAGTGGCGCACGACCGGTGGTCGTGCGCACTATCGTAAATGGTCGTGCGATTAGCCAAACAGAACTCATAAAAAAGGCGTTAAGAGCGCACGATCAGTGGCGCACGACCAGTGGTCGTGCGCAATAGAACCAGTGATCGTGCGCAGTGTTCCTGTACATAATTGTACCGGGAACACCTGCACGACACCTGTTCCAGCATACAACACCAGTCTCGCCACTGAAAGTGGAACTTAACAGCATATGAAAACTAATAACGACGTTAGACACGAAGTCACACCAAAACGGGCCGAAAGTGCACCTAGCATAGAATGATCAATATGAACTACAACAGGGCTAAAGTGCGGTGAAATGATTAAATAAACGGCCCAGATGAGTCCATAAAAGTGTATATGATCAGGACTCATCAATGTTCCCCTTGGATGGTTCCGCTTACCGGGCTCTCACTAGACGGCAGGACAGGTTGACCTCCTAGGGAGGGTAAGTGATGTTCCCCTTGGATGGTTCCGCTGACCGGGCTCTCACTAGACGGCAAGACAGGTTGACCTCCTAGGGAGGATAAGTGATGTTCCCCTTGGATGGTTCCGCTGGGCTCTCACTAGACGGCAGGCCAGGTTGACCTCCTAGGGAGGATAAGTGATGTTCCCCTTGGATGGTTCCGCTGACCGGGCTCTCACTAGACGGCAGGACAGGTTGACCTCCTAGGGAGGGTAAGTGATGTTCCCCTTGGATGGTTCCGCTGACCGGGCTCTCACTAGGCGGCAGGACAGGTTGACCTCCTAGGGAGGGTAAGAGATGTTCCCCTTGGATGGTTCCGCTGACCGGGCTCTCACTAGACGGTAGGACAGGTTGACCTTCTAGGGAGGATAAGTGATGTTCCCCTTGGATGGTTCCGCTGACCGGGCTCTCACTAGACGGCAGGACAGTTTGACCTCCTTGGGAGGGTACGAGATGTTCCCCTTGGATGGTTCCGCTGACCGGGCTCTCACTAGACGGCAGGACAGGTTGACCTCCTAGGGAGGGTAAGTGATGTTCCCCTTGGATGGTTCCGCTGACCGGGCTCTCACTAGACGGCAGGCCAGGTTGACCTCCTAGGGAGGATAAGTGATGTTCCCCTTGGATGGTTCCTCTGACCGGGCTCTCACTAGACGGCAGGACAGGTTGACCTTCTAGGGAGGGTAAGTGATGCTCCCCTCGGATGGTTCCGCTGACCGGGCTCTCACTAGACGGCAGGCCGGGTAGACCTCCCGGGAGGCTTAAGTATCTTTTTCAAGGTGGTCCCGCCAGCCGGGCTCTCGTTAGCTGGCAAGGGTGGAGGGCCTCTCAGGAAGGCGATGTATTTTTCTCAAGGTAGCACCGTTAGCCGGGTTCCCAGCGACACTCGTCGAATATACAGGGTTGGACATTTCTTTCCGAGCGAATATCTCGCTCGAAAAGAGCGGGGATTGTGTACAACCCTGATATTCGCCGAGAGATATTCCCAAAGGCCCCTTCAGAGCATGAGTTGGTAACAGGGTCCCGGACAGGAGTAGGGCGAAGGGGGCGAGTAGTGGACGGAGGAGACCTCCCACTTGCCTAGACAACAATCTCAAAGGGGGGGGGGGGGGGGGGGGGGGGGGGGGGGGGGGGGGGGGCGAGAGGAGGAGGGGCGAGCCCCTCTCTCTCGCCCCCGCCCCAGCATCAAGGGGGGCGAGAGGAGGAGGGGCGAGCCCCTCTCTCTCGCCCCCGCCCCAGCATCAAGGGGAGCGAGAGGAGGAGGGGCGAGCCCCTCTCTCCCACCCCCGCCCCAAAATCAAGGGGGGCGAGAGGAGGATGGGCGAGCCCCCCCCCCCCCCCCCCCCCTCTCGCCCCTGCCCCCAGCCAATATAGGGGGGGCGAGCTCCTCTCGCCCCCGTGCCCAAGTGGGGGGAGAGCTCCTCTCACCCCCGAACCTAAGTGGGAGGCGAGCTCCTCTCACCCCCACGATCAGTAAGGAGGTGAGCGCCCACCAGGAAGGGTGTCTAAACGCACCCCAGCAAGACCTCACCAGGAAGGGTGTCTAAACGCACCCCAACGAGACCTCACCAGGAAGGGTGTCTAAACGCACCCCAGCGAGACCTCACCAGGAAGGGTGTCTAAACGCACCCCAGCTAGACCTCACCAGGAAGGGTGTCTAAACGCACCCCAGCGAGACCTCACCAGGAAGGGTGTCTAAACGCACCCCAGCGAGACCTCACCAAGAAGGGTGTCTAAACGCACCCCAGCGAGACCTCACCAGGAAGGGTGTCTAAATGCACCCCAACGAGACCTTAGTAGGAGAGGCATCTAAATGCACCTCAGTGAGATCCCAGCTAGGAGGCGGAGAGGGGGAGGGGCGGCTCGCCCTCCCCTCTCGCCCAGCAGGACGACGGAGAGGGGGAGGGGCGGCTCGCCCTCCCCTCTCGCCCAGCAGGAAGGCGGAGAGGGGGAGGGGCGGCTCGCCCTCCCCTCTCGCCCAGCAGGAAGGCGGAGAGGGGAAGGGCGGCTCGCCCCCCCCCCCCCCCCCCCCCCCCCCCGCTCACCCAGGGGGAGTTCCTTCTAATCCTGTTTTGGCTATTCGCAGTCCAGTTTTGGCTATTCGCAGTCCAGTGATCTGCGCTTAGCACCCCAGAACAGCGGGATTTGGCTATCTGCAGCCAAATTCAAGGGTATTTTGGTAATCTGGCAGACCAGTTTTTGACTATTTGCAGCCCAACTTCAGAAATCCTATAAATTGGACCAACGGGGCACCATTTGGAGGGATCTCATTCTAGGCTAGCTCTCTCCCTCTCTCTCTCTCTCCCCCCAAGTCTCTCTCAAGTGGGGTGAGGAGAGCCTCCAGTGGTGCCCAAGTCTAGTAGTGGCTTGGGAGGGGAAGTTCCTAAGGGACTTCCGGGTATGTGGCGGGACCTCCCCACTAGGCCCTTGGTCCAGTCCTTAGTTCCGACACCTTCAACCTCGAGCTCTCCCTTGGGGGAAGTAAGGGTCGGTCGTGCCTCAGCTTGCTGAGGGCCCCGAACTCCACAGAGACCAAGTCTTGTTCGCAAGATACCGATTTCAACACACCTGATCTCTTTTTCCAGAGTTATCTGCTCCTTTGGCAGCCACCTTGCCATCACGCTGCTATGTGGAAGCAAAATACTAGGTATTGGAAATTTAGAAGAATATGGTCACATTTTCATCATTTATAGTAGAAGCATTTTGCTCAACTAGGTATTAACATTGATGGGAAATAATTTAGCATGTCGCTACTAATAAAGTAATTGCAAACACCAAATTGAGCATACCTGTTGATAGAATGAATTGAACATGTATTATCACACTAAAGGGTACATATATATATACACACAAGAGGGGTTCCCAACACCAAGAGGTGAGCCGAAGAGTGTCTACCACCAGAATATACAACATAAACATAATACATCTAACCCCCCCCCCCCCTCCCCCCCCCCCCCCCCCCCCCCCCCCCCCCTCAAACTCACGGGGGTTCATACACCGAGAGTTTGGATAATAGATAAGCATGTTGAGACCGAGTCTGCGGCTTAGTCATCAAATCTGCAAGCTGCTGCTCAGAAGGAACAAAGGAAGGAGCAAGAGTTCCCCGACCATACTGCTCACGAAGGAAGAAAGCATCCACCCCGATGTGCTTGGAAAGAGAATGCTTCACCGGATTCAAGGTGATCTGAATGGCACCGGTGTTATCACAGTGGAGTGGAGTGAGATCCGGAGAAAAGACACCAAGATCCTCAAGGAGCCAGCGGAGCCAAATAATTTCCTAAGTAGTAGTAGTCATGGCACGCAGCTCAGCCTCGGTACTGGAACGAGAAACCCCGGTCTATTTCTTGGACTTCCAGGCAATAAGTGAAGTACCCAAGAATAGACAAAAACCAGTGACAGATCGGCGGTCAACGGGATCACTGGCCCAAGTAGCATCCGAGTAAGCACGAAGCTGCAGAGAACTGCTACTGGAGTAGAAGAGACCACGTGAAGTCGTCGCCCAGAGATAACGCAACAGCCGCAGTAGATGACCATAATGCACAGAGGTAGGCGCGCCAACAAACTGGCTCAAAACATGAACATCATGTGCAATGTCGGGCCGAGTAATAGTAAGGTAGACGAGGCTCCCAACAATGTGACGATTTCGAGTAGGATTAGAGAGTGGAACCCCATTATTCGGTCGTGACTGAAGGTGAAGCTCCATAGGGGTGTCCACGGTGCAAGAGTCAGAAAGAGCAGCCCGAGCTAAAAGATCTGATGTGTAACGCCGTTGAGAGAGCTGAAAACCACGGTCTTTATAGGTGACCTCAAGGCCCAAGAAATAGCTCAGATGTCCAAGATCAGTCATCTGAAACTGCTGCTGGAGGTGATGTTTGACGAATGTCACATAAGTAGGGTCATCACCAGTAATGATCATGTCATCCACCTAAAGTAATAGAAGAGTCCGGCACGAGAAGAGGAGTGCATAAACAGGGCTGGATCATGCGGGCTCGGCTGAAAACCGGCGGCAGTAATGGCCGAACTGAAACGATCAAACCACGCGCGAGGCACCTGCTTGAGCCCGTAAAGAGCTCGTCTCAAGCGACAAACAAGTCCTGGAGGAGAGGAAAGACCGGGAGGAGGGAGCATGTGCACCTCCTGCTGAAGGTCACCGTGAAGAAAGGCGTTCTTCACATCGAGCTGGAACAGAGACCAGCGACGAACAGCTGCAACGGCAACAAGAGTGCAGATCGTGGTCATGGGAGCAACTGGGGCAAAAGTATCATCATATTCACGTCCCTGCTCCTGCAGAAATACACGAGCCACGAGGCGGGCCTTATACCTCTCTACAGAACCATCTGAGCGAGTCTTCACCTTGAAGACCCACTTGCAAGTAATGGGAACAGCACCAGGAGGGAGAGGAACAAACTCCCAGGTACGGGTGTGCTCAAGCGCTTCCAACTCAGCAGACATAGCAGTCTGCCACTCAGGTATCTGGGAAGCCTCACGATAGGAAATCGGCTCTAGAGTACCACAGGCGGTAGCAGGGAGAACAGGCAGGTCCAGAGGTAGTGTAGCAAGGCTGAGACGGTCGGGAGGACGTCGCTCACGAGGTGGGTTGCGACGAGCAGGAGGATCATCCACAGGGACCTTGCTGGAGGAGACGGGCACTGAGTCGGGGGGCACAGGAGACGAAGGACCAAGAGCGGAACGACGAGTGTAGTGATGTGGAAAGGGAGCGACGAGCGTATCAGAGGAAGAGGTGGAAGTAGAGATCGGAGAGGTCGGAGATGGAGTGGCCGGTGGTAGGATGAGAGGACATACCAGTGGAGAGATGGGAAGAGTGAGAAACTGCACATCAGATGGAGTCACAGATGAGTGTGAGGTCGGAGAGACGGATGACACAAAGAATGGGTGAGACTCATCAAAAGTGACGTCACGTGAAATACGAAGACGACGCACAATAAGGTCATAACATCGGTAGTCCTTGTGCTCAGTACTATACCCAAGAAAGACACATGGTACGGACTGAGCAGAGAGCTTAGTGTGCTCACATGGAGGGAGAAGGACGTAACACCGACCATAAAAAACACGAAGATGAGTGTAACGTGGGGGGTCGAGAGTTCAAACACTCACCAGGACTTTGGCCCTGAAGGAAGGTGGATGGATGCAGGTTAATAAGATAGACAACAGTGGAAACAACCTTAGCCCAAAAGTGAGGAGGAACATGAGATGAGATAAGAAGAGTGCGTTCTGTCTCGACAATATGGCGATGCTTCCTTTCAGCAATGCCATTCTGAGCGTGGGCACCGGGACAGGAAAGCTGGGGGAGAGTGTCATGAGTAGCTAGCAGATCGCGAAAAGCATGAGAGAGGTACTCCCCCCGGAATCAGAACGAAAAATATGAATAGAAGCGGAAAACTGAGTGCGCACCATAGAAAAAAATATAACATATATCTGGAAGAAATCAGAACGAGCATGCATAAAGTAAATCCAACAGTAACGAGAATAATCATCAACAAATATAACATAATATCGATGACCGCCCTTTGATACAAAAGGTGCGGGACCCCAGACTTCAGAATGAGCTAAATCAAAAGGACGCGAAGATCTTGACTCACTAGACGGATAAGGGAGTTGGAGCTGTTTACCAAGCTTACAACCCGTACAAGAGTGAGACCGGTCAACAGAAACACGGCCCAGAAAACCATGACTAATAAGCGACGCAAGGCGCGGGCCACTGGAATGACTAAGACGGCGATGCCACTGAGAAAAGGCCACCGAAGGAAGACAAAAGGTGACAACAGCCGAAGATGACAAAATGGAAGGAAGATGGAGGCGATCAAGGACGTACACCCCACTACGACAACGACCAACTCCAAGGAGTGTCCTTGTCAGACGATCCTGCACACGGCAAACAAACTCATCAAAAACAACAAGGCAACCATGGGATGTGAGTTGGCTGGCGGATATAAGATTCATGGATTGCTTGGGTATGTAGGCAACGTCGGGGATATGAAAATGGCTAGTATGAAGGAGGCCACGACTAGTAATGGGGAGAATAGTACCATTGGCTACAATGATACTAAGGGCAGGGGAAACGGGCTGGCAGGATGAAAGGTGTGTGGCATCATGAGTCATATGAAAAGAGGCTCCAGAGTCGAGCAACCAGTCGGAGGAAGAGATACCTGAAGGGGCGGAAGCTGCCAGCTGAGAGGTAGAAGTATCAGAAGAATCCAGTGAAAGAACTGAGACAGTAGAGCGAGGCAAGGATCCCTGAGAGAGCTGCTGAGCAATCTACTATGCAAGCTCAGAAATAGAGAGAGATTGTGCCACAGCAGAGAAAGGAGCACCGGGAGCACGCTGCTGACCAGGCTGCTGAGCTCTCTGAAGCTTGCGGCACTCAGATTTGACATGACCAAGGCACTGACAGTAGTGACAGCGGACAGATGGGCGACGGGGAGCACCGGACTGGGTCGAAGAGGGCGCCGGAGGACGAGGAACAGGGCGCACCTGAGCACTAACAAGGGAGGACCGCGATGGAAGCTGGGGAGCAGCCAGAACAGCATGATGCATCCCACCGGGAGAAGTAGCGGAGTCCAAGGAGTGGAGACGAGTCTCCTCAGCGATCACCAGGGCCAAAGTATCGCTGAGCGACCGCGGGGGATGTCGGTGCAGAAGCTGAGCGCGAATGGACTCGAACTCGGGGCGTAGGCGCATAAGAAACTCAAACAAGCGCTGACAGTCGCGATCCCTGGAGATAGCAACACACTGAGGGCATGTTGCACGGGGAGAAGGAGTCATCTCTTCGCACTGACGCCAGAGATCAAGGAGCTCAGCAAAGAAGGTCTGAACAGATCGATCACGCTGGTAGCAAACGCCAAGGGTCTGGAATAGAGAGTAGCGCAGGGCCTGACTAGACGGCTGATAGAGACGACGCAAGTGATCCCACATCGCCTTGGCCGTAGGGAGCTCGTAGATGGCCATCCGAATGGGAAGCTCGCAAGACTGACAGATCACGACAATAGCGTGAGAGTCGTCGGAGCGCCACCGCGCTAAGTCGGAGCCCTTGCTGAGAGTGGAAGAATCGGTAGCAGCAGTAGCCGGCGGTGCAGGAGCATGCTCGGAGCCGTCAATGTGGCCCCACAAATCTAGGCCACAGAGAATGACGCCGACAGTGGCGGACCAAGCCTTGTAATTCCGTCCATCTAGGATGACATCGGCCTTCTGGAGGAAGGCAGAGGAGATGTTAGACGATGCCATCGACCTAAAGGAAGACGGAGGATGCCGAAAAAGAAGAAGACAGAGGCTGGAGCAGTCGGGATCAACAGAGCGGCAGACGGAACGCTGATCGGATCGGGAGCGGAAGAAGCACCAGCCTCTGGAAGGTAAGCTTGCGGATCAGAAATTCGGTACTCTTCGACGATTCGGTTGGAGCAGGCGAGATCGGGATTGGGAGGAGCACGACAGTCAAGGATCTAGATCGGTACTCTTCGACGATTCGGCAATAACCGGCGAGATTAAGATCGAGTGAAAACGTCGACGATTCGGCAGCAGTGCGCCTGGAGCACGACAGTCGAGCGGAAACGTCGAAGCAGGTGAGATCGGGATCGGCAAGGATCGGTGGCTGGAGCACGACAATCAAGCGGAAACGTCAAAGCAGGCGAGATCAAGATCGGCAAGGAGCGACAGTCGAGCGGCAGAGATGGGATCGGAAGCAGAGGCACGGAACAGAAACCTAATGCTTTGATACCATGATAGACCGATTTCATGGTCGATAGTCCTCTTTGGTGGGAGGGTGATGGTCTCTTTAAAAAGGTCTGAATATTGTGTTAATAGTGTTTTAAAAGGAGGTGGCAGCTGACTCGAGATTTCTAACAGCAGGGTCTCAGTATTCATGTGTTTTTTTTTGTCATCAAGAGACATAGGCTGGTAGGTTTAAGGTCCAACATCCGCTTAAGCTGTGATGATGACTGTACAACCCTTATTCTCCGAGGATAGGTCCCACTCAAGGCCACGTAGGCAGAGGTCAAAGTCAAAGACGCAAGACAAATCAGCCAGCAGGAGCAAAAGAAGGCTTGGCGAGTATTGGCTAAATACTCGCCAGAGGGGCGACTATGGTCGAAGATACGTGCCGAGTATCCCATATGTCGCCCAAGGTGTCCGGCAAGCCACAGAAGACCTGCGCGAGTATTGGCCCGGCTTGTGCGAGCAGCAACTAATACTCGCCAGATGGGCGACTATGGTCGGAGATACGCGCCGAGTATCCCATATGTCGCCAGGTTAGGGCTGGGCTATAAACCCCCCCCCCCCCCTACCCCTTGGTTGCCTATAAATAGGACCTCAGGGGTACTTGGATTGGCACCTGTGCTTGAGCTTCTGGATCCCGATTTCCGAATTCTTGAGCCCGTCACCCCTGCTTGCTAGCCAAGCCGGTGCCTTCCTCGTACCCTGCTCGGCCATTCTTGGTTGTGGAGGGGAAGACTCCTTTGAGCTTCCGGGTACGTGGTGGGACCTCCCTGCCGCAGCATCTGGGGTCCTGTTGTTGTTGCTCTCCTAGCTTCTTCATAGTCGCCAGCTTGATCATCTCGTCGAACAGCTGGGCAAGTAGCCTCCGGCTGCAAAGGTCCGAATTTTGAGGTCAGGATTTTCCTGGCGTCAACACTTTGGTGCGCTGAGCGCGGATCGCAGCCAGAGGGAGAAAGCTTGGTAGGAAGACAAGATGGTCGTAGAAGGCGACCAGGAGGAAGTGGTCGGCAACTCGTCAGGAACTGGCAGGTTCGTGACGATGGAAGTTTTCGAAGCATTCGCCCAGCGCATGGAAGGGGCTATGCGAGCAGTGTTCCAGCAAGGTGCGGAGGTCACGGCGACCTCGCCTAATCGCCCGGTGCTGACCGAGGGCGAGGACCATACCCAGCAAGCAGGCAAGGAGCACGTCGACCAGGAGCCCGAGCGACCAAGGAGGTCGCAGCCCTTCCCGCAATCCTCGCAAGGAATTCGCTTCCACGAGGTAGAGGAGCAGGCGAGATATCAGGATACTCGGCCTTATGGCGAGTATGGCCATGATACTCGCCAACCTGAAGATCGTCGTCCAGCGAGTGGGAGGAGCCCATTCTGTGAAGATATCCTTGCCGCGCCCGTGCCGGAAGGATTTAGAGATCCTGTGTTGAAGTACTACACCGGGAGGGACAACCCTGTTCGTCACATCCAGTGGTTTGAGGATATTATCTTTATCCGAACCATGTCGGATGCGTTCAAGTGTCGGCTGTTCGCCATCACTTTTACGGGAAAAGCCAGGGACTGGTTCCACCAGTTGCCTCTGGGCTCGATCTACTGTTTCGAAGACCTGTGCCGTGGAGTAACGACCCGGTTCGCCACGGCCCAGAAGCTGAAGAAGGAGGCAACGGCTCTGTTCCTTGTGGTCCAGAGGCCGGATGAGCCGTTAGGGGCCTATATCGAACGTTTCCAGGAGGAAGTGTTGCATATCGAGGAGGTGGATCGCACCATCCTGTAGCTGGCCTTGACGTTCGGGATAGGGCAAGGCCTCTTCAAGTTGGAGCTCGGCAGGAACCCTCCTTACTCCTACGACAACCTCATCGTGAGGGCCAACAAGTTCGTTCAGGGGGAGTCTTCCAACCGGGACTTCTTGGCCAGGCTAGCGGAGATGACCAAGGCAGCAGAGGAAGGGAGGGAGAAGGTCCCAGAGAAGAGGAAGAGGGAAGAGCCCCCGAGGGCGGAGAGGAAGAAGCCAGAGCGCCGAGAAGAGAGGAGAAGGGAGGAGCCAAGCAGGAACGACGAGAGGCGACTCGTCGTGGCTCCGGAGCGTCGAGAAGAGGAGAGGCACTATCAGGTTCCGGACAACCGGCCACCATGGAGGCCGACTGGACGGCACCAGCGTCAGGACCAAAGGGGAAGATCCCCCGAGAGGAGGCCTTACCACCAGCAGGGAAGGCGAGAAGAAAGGAGAGATGAAGCCATGATGGTCGCCAGGCCGGGCCACCATCAGGGCAAGAAGAAGAAAAAGAAGAAGCAACCAAGGAGGGAGCAGGTAGAAGAGGTTCCACTCTACTGCGACTTCCACCAGGCGGAGGGGCATGCCATGATGGCTTGCCCAGCTTTTTGGGAGGCCAGAAGGAAGCTAGCCGCAGGGGAAGCCGGAGGGGAGCAGCGGAGGATAGAGGCCCCTGTCGAGCCGCAGGCAGGGCAGGCTGCCGTCGTTCGAAGGAGGAACGAGGACCGCGTCGACCACTGGGGCCGTGGAGAGCTTGGCCAGGGAAGCCGAGGGGGAGGAGGAGTTACAGTGATCCATGGGGGAGCCGGGCTGGGAGCTTCCCGCAAGGGGAGCCTCCACCAGATCTACCGTCGGAGCGCCGCTTCGACCTCGCAAGCCCCGCCCTCGTTGGAGGAGATCACCTTCTCCGAGGAGGACATGCTAGGGAATGAGAATCCCTTCCATGATGCCCTCGTCATCCAGGCTGCAGTAGAAGACTTCACCGTTGATCGAATTCTGGTCGATAACGGTAGCTACGTGAACGTCATGTTCAAAGAGACGTTCGATGGACTGGGAGTCAGGCCCGACAGAGTTCGAGCAGCAGATGGTCCCCTCTTTGGCTTCTCTAGAGAGAAGAAGGAGGTGGAAGGAGGAGCAGATCTCCTTGTAACCCTCAGTGGCACCTCCATCAACTGTCGATGCGTAATCGTCGACGCCCCGAGCTGTTACAAAGCCATCTTCGGGAGGCCACTTCTCAACGCCTTCAAGGCCGTCCCATCCTCCTACCATCAGTGCTTGAAGTACTGCCAGGGGGATGTCCAGGTGAGGATCAGGAGCGATCCAAGAGCCGCCAGAGAATGCTACCTCAGCGCCGTCAGTACCATCAGCTGGATGGCTGACGCGGAAGAATTTTGAAGGGTGCTGGAGAGCCCAGCCAGGCTGGAGGTAGCCGAGGAAGTCGAGGAGATCAAGGTGCTCTCCGCAGCAGGAGCACTCGGGCTGGTGAAGATCGGCGGGTCCCTGAAAATCAAGGAGAAGATAAGGATGACGGTGTGTCTTCAAGAGAACGTCGACATCTTTGCTTGGAGCGCAGCAGAGATGTCGGGGATCGATCCTGAGGTCGCTTGTCATCGCCTCAATTTGAATCCCGCGGCCCAGCCCGTCCGCCAGAGAAAGAGGAGGAGTGCCACTATCCTGGCCGAGCCAATCCGGCAGGAGGTGAAGAAGCTGCTAGACGCAGGCTTTGTGTCATAGATCCAGTATCCAGGCTGGGTATCAAATGTTGTAATGGTTAAGAAAGTGGGGGGCAGCTGGAGAATGTGTGTAGACTTTTCTTTGATGAATAAAAGCTGCCCGAAGGATTGTTATCCCTTGCCTCGAATCAACGCACTGGTTGATTCAGCCGTCGGTTTTTCTGTAATGAGCTTTCTTGATGCGTTTTCAGGATACCATCAGATCCGGATGCATCCCCCCGACTACCGCGACGTTTCTTTCATCACTGATGATGGCTGCTACAGCTACAAGATGATGCCCTTCGGGCTGAAGAATGTCGGAGCCACCTATCAGCGGATGATGGATCACGTTTTCAAGAAGAAGAAGGGGAGGAACCTGGAGGTGTATGTGGACGACCTCTTGATTAAAAGCAAGAGCGTCCAGGAACACATTGTGGATCTGGTGGAGACCTTTGCAACGTTGAGGAGGTTCAAAATGAGGTTGAATCCTGCGAAGTGCGTCTTTGGAGCGGGAAGAGGCAAGTTCCTGGGGCATCTCCTTACCCCGGAGGGAGTAGAGCCTAACCCCGACAAGGTTAGGGCGATCCTGGAGATGCCTTCCCCGAAGACGATGAAGGAGGTGCAGAGGTTGACTGGAAGATTGGCGGGTCTCAGCCGCTTCTTGTCAAAGGCCGGGGAGAAATACTCTCCATTCTTCAGAACACTCCGCAAAACTGAAAATTTTGAGTGGTCCGAAGGATGCGAGAAGGCATTCGTGAAGCTGAAGGAGCAGTTGACTCAGATGCCTCTCCTTTAGAGCCCAAAAGAAGGCAAAGACCTGCTTATCTACCTGGGAGTAGGGGCAGAGGCCGTGAGCTCTGTGCTAGTCCGAGAAGAGAGGAGAAAACAGTTACCCATCTACTACGTCATCCGGGTGCTGAAGAAGGCAGAGCTGAAGTACCCAATCCTGGAGAAGCTTGCCTTCGCCTTGGTGGTGTCGGCGCGGAAGCTCCGGCCTTATTTTCAGGCTCACTCCATCCGAGTGGTGACTGATCATCCTCTCCGAAGTGTCTTGGAAGGGGTGGAGCATTCGGGGAGATTAGCGAAATGGTCGGTAGAACTCAGCGAGTTCGACATTTCCTTCGCACCCCTGGTGGCGATCAAGGCCCAGGCGGTAGCGGATTTCTTGGCTGACTACTCTGCAGAAGCAGAGCCAGGGGAAGAGGTGTTCGACCCAATCCCTTGGAGGATGTTTGTTGACGGAGCTTCGGGAAGGAGCTCTGTGGGAGTGGGCATCGTTCTTGTCAGCCCACGGGGAACGAGGATCGAGCAGGCCGTCGAGATCCTCTTTCCTGTCACAAACAATCAGGCAGAGTGCGAGGCCATAGTGGCGGGCTTGCGTCTTGCCAAGGAGCTAGGGATCCGTGATGTTCGGGCTTTTACGGATTCGATGGTGGTCGCGTCGCAGATCAGAGGAGAGTTCGAAGTACGCGACACCATCCTGCATAAGTACTTGGTGAAGGTCAAGGGATTGATTGGAGGCTTCCAGTCTTTCTTCGTCGAGCACGTCCCGAGAGAGGAGAACTCGGTGGCGGACCGTTTGGCCAAGTATGGGCCGAGAGCTGGGGGAACCATCACCGAGCTGTTTCGACCATCCATCGAAGAAGGGGAGATGATGGAGATCGAGCAGCGCCCCTCGTGGACGGATCCTTTTGTGGCATTCCTCGCCACCGGCCAGCTTCCAGCAAGTGAAGGGGATCAGAGGAGGTTTCGGTACAAAGCGGCGTACTATCTTTTGCAGAATGGGGAGCTGTACCGTAAAACCATCTCGGGCCCCCTAGCCAGATGTATCTCTGAAGACGAAGTACCCCGGGTGTTGGAAGAGATCCACTCGGGAGAGTGTGGAAGTCATTCTGGGACTCGCACTTTAGAGCAGAGGGTCTTGAGGCTTGGTTACTTCTGGCCTACTATCCGGAAGGATGCTGAGATCTTCTCGAAGAAGTGCCAGAAGTGCCAGAAGTGCCAACTCTTCGCCCCCCTCCAGTTGCAGCCAGCCCAGCAGCTCCGATCAATCACCGCCCCATGGTCGTTCGCCATTTGGGGGATGGACTTGATTGGCCCTTTCCCCCAAGCTAGTGGCCAGAGGAAGTTCGTTCTCGTTATGATTGACTACTTCTCCAAGTGGATCGAGGCCAAAGCTTTGGCCAAGACCACCTCTCAAGTCGTGAAGAACTTCATCTGGGGGGAGATCGTCTGCAGGTTTGGGATTCCTCTCGCCATCGTCACCGACAACGGTCCTCAGTTTGCCAGCTTGGAGCTGGAAGATTTCTGCAGGCAGCTAGGAACCGATCTTCGATTCGCCTCCGTGCATCACCCAAGGAGCAATGGCCAAGTGGAGGCCGCCAACAAGTTGATCATCAACCTACTGAAGAAGAAGGTGGATAACCTAAGAGGTAATTGGGCGAACCAGCTCCCCTCGGTTCTGTGGGCTTTGAGGACCACTCCTAGCTCAGCTACCGGGGAGACACCGTTCAAGCTCTCTCACGGGTCAGAAGCTCTCATCCCAGTGGATTTTGAAGTCAGAAGTCCAAGGGTGATCGCCGCCGAGGGCGGAAGTGAAGAATGGCGACTAGAGAATGAAGAGGCTCAGAAGCTATCTCTCAACTACATCGAGGAACTTAGAGATTTAGCTTCAGCCCGGCAAGAGGAGATCAAGCGTCGGATGGCGAGGTATTTTGATATGAATGTCCGCCTCAAGCATTTCCAAGAAGGTGACCTGGTCCTGAAGAAGGTAGACGCGGCGGGAAGATCAGCGGCCATCGGGAAACTTCATCCGAACTGGGAAGGGCCCTTCATCATCCACGAGTCACTCCTAACCGGAGGATACCGCCTGCAGAACCAGGAAGGAGAGCTGCTTGGGAATACTTGGAGCGGTGATGACCTGAAAAGGTTCTACCCCTAGGGGGAATGTGAATGTCCCGCCCTTGTAATCCCTATTTATTTATAAATAAAAAACCTTCCTGTCCCTGAAACACGGGACTGGGGAGCTTCTTCTGTTTCAACCAGAATCTTCAAAGAATAAAAAAGAAAGCAGGTAGAATTGGTCCACGTGCAAAGTTGGAAAACAGGCCTCCGACTTGAACCTCGTAAAAACCCCGGGACGAATGATGGGACAGTGCCTCAGTTCAGCAACCCTTTAAGCCCAAGCCTCTACATTGACGGTCGAAATCAGCTCCCCCCTTGCATGTTGGCCACGGTTCGTATCGACTGCGCTTCTCATTCGACTGGAGAGATTACCAGGAAAAAGTCTGGACACCGACCTTCCGATTCGGCAGAGGAGAGATCAATTCAACTAGCTCGCAGCAAAGCGCTTCGCCTCTAGCCTCTTCTACAATTATGTGTTATTGTACTTGTGTGCGCTTAACTCCCCTTAAAGAATTGTTGAGTAGCAGGAGACAGGTTTTGGTCAGCATTCATCATCCAATTAGGAGGAGACCTCGGGACGGTGTGTCTCTTTGGGACTCCCCGACTGTCATTCCCTACCGGACGATCTGCGCGTCGATATCTGTCACCACCAGTTGGGAAACAAGCCTCCAACTTGAACCTCGTAAAACCCCGGAACGAATGATGGGACAATGCCTCGGTTCAGCAGCCCTCTAAGACCAAGCCTCTGCATTGACGGTCGAGATCAGCTCCCCCCTTGCACGTTGGCCACGGTTCGTATCGACAGCATTTCTCATTCGACTGGAGGGATTACCAGGAGGAAGTCTGGACGCCGATATCCCGACTTGGAAAAAGAGGTGACCGATCCGACTGACCGAAAGACGAAGGCAGCAAGCATCCAAGTCAACGGAGGCCCTGGGAATGTGTATCCCTAGGGGACCTGCCCGGCTGCCATCCCTCACTTGACGTCGTCCTTCGAAGGCATCCAAGCATCCAAGTCAACGGAGGCCCTGGGAATGTGTGTCCCTGGGGGACCTGCCCGGCTGCCATCCCTCACTTGACGTCACCCTTCGGGGACATCAAGCATCCAAGTAAGAGGAAACCACGGGACGGTGTGTCCCTGTGGGACCTGCCCGACTGCCATTCCTTACTTGACGTCATTCTCCGTTGACATCAGGTTTTCAAGTAGGAGGGAGGCCTCGGGATGATATTCCCCCGGGCCTCCCCGACTGCTAAACCCTACTTCTTCCTTCCCTTGAAGAGCTCCTTTGATTACTGCATAAATCCTAACAAACTCTCCACTAGGTGCAAGTCAAGGCCTCAGGAGCAAGTCCACAGGTGCGAGTATGATTGGTGCGAGCATGCATTGGCGAGTATGCAGGTGCGAGCATCTATCCTCGCCAAAATCCTAGGGGCCTAGCGAGTACTCAACCTCGCCTCGATCCTAGGAGCCTAAGCGACATACAAGCAAGGAAGTAAGTACAAAGGCAAAGAACAGGCAAGCAAAAAAATCCAGTTCCTTTCATATGCAAAAAATCCTGTGTACAACAAGTTACAGGTATATTAAAGAACTGCACAAAAAAGGTCGCCGGGCGAGCAAAAAGGGAGCCCAGGCGACTAGGCGATATCCTCGCCTTCTATATCTACGTCGGCGTCTTCAGCATCACCGCCGTCGTCATCATCGTCGTCATCATCATCATCCTCAGCATCACTAAGTCGCGGCGAAGATGCTCGCAAGGGGGAGGTGGACTCCTCGGCGAGCAGTGCCGGAATAAGGTCCCCCACTGTCAATCCCATGGCTTCCGGCTTCAGAAGATCGTTTGCCTTCAGCTGGTTCAGGATGACCTCCCCCGTCGCTCGAGCAATCTCCCGACGCACATAAGGCATGTCGTCACCGTGCATCCTTATTCACTTGCCCCTAGGAGTGGCCGCCTCTGCCGGTTGTTGCTCGGCAGGCCGAGTTTCCAACTCGGCAATACGGATTTGGGCGACCTCCAGGGCCGAGCGAGTATCCTCCAGCTCCTTCTCAGCCTAGGACAACCTCTTCGCTGATTCCAGCTCGGCAGCCTGCAGAAGGTAAAAAGAGAAAGGTAAGTTTGACAGCTTGCAAAGTGGCGAGTATTCCAGAAAGCGAGTAAAGTCGCAAGGGCGAGTACCTCGAGCTCCTTGATCCTGTCCGCCATGCCGATCATCTTCGGGCCATGCACCTTGATCGCCTGCTCATACATAAGCAGTCGCCTTGCTGTTGCGTGAGCCAGCTCGGCAGACCGCAAGAGGGAGCGCGAGGTTTGGTGTGCCAGATACTCGGCAGAGGCATCCTGCAGCATCTCGGCATCAGCGCGACCATAGATCGCATGGAGCACGGCGAAGGCCTCCCCCTTGTCCTCCCAGTCCTCCGACCAGGCGGGGAGGTTAGAGCTAAGGGTCACCTCATGGGCACGTTCAGCCCAGGTCACCAATGGGCGACCATAGGCATCCTCGCCATGGATGCCCGCGTTGAAGAGCGGATGGTTGCTCGGCTCGCCAGCCTCCGAGGGATCCGCCTTCTTGCCCAAGTCCTTGTGGGCGAGCTCCTTCTTCTTTCTCTTGGGCTCAGAGGCCTTAGCCTTGCCCGTTCGCTTCTTCGAAGTCCCGGACTCATCACCGGCGACATTAAGACCATCGCTTCCTAGCGACAAGACGATTGGGGAGGAGCCCCCAACCTCGCGCGCCGAGGTTCCCGCACCCCCTTGGGTGGCAGCCGTCGCCTTCACCGCGGGGGGAAGAATGTCGCGTGGAAGAGCTTGCACGCCTGCAAAAAAGAAGACCAAAGATTAGTCGCCTAAATCGAGGCTCAAGGTCGAGTATGGCTGATGCTCGCACGAAAAGTACCTTCCCCTAGGCGAACTTCCGTAAGCTCATCTACTTGCCTCCTCCAGAACATCACGTCAAAGCGACGATGCCTGAAGGAGTCGAGCAGTTTCTCCTGACCCTCCTTCAAGAAGAGTACGGTAAAGACATTCTCCGACGGCTGGATGGGCGAGCTGTAGATGCCCGCGAAGTCGCCTTCGATGACAACTAGTCGCTCCACCCAACGATGGTTCTTGTTTGAAGTACCCGCCAGAGTGCAGACGTGGCTGCACAGGAAGATGACGCCCTCGCCGGTCGCCATGATGGTGAATACTCGCCTAAAGACCGAAAGGTCGAAGACAATATTCTGGTCCCGAAGGTAGCACAAGAACCCCATGATCATCGCCACTCCGTTGGGATTGATCTGGGCGGGGACTATCTCGTAGAAGCCGAGTATCCGACGAAACTCGGGCCATAGGGGAAGTCGCAGGCCGACCTCGAAGTGTCGGATTGGGAAAATCATCGCCAGGGGCGAGGAAGTGTTTAGTCGCTCAGACTGGCGAGGAAGCCTGGCGACATACCCCGGCGTCGCGAACTTGGCGTTGAAGTCGTCCATGTCCTTCTGCTGAGTAATCAGCTTCTTGAAAGAGCTCTCCTCGAAGTTTTTAGCATGGTTAGCCCGCCTAATGGTCGCCTCGTCAGTCATTTTTGGAAGGAAGAGAAGGAAGCGAGTATTGAAGAGGGGCGAGGAGAGGAAGTCTGGAAGATACTCGCTCAAGAAGCTAGAGATCGCCGAAAGCGTATTTAAGACTCACCCCCCCCCCCCCTATTTATAGTAGTCGGGTAGCCTGGCTTGTCGAACACGACTCCGCGGGTACGACTAGGGGTGGCGAGTATCGAAGGAAGTCGCCAAAAGCTCAGAGCACGTCAACTGCCGACCTTCAGCTAGCGAGTACCTGCATCACAAAAACACGAAGAAGCTCGCCAGGATGCAGGCGACATTCAACCAATGCTCGGCAAACAGCAAAAAGAAGATAGAAAAAATCCAACAACAACAAGTAAAGAAAAGCAAGACAAAAGAAGAGCGAGTATTCCAATACTCGGCAGATAAATAGTTCTCCAAATACAATAAGTATTCAAGTACAAATCATGCTCGCCAGGAGCTACAAGCTACAGAAAAAGAAGAAATTGAAGAGGGGCAGCAGCTAGGGTTGCGCTTGGAGGTTCGCCTGGGAATCCTGAGGCTGAGGATGACGCCCGACCCAGCCCATGCTGCGAGCACGCTTGAAGTGCTCGGAGGCCACAGATATAGCGTCCTCGCCTTGTCGTAGCTGGTCCTCGATCCTCGCCAGCCTCCCCACCGAGCCCATGCTCGCGCGCATCCCGACCAGCTCGTCATGATGCAGCTGCTGCCGATGCTCGATCCTTGCCACCCTGCGCTCCAAATCGCTAATAGATTGGAGGCGAGCTTCAGTACCCGACAGGCGAGTATCAAACTCCTCCAGCCGGGATACTCGCGCCTCCAAGTCCGTCAGGCGACGATGAGGTTCACTGGCCGCTAGGCGCTCAACCCGCGACTCCACCTCAGTCAAGCGGCGATGAGGCTCGCAGATCGATAGTCGCTCAATCCTGGACTCCAAGTCCAAGATAGCGCGAGCAGCCTTTTCCTGGTACTCGCGAGGAGGGAGCCCGACGACATCGATCAAAGCTCCCACGGGAGTATGAGCGCGACCTGCAGAAGAAAAGATGAAAAGTCAGAGCTCCAGCATAATCAAGAGAACAGTGGCGACTATCCGAAGGCAGCGACCAAGTACCTGGCCGAGGACTGCGGGAGCGTCGGCGAGCAGGGCTGCGAGATCGCCGGTGAGGAGAAACCTTTCCTCGGTACGGGGAGGGGGAGAGATGAACGCCATCCCGGGGAGTAGAGTGGCCACCAGGATGATCCCGGTTGGAGGGCATGTTCCCTCGACCGCGACCATCTCCTAGTCGCCCTCCACCCTTAGGAGCGAAGAAGGCCGAAGACCCTCCAGTCCCGCCTCTGCGTGAGGACTCCCCTTGGTGGGTAGAGGGAACAGTCGAAGAAGAGGGGCGTTGATCGCCCGGAGGATTCATTAAGGGCGGAAGTCCAGGAGGGGGAGGCGGCAACGCGACCCCGGGCAGCTGCGAGCTGCTCGCCGGCTCTGGTCGCGAGTTAGGTGGGGGCGGAGGAGGATTGATGCTCGACAGAGGAGCCCCATGCTCGCTCATCGGCCTCTTCTCCACGGAGGAACTGTGGAGGATCCTCACCGAGCGACCACCCCGAGATCCACCCTCAGGCGAGATCATCGAAGATGATCGCAGCGGCGGAGCATCCGAAGGCTCCTCCCGAGCCTCGGTATTCGGCGGATCTGAAAGCAGAAGCAAAGGCGTCAGAAACCTCGCCAGGAATGGTTAGTTTAGCAGCATAGTTTTCAGAACAGCGACTAAAGAGCTCACCTCGCGCAGGAGGGAGGTCCGGTTGGGCTTGAGTTTGGGCCCCAGCCCTACTCACCTCCGGGGCGACCTCTACCGAAGGAGGAGGAGGAGCGGGAGCAGGCGAGTTCCCCCCATGGGAGAGGCCCAAGTCGTCCAGCAGTTGCTGGCGCTGCTCGCCCAAAGGATCGGCGACCTTCTTCGTAGTCGCCTCCTTCTTCTTCTCTTTCTTCTTCTTTTTAGCCGCCCTCTTCCTCTTCTTGTTAGCAAGGAAGGCGTCTACCTCGGCGTCCATGCGAGGAGGAGGAGTGGGCACGCCGATCAGATTAGCGAGACCAGCCTTGGCCTTTTTGGCAGCCTCGGCAAAATCGTGCGACATTGTGAGCGAGTGCAAAAAGACGGTTCCGTCAGAGACCCCCCCCCCCCCTATATATAGGGCCCAGGCGCCGGACAGCAAGATTCCGAGTATCTCCCGATACTTGCCGAGGCAGAAGCTCGTCGAATAAAGGTTGGATGTTTCTTTCCGAGCAACTGTGTTACTCGCAAAGAGCGGGGATTGTGTACAACCCTTATTCTCCGAGGATAGGACCCACTCAAGGCCACGTAGGCAGAGGTCAAAGTCAAAGAGGCAAGACAAATCAGCCAGCAGGAGCAAAAGAAGGCTTGGCGAGTATTGGCTAAATACTCGCCAGAGGGGCGACTATGGTCGAAGATACGTGTCGAGTATCCCATATGTCGCCCCAGGTGTCCGGCAAGCCACAGAAGACCTGCGCGAGTATTGGCCCGGCTTGTGCGAGCAACAACTAATACTCGCCAGATGGGCGACTATGGTCGGAGATACGTGCCGAGTATCCCATATGTCGCCAGGTTAGGGCTGGGCTATAAACCCCCCTACCCCTTGGTTACCTATAAATAGGACCCCAGGGGTACTTGGATTGGCACCTGTGCTTGAGCTTCTAGATCCCGATTTCCGAATTCTTGAGCCCGTCACCCCTGCTTGCTAGCCAAGCCGGTGCCTTCCTCGTACCCTGCTCGGCCATTCTTGGTTGTGGAGGGGAAGACTCCTTTGAGCTTCGGGTACGTGGTGGGACCTCCCTGCCGCAGCATCTGGGGTCCTGTTGTTGTTGCTCTCCTAGCTTCTTCATAGTCGCCAGCTTGATCATCTCGTCGGACAGCTGGGCAAGTAGCCTCCGGCTGCAAAGGTCCGAATTTTGAGGTCAGGATTTTCCTGGCGTCAACAATGATATTTTTCCAACCTGGGTGGTATTTTTGTGCCCAATTAACCGCACCTATCCTTGGGTTCCATTGTAAGAAATGGTTAGGTTATTGTAATCGGTTGTCACTGGCCCTAGGTGTTGGAACAACCCTATTACTGATTTGGGCTAAGATCACTATCTGCTGACTAGGATCAAGTTGACCCCAATGTATAGTCAATGGGTCAAGAGTTTAGGCTGTTAGAACTTAAGAAAAGACAAGTTTTTCTGCGTTCGACGAACTCCACACTGCGTTCGACGAACTGCTCTCTGGGTTCGACGAACGGCATGCTCTCTGCGTTCGATGAATGGCTTGCTTCTATCTCAGCGTCTCAGTGGGTTAGTCTCAGCAGCTCAGCGGTCGACGATTTTATCTCGTCTCAGCGGTCGATGATTTTATCCCATCTCAGCGGTCGACGATTTTATCCCGTCTCAACGGTCGACGATTTTATCAAGTCTCAGCTGTCGACGAATCCTTCAGTTCGACGAAAGTTCTTCTCAGCTCAATTAATTCAAGTCTTCCAGCCAGATTCAGTTGAGGTCGACGAACTCAACGTCGTGTTCGACGAAAATATTGAGATCGATGAAACTTGTTCAGATCGAAGAAATGTCTTATTTCAGTTCAGAATTTCAGAAAGATTATTCATATTTCATTCTCTGAACTCAGATCGTCTTCAGCAACGGCTCTATTCTTCCAGATAAGTAAGGATAATATATTTCCTTTTATTATTTCGAGATTATAACCGTTGACTTTTAGCGGAAAAGGACATGTTCATGAAAAAGGAAAAAGATAAGCGGCGTATCAGATTTGCAGTACAGTACATATATCTTCAAAATATTTTATTCCTTAAAATAAGAGATATGATTTTCAAATCTGTTAGAGATTTCAAAAGGGGAATAATGAAAGAAGATATACAACATTATCAATACACAGTTTTCACGACAGAAAATATACAGAACACATTACAGATTTTCTGTACAGGAAGAGAAAGCAAGAAAGTTACAGGAAGAAGAAGAACAATACAGATCATCTTCATCTTCTTCCTCAAGCAGCACTCACTCACTGAGAACATCAACTCTACTCTCTCAGTCATCAGCTGCTAGATCAGATCTTCAAAAGAGCAACAAAAATCTGAAGAACTTATTCTTCCAGATTAATCAGCTACAGGAAGATCATTTTATTCAAGAGAAAGCTTCCATCCTCAACTGTCAACAACTTTATATCAGACAGAGGAGCTTTACTTCATCAAATCCACTAGAGTCTTCTCTCAGAATATAGACAGAGAAGAACATTCAAACCCTTCTTATCCCCTCTTGTACAGGGTTATAACTCTCTTCAAAAGTTAACCCATTGGTGGCAGGGCACCTAATCAAAAACATGTGGTTTGGTTAGAGCACCTGATCAAAAGCTCCTTGGTGTGTGGACACCTGATCAAAAACCCCTTGGTGATAAGACACCTGATCAAAAACCTAGTGGATTCTACCAAGTGTGGTAGAAGAGTAGACGTACCCAGGTTTATTGGGGAACTACTATAAAAATCCTTGTGTCCTCTGTGTTTTGATTTTCTGTGTGCTGTGCTGTGTGCCTTCTTTGTGTTTGCTTTTATTACTCACTCAATACACATACATATATCACTATTTTAATTCCGCAATAAAATAAATTAAAAAGTTTTTAATACTCTATTCACCCCCCCCCCCTCTAGAGTAATATTAAGATTTAACCTCCACTTTCAATTGGTATCTAAGCATATCAATTGACTTTCAATTGGTATCATAGGTAGGTTGATTTTATATACAGGCTAACACCTGAATCATAAAGATCAATTAGATCTTAATTTATTTTAGGGTTTTATTTTCTTAAAACTCATGGCACAGAACAAAGAATATTCTAGCACATGACCTCCTATGTGCAATCTCAATAAGTTTGCACTATTGAAAGCAAGGATTAAATTGTACATGAATTCTATTGATGAGGAAATCTTTAATGTTATTTTGACAGGACCTCCAACTCCTACAACAACAACTAGTGCTGAAACCACAACCAACAACAATGCTGTTCCACCACCTGAATGGACAGAAGCACAGAAGAAGCAGAGAAGTGCAGATGCAAAAGCAATGAACATTTTAGCACAAACAATGTCTGATGACATTTTTCAAAAAGTGGTGGAATGCACTTCTGCAAGAGAGATATGGATCTAACTCAACATTATGGTTGAAGGATCGTCTGATGAAAGAAAGGACAGAAGATCCCACCTCATTTCTCAATATGAGAATTTCAAAAAGGGAGAATCTGAGACAGTTGCTGATATGTATAATAGGCTCAGCCTCATAATCAATGAGCTGAAGACCTTGGACAAAGTGATCTCCATCACTGAGATCAATGATAAGATCCTCATGTGCTTCCCCAGCACATGGGACTCTAGGATCTGGCCAATCAAGGAAGTCAGAAGCCTTAATGAGATCTCCACTAAGAGCTTATTAGGCAAACTCAAATCCTATGAGCAGCTTATCAAAACCAGAGAAGCTTAGCAATCTACTTCATCTCCAGCATCCAAGAAGGAAAGAAGCATAGCTTTTCAAGCTGAAGAGGAAGAAAAGGCTCCAAGAGATGAGGAGTTCATGAGCCTTCTAGCCAAAAGGTTCTACAAGATGGCTAAGAAGGACTTCAGAAAGAAGGACTCCAGATCCAGAGAAAAGCCAAGGTATGACAAATCTAATACTAAAGAAATAATTTGTTATGGCTGCAGGAAACCTGGACACATTCTGCCAGAGTGTCCAGAGAATCAGAAGAAGGAAAAGAGAAAAGACAGAGATGACAAGAGGCACTCCAGCAAGTCTTTCTCCCACAAGCACAAGCATAATGGAAGAGGATTTGTAGCAGAATCATAGAGTGAAACTGAATCAGAATCATCTAGTTCTTCTGATGATGAAGAAGAATCAAAGGAGAATGATCAATGCCTGATGGCCATTTATGACTCAAGCAGTGAGTCAGTAAGTGCATTTTCATCCAGCTCTTCTGATGATGAAGATGATGAAGAAGAAAAGAATTTCTGCATGATGGCTATCAATGTCACGGCAAACAACTCAGATGAAGAAGAATCGGAATCAGAAGCTGAAAATGATGTTGATCAGGTAATATCTAATTTTGATTTCAATTCAATTGAATTCAAAGATGAATTCAAAGTTCTTTGCTTAGACTTAATTAAATCTGAGAAGGAAATAATCACTCTCAGAAATAAGCTGGATGAAATGAACGAATTAAGTGAAGATAATGCTATTCATAAGAATGAATTGGCTGCCTCTAGAGAACATATTATTCTCATTGAGAATAAACTATCTGAGGCTAAGAAATTTGAGGAATCCCTAAATGGGAGAAGTATCAAACTGATGGACATTACAAGCACAGTAAATGCCAGATTAAGTGGCAAACTAGGCTTGGGTGCATCATCAAGTGAGCCGCCTTTGATTAAGAAGAACATACTATCTACACCTATAAAATTCATTTCTGCCAAGAGCAAAGAGGTTGTAGATGTAAATAAAAATATTTCAAGCAAGGCTGTTAAGAATAAAGGAATTCAGCAGAATTCGTCGAACGGAGCTCGACGAAATCAGACGAATTCGTCGGACGGAGATCGATGAACTCTGAAGACAGATTTCCAGTATAGTTATTATTCGAACGACGCTCGACGAAAGCACATCCATTCGTCGAACGGCGATCGACGAACTCAGCCCAGTTCGTCGAACAGAAAATATACAGAAAATCTACAGAATTTTTATTCTTCACATACTTTCAATCCTTTCACTGAATGGATAATTCCTCCAAGGAGATATCATCCAAAAGGTTATAAGGATCAGCCTGAAATGTCTTTTATTTCAGAATTTTGTGGTAATACAAAAGGACCCAAGGTGGTCTGGGTCAAGAACAACTAGTTTATTGTTTCTGTTTTGCAGGTACACAGTTATCCAAGCAAGAATGAACAATGGTATTTGGATAGTGGCTGTTCAAAGCACTTGACAGGAAATAAGGCCAACCTGAACAACTATAAAGCAAAGCTTGGACCCAAGGTGATATTTGGAGACTCCAACTGTGGACAAACCAAAGGCTATGGACAGATCAAAGTTGGAGCAGTTACCTTCAAGGAGGTAGCTTATGTCAAGGGACTCAAGCACAACCTCATCAGCATAAGCCAGTTATGTGATGAAGGTTATCAGGTAACTTTCAATCATTCCTTATGTCTTATTACCAATAATAAAAACATTAATGTATTATCCGGTATTAGACATGGAAACATTTAATTAGTCAATTTTGACTCTGCCAATTCTGATATTTGCTTATTCAATTCTATAAGTAAAACAAATGAATTATGACATAAAAGGCTTGGACATATTAACCTTAGAACTATATCTAAGCTTTCTAAGGGCAATCTTGTTAGAGGACTGCCTTCTGGTTCATACAAGAAGGAAGGACTCTGCAGGGCTTGTTAATTAGGTAAGCAAACTAGAAGTAGTCTTAAATCTTTATCCAAGAGTGATTCACCTAGGATTTTGTACTTACTGCACTTGGACCTTTTTGGACCTACTGCAATACAAAGTCTAGGAGGGAAGCATTACTCTCTAGTTATTGTAGATGACTTCTCAAGATTCACTTGGGTGTTCTTTCTTAGGAACAAGTCTGACACCTTCAATGTTCTGACAGACTTTCTCAGGTCCATCAAGATTGAGTACTCTACTCTAGTTGCATTGATCAGAAGTGATCATGGCACTGAGTTTGAATCTCTTCTGATGAGAGAATTCTGTGGAAAAGAAGGGATCAGACAATGTTTCTCTGCTCCTAGAACTCCTCAACAAAATGGGGTAACTGAAAGGAAAAATAGAACCCTTATTGAATCAGTAACTACATTGCTTGCTGATGCTCACTTGCCACTCTCTTTTTGGGCAGAGGCAGTGAACACAGCAAACTATGTGTTAAATAGAAGCCTGATACATAAACTTAAGGGCAAAACTCCCTATGAATTACTTAAGAATAAAAGGCCTAAGGTTAACTATTTTAAGATATTTTGATGTAAATGCTATGTGCATAACAATGACAAGAAGTATCAAAGGAAGTTTGAAGCAAAAGCTGTTGAAAGCATATTCCTTGGATATTCACTTTCTAGTAAAGCACATATAGTTTACACCAAATCTACTATTAAGATAGAAGAGTCCAAGCATGTATCTTTTGATGAGACTAACATGTTACTTGAGGAGAGGAACACCACCTCTACCAAACATACTATGCAGGTACCAGCTCTATGTGAAGAGCTCAATGGATTAGATCTACAGAAAGAAGAATCACCACTTTCATCAACACAAATCTTGAAGACAGCGAAGAAGAAGATCATACAGATCTTGCTGACAGCTCAAATCAAGTGACAGCTGAACAAATTTCCCAAGTGGATACTATTGCTGAACCAACTCCAACTGTTGATCACATCATAGTTAGAGATCATCCAATATGACAAGTGATTGGTGATATTTCAGCAGGTGTTCAAACAAGGCATCAACTACACCAAAATCAGATGCACATTTGTTTCCTATCCCAGATTGAACCTCAAACCATAAAAGATGCAGAACAAGATCCAAATTGGATTCTTGCAATGCAAGAGGAGCTCAATCAATTTGAAAGAAACAAGGTATGGGATTTGGTTCCATGACCAAAAGGCCATCCAGTTATTGGCACCAAGTGGGTCTTCAGGAACAAGCTTGATGATCAAGGCAACATAGTGAGAAATAAAGCAAGATTGGTAGCTCAAGGATATTCACAGGAAGAAGGCATTGATTATGATCAGACCTTTGCTCCTGTTGCAAGACTTGAAGCCATCAGGATTTTTCTTGCCTTTGCTGCATTCAAGAAATTCAAGGTATATCAGATGGATGTAAAAAGTGCATTTCTGAATGGAGACATCAAAGAAGAAGTCTATGTGGAACAACCACCAGGTTTTATCTCTCCAAATCACTCATCTTATATATTTAAGCTTAATAAAGCTCTCTATGGTCTCAAGCAAGCTCCCAGAGCATGGTATGAGACCTTAGCTAATTTTTTTTAGAGAACAATTTATGTAGAGGCATAGTTGATAAAACTCTATTTTTCAGGATACATAAAACTCAAACTCTACTAGTTCAAATATATGTAGATGATATTATTTTTGACTCTACTGATTCAAATTTATGCAAAAGATTTTCTAATCTAATGCAATCTAAATTTGAAATGAATAGTATGGGTGAATTATCATACTTCCTTGGTCTTCAAGTGAAGTAAACTCCCAATGGCATATTCATATCACAATCCAAATATGCTAAGGAATTAGTGAAAAGGTTTGGTATGTCTGATGCTTCCACCATGAAAACACCCATGCCCTCAAATGTTGTTGTTGATACTAATGAATCAGGGAAACTTGTTGATCAGAAAGTATATAGAGCAATTATTGGCTCACTACTTTATTTAACAGTAAGTAGACCTGATATAATGTTTGCTACTTGTATTTGTGCTAGGTTCCAAGTTAACCCCAAAGAATCTCACCTAATTTTGTTAAAAAGAATTTTGAGATATATAAAGGGTTGTCCTAACCTAGGACTCTAGTATCCAACAGCATCAGAATTTGAATTAACTGGATTCTCAGATTCTGATTATGCTGGATGCAGAGTAGACAGGAAAATCACATCAAGAACTTGCCAGTTTCTAGGTGATAGGCTTGTGTCTTGGTTTTGTAAGAAACAAACATCTATGTCCACATCAACAGCTGGAGCTAAATACATAGCTGCAGGCAGTTGCTGCTCACAGATATTGTGGATACAAAATCAGCTCCTAGACTATGGTGTCAATCTAAATAATTCAATTATATTTTGTGACAATACTAGTGCAATATCTATAGCACAAAATCCAGTTCTCCATTGTAGGACTAAACACATAGAAATTAGGCACCACTTTATCAGAGATAATGTGGATAAAAATAAAATTTTCCTATAATTCATTTCTACTGATTTGCAAAGAGCTGACATTTTCACCAAGCCCTTGGATGAAAAGAAACACATTTTCTTTATAAATCAGCTAGGTATGATAGATGGAGATTCAATCTGATAAAAATTAAGTTTTCTACTTACCCACTTTCTTCATCGAACTGAGATCGACGAAATCAAGTTTTTCGTCGAACGGAGATCGACGAAGTCATCAAGTTCGTCGATCCGAGATCGACGAAAACTCATTTTTCGTCAAACCCAGTTTTGATGAAGCTTTTATTTCTGACCTGTCATCATAATCAAATCTTTTTATTGTAACTGAATGCCTACAGAAACTGCTTCTCTTTCCAGGTCCTTTGCACTTGATCTATTTTATTTTGCAGGAACAATAACAATATAAAGATTGCATCCTTCCCTACCTCCATCAAATGTCCCTTCTTCAAGGGGCCTAGCTTCAAGCCTTCCTAAAACTAGGCAGGGGGAGAAGTTCTATGAAGAAACTCCATATGATGCAGTGTTTTGCTCAGGGGGAGTTGTTCTATGAACTAGGCAGGGGGAGAAAGCTGAAGAAACTCCTTTATGATAGGGGGAGTTGTTTTATCATGAGAAAATGATGTATGAAGAAACATATTTTCAGCTCTTGAAGAAGCTCACAGCAGTTTGCAGATTTAGGAAGGAGATGTTGCAGATTCAGTTTTGATAGATTCAAATTCAGAATAGTAGCACAACATGTTCAGATGATAAAGCTTTTCAGATCAACAAATTCAGAAAGCTGAAATATAGCAGATACAAGCTCAGCTAATCAGAATTCAGAAAAATCAGAGAAAGGCAATATCAGAATTCAGATTTCAGAAAGTAGAATTCAGAGAAAGACAAAGGTTCTTTTTATTAGTTTTATTTTCAAATGTAATATTTCAGAACTCAGAGTATCATATTTTATATCTGATGAAATATTTAAAATCTATCAGATATACATGCTCTGTTGTTTTATTTTGTTTGTTTTAATTTTGTCAAATAGTGTCCTAACCCAAATAGGGGGAGATTGTTGGAACAACCCTATTACTGATTTGGGCTAGGATCACTATCTGCTGACTAGGATCAAGTTGACCCCAATGTATAGTCAATGGGTCAAGAGTTTAGGCTGTTAGAACTTAAGAAAAGACAAGTTTTTCTGCGTTCGACGAACTCCACACTGCGTTCGACGAACTGCTCTCTGGGTTCGACGAACGGCATGCTCTCTGCGTTCGACGAACGGCTTGCTTCTATCTCAGCGGGTCAGTCTCAGCGGCTCAACGGTCGACGATTTTATCTCGTCTCAGCGGTCGACGATTTTATCCCGTCTCAGCGGTCGATGATTTTATCAAGCCTCAGCGGTCGACGAATCCTTCAGTTCGACGAAAGTTTTTCTCAGCTCAACTAATTCAATTCTTCCAGCCAGATTCAGTTGAGGTCGACGAACTCAACATTGTGTTCGACGAAAATATTGAGATCGACGAAACTTGTTCAGATCGAAGAAATGTCTTATTTCAGTTCAGAATTTCAGAAAGACTATTCTTATTTCATTCTCTGAACTCAGATCGTCTTCAGCAATGGCTCTATTCTTCCAGATAAGCAAGGATAATATATTTCCTTTTATTATTTCAAGATTATAGCCGTTGACTTTTAGCGGAAAAGGACATGTTCATGAAAAAGGAAAAAGATAAGCGACGTATCAGATTTGCAGTACAGTACATATATCTTCAGAATATTTTATTCCTTAAAATAAGGGATTTGATTTTCAAATCTGTCAGAGATTTCAAAAGGGGAATAAGGAAAGAAGATATACAGCATTATCAATACACAGTTTTCACGACAGAAAATATACAGAACACATTACTGATTTTCTGTACAGGAAGAGAAAGCAAGAAAGTTACAGGAAGAAGAAGAACAATACAGATCATCTTCATCTTCTTCCCCAAGCAGCACTCATTCACTGAGAACATCAACTCTACTCTCTCAGTCATCAGCTGCTAGATCAGATCTTCAAAAGAGCAACAAAAATCTGAAGAACTTATTCTTCCAGATTAATCAGCTACAGGAAGATCATTTTATTCAAGAGAAAGCTTCCATCCTCAACTGTCAACAACTTTATATCAGACAGAGGAGCTTTACTTCATCAAATCCACTAGAGTCTTCTCTCAGAATATTGACAGAGAAGAACATTCAAACCCTTCTTATCCCCTCTTGTACATGGTTATAACTACCTTCAAAAGTTAACCCATTGGTGGCAGGGCACCTGATCAAAAACCTGTGGTTTGGTTAGATCACCTGATTAAAAGCTCCTTGGTGTGTGGACACCTGATCAAAAACCCCTTTGTGATAGGGCACCTGATCAAAAACCTAGTGGACCCTACTAAGTGTGGTAGAAGAGTAGACGTATCAAGGTTTATTGGGGAACTACTATAAAAATCCTTGTGTCCTCTGTGTTTTGATTTTCTGTGTGATGTGTTGTGTGCCTTCTTTGTGTTTTCTTTTATTACTCACTCAATACACATACATATATCACTATTTTAATTCCGCAATAAAATAACTTAAAAAGTTTTTAATACTCTATTCACTCCCCCCCCCCTCTAGAGTAATATTAAGATTTAACCTCCACTTTCAATTGGTATCTAAGCATTTCAATTGACTTTCAATTGGTATCATAGGTAGGTTGATTTTATATACAGGCTAACACCTGAATCATAAAGATCAATTAGATCTTAATTTATTTTAGGGTTTTATTTTCTTAAAACTCATGGCGCAGAACAAAGAATATTCTAGCACAAGACCTCCTATGTGCAATCTCAATAAGTTTGCACTATGGAAAGCAAGGATTAGATTGTACATGAATTCTATTGATGAGGAAATCTTTAATGTTATTTTGACAGGACCTTCAACTCCTACAGCAACAACTAGTGATGAAACCACAACCAACAACAATGCTATTTCTTACGGGATTTCATTTTATATGCTCTAACAAATGGGATCAACTCAAGTATAGCAATGAGATGGATATTTCATTCCCTAAATTTCCCATTTTGATTTCATTCTTCAGATATAATATTGTCTTTTGAAACATCCAATCAAAATGGGAAATTTGATCCGCCCATTCTTATTGTTATATCCATACACTGGTCATATTTGTTGATGAAATTAAATCCTTGCAAATTCATTGATATGTATATTGGGAAGAATTGTTTTCGCTTTGCAGTATAAGATAGTTCCTTGATATGATCCTAGCGGGGGAGAAGAAAAGAGAGTAGAGAGATCAAGAGATTAAGAGAAGGAGGATTAGGGTTAGGAAGAAGAAAGCAAGTACCTTGGATATTTCTTGATGCCTCTTCCACAAGGGGTCCCGGTTATTATATAACCCGGGACCAAGGTGGTCGGCCGGACCCCATAGGGGCTGAACCAGTGTGGTTCAGCCCCACTTTTGCTTTATTACTGCTGGCGGTCTGAACTAGATGGTTCAGCCCGGTCTTGCTCCGCCATCTCCTTTGGTCGTCTCGCATAATGAAATCCTCGGAACCGGACTTCGAGTGGGGGCGTAACATTCCCCTCCCCATCAAGAGTCAGCTTGTCCTCAAGCTGGAAATCTGGAAAGAGCTCGCGGAACTCCAGGAGGTCAACCCAGGTGTTGTGTGCTGCGGAGAGATTCTTCCATTTGACCAGAACTTCAGGGCGGCACTCAACATCACACTTCTTCCACTTGGACAATAAGATCTCCTCCGGATTCCCCAGCAGTGGTGGCTTCGGGAAGGAGGGGATTGGCTTGAATCGCCTCCCCCAACTTCTTCTTGAGCAGTGAGACATGGAAGGTTGGGTGGATGCGGGAGCCCTCTGGCAGGGCAAGGGTGTAAGCGACGGGGCCTACCCTGTGAGTAATGCAGAAGGGTCCGTAGTAGCGCGGAGCCAACTTCTGGTTCGCCCGACGGGATACTAATAGCTGACGATAAGGTTGTAAGCGAAGGAAAACCTCGCCGCCCACCGAGAACTCCCGCTCGGTTCGATGTTTGTCCGCCTGGGTTTTCATCCTATTTTGCGCCATACGGAGGTTGTCGCGGAGGAGGGCCAATGTGCGATCTCTGTCACGTAAAGTGCGGTCGACCACTGAAAGGGTTGTACTGCCTGCCTCGTAGGTGCCCAGAGAGGGAGGGGGACGCCCGTAGACGACCTCGAATGGGGTGAGCTTGTTGGCCGTGTGATATGACGTGTTATAGCAATATTCGGCCCAATGCAACCAACGGGTCCACGAGCGCGGCTCATCCATCACAAAGCATCGCCGATAGGTCTCCACGCCCCGATTGAGCACCTCCGTCTGGCCATCAGTCTGAGGGTGGTTAGCTGTACTCATACGCAGACGCGTGCCCTGTAGGAGGAAAAGCTCCTTCCAGAAACTGCTGATGAAAACTGGGTCACGGTCCGAGATAATCGAACGGGGAACCCCATGCAAGTGCACAATCTCCTTGGCGAAGACATTAGCCACTGTTTCGCCTGAGTAAGGGTGACTCGGGGCGATGAAATGCTCATACTTTGACAGCTTGTCAACCACCACCAGAATCACTGATTTGCCTTGGAACTTGGGCAAGCCGTCAATGAAATCCATCGAGATGGTTTCCCAGATGTGATGTGGAACCTCCAATGGTGTGAGAAGACCGGCGGGCGAAGTCGTTTCATATTTCTGGCGCTGACAGACCTCGCACTGTTGCACGAATTGCTGCACATCCGGACGTAGGCCCTTCCAAAACACGTTGGCCCGCAGCCGCTGAAGGGTACGGAGCACTCCCGCATGGCCCCCTGTTGGTGAGGAGTGAAACTCCTGGATCATAACGGTCTTCCAAGAGGAGGTGGAGGGGATGACGACTCTTCCCTTGTAATACAGATTGTCCTCCGTGCAAATGGTAACCGGGGTGGGTCGGACGACCCTGTTGGAGTGCCTCCAGGATGGGTTGTAGCTCGTGATCCGAGGAGACCTCTCTGTGGATATCATCCATGGACGTAATCAGAGGGCCTGAGATGTGGGCCAAAGCGCTCTCGGGAAGACGCGAGAGAGCGTCGGCGGCCACTTTCTCCTTTCCCTGCTTGTAAACTATCTCGTAGTCATATCCCAAAAGTTTCGTCAGCCACTTTTGCTGAAGAGGGGACGCCAGCCTTTGCTCCAAGAAGTGCTTCAAGCTCTAGTGGTCGGTGCGGACCTTGAAATGATGCCCCAGTAAGTAAGGCCGTCATACGGTAACCGCGTGAAGAATCGCGAGCATCTCCTTTTCATAAGTAGACAACCCCAAGGTGCGAGGGGCTGGGGACTTGCTAAAGTAGGCTAGCGGTCTCCCTTCCTGCATCAATACTGCACCAATGCCAACTCCCGAATCGTCCGTCTCTAGAACAAACTCCATGCTGAAGTCGGGGAGGGCTAGGAACGATGTTGTCGTCATGGCTCGTTTGAGGGCCTGAAACGCTGCCTTTGCGTCCTCATGCCATCTGAATGCCTCCTTCTGGAGAAGTTACGTGAGACGGCGGGCCAGCTTGCCATAATCCTTCACGAATCGCCGGTAGTACCCTGTAAGGCCTAGAAACACCCTCAAGGCCCGCACTGTGGTGGGGCGCGGCCAAGATACCATGCTCTCGATCTTGCTAGGATCGGCCCGCACCCCCTGGGCCGAAACCAGATGGCCCGAATACTCCACCTCAGCCTGTCCGAAGGAACATTTGGACATTTTCGCATACAGCGGATGCTGACGGAGGATGGTAAGTACTTGTGTCACGTGCTCCAGATGCTTCGCCCAGCTGCGGCTATAGATCAGAATATCATCGAAGAAAACCAGCACTGATTGCCGTAAGAGCGGCCTGAAGATCTCGTTCATCACTGCCTGGAATATGGACGATGCATTGGACAACCTGAAGGGCATTACCAGAAACTCGTAATGACCGTCATGGGTCCGAAACGCTGTCTTATGGATGTCTTCTTCCTTCATCCTGATTTGGTGGTAGCCGGAGCGCAGATCCAGCTTGGTGAACAAGCATGCCCCATGTAACTCATCTAATAGCTCCTCAATCATGGGTATGAGAAACTTATCCTTGATGGTGGACTCATTCAGGCTGCGATAATCCGCACAGAAGCGCCAAGACCCATCATTTTTCTTTACCAAAATAATAGGCGAAGAGAAGGAACTGGTGCTCGGCCAAATACTACCCGTCGTCAGCATCTCGCGAACGCTGCGCTCGATCTCCGCCTTCTGTATGTACGTATAGCGGTATGTCCTGACGTTGGTGGGTGATGCCCCCTCTTTCAACTGGATTGCATGGTCTCTGAATCGCGGAGGCGGTAAGTCGCTCGGCTCCTGGAATACATCTTCGTACTGGGACAACAAATGTCGCATCTGTTCTGGAACAGTTGCAGTCGGCTGTCCTGCCTGGGTGCACCCCACTATCATGGCCATCGGGCCCCCCTGCTCCTCCAAACGAATCAAGCTCCTGAGCGAAATCTCCTTTAGAGTAGACGTCCTGAGACCGTGTAAACAGTAATCTCGTCCTTGCTGAGTGAACTCCATGGTCATGTGCTCCCAGTCCGTGTTGACTCTTCTCAGATGCCTCATCCACTGCACCCCTAGCACCATGTCTGACCCTCGGATGGGAAGCAATTATAGATCAGTCTGACAGGTGTATCCCTGGATCCTCAGCTCTACGCTCTTCATGACGCCCTCGCATCGAAGTTTGCTGACGTCAACCACCATCACCTAAAAGGCCGCCTCACGGTCCACATCAAGTCCTACCCGAGCCGCCGTTGAAGGGTTGATGAAGTTGTGAGTGCTGCCGCTGTCCACCAGTATGGTCACCCGCTCTGTTCCCACCCGACCCACAATGCGTAGCGTGAGCGGGGTCGTACAGCCTTCCATAGTCTGAAGGGAGACGCTGAACGCAGTCATGTCCAGCTCCTCGTCCAAGGCCGCCTCCAAGGCGTCCTCCTCCCGTCCTCTTCACACAGCATGTATACATGGACCTTCTGACGTCTGTGGCCTGGTGCAAATTTCTCGTCACAGTTGAAACACAACCCTTTTTCCTTCCTCGCCTGTAGCTCTGGCCAAGTCAAACGGGTCACCGTGGGTCGTCCCGCGGCTGGTGGGTCTCGCCGGGGTGTTGGGGCTGTTGGGGTGGTCCGAAGAGTGGACATGTTCCTCTATCGGTTGAATCGTTCCTCCTGTATCCGCGCCAAGCTGATGGCATGACTCAGGTTGTGAGGCATATAAGCATGCACCTCGTCACGCAAGAAGTCCTTCAGCCCCGAAACAAAGCAACTCAGGAGCGTCCTCTCTTCCCAGTTCACCCGATTGGCTAGCCGCTCGAATTCGGTATAGTACTCTGTCAACGTCCCCTTTTGCCGAAGCTTCTGCAGTGTTGCCTCAACATCTTCATACTCTAGCGGCCCAAAACGGGCTGAGAACGCCTCCACGAACTCCGCCCAACGGGCGAAAACCCTAAAATATTTCTATCTTGAGAATGTCGAAGAAGAGTGCTCTCGACACCGTCAAATTGCAGTCGTTCGATGCCTCCGATTTCCTCAATTGGAAAATTCAAGTCCAACTAGGAATGAAGGAACACGACATTTTCTACACTGTCTAGAGCGATTTTGCGTCTTCTGGCGAGGGCGTAGACGAATATCAGTGGAACAAGGATGAGGATTTCTGCAGGGACTACCTGTTGAATTCCCTCAATCCTCGTCTCGCACTGACCTACCACGCCTACAAGACAGTAAAGGAGATCTGGGATCGTCTCAACGCGCATTTCCAGAAGGAGGATGTGTTGTCCAAATCGCTCATTGGGGAGAAGTTCTTCGACTTCCGCCTCAAAGAGAATCTGCCGATCACCTCCCAGATCATAGAGCTGGAGAACTTGCGCAACAAGCTGGAGGACGATCAGTCGAAGATGGACGATAATCTGTTCGTGTACTTGATTCTGAGCAAGCTACCTGCGGAGTGGCTGACTTTCAAGACGGAGATGCACAGACGGAAGGAGAAGATTACTCTGGATGAACTCAAAAGGTTCATTCACATCGAGGACCAGAACATCGCTGGAAAGAGCGCGGAGCAGGTTGTTCAGCCCTCACAGGCTGTCAACTTTGTCTCCCGACCTAACAGGCCTTCTCGGAAGCCCCCGGTACTTAAGGGTGACACCCCTGCCCAGTTGGCGGTCAAGAAGCCTTCTCTCAAAAGGAAGAAGGGTAAATGCCACAACTGCGGCAAGTGGGGTCACTGGGCCGCTGACTGTAGGGGTCCGAAGAAGCAGAAGGATCAAGCTCCACAACAGGCGGCACACATGGTGTTCGACACTTCTGATCCCAAGTCCTTTGTGGCTATGATCAGGAGCAGTCACCGCAGTGCGTCTTCTGAGTGGTGGCTAGACAGCGGTGCCACTTGTCATGTTACGAATGACAGAGGTCTTCTCTCTGACGTCAGAGCAGTCCGAGATAGAGTTGAGAACTGCAATGGAGGAGAGACAGCCGTTACTCATGCTGGGACGGCACAGCTCGTCCTCTCTTCAGGTAAAATTTTAATTTTACAGAATGTTAAATTAATTCCAAATTTAACTAAGAATTTAATTTATATGAGTTTGCTAGATATGTCTGGAATGTCTTTCACAACCATAAGCGGTAGAATAACTCTAACTGTTAATTCACATTACTTTGGTTGCGCTTACCTAATTAATGGAATGTATAGACTTAGCCTAGAAAACGAGTGCATAAATCAAGTGAGTTCGTCTCTGTTAGATCCAAAGCTACTTCACAATAGACTTGGACACGTTCACTACAAGAAGATGCGCGATCTAGCTAAGAGTCCCAACATTCCGTTTGATTTCTCTATTCGATTTGATAGGTGCGAGGTTTGTGCCCAGACCAAAATAACTAGAAACCCTTACAAGACTGTTTCTAGGAGCACACAACTTTTAGAATTGATTCATTCCGACCTCTGTGACTTTCGTAGTCATGCCACTAGAGGGGGAAGGAAGTATCTAATTACATTCATTGATGATTTCTCCAGATTTTGTCATGTCTAACTATTGAAATCGAAAGACGAGACATTCGAGACCTTTAAAATCTTCAAATCTCGGGTAGAAAACCAGTTGAATTTAAAGATCAAGAGACATAGAAGTGATCGAGGAGGAGAATACACTGCAACTGGGTTTAGGGAGTTTTGATAGGTAAAATTTAGGATAAATAATTTTCTCTAAATTCTACGAACTATAGGCAAGAGCACCTATCGTTCATAGCATAGGATATTTAAAACAATTAAATATCAAGTGTCGTATTCCACGGGTCTGTTGATTACTTCTACTCACGCAAATTAATATTATTTTATCGGGCGAATAGTTAAAAGGTTTTATAAAGGAAATAATAATAGAAATAAAACATTGATCGAGAATTCTTTTTAAGTAAAATATTTCGTAAACATCATAAATTGATTTGGACAAACTCGACCGTGGAGGTTCCCAAAATATGATAGAGCCTCTCTCGAGAGAACTACCACCTAACCTTAGGTTGATCGATTAAGACCCCTCGGCCAGTCGAAACCCCTAAGCTTGCTTTATGCGGTGAGCCCCACTATTGGATTTGACTCCAATCCGGAAGAATTGCGTCACCCTCTCTCGAGGAGTGCAAATAATTCTTTTTACCGATGAGCGATCTACCGTATTTACGGATCTCTCGATACACTAAAATACGAATCAGACTTGATATTCATACCCTAGAAATATGAAACCAATAATTGCAAATCAACGATAAATCTTAGTTTCCAAATCCAAACTAAGAATAAAAGATTACGAAATGTAAAAGCTTAAGAAATCATCCGATCAAATGCTATAAAATTAGCTACTCATGATTGAAGAAAAAGAACATTTTATAACTATGAAAAGAGAAATACAAGTGCTGGAAATGGAAATCTAAACTATGAAATGGAATTGGAAAGCATAAAATAAATTGCATAAATAAAATTACACTAATGAAATGCAGAAAATCTACTCTAAAATTGACCCAATCGAAGCATGAATTGGATCCCCATCACTTTGGCAGCAACTGGCTTTTATAGGCAGAAAATTGGTGAGTCACGCCCTTGGTCACGCCCGTGACCAAGGGCGTGTAAGCTGCGTAACTGCGTATTGAAAGCCCGGGAACCTTGGGGAAGAGAAACCGCCAAAATTGATCATCTCGACGGGTCACGGCCTCGGTCACGCCCGTGACAGAGGGCGTGTCTTGACCGAGTCAGGAAACGGCGGGAAACGGCGCGATCTGGAGTTAATTTGGCAGTTGCGGGAGAGGTCACGCCCTAGGTCATGGCCGTGACATTGTGTCACGCCCTCGGTCATGGCCGTGACCGAGGGCGTGTACTGAAGATTTTTGCAGACTTGTTCCATTCTTTCCCCAGAACATGGCGGTGAGCTTGAATTTGTTATTAGCAGCTCCAGATTACCTAAAAACACAAAACAAAGTGAATTAGACATATATTAAACTAAAATTATATAAAAACTAATTAATTACTACTAAAATATTATATAAAAATAACTATAAATAATGTACTATCAAGTTTTGTGTCACTGAGGGCATAATCCTTGAAACTACAACTCCTTACTCACCCCAATCAAATGGCGTTGCTGAGCGTAAGAATAGAACGTTGACAGAGATGTTAAATTCTATGCTCCTGACCGCTGGCATGCCCAATTCCTTCTGGGGGGAAGCAGTCCTTACTGCAAATCACATTCTGAATAGAGTGCCTCACTCAAAGCTCAGTTCTACTCCGTATGAGTTGTGGCACGGTCATCCTTGTAGATATGACACTCTTAAGACTTGGGGCTGTATCGCCTATGTGCGTATACAAGACCTTAAAAGACCTAAGGTGGGACCTAGAACGACAACTTGTGTCTATCTAGGTAGTGCAGAAGACAGTGCAGCTGACCGGTTTCTGGATCTATCCACTAATTCAGTGATAGAGTCTAGAGATGCTATCTTCTTTGAACATAAATTTATCAAAGATCATGGCCTAACCGTCTCTGGATCTACTGACATGATCTCAGAATCTACTATAGAACCTGAAGTTGGCCCCTCTAGCACTGCTCCCCAACCTCTAGAGGTCGAACCTGTTCCTCTTAGAGTATCTACAAGAGATAGAATCCCTAAGGATTTTGGTGAGAACTTCGCCACCTACCACTTAGAGGATGATCCATTTTCCTATCAGGAAGCGATGAGATCGAGAGATGCGTTAATGTGGGCAGAAGCTATTGATGATGAGATGAACTCGCTGCTACAAAACAATACCTGGCATCTAGTGGACCTACCAAAAGGAGCTAAAGTCCAGGGATGCAAGTGGGTACTGACGAAGAAGTTACATAGTGATGGGTCTATAGCCAGATACAAAGCACGTCTAGTCGCTAAGGGTTATAAACAACAGGGGGAATTGACTACTTTGATGTTTATTCACCTGTCTATCACCTATCTACTATAAGGATTCTTCTTGCCTTAGCCTCTATCGAGAATTTCATAGTCCATCAGATGGACGTGAAACAACCTTTTTAAATGGATAGCTAAATGAAGAGATCTACATGGCACAACCTGAAGGTTATGTCCATACAGATCTAAAGAATAAAGTGTGCAAACTCGATAAATCTATCTATGGGCTTAAACAAGCACCTAAGATGTGACACATGAAGTTTGATCAAGTGGTAAAGAGCTTTGGATTTCAGTCCAGTCTCTCAGACAAGTGTCTCTATTACCGCTCGATGTCAAACCAAACAGTCATCATATGCCTATATGTGGATGACATGTTGATCCTGGTGTCAGACCTAGCTGTCGTGAGGGATATTAAGTCCGCTCTCGCCAAAGCGTTTGATATGAAGGACCTTGGTCCTGTGGATACCCTACTAAGTATGAAAGTTAGAGTAGACAAGGGAAATGTCATTTTAATTCAAGCTCACTACATAGAGCAGATTCTCAATATCTGGGGTTATAATGATTGTAGGCCTGTTGAAACACCAATTGATCCGAACGTCAAGCTGAGTCCGAATGAAGGGATAAGCGTTGATCAAGTCAAGTACTCAAAGATCATTGGAAGTCTCATGTACGCCACAAGTTGCACTAGACCAGACATTGCTTTCTCCGTAAGCATGCTGAGTCGCTTTACCAGTAATCCAGGCAAAGAGCATTGGGATGCCTTAGATCTGCTGATGAAGTATCTCAAAAGTACTAAAGATCACGCTCTGTGCTACACTGGTCACCCTCCTACTTTGGAAGGGTACTCTGATGCCTCATGGTATTCAGAAGTTACAAACAGCAAGTCCACAAGTGGATTTATATTCACATTGGGTGGAGCTGCAGTTACTTGGAAGTCCAAGAGACAGACCTGTATAACTTTGTCATCTATGGAAGCCGAGTTGTTTGCATTAGCTTCAGCTGGTGAAGAGGCAGACTGGATCAGGAATTTGATCTTTAGACATTCCCTTGTCTAGACTTCAAATAAACTCATTAAGCTTGTACTGTGATAATCAGGCAACAGTCCAAGTTGTTAAGAATGTCCTCTTTAACACTAAGAGACGACATGTACGACTGAGACACGCTCTTTTGAATTATCTTAAAGAACAAGGCATTATTACTATGGTCGATGTGCGATCGAAGGATAATCTAGCTGATCCACTGACGAAAGGAATGCCTCGAGACCGTTCAATCAAAACATTATGGGAAATGGGACTCAAAGCGTTTTGAAACCATCTGAAAGAGAGGATAGATCAAGATTACGCTAGAGGGGGGGTGAATAGAGTATATAAAAAAATAATAATCTTTCTTAGCTTAAAGAGATCTGTAGAAAATAATTTGAGTTATTTAAGTATATGTGTAAGTGAGTGCAGCACAGATATAAATACAAACTAAAACACAGCACACACAGCACAAACAAATAATAAAGGCAGGCACAGAAGACACAAGGATCTATAGTAGTTCCCCACAACTTGGGTACATCTACTCTTCTACCACCCTTGTAGGAAATCCACTAAGGCTTTTTGATCAGGTGAGCCTTCACCACAGAGCTTTTGATCAGGTACTCTAAACCACAATTTAACTTTTAAAGGGAGTTAGAACCATGTACACAGTTATAGAATAACAGTAAAATAAAGATGATGATGTCTTCTCTTTTCTCTAACAACAGAGAAGACTAGTGGATTGTTGAAATTGTCAGATCTCCCCCTGTGAGTAAGAGTAAGTAAACAGGAGAGAAAATCTGCTCAAGGTGTAGGTCTTCTTGATCTTCAGAATATCTCCAGCACAAGTTCTCTAGAGGGAAATGATGCAGATGATTTCTAGAGATTAAGAGTAGGTGTCTGGAGAAGATGAAGACTTCAGAGAGAAACAGAGAGAGTTCTTCTTGAGGAATGAAAACTGAGTAGCACAAAGCTTGTTATTGTATCTGTGTCTCTCTCTAGTATAAATAGCAATGATAATTTCTTCACGGGAGAGAGTTGATCCTCTTTTCAAATTTCAAACAGGGCTAGAAAGGAAAGAGACAAAGGGAAGATCCTTTTCTGACAGAAAAAGGAATACCAATATATTAAATTCCTTGAAACTTGCAATCTGCCTTAAAATAATCTGCACGCAGCCCTTAATTAATGCAGCAACGGTCATAAAATTTTGATAGAGAATATTGTAATAACTGACTGAAATTTTTAATAAGAACAGCTGTCAGCCTTCATAAGAAATCCTGAGGATAACTCCAAAATAATACCCTGAATAGAAGAGGCCACTGAGTATAGAGACTCTGAAGAAATTCGTCGACCTGAAGGGAAGTTCGTCGAACTTAACCTGGGAAGTTCGTCGAACAAACAGAAACTTTCGTCGAACAGAACTTTGAAGTTCGTTGAACCAAGTTCGTCGAACGGATACTTGAATTCGTCGAACGAACTAGAAGTTCGTCGAACACCATGACTTAGCTAATCTTCAAATTTCTTCTAGACTTAGCCTATGACCCTTATACTATACATGATGGGTCAAAACAGATCCTATACCTGGAAATAGACATCCTAGCCCAAATCAGTAATATGGTTGAACTGTGTTCCAACAATCTCCCCCTATTTGGGTTAGGATCCTATGAATAGCACTTATCAATTCAAACAAATATGCAAGAAAGAAAGCAGATATAGATCAATTGTCATAAGCAGATATCATCACAGGATAGTAAAAAGTTAATTAATCAGAGAGAGAATTTTAAGGATTCCTGTCCTCTGAAGATGGCTTCTTGAAGATTATTTTCCTGCTAGTATCTTCAGATTGCCTTCTGCTTAGCTTGCAGTCTTTATCACCCAGTGTTACCTTCTTGGAAATAGTTGGCAGAACAGCCTCTGGATGGAGACTCATGTAGGCAGAAGTGTTGAACATATTCTTCACCTAGTACTGTTGAAATTCCTGTTCTCTATAGGGAGATAAGGTAGAAATATGAGAGGTATCTATACCCTTTTCTCTGGCCTTTTTGATCTGAGAAAGAGCAACATGCTCTCTAAACCTTGCCATATTGTACAATCTATCTGCTTCAGCTTTATCTTCAGCTTCCTTATTTTTGATTTCTTGTTCAGATAATTTGCTATGCTTTCTTTCATAAACCTGATAGCCTGAAGAACTTTCTTTCTTATTTGAAGAGGATTGACCAGATGGCTTGGAGCCAGCAGCCTGAGATGTCCTGGATGTGGAAGAAAGTCCTCCTGCAGAACCTGCACCTGGAGGAGGTGGAGGAGGAGGGGGTTTCTTGAACATAGCAGGGTGATCCTTCTGGTATCTTCTTTCAAGCTTCCTTCTCTTCAACTCATTTTTGGAGAATTTCATCCAAGGTTCAGTTATTTCATGAGGCTTGAGATTTTTCTGCACATAAAAGGGAATGTCATTTTTATCAGGCTTTTTGGAAGGAGCTGGCAGCTTTTTGCATGAAGCTTTTCTTTTTCTTGATTTGACTTTGGCATCACTATCATCATTGTCATCATCATCATCAGAGTTTGAAGAAGGCACATTTTCATACATTTCATCAATTTCCTTGTATGCTCCAATCATTCTTTTCTCTAAATCAATATTCTTGACAGCAGTAGCAGCAAGCTCAGAAGAATAGGAGTGGACAGAGGCAGAGGCATCAGACATCTGTTCATCAAGAACTGTCTGTTCAGGAATAGTAGGTTCCTGATCTGCCTTAGAGATAACTGGATCTGGAGCTGGAAAGATTAGCAAATCTCCATGCCTGGCTTCCAAGTCTGGGGAATAGCAGACAATGGCCTTGGAGAGATCTTCAGCTGATTCCTTGTATGATGGGTCTGAGCAGAGGGACTGATTGGTAAGCTGCAGAATCTGATTTACTAGAGGGGTGAATATGAAAGAGCTGCTGGGAAGAACTTCTGGAGGAGGAGGAGGAGCACCTTCTGTGCTTTGAGCCAGGGAGACCAAGGTTGAGCAGACATCAGGAAGGTCTGACCCTTGCTCTTCAGGAACTTCTACCTCTGGAGCTTCATCCTGGAACATCTCCCCCTGCCTAGACTCTGGGAACCTAGAGTCTGGGCCCTCAGATGAAGGGAAAGAGGAAGAGGAGAGAGAGGCAAGATGGGAGAGAATAAGATCAAGCTTAGAATGTACTGGGACCAGACTTTGATCAATAAGCTCTTGTAATTTAGGAGTTATGTGACCAAAGACCTGGGTGGCTATCTGTGAGACATCCACAAACAGTACATCTGGAATTGGTTGAGAAGAGGAAGAAGAAGGGATGGAAGATGTGGTATGAGCACAAGAAGTGGATGGAGGAGGAGGAGGAGTGAAATCTGATGGGATTTCATCCTGAAAGAGGTATGGAATGGGAGTGTCTTGTGGAGGAGGAGGAGAATTGTGAGGAGGTGAAGGTGGAGTCAGAGTGGAAATGGGGAGGTTTTCTGGTGGAGGAGGAGGAATCTGGGGTGAGAGAGAGGCGATTTCAGCCCTGGTGTGCTCAGAAGCTTGAACTGATGGAGTCACTGGAGCTGATTTCTTCTTGAATGTCCTATCCCACTTCTTGAAAAGAAGGGGAGTCAGTTTATTTGAGGCATTAATGCCAACATCAGTAGAAACTGAGAGGGATGGACACTTGGCCTGAAGAAAGATTCCCAGAATCCTTCCATAGCCTACATTCCTTGAGGTCACTTTCTTTTTGATGGAATCAAATAGAGTCAGACCCCAATTGATGTGCTTTTTCTCAATCAAAGCACTCATGACTAGAAATTGCTGCCTGGTTATGTAGTCATGTGCTGGGCTCTTCCCCATCAGAACCTTTCCCACAACATCTGCCAGGAAGGTGTATTCCACTGTAAAATCACGTTTCAGAAGATGTTTAGGGTTACTCCCAGAGTACCCCATCCTGTCTAGCATCAAATTGAACTCTTCCTCAGTGAGTTCTAAATCATCATCTCCATTTTCAAATTCAAATATTTCAGACAGAACAGCATCACTTAGAACAATTTCATTCCCTGACACCTTTCCTGCAATTTCTGTGCCATGTCGAATCTCAGAAGTAAATGCCCATTCCTTTATCTCATTGGTATGAATCTTGGGCCGACAAGTCATAAACTTGCGCAACTTTGGGTCTTCAAAGAGATTCAGAATGTCTGTGAAGCCTTCTCCTGACTGGCCAAATGACTCCAGATCAATATCAAATCCCGTATCGAACTTTATTGAGGTGAGGACTTCAGCAGTGATCGACATTGTTCCTGCAAAGAAAGAGAAACGATCAAGTGCAAAGGGAACTGGAGGAAGATGAAGAGTTTGAGAGCGCAAAAGACAGAATCCAGACAAATAGAGATTAAATATTAGGGTTCGGCGTAGACTAGGGTTTTCGCGGAACGGATGTGACGTGTTAGCGGAAAATAAGAAAACTTTCGTCAATCCCGTTCGACGAATGAAATATTTCATCGATCTCGTTCGACTAATAACTTTTCAAAACTTCTTTCATAAGGAAGATAAAACGTCAGAGACTTTGTCTATCGAGTTCGATGAAATCGAGACTTCATCGATCGAGTTCGACGAAATATTTTGCCGAACTTTTAGAAAGAATTTTTGACCAGTTCGTCGACCTCGATCGACGAAAAAGATGTCGTTCGTCGAGCGTATTTGACAAATTTTCTGAACCAAAAAAAATTGTTGGGTAAAAAGAAATTTTGTTAATTAGATTGACTCCCCATTTATCATTCCAAGCTGATTTATAAAGAATTGATGTTTCTTTTCATCTAAAGGCTTAGTGAAGATATCAGCTCTCTGCAAATCAGTTGGTATGAAGTCTAAACATATTTTTCCCTTCTCCACATTATCTCTGATAAAGTGGTGTCTGATCTCAATATGTTTAGTTCTACTGTGGAGTACTGGATTTTGTGCTATTGATATTGCACTGGTGTTATCACAAAAGATTTTGGAATTATTTAGATTGTAGCCATAGTCTAGGAGCTGGTTCTGTATCCAAAAAAGTTGTGAACAGCAACTGTCAGCTGCTATGTATTCAGCTTCTGCAGTTGATGTAGACACAGAGGTTTGTTTCTTACAAAACCAGGACACAAGCTTATCTCCAAGGAACTGACAAGTTCCTGAGGTGCTCTTCCTGTCTATTCTGCATCCAGCATAATCAGCATCTGAATATCCAGTTAACTCAAATCCTGATTCTGTAGGATACCAGAGTCCCAGATCTGGACAACCCTTTATATATCTTAAAATCCTTTTTAATAAAATATAGTGAGATTCTTTAGGATTTACCTGAAATCTAGCACTAATACATGTGGCAAACATGATATCTGGTCTACTGGCTGTTAGGTATAAAAGAGACCCCACAATGGCTCTATATACTTTCTGATCAACAGGTTTTCCTGATTCATCAGTGCCAACAGCTGCATTTGAAGGCATGGGAGTTTTCATGGGGGAGGCATCTGACATCCCAAATCTTTTAACAAGCTCTTTAGCATATTTAGATTGGGATATAAAGATGCCTTCTTTTGTTTGCTTAACTTGCAAACCAAGAAAGTAAGACAGTTCTCCCATACTGCTCATTTCAAATTTTGAATGCATTAGGTTTGAAAATCTTTTGCATAACTTAGAGTCAGTAGAACCAAATATTGTGTCATCTACATATATTTGTACCAATAGGGTTTCAGATTTATGATTTCTAAAAAACAATGTTTGGTCTACTTTACCTCTAGAAAATTTATTATCCAAAAGAAAGTTTGTAAGGGTCTCATACCATGCTCTAGGAGCTTGTTTGAGACCATACAAAGCTTTATGTAATCTAAAGACATGAGAGGGTTGAGTTGGAGAAATAAAACCTGGTGGTTGTTCCACATATACTTCTTCCTTGATATCTCCATTTAGAAAGGCACTCTTAACATCCATTTGAAATACTTTGAATCTTTTGTATGCAGCAAATGCTAGGAATATTCTAATTGCTTCCAGTCTTGCTACAGGTGCAAAAGTCTGATCATAGTCTATGCCTTCCTCTTGGCAGTATCCTTAAGCCACTAGTCTTGCCTTATTTCTGACTATGACTCCTTGAGCATCCAATTTATTTCTGAATACCCATTTAGTGCCAATCACTGGATGATTCTTGGGTCTTGGAACAAGTTCCCATACTTTGTTCCTTTTCAAATTGATTTAATTCCTCTTGCATAGCAGTAATCCAGTTGGGATCTTGCTCTGCATCTTTGATGGATTGAGGTTCAATTTGAGAGAGGAAACAGGTGTGCAAATTATTTTGATTTAGTTGATTTCTTGTTTGCACACCCACTGAGATGTCACCAATTACTTGAGATCTAGGGTGATCTCTTATGTTGACATAATCAGTAGGGAAGATAACTTCTCCTTGAGCTTGTTCATTTTCTCTATGAGGAATTTCTATGTCCTCCTGAACTTCAGCATTAACAGCTTCAAGATTTGTAGGGATATTTGCTGTATCCAATGTTGGTGCATTAGGACATTCTTCTTCACTGTCCTCATTAGGTAATTGAGAAGGATTTATTAAATCCTCTTTCTGTAGAGTTAGATTATCTAACTTCTCACAGAGAATTGGTACCTGTGCATCTTGTGAGGTAGAGATATTTCTCTCCTTGCAGCTCAAGCTAGTTTCATCAAAAGATACATGAATAGATTCTTCTATTTTAAAAGAAAATTTGTTAAATACTCTGTAAGCTTTACTACTAACTGAATAACCAAGGAAAATGCCATCTGAGGCTTTTGATTCAAATTTCCCTAGGTGCTTCTTGTCATTATTATGAATGAAGCACTTACAGCCAAAGGCCCTAAAGTAATCTACTCTAGGCTTCTTCCCTTTAAGCAGTTCATAAGGTGTCTTCCCCTTTTGTTTATGAATTAAACTTCTGTTTAAGACATAGTTTGCTGTGCTGACAGCCTCAGCCCAAAAGGATTGGGGCAAACCAGCATCTGCAAGCAATGTTCTTCCAGATTCAATTAGTGTTCTATTTTTCCTTTCAGCTACCCCATTTTGTTGAGGAGTTTTAGGAGCTGAAAAGCACTGCCTGATACCTTCCTTCTCACAGAATTCTCTCATCAGAAGAGATTCAAACTCAGTGCCATGATCACTTCTGATCAATGCAATCTGAGTAGAATACTCAATCTTGATGCTCCTGAGAAAGTCTGTAAGAACTTTGAAATTATCTGACTTGCTTCTCAGAAAGAATACCCAACTGAATATAGAGAAGTCATCAACAATAACTAGGGTGAAAGACTTACCTCCCAGACTGTGTATGGGAAGGGGTCCAAAAAGGTCTAAGTGCAGCAAATACAAAAACCTAGGAGAATCACTCTTAGATAGTGACTTAAAGCTGCTCTTAGTCTGCTTTCCCAATTGACATGCCCTGCAAAGGCTTTCCTTCTTGTATGATCCAGAAGGTAGTCCCCTGACAAGGTTGCCCTTTGATAACTTGGCTAGGGTCCTATGGTTCACATGACCTAGTCTCCTATGTCACAAATCAGTATTTTTACTGACTTGGTTAAACAAGCAGATTTCAGGTTTGGCTGAATCAAAATTTACTAAATAAACATTACCTTGTCTATTTCCTAAAATAACAGTATTATTTTCAGAAAAGATAATGCATCTAGATTGGTTGAAGCATACCTGATATCCTTCATCACATAGTTGACCTATGCTGATGAGGTTATGTTTGAGTCCACTTACATAGGCTACCTTTTTGAATGTGATTGTCCCAATCTGGACTGATCCATAGCCTTCTGTCTGTCCCCAATTGGAATCTCCAAAAATCACTCTTGGTCCAAGCTTTGCCTTATAGTTGATTAATTTGGCTCTTGTTCCTGTCATATGTCTTGAGCATCCACTGTCCAAGTACCACTGTTCCTCTGTGGTAGGATAGTTCTTTTTCTGCAATAGAAAGGAGGTTAGGTGTTCTTAACCCAGGTTACCTTGGGTTGCTTTTTGTAACCTTGAAATGCAGAAATATATGAGACAACAGGTTGACTATGATAACCTAGAGGGTGATATCTTCTAGGAGGGATAATCCAATCACTAAATGAATTCTTCAGTTTAGAAGAGGATGTATATTGTCTGTCCTTAGTAAAATTTGCGTTCGACGAACTTTGTTGTGTTCGTCTACCTGGTTCGACAAAAGATGTGGCATTCGTCGAGCCCTGTCTGCAACAGGTTTGCTGCTTAGATTCAGGCCTTGGTTTTCGTCGATCGCCGTTCGACGAACTTGCTTGTGCAATATTTGTTTCAGGAATTTTTTCTGTGTCTTGTATTGCTTCCTTCCTTCTTGCAGATACAAATTTTACTGGGGTAGATAACATATTCTTCTTCAAAAGAATAGGTTGATTAGATGATGCCCCCAAGCCCAGTTTGCCAGTCAGCCTGGCATTCGCTGTGCTTGTGATGTCCATCAGCTTGAGACTTCTCCCATTTAGAGAATTCTCTAGCTGTTTGGCCTCAGTTAGCTGTGTTTCTAGAGAACTCACTTGTTCCCTGGAAATCCTTAGCTCATTTTTGAGGTTAGTGTTTTCAGTGGATATTCCATCCATCTTAGCTAACTTGTCTCTCAGAGAAATAATTTCTTTCTCTGATCTGATCATATCTTTACACAGTTGTTTAAAATCATCTTTAAACTGTTCTGAATGAAAATCAAAACTGGAAATTACCTCATCCTCATTTGCTTCCAATTCATCATCTGAATTGTCATTTGATGAGGAGGCATTGATTGCCATCATGCAGAATTCCTTGTCTTCTGCTTCCTTCTCCTCATCACTGGAGCTGGAGGATGACTCAGATTCAGTGTCACTTCAGGTTTCAGCAACAAAGCCTTTTTCTCTTTTCTTGTGGCCTTTTGATGAGTGTTTGCTGGAGTGTTCCTGCTCTTTTCTCCTACTTTTCTTGTGAGCTTCTGGACACTCAGTGAGGATGTGTCCAGGCTTCCTGCACCCAAAGCATATTATTTCTTTAGATGGAGTTTTATCATACCTTGGCTTTTCATTGTGCCTGTTGGGCTTTCTTCTAAAGTCCTTCCTTGCCATCTTGTAGAATCTCTTTGCTAAGAGACTCAGCATCTCCTGATCACCAATCTTCTTTTCTTCCTCTGTTGCCTGAAAGGCAATGCTCTTCTCTTTCTTTGAGGATGAAGAAGGAGAGGCTTCTGCTTCTCTGCTCTTTATCAGCTGCTCATAGGATTTGAGCTTCCCAAGGAGATTCTCAGTTATAATCTCATTTAGTCCTCTGGCATCTTTAATTGTCCAGATTCTTGTGTCCCAAGAGCTGGGAAAGCACATCAGGATTTTGTCATTAATTTCAGTGACTGTGATCACTTTTTCCAGGGTTCTTAGCTCATTGATGATGAGGCTGAGTCGGTTGTACATCTCTGCAACAGTCTCTGATTCTCCCTTTTTGAAATTCTCATACTGGGAGATCAAATATGATCTTCTGTCCTTTCTCTCATCTGCTGATCCTGCCACCATTCTTGTGAGCGAGTCCCAAATTTCTTTGGCAGAGGTACAGTCAACCACCTTTTGAAATATGTCATCAGTCATGGTTTGTACTAAAATATTCATGGCCTTTGCATCAACAGTTTTCTGTTTCTTTTGTGTTTCTGTCCATTCTGGAGGAGGGACAGCAGTTGTGTCTGATGTTGTGTTTGTTGTTGAGGTTGGTGCAGTTGGAGGTCCTGTCAAAATAGAATTAAAAATTTCTTCATCAATAGAATTCATGTAAAGTTTGATCCTTGCTTGCCATAGTGGAAACTTGTTCAGATTGCACATAGGAGGTCTTGTGCTTGAATATTCTTTGTTCTGTGCCATGGCTCTAATAGACAAAACCTTTAAAGTAGTCTAGATCTATCAGATCTGTTGGTCCAGGTGTTAGCCTGTAACAACCAACCCACCCTCTGATACCAATTGAAAGAGGGGATAGATCAAGATTACTCTAGAGGGGGGGGTGAATAGAGTATATAAAAAATAATAATCTTTCTTAGCTTAAAGAGATCTGTAGAAAATAATTTGAGTTATTTAAGTATATGTGTAAGTGAGTGCAGCACAGATATAAATACAAACTAAAACACAGCACACACAACACAAACAAATAATAAAGGCAGGCACAGAAGACACAAGGATCTATAGTAGTTCCCCACAACTTGGGTACATCTACTCTTCTACCACCCTGGTAGGAAATCCACTAAGGCTTTTTGATCAGGTGAGCCTTCACCACAGAGCTTTTGATCAGGTACTCTAAACCACAATTTAACTTTTAAAGGGAGTTAGAACCCTGTACACAGTTATAGAATAACAGTAAAATAAAGATGATGATGTCTTCTCTTTTCTCTAACAACAGAGAAGACTAGTGGATTGTTGAAATTGTCAGATCTCCCCCTGTGAGTAAGAGTAAGTAAACAGGAGAGAAAATCTGCTCAAGGTGTAGGTCTTCTTGATCTTCAGAATATCTCCAGCACAAGTTCTCTAGAGGGAAATGATGCAGATGATTTCTAGAGATTAAGAGTAGGTGTCTGGAGAAGATGAAGACTTCAGAGAGAAACAGAGAGAGTTCTTCTTGAGGAATGAAAACTGAGTAGCACAAAGCTTGTTATTGCATATGTGTCTCTCTCTAGTATAAATAGCAATGATAATTTCTTCACGGGAGAGAGTTGATCCTCTTTTCAAATTTCAAACAGGGCTAGAAAGGAAAGAGACAAAGGGAAGATCCTTTTCTGACAGAAAAAGGAATACCAATATATTAAATTCCTTGAAACTTGCAATCTGCCTTAAAATAATCTGCACGCAGCCCTTAATTAATGCAGCAACGGTCATAAAATTTTGATAGAGAATATTGTAATAACTGACTGAAATTTTTAATAAGAACAGCTGTCAGCCTTCATAAGAAATCCTGAGGATAACTCCAAAATAATACCCTGAATAGAAGAGGCCACTGAGTATAGAGACTCTGAAGAAATTCGTCGACCTGAAGGGAAGTTCGTCGAACTTAACCTGGGAAGTTCGTCGAACAAACAGAAACTTTCGTCGAACAGAACTTTGAAGTTCGTTGAACCAAGTTCGTCGAACGGATACTTGAATTCGTCGAACGAACTAGAAGTTCGTCGAACACCTTGTAACATCCCAATTCGAGCTAGACCCCTTGTGCGCGTTTTTGAGTCAAACGAGTTGACTCGAGCTCGGGGTGTACTGAGGGCCAGGCTTGCACCTGAGCCGGGGAAATGCACTCGAAGAATGCGGCGAGTACCAGTTCTATTCCTTGTCTCGATGTCTGCTGTATCGGGATCCGAGCTGTCCGGAGAGTATAATTTGAGCAATAAAACTCGAAGGAGGCGTACCACCTTGAAGGAATTATAGTACGTACGTTAGCTCAAATGACACGGTCTGCGAATAACATATTTATCCAAAAGGCGATATGCAGCAGACAGTCTCGGTATTCACCCCAGTCAGTTTTGTTAGACCCGTGAAGCCTATACGAGTTCAACAAAACTGTACGCGCTCGATTCTGATGGGAATCGGCGAATTTATTAATGTGGTCTGCGAATAGCGTATTCATCCAAAATGGTGAAATATGCGAAACGACCCCGCACTTGACCCCAATCAGTCTTGTTAGACTCGTAATAATAGTACGAGTTTAAAGAATCTATCCGTTTGCGATTCCGACATCGTTTGAATGGGTTTTGACGTTTAAGTATATTAGGCCGTAAACGCTCGGACAAGCATAAAATGAGCAAACAAACTCAGAACTGATCGTGAATCGTTTCGATGGGTGCGTATCGACGAGACGGTCGTAATGGGCCTTTTCGGGACGAATTCTGAGTCCTCTAGAGTGTTATACGAGCGATTAAATGATAATAATAGTAATAATAACAATAATATTATTATTATTATTATATATAATTGTTTATAAATATAACTTAAATTTTAGGTTAGAAGCTTACCTGCCGAGCCTTTCCTCCTCCCAGCGCCGTCAACACTTCCCCCCTTGCCGATCCAGATCCCCTCCAAGCTCTCAACTCCGGCGGCCACGCTTCCTCCTTCTCCGGCGTTCCTATACTCCTCCAGCAACCTCCCTTCTCTGGCGCACCTTCTCCTTCGGCAAGCATCCATGGCCGAAACTCCTCCCTCCATCTCGAGCCATCTCTCATCCGTCATGGCCGACCACCACCAAATCCCCGACCAAGCTTCCTCCGTCCGCCCCTGCTCTCCTCCTCGCGGCTCGGGCAAGCTCCTCACGGCGAGCAACTCCGGCAACTCCCCCTCCCGTGAGCCTCATCCTCCAGCCACTCCCATCTCTCTTATCTCTCTCTCCCTCCTTCTCTCTCTCTATTTCTCTTACAGAACCATCCAAAATCCTCCAGCACTCCTTCATCTTCTCTCTCTCTAACCTCAAGATCTATGGCCGGCCATCTCTCCATTTCAGACCCGGCAAACTGGCGAGCTTCGCGTCCGAAAACCAAAACAGCCCACTCAAAGAGGTCGTTACCACTTCGGCAACGTCCGACGAGATCCGGATCGGCGAGATCCGGCCATGACCGGGAGCGACGGACAAATGTCGCATACGCGGCTATTGGGTTGCATACATGGACACTCAGGTGACTTCTTCCCCTCTCCCTTGGTGCTAGTTTTCTTAGATACGCTAGGCGAGATATAGAACTCAATTGAGTCGATTTGCGAGCGTGATAAAGCTCTGTAGGAAAAAGGCCGCGTTAGGGTTTTTCGCCGTAGGGCGTCGTTCGCCGCGAAAATGCCCCCAATCGACTCCCCGCTTCAATACGAACGTGGGACGTTGGTTTCGTGACAATCGGAGGCCTCGTGAGGGTGCATGGGAGGAGTGAAGGTGGCTGCCCCAAACTTTCTTATGGGATTTCATTAATTAGTTACCTGTAATTGAGATTTCGATTATATATATACACACATATATATATATATATATATATATATGACTTGTAGCTGCTTGGGAAATAGTTCCCTGTTAGATGGAATTTCAATTATATATATATACATATATATATATATATGTTCATTAGGCATTTGGGATGATAATAGAAATAAGTTCCCTGTTGATTTGGAGTTGAGAAATAAGCTTCCTGTTGAATGGATTTCAATTGTATATATATATATACATTTAGTTCATGTTTGGGGGAGAGAATAAAATGAAGCTCCGTTAAACATAGTTTTGATTATGTAATAATTGTCTGGGAAAGATGGGGAATAACGCCCTGATTAATTAGGGTTGCTAATTATATAACTGTGGATAGATGTGATGAAAGCTCCCTGTTAAATCAGATTCAATTCATAACTTGCTCTTGGTTATTAAGGAGAACTGTGCGCAGTTGGGTTCAAGCCAATTTTTTTTAGGCTTGACCCCACTGGAATTAGATTTCGGGCTCAACATGAAAGTAGTAGCCCTTGAAAAGAGCTTTCCAACGATAGGTTACACGTTTTTTGGGGTGACCTGTAGCTCTCTAAAAGTCCAGTCGAGTGGACTGTCCAGAAGACTAGATCTTGTTTTAGTTCTCTGCTTCCTGCCCAGGTTTGTACAATTGCATTCAACACTGATTTTGGGTATGAAGCATTAGGTCCTGGGTTTTATGGCAACATAAAAATTGTAGCCCTTGTTGTTAACTTTCCAGAATGGGGTGGCACGTAAATTTTTAGTGTAGTGAAACTCCCAGAATTTCAGTTTTAGTATGCGGTGTCGTGGTAGCCTAAGTCTCGATGAATTTTGGAATAACTTCATTGATACCCGTTGTTGTTCAAAACAAAATTGTAGAGATGATATTGATGATGATGTGCATATCGCTGTAGAATTTCATGATTTTTAGATGAATATTTATTGTCATTTTATGAATAATAAATTGTGATCGTAACAAGTAGCGAGTCTATGCTAGAGGCTTCAGCGAGATCGGAATTGGAATGGATCCTTGTTTATATATATTTTGGTGATTTACCTTGTTTTGTTTATCGGAAGATGTTTGGAATTGGTAGAGAAATGTTGATGACAATGTGGACATCCCTCTTAAATTTCATAATTTTCGGATATAAACTTGCTGTGATTTGTCAAGGTTAGGTGATAAAATTATTGTGCCGTAAATAGCTATCAAGATTGTTCCGAATGAGTTGGGATCTGGTGTAAACACTTAAGACGCTAACCCTGACGTGTAGAAGAAATTTTAGAAGTCTTGGGTTTAATATAGTCATTTGATTGATCACTTGTTGATGACGCTCTAGGACAATAAGTATGTGCATGAAACTTTAGGCAAGTCGTGATTTGATTAGTGCTCCTAATTACATTATATGTAAAGGTTGTTATTATGATTCTGATATAACATTGGAGGTGATTGACCTAAATATTAGGGAAAATTAGGTAATGAACGATTGATAGCGTAGTATGTATTCACATTTAAATATATATGTTGAATCTAACAAGGTTGGATGAGAAACAACCCTTGAGTAATAGCCGAGCTTAGTCTTATAATATCTGATAGTCTTCTGGTAATAATCTTGAGTCAATTGGATGAATATTTGCAGTACCTTCCCTTATGTGGTTCATATAACTCATTTGGTCTGCGAATAGTACAACGGTAGAATGGAGATAACTTGTAGACCATTAGGCGGGAATGGGAGGTAGTTGATGTACCTGATTTGGATGAAGAGGTTGAGGTCACCAAAAAGGAGCTTAGGTGATGAGAGTGCTTGGTGAGCTATGGGTAAAGTTGTGCCCGGGATTGACGAAAGATCGTCTTTCCCCTTAGAGGGTCATAAAGCACTGAGGTTTAATTCAAGCGAAATGATAAGAGGGTAATCTTATGGGTGGATACCAATAATACTAAGTGTCTTGAGAAAGGGAACTTTGGGGTGTCATCCCATTGTAGTTCCTAGTACCGTAGCGAGCCCCTTACAGGGTAACCCTCGGGAAGTCCAAGATTAACCCTAAATTGCAATAACATTTAAAGTAGGCAAGAGTAGCCATAGTAGGGTAAGATTGGATTTATGTATCTCCTCCCAGTGTGGGAGTGACAGGTGTGTGGTATACTGGGTTGGACGAGCTGGAGGCTCGAGGGGAGGATAGCCCCGTTAGTTCTTGGATAATTGTGGCAGGTCTTCGGTACTAGGCAGGTCGTCACACCGACCGCGGTACGTGGACTTAGCGGGTGTGTTGGGGTCTGAGGGGCCAGCATGTCTGCGTGTCGGGACGACAATTCCTCGAAGACACCTTCCACTTAGCTCAAAGCCTGGTGGACTCCAGCAAAGAGTACGCAGAGCTCCGCGGTTGTTTAGCGTTGAGGCGTACGTGCGGTCTAGGCCTGGTAGTGTGCATACCCGCCTAGGAGTGGACAGCCCGGTCCGCTACCACCGTGTGTCACAGCGGTTGGTACCCGAGAGGTTGGCTTCCTTTCAAACAGAGGGAACTACAAAGGTCTATGCGCATAGAGTCGTGTGTGTGAGTTTCATTGCATAAAACATTCATGGCATAGCATAGCATACGCACTTGCAGATCCTCATCATATAAATTAGTATGGGCTCTTTTATATGATGAGTTATAATTCCTGGAAATCCTAACTTATAAGTTTGTATGGGCATTCATATAAGTTAGGGTACGAGATTGATTACTTGTCGCTACTGTTCTTACTGCCTCGCTTTACCTGCTTTACTTACTGTTTATTTACTGCTGTACACCTTTATTATACTCCTGCTTATACATGATTAGATTAACCTTTTTACACTTGTGTAGCTTAGAATTTATGTATATACTAGCTACTTTCCCCGTCACCTGCCTCGTATATATTACTGTTATATTGCAGCTTTTCTTCCTTTCCTTCCGCCCGGTGCCTTGGAGTCGCCGGGGGAGCGGATGGGAAGCCACTTAGTCTTTATGACTAACGGTTGCTACCTCCCTCTTTTTAGGAGCACATTCAGATGTGTAGCAGCGTTCAGCACCGGAGGCCAGCCGGGTCAGGTGTGCAGGGCTGGGGTTTATGGTACCTTAGCTGCCGTTAATGGCAGATGCGGGTGAGTGTTTTGAGATGTAGCCCTTGGGGCATTCAGCTGATTACTCTGATTTGGACATTTTTACTTATTGTGAATCTTTGGCTTTTAATACATTCTTTCATTGATGGGTTGGCGCTGTTTAGTTGATTTGGCCGGCAGGATAGGCGTCTCGTGGGGGAGGCTAGCTCGTGCGCTGGCGCTTCCGCAAGACGGCTGTCCTGGGCATAAGATTCCCCTCGGCCGTGTTGTGTGTTCCGGGAGGGGGATCTTACAAATGGTATCAGCTTGCAACGATCCTGAGATAAAGAAGTCCATTAGACCACTAGGTTACCCCTGCTAGCTAGATCAGTTTGAGGACAAACTGATGCAGCGGAAGCGGTGGTGTGCCCATGTATAATTCACAATAAGTATGTCCGCTTTTTCCTATAGAAAGTGCCAACCTAAGCCAAACTCGTACCCTTACATACAAATGCTGGCTCACTCCGAGACAGTAATTGGTATTCCCATTCCAACAATTAGAGTTGGTTTGGCATAGGATTGATGCCAACCTAACTAGGATACCGTTTTGGTCGACTTAGCAGGATATGTCGGGGCATACCCTAACCTTATACCGATCTCGGGGATGATGTGACCAAGCAATAAGTGACCTTGATTGACTAAGGGAAGAGTTTAACGTGAGTGTAGATGCTAGAGATTCGCACCCAGAGATTTCTATCCCAGATATGGAGTAATATTATCATCTTACCCAAAAAATTTCGGGGCAATCTCAATGAGATTGGTGCCTGTAGTCCATTATCAGCTTAGTAAGAGACCACCAAGCTTGCCTTTTATATTGTATGTCGATACCTCTCACTTCTATTTATGTAGAAGGTTTCATATGGAGGAGATATGATAAGAATTCGGATCCAGAGAAGACTCATTTTGGGACGAATGTGTTATATTGGTGATAGAAGAAACTCAGTCGAAGAGATACAGGGGCTTATCCCTTCGTTTATTGGGCTAGTTATGTACCATCTTGGATCCTTTGAGGAGTTAGAATCTTTGTAATTTTTTTTTTGACACTGAAAGTTTTGACACCTGAGAGTTAATTCACCTTAAGCAAAACAGACTGCTAAGGCCATGTTTGGGTTGATAGAATTTTTATTAACGGAATAAGAGAGGAAAAATTAATAGATCCAAATCGACTAGTAAAAGGCCAAAGATGAATGTGGCTTCATTGATTCGACTACGTTTGATTTATGAAGATGACAAGGATAGTATGACTTGTTAATTGATTAAAAATCTCAAATGTTTATCATGGAATAAACATGTCATTAGCAATCTCTAGCGGCGATTGTGGGCAACTATGGAGTTTATACGTTATATTCGAACAAGTAAGGGTTATGTGTAATATTATTGCCTTGGCAAGGTAGATTTTTAGAGGCTAGGTATCATAACCCTACACTAAGATAAATTGTTAAAACATTCACAAGTCGAACAATTGTTGATTTTCGGGAATCATTGAAAATATAAAATTTGTCCAAGCTTAAATTCTTGAGGCAATAACATCATGTTGGGGATTTGTGGATTGAGATAGGATATCATCATGGCAAGTGAAATGAGGCGTATGTGAACTCGATTGTTTTATGAACCAAAAGATAAATGGTGGAAGTTCTTGATGATTAAACACATGAATATTTTGCCATGACGTGACATTGGAAATATCCTTGCCTCCCAAAATTTAAAAGTTAGCCAGTCACTTGCTAAATTTGGAAGACGTATACTATATGTATGAATCTTTTTACTATAAATATGATGATATGGAGAGTCAGAACACATAAATCGAAAATATCATGACCGCCTTTTTGAAAGATTCATGATTTTGAGAAATAAAATTTAATTATCAGCAGTAGATATAGTGAAATCACAGGATAAATGTTAAGACACCCTTTTAGTGAGAGCAACTCGTGACTAGTATCGCGGTTAGAAGTAGTGCTTCTTATCTACTATTGAGGCAGTAAGAGACCTCTAAGTTTGATGTCCGTACCCACAATGTGATGCTCCTCGCTGTAGTTTATATCCATTTAGACTGCGAGCCTAGAAAGTGACCATTTTGTAGTCGGGAACATGTCGACCCCTGAAAAGGTTGTGAAAATGGTAGCTTTGAGGGCCTAGAACGCTTTAATGGGTCCCAGGAACTGTTATTCAAGTGCCTTGTGACAAGTGCTTATAGGGTAAAACTCCTAATCGAGGACGGCATGCCCATAGGGCCGGTGTGCATACAAGGGGTGAATGTACCATACTGGTGGTCGAAGAGACATAACTTAGGTGTAAGGGGGGGGCTAACCCCTTTTTCTTCGTTTATTGGCCTAGCTAATGGACCAACTGAGGTTTCACCGGGAGTTAAAAATCTTTGCAGACTGCTTCACTTAGCCTTGCTATAATGAGGTTTTCTCTTCTAAGTCGTTACAAGTCGACGATATTAGAATTAGGTACACCTTGATGAATGAGTCATTTTAAGCAAAGTGGATGGTTAAGCACCAAGTTTTGGATTACGATGAGTAAATTTTAGCACGGTTTTAGATGGATGTCAATACCATGTGAAGGATGCAATGACATCCTGATGTGATGGTAAGGACTTGAGTTGGCAGTCCTTGAGTGTTGCTATGCACTAGTCGGATCTTGGCAAGTGCTTGGATGACTTAAGGACTTGGTGGTAGTCCTTAGGTTCTGATAGCATGAGTTCCATCATTAGAACCTCATGGGTGTAGTTATGTAAAATCTTGGATCCTCTTGATAGTGTTGTAGTGCCTCTCAGTGATCAATGGTCGGTCCGACGACCGCGCGACAAATTTTGGGGGACGCCTTGAAATTTGTTGAGTTGGAGTTGTATTTGATTGTTGATCAAAGAGGTATGTTTAAAAGTGACATATTTAGGATGACCGGTTCAAATCGTAACATTCTTAGCGCCACGGTTTTGCAACGTAGTTGTTAAGTTAACAAATTCACAACAGTGGTGTCTATGCACTGATTTGCGTACATATGTAACGATATTTTAAACTAAATAAGGTTACCGAGGATGTGCGTTGGAGACTCATGGCAGACAATATAGATGCAGGGCAACCGTTGATGGCACTTGCGGTAGGGATCTAGTGTTTTGGAGATCCGGGCATGCAAGGTGTGAATGAGTTAGTGGTTTGACAGTTTTGGTTGGTTCATGGAACCTGTACTGCGACAGAAATGTTGGTAGTGGTAGCCGGTTGCATCGTGGTTTCATAAATGAGTAGCATGCTTGAAGTCGTTCATACCAAGTCCTTGCTAAATGCTCCCTTGTATGTTGTGTGCTTGAGATTAAATCACAACATAATCAGTTAGACCGATGTAGCAATTATTGAAATAGTGTGTCATTGTTAGTTCGTATGACTTCACAAGGCAAGAGTACGCATGCAATCTAGTTTCTATGTATAAACCGCAACAATTGAGAGTGCATACATACGCTTGAAATTATTATGGATGAAGTGCCCACGAATGATTATGATGAGTATGTTTTACTCTCATCTAGAAAATCCTCATAGCCTCAACCTAATATTTCGGGGACGAAATTATTTCTTCGTTTATTGGATTTGTAACATCCCAATTCGAGCTAGACCCCTTGTGCGCGTTTTTGAGTCAAACGAGTTGACTCGAGCTCGGGGTGTACTGAGGGCCAGGCTTGCACCTGAGCCGGGGAAATGCACTCGAAGAATGCGGCGAGTACCAGTTCTATTCCTTGTCTCGATGTCTGCTGTATCGGGATCCGAGCTGTCCGGAGAGTATAATTTGAGCAATAAAACTCGAAGGAGGCGTACCACCTTGAAGGAATTATAGTACGTACGTTAGCTCAAATGACACGGTCTGCGAATAACATATTTATCCAAAAGGCGATATGCAGCAGACGGTCTCGGTATTCACCCTAGTCAGTTTTGTTAGACCCGTGAAGCCTATACGAGTTCAACAAAACTGTCCGCGCTCGATTCTGATGGGAATCGGCGAATTTATTAATGTGGTCTGCGAATAGCGTATTCATCCAAAATGGTGAAATATGCGAAACGACCCCGCTCTTGACCCCAATCAGTCTTGTTAGACTCGTAATAATAGTACGAGTTCAACGAATCTATCCGTTTGCGATTCCGACATCGTTTGAATGGGTTTTGACGTTTAAGTATATTAGGCCGTAAACGCTCGGACACGCATAAAATGAGCAAACAAACTCGGAACTGATCGTGAATCATTTCGATGGGTGCGTATCGACGAGACGGTCGTAATGGGCCTTTTCGGGACGAATTCCGAGTCCTCTAGAGTGTTATACGAGCGATTAAATGATAATAATAGTAATAATAACAATAATATTATTATTATTATTATTATTATATATAATTATTTATAAATATAACTTAAACTTTAGGTTAGAAGCTTACCTGCCGAGCCTTTCCTCCTCCCAGCGCCGTCAACACTTCCCCCCTTGCCGATCCAGATCCCCTCCAAGCTCTCAACTCCGGCGGCCACGCTTCCTCCTTCTCCGGCGTTCCTATACTCCTCCAGCAACCTCCCTTCTCCGGCGCACCTTCTCCTTCGGCAAGCATCCATGGCCGAAACTCCTCCCTCCATCTCGAGCCATCTCTCATCCGCCATGGCCAACCACCACCAAATCCCCGACCAAGCTTCCTCCGTCCGCCCCTGCTCTCCTCCTCGCGGCTCGGGCAAGCTCCTCACGGCGAGCAACTCCGGCAACTCCCCCTCCCGTGAGCCTCCTCCTCCAGCCACTCCCATCTCTCTTATCTCTCTCTCCCTCCTTCTCTCTCTCTATTTCTCTTACAGAACCATCCAAAATCCTCCAGCACTCCTTCATCTTCTCTCTCTCTAACCTCAAGATCTATGGCCGGCCATCTCTCCATTTCAGACCCGGCAAACCGGCGAGCTTCGCGTCCGAAAACCAAAACAGCCCACTCAAAGAGGTCGTTACCACTTCGGCAACGTCCGACGAGATCCGGATCGGCGAGATCCGGCCATGACCGGGAGCGACGGACAAATGCCGCATACGCGACTATTGGGTTGCATACATGGACACTCAGGTGACTTCCTCCCCTCTCCCTTGGTGCTAGTTTTCTTAGATCCGCTAGGCGAGATATAGAACTCAATTGAGTCAATTTGCGAGCGTGATGAAGCTCCGTAGGAAAAAGGCCGCGTTAGGGTTTTTCGCCGTAGGGCGTCGTTCGCCGCGAAAATGCCCCCAATCGACTCCTCGCTTCAATACGAACGTGGGACGTTGGTTTCGTGGCAATCGGAGGCCTCGTGAGGGTGCATGGGAGGAGTGAAGGTGGCTGCCCCAAACTTTCATATGGGATTTCATTAATTAGTTACCTGTAATTGAGATTTCGATTATATATATACATATATATATATATATATATGACTTGTAGCTGCTTGGGAAATAGTTCCCTGTTAGATGGAATTTCAATTATATATATATATATATATATATATGTTCATTAGGCATTTGGGATGATAATAGAAATAAGTTCCCTGTTGATTTGGAGTTGAGAAATAAGCTTCCTGTTGAATGGATTTCAATTGTATATATATATATATATATATACATTTAGTTCATGTTTGGGGGAGAGAATAAAATGAAGCTCCGTTAAACATAGTTTTGATTATGTAATGATTGTCTGAGAAAGATGGGGAATAACGCCCTGATTAATTAGGGTTGCTAATTATATAACTGTGGATAGATGTGATGAAAGCTCCCTGTTAAATCAGATTCAATTCATAACTTGCTCTTTGTTATTAAGGAGAACTGTGCGCAGCTGGGTTCAAGCCAATTTTTTTTAGGTTTGACCCCACTGGAATTAGATTTCGGGCTCAACATGAAAGTAGTAGCCCTTGAAAAGAGCTTTCCAACGATAGGTTACACGTTTTCTGGGGTGACCTGTAGCTCTCAAAAAGTCCAGTCGAGTGGACTGTCCAGAAGACTAGATCTTGTTTTAGTTCTCTGCTTCCTGCCCAGGTTTGTACAATTGCATTCAACACTGATTTTGGGTATGAAGCATTAGGTCCTGGGTTTTATGGCAACATAAAAATTGTAGCCCTTGTTGTTAACTTTCCAGAATGAGGTGGCACGTAAATTTTTAGTGTAGTGAAACTCCCAGAATTTCAGTTTTAGTATGCGGTGTCGTGGTAGCCTAAGTCTCGATGAATTTTGGAATAACTTCATTGATACCCGTTGTTGTTCAAAACAAAATTGTAGAGATGATATTGATGATGATGTGCATATCGCTGTAGAATTTCATGATTTTTAGATGAATATTTATTGTCATTTTATGAATAATAAATTGTGATCGTAACAAGTAGCGAGTCTATGCTAGAGGCTTCAGCGAGATCGGAATTGGAATGGATCCTTGTTTATATATATTTTGGTTATTTACCTTGTTTTGTTTATCGGAAGATGTTTGGAATTGGTAGAGAAATGTTGATGACAATGTGGACATCCCTCTTAAATTTCATAATTTTCGGATATAAACTTGCTGTGATTTGTCAAGGTTAGGTGATAAAATTATTGTGCCGTAAATAGCTATCAAGATTGTTCCGAATGAGCTGGGATCTGGTGTAAACACTAAAGACGCTAACCCTGACGTGTAGAAGAAATTCTAGAAGTCTTGGGTTTAATATAGTCATTTGATTGATCACTTGTTGATGACGCTCTAGGACAATAAGTATGTGCATGAAACTTTAGGCAAGTCGTGATTTGATTAGTGCTCCTAATTACATTATATGTAAAGGTTGTTATTATGATTCTGATATAACATTGGAGGTGATTGACCTAAATATTGGGGAAAATTATGTAATGAACGATTGATGGCGTAGTATGTATTCACATTTAAATATATATGTTGAATCTAACAAGGTTGGATGAGAAACAACCCTTGAGTAATAGCCGAGCTTAGTCTTATAATATCTGATAGTCTTCTGGTAATAATCTTGAGTCAATTGGATGAATATTTGCAGTACCTTCCCTTATGTTGTTCATATAACTCATTTGGTCTGCGAATAGTACAACGGTAGAATGGAGATAACTTGTAGACCATTAGGCGGGAATGGGAGGTAGTTGATGTACCTGATTTGGATGAAGAGGTTGAGGTCACCAAAAAGGAGCTTAGGTGATGAGAGTGCTTGGTGAGCTATGGGTAAAGTTGTGCCCGGGATTGACGAAAGATCGTCTTTCCCCTTAGAGGGTCATAAAGCACTGAGGTTTAATTCAAGCGAAATGATAAGAGGGTAGTCTTATGGGTGGATACCAATAATACTAAGTGTCTTGAGAAAGGGAACTTTGGGGTGTCATCCCATTGTAGTTCCTAGTACCGTAGCGAGCCCCTTACAGGGTAACCCTCGGGAAGTCCAAGATTAACCCTAAATTGCAATAACATTTAAAGTAGGCAAGAGTAGCCATAGTAGGGTAAGATTGGATTTATGTATCTCCTCCCAGTGTGGGAGTGACAGGTGTGTGGTATAATGGGTTGGATGAGCTGGAGGCTCGAGGGGAGGATAGCCCCGTTAGTTCTTGGATAATTGTGGCAGGTCTTCGGTACTAGGCAGGTCGTCACACCGACCGCGGTACGTGGACTTAGCGGGTGTGTTGGGGTCTGAGGGGCCAGCTTGTCTGCGTGTCGGGACGACAATTCCTCGAAGACACCTTCCACTTAGCTCAAAGCCTGGTGAACTCCAGCATAGAGTACGCAGAGCTCCGTGGTTGTTTAGCATTGAGGCGTACGTGCGGTCTAGGCCTGGTAGTGTGCATACCCGCCTAGGAGTGGACAGCCCGGTCCGCTACCACCGTGTGTCACAGCGGTTGGTACCCGAGAGGTTGGCTTCCTTTCAAACAGAGGGAACTACAAAGGTATATGCGCATAGAGTCGTGTGTGTGAGTTTCATTGCATAAAACATTCATGGCATAGCATAGCATACGCACTTGCAGATCCTCATCATATAAATTAGTATGGGCTCTTTTATATGATGAGTTATAATTCCTGGAAATCCTAACTTATAAGTTTGTATGGGCATTCATATAAGTTAGGGTACGAGATTGATTACTTGTCGCTACTGTTCTTACTGCCTCGCTTTACCTGCTTTACTTACTGTTTATTTACTGCTGTACACCTTTATTATACTCCTGCTTATACATGATTAGATTAACCCTTTTACACTTGTGTAGCTTAGAATTTATGTATATACCAGCTACTTTCCCCGTCACCTGCCTCGTATATATTACTGTTATATTGCAGCTTTTCTTCCTTTCCTTCCGCCCGGTGCCTTGGAGTCGCCGGGGGAGCGGATGGGAAGCCACTTAGTCTTTATGACTAACGGTTGCTACCTCCCTCTTTTTAGGAGCACATTCAGATGTGTAGCAGCGTTCAGCACCGGAGGCCAGCCGGGTCAGGTGTGCAGGGCTGGGGTTTATGGTACCTTAGCTGCCGTTAGTGGCAGATGCGGGTGAGTATTTTGAGATGTAGCCCTTGGGGCATTTAGCTGATTACTCTGATTTGGACATTTTTACTTATTGTGAATCTTTGGCTTTTAATACATTCTTTCATTGATGGGTTGGCGCTGTTTAGTTGATTTGGCCGGCAGGATAGGCGTCTTGTGGGGGAGGCTAGCTCGTGCGCTGGCGCTTCCGCAAGACGGCTGTCCTGGGCATAAGATTCCCCTCGGCCGTGTTGTGTGTTCCGGGAGGGGGATCTTATACACCTTGACTTAGCTAATCTTCAAATTTCTTCTAGACTTAGCCTATGACCCTTACACTATACATGATGGGTCAAAACAGATCCTATACCTGGAAATAGACATCCTAGCCCAAATCAGTAATAGGGTTGAACTGTGTTCCAACACCATCCTTAGTCCGAATGTTTTGATTTCTTCCTTTGTCAAATCAAGCATATTGTGCTCCGTTGATACTTCGGTTGCTGAGTACGGATCTGGTTGGTTGTTTCATTCCACATTTGATGTTAACAACCTCATCCGGATTCGTCTTCCTTAACTTGGAGTAGAGTGTTATTCCACATTTGATAACACGATCTGACTTGTTTTGGACCTTCTCCTGTTGATTGGTTCCATTCCACATTTGATGAGTTCCAATCAACCCTAGAAGAACAGTAACCAGGATATCACACATAGGAACACAGATATAGCTGCGTTGTCCAGAAGTCTGAAATCGTTTCGTTTGGAAACAGTTAATAGATTTTGCGGTTAAACCTGAAATACTCTACCTATATCCTCTAAGCATAATTTAAAGTACTACGTTCTTATATACAGAACTAGATACATGTATATTTTTCATAGTTGAATTCATTCTAAATGAAGTTCTCTGTTGAAAATTACAAGAAATGCTGCTGCAGGAGGAGCACATGCAGACTGGGATCCTGAAAAGGATGATCTGTTGGATGATGGTTTCTAGAGTATCTGTTTGGTTTTCTTTCTCTGACTTAGAGCACTGTTTAACTCTCTTTACCTGTTTTGTTTGGACTATTTCCTACTCCTTGTTAGTCATGAGACATTAGGTCTTCTGGTACCTATCTCTTTGACTGTACTTGGATTCTGATGTGATGTTGCTTAGTCTATGTTCTATGCTTATGCGTGCATACATATTCATGTTTCTTTCAGTCCAATATATTATAACAGGTACTTGCGTACACGGTTGTGTAATAAGTCGAACTGGTTGAACACTACACACCAACCTTTTTCCAACGTCGGTATACTGTAACATCCCCAATCCTACTAGACCCCTAGTGTGAGATTGGGAGCTCAAGGGGTGGGATGAGGGGCCTTGAGGACCCCTTAGGATGAGAATTTTGCTATGTGCACACCTAGAGTCCCAATCAAATGGGACCTAAGCTGCTATAGAGGGCCAGTTGGACACCAAGTTTCCCAAAATGAGACCACCCTTAGTTCCCTAAACCTTAAGGAAGGAGTAATGGGGTGATCACCCCCTTGGTGAGGCTCAATTCCTTAGGATTAGCCCAAAATCACCTTAAGTAAGTCTGAACCAAACCAACTAATTGAGGGGCAATTGACCCCCAAGAGGCCAAATTGACTTCCCCCTTATGTTCCAAACCCTATTAGAGACCCTTTGGACCCAAAAGCCCCATCATAGGGTGGTCAACCATCTCCAATTTGGTCAAACTCCAAATTAGGGCAAAAAGGTCAACTCAACCCAAATGTGGTCAATCTTCACCCAAATCCTAAAATTGACTCCACATCTAGTCTCTAAGCATCATTAAGAACCTAAGAGGCCCAAAAGCCCCATCATGGAAGGGTCAAGTCACCTCAATTTGGCCAAAGTACCAAAGAAGGGCAATTTGGGTATTTTTTCACACCTTTTCATCAAATTGGGCCAAATAGGGCCCCACCATGGGCCAAGCTCTATTGGGTGATGACATGGGACCCATGACCTACACGGGGGACCAGTCAACCCAATTGGTCAAAGTCAAAGTCAACTCAATTGGGCTTAATCCCAATTTGAGTGCCTAAACCTTTCCCCCTTTTTAATTAGAACCTAAGCCTAAGGTTTATAAAATCATTTGGGCTCATGGGATCTGGTGGGGTGTGGCTAAGGGGTTGGGCTAACCCAAGCTAACCCAAGTGAGGGGTTGGGTTAAAGGAGGGGACAAAAAGGGACTTGATAAAGCAAAAAGCAAAAGGAGCCCAATCTCCCCCTCTCTCTCCTCCCAATCAGCCTTGGGCTCACCCCTGATGGTGTTGAGTGATGAGAAGGAGCTGGAAAGCAAGGATGCAGCAGGGGGCTGGTCGGCCAAGTCACCCCCGTGAGCCACCACCTCGAATCCCCCAGCACAGCCCTCCTCAGCCTATATAAGCCTCACCAACAGCTCCAGAAGGTCGTTTGCAGTCGGGCTAGCACTTTGGATCGAAGAATTCGGTGGAGAATCGAGCTCTGTAGCAAGCTCGCCGGAGACGGAGACGAAGATGGCAAACCGCCGGAATACTCGCCGCCCAGCCCGTTTCCAGGTTCGCTTCTCCCCCCCCTCTGACTGTGCTAGCTTCTAGAACTGTTAGATGTCGAGTTCGAGCTCAATTGAGCCGAACCCAATCCGCATTTCCTCTCCGTTTAGCCGTTTGGGCTTCCTGTTAGAATCGCCGGAAACGGCCCCCGCCGGCGACCAATCCACCGCCAATCGATCGGCACCACCTCAACGGAGGTGGTGGTGGCGGTGGCTGGCCAGGGAGGTGGACGGGTGGCCGGGATTTCGTGCTTCAGGCGGCTCCAGGTCGGGCAGATCTGGGCCGTTGGCTCGAGGAAGACGACGACGCAGGGCGGCTCGATCTGCGTCAAGATGTGTGCGTGATCAGCGCCGTGTGCATTTTTCTAATTTAATTGATGTGGTGTGCCTTTAGCCAGATTCTGGTCTCATTTTTTAACTCGATTTTAAGGACTTTAGAGGCCATAACTCAAAAAGTCACCAGAGACAACTCTTGTAGATGGTTGAGTCTACTCTCATTTGGGACTTAGATCAAACCATTTGGTGTTGATTTGACTCCTGTGGAGCCATTCTTCTGAGGATGGTCCAAATAAATTTCTAGCACTAAAATATTTTTAACTCCCATTTGGCTTGGAGTTTAGGGCTGATATTTTAAACCCTAGTGTAATTATATCAGATATATCTTGTGCCCAAATATTAGGATTTATGGAGAACTTTTTCCTATAGTTTTTATCTAAACTTTAAATAGTAAATTTCTGTAATTTGAGTGGACAAATTCCCTTGTGGGGCCCCCATATTAGGGTGGGGTGAAGTTTAGGCTAATCCCACACACTGTTAAAAATATTGGGTCCATTGGACCACTCCTTGTGGGTGAACCCTCTTTGGAGTGAGGATGGCTTAGGGGTGGTGTGTGATTGGGCCAGGAACTTCACTCAGATTGAGGAGCCTAAATGAGGCCCTTAATGGCCAATTCATGAAAATGATGTGAGACACACTTTTGTAGCCCTGGATGTATAGTTTCATTAGAAACTAAGATCTTGGCATTTGGAGGTCAGTAGACCCCAGAGAAGCCATTTTCCTAGGGCTGGTCCTAGGTAGGGTTAGCCCACCAAAACCTTAATAACTTTTGATTGGGTGGGCCTATGGGGCTGAGATTTTGGCCACATGAGTGTCCACCCTAGGCCCACCTTGTGCCAGAAATTGGTGTAGATTGGGCACCTTTAAGTTATAATTTTAATCTCATCTTAAGATTTTGACCTAAGAGGAATTAGTGGGTGAAATCACCCCTAATGACCCTCATTCTTTGGTGGCATGTGGGTCTGGTTAAGTATAGACTCTGTTCCAAATTTGAGGCCAATTGGAGTTCATCTTAATGGTGAACCCCCAAAGGGCATAGTTTTGCCCTAGGTTTGGAAGTCACATAACCTTGGTGGCTTATGGAATTTGGAGCTTAGCCTTAGGGGCTTATCAAATTTCAGGGGTGATGGGGTCTAGGGTTAGTGTAGGGTCTTGTTCATCACCAAGAGGGTGATTGGAGCATTGAAGGCCAAAACCCTAGCCCAAACCTCAAATTTACTTAATTGCCCCTTTTGGGCCTTAATGAAGCAATTAGGACCTAAACTCATTTATAGACAACCAAACTTCAACCCTAGGCAGAGAATGACATTCTAGGGCCAGTATATTTTTCTTGGAATTTTCATTACTTAAATGGTTTTTATTTTGATTTATGGAAAAATGGCTTAATGGAGGGTTTATGCCAAATCAATAACTTAGGTTTATCTTCTCATTACCAAACAGAACATGGATGTCAATTGATATGCTTATGACCTCTGGATTTAATCTTGTGACCCTTGATGACTTTTTCATACTTACTTGATTGAATTTACTTATATGCCCTTTTGAAAATAAATTGGTAATAAATGGTAATTGTCCTTGCAAAATTCTGAGATTTTGGAAATACATAGATGCTCATATTATAATGCATTTAAATCACTTGGGGTGTCCATTACTTAAGAATTTATCCACTTTGTGGTTTTTGGGAAAAATCTAGATTTTGGGGATTTATTTATGTTGCATAGCAAAACCATACCTAGGGCCACCAAACCCTGTAGGATGTTCACTTGTGATGATATGTGGCCCCTGGAATTTTAATTGGAGCACTTCTAGTGATAATTGTTGTACTTATAAGAAAATTACCATAATTGCCCTTTTGATGATTTATACAAATACATAGGCAATTCACCTTGTAACCATGTGAAACCTTCAGATTATGATTACATCAATGTTTATAGCATATGAGAATTTTTCAGGAATTTTAAATACTGTGTTGGTATTTAATTAATTAATTTGGTGGTTTTATACAAAAATTCAATTAATTAATTCAAGGGCAAAACAGTAATTATGACCCTTCACCTTTTGGAGTTATGCAATTGAGATCAGTATACACTCAGGATAAATATTGGGTAGGCATTAGACCAGATTTTAGGGTACTTCATGAACAAGTTGGTGTGGCCCTCACTATTCAAGAAAATTAATTAAATATTATATTAAGTTGGAAAATTATGGGAATTGAACCATGATCTATTTAGGGCAGTAGGATCCTTGGATAAAATCTGTGGAGTCATAGGATCTGTGGTTAGGGGTCTTCCTTTGGAAGGGTGCAATATCCTTAAGTGGTCTGCGTTTAGCTAATTTGGGTTTTTGTAATCTAATCATCTAGACCCATGGGACTTGGAAGAGTACAGAAGTGTAGCATTAAGAAACTCATGATAGTCTTCTGGTAATAATCTTGAGTCAATTGGATGAATATTTGTAGTACCTCCCCTTACGCGGTTCATATAACTCATTTGGTCTGCGAATAGTAAAACGGTTGAACGGAGATAACTTGCAAGCCACTAGGTGAGAATGGGAGGCAGTTGGTGTACCTGATTTGGATGAAGAGGTTGAGGGCACCAAACAGGATCTTAGGTGGTGAGAGAGTGCTTGGTGAGCTATGGGTAGGGCTGTGCTCGGGATTGACGAAAGATCATCTTTCCCCTTAGAGGGTCACAAATCTCTGAGGTTTAACTCAAGTGAGATGATAAGAGGGTACCTTATGGGTGGATACCAATATTACTAAGTGTCTTGAGAAAGGGAACCTTGGGGTGTCATCCCACTGTAGTTCCTAGTACCGTAGCGAGCCCCTTACAGGGTAACCCTCGGGAAGTCCAAGATTAACCCTAAATTGCAACGACATTTAAAGTAGGCAAGAGTAGCCATAGTAGGGTATGATTGGATTTATGTAACTCCTCCCAGTTGCGGGAGTGGCAGTATTGTGGTGCTCGGGTAGACGAGCGGGAACCCCAAGGGGATGATTATCCCGGTAACTTTCTCAGAAATGTGGCAGGTCTTCGGTACTAGGAAGGTCGTCACTCCGACCGCGGTACGTTGACTTAGCGGGTGTGTAGGGGTCTAAGGGGCCAGCTTGGCTGCGTGTCGGGACGACAGTTCCCCGAAGACACCTCTCACTTGGCTCAAAGTCTGGTGGACTCCAGCAAAGAGTACGCAGAGCTCCGCGGTTGTTTAGCGTCGAGGCGTACGTACGGTCTAGGCCTGGTAGAGTGTATACCCGCCTAGGAGTGGACAGCCCGGTCCGCTACCACCGTGTGTCACAGCGGTTGGTACTCGAGAGGTTGGCTTCCTCTCAAACAGAGGGAACTATAAAAGGTCTGTGTGCACAGAGTCGTGTGTGTGAGTTCATTGCATAAACATTCATAGCATAAGCATAGCATACCCCCCCCCTGCAGATCCTCATCATATAAATCAGTGTGGGCTCCTTTATATGATGAGTTACGATTCCTGGAAATCCTAACTTATAAGTTTGTATGGGCATTCATATAAGTTAGGGTACGAGAATGCTACTTGTCGTTTCTACTCTTACTGCTCTGCTTTACTTACTTTACTGTTTACTTACTGCTACACCTTACTTTTTATGCCCCTGCCTTTACTTTCGCTTATATATGATAATCTAGCCCCTTTTACACTTGTGTAGACTAGAATTATATACATATGCTAGTTTTATTTTCCCTGTCACCTGCTTGTTCCTTGCTCGTCCCCCGCTTCTTCCTCCCGCGCGGTGCCTAGGAGTCGCAGGAGGAGGAGGGGACCTAGCGAGATTGGTCATTCTTTGACTGACGGTTTGCATTGGGGCCGACAACAACCTAGGATTCCGAGGAGACGGAGCTGTCGCACGCACCGCAGGAGACGAGGGCAGGACCTGAGCAGACAACGACGCAGCGAGTAGCAGCCACGAGACCTCAGGTGGACTTCTTTTGAGTGTTAGTGTTGAGTGATGTTGAGATTGCTTCCGCTTGTAGTGAGTTTTGAGAGATTTTATATTATGATGTACCGGGCTTAAGCCTTTCATTTATGTACTTTTGTTTCATGCTCGGACATATATTTATCATGTGGTTCATCTTTTGATATATATATATATAATGGAATGTGTTTTGTGGACTCTCTTTTATTCAGTTTGTACTTTCTCTCGTACTTACTTTTCTTATTGCTCGCACTATGATCATAGCCGGCAGGGTCGACGTTGCGTGGTGTAGCCCAACCCATGTGTTGGAAGTCACCGCAATGCGTCGGCTCTGGGCATAAGGTCCGCTTGGCCCCGGGAGCGGGAGAGGGATCTTACAAATGGTATCAGAGCAACGAACGATCATGCGTACGAGCAATTAGTCCACAACAACTTGGGCCACCCCCGCACGAGTGTAGTTTGGGGACAAACTACGCAGCGGAAGCAGTGGTGTGCCCATGTGTAAACTACATTCCTAAGTCCTTTAAGCATGATTTAGATTCTTCAATCTTCTAAACTTCTCATATTCGTGTCAGGCTGCTAGAGACGAGGAACCTCAGAACACCATTCCCCCTCCTCCGACTGCCACTCCCTTCCAGCAGACGGAGTTAGGGCAGACTTTGACAGCGATCTTGGATACGTTTCGGGCTCAGGTGATCCCAGCACCTCAGCCGAACCCAGGGTCGAATTGGTTGAGCACGTTCAAGGGTCTGTCCCCACCGGTCTATAGAGGGACAGAGGATGCGGTGAAGACGGAGGAGTGGCTGGATACCATTCAGGAAATGCTGGCAGGCATTAGTTGCCCGGTCAGCAAGGCCGTGACGTTAGCAGTTTCAGCACTGGATGCCCACGCGAAGAGGTGGTGGAAGTCACTGGCGGACTCCACCTTCCGTGACAGAGATTACTCGGGGATTACCTGGGATGAGTTCAGCACGGTGTTCCTGGACCATTTCGTATCAGCTACGGACAGGGACGCGTTGGAGGAGATATTTCTGCACTTGGCTCAGGGGACCCGTTCAGTGATCGAGTACCAGAGAGAGTTTTCTCATTTGGCCAGGTTCGCGGGGGCACAGTTTGTGGATGATCGAGGCTTGGCGAAGAAGTTCTATAAGGGGTTGAGGGCCCCCCTCAGGCAGGCTCTCCTGTTCATATCTGAGGGCACCCTGACTCAGATTATAGAGGTGGCGAAGAAGTTTGAGGCAGACCAGTTGTCAGAACAGGTCAAGGGCAAGAGATCAGCGGACAGGGTGTTTCACGGAGAGGGTGGCAGTGACCGGCGGCAGGATAGAGTTATGAGGCCCAGGAGGGGTGGAGGACGTCCTCTTCCTTTGGAGGCACCGGTGCAGCAACCTCAGATGGTGATGGCCCCTCAGCCACTGCGAGCTTTAGGGCCAGAGAGAGCAGACGGTCGTGGACGACCCCCGGTTGTTTGTTTCGAGTGCAATCAGCCGGGGCACATCAGGATCCACTGCCCGCGGCGTTTCCCTCCACCTCCACCACCCCCTCCAGCAGCCCCTCCAGCACCTCCAGCACACCAGGGCCGTGGAGGTGGTCGTGGCCGTGGCCGAAGGTTTCCCGAGAGAAACAGGCAGCCAGAGCAGGCTTTCGCATTGGATCTCGCCCAGCCAAGGAACCCCGAGGAAGTCATCACAGGTACCTTTATTGTTAATTATGTACTTGCAACTTCTTAAATCCCCTTAGCTTTAGTAGTAGCTTAACTTTATAACAACCCTTAGGTATCGTACTCATCAACGGAAAACCCGCACACACCTTGTTTGACACGGGTGCATCGCACTCCTTTATCTCGGAGGACTTCCTCGTAGGCTTGGAGGGGATCCAGAGGGTCGACGGCGTAGTAAGGAGGGTGCGACTACCAGATGGCTCAGTGATGCGCACCACAGCCAGGTGCACCATGGACCTTGAGATCGAGGGAGAGATCTTTGAGTCCTGGGCATCGATCCTGAAGCTTCCAAATTACGATCTGATTTTGGGCATGTCATGGTTGCACGACCACCATGCCAAGATCGATTGTGCGACGAAGAAGATCGAGCTACTAGCTTACGGGACCACCTGGGTCACCGTCGAAGGTATTAGATCTCTCCCGCGTACCCCTCTATCTTCTACACAGGTTGTGAAGGCCCATGAGCAGGGGGAGGAGGTATACCTTATCTGCTTCGAGATGGCAGAGTTGAAGATATCAGTGGACGAGGTGCCGATAGTCCGGGACTTCTCCGACGTATTCCCGGAGAAGTTGCCCGGCTTGCCGCCACATAGAGGCGTAGACTTCCAGATTCAGCTAGTACCCGGGGCGAGGCCAGTGTCCCGGGCACCGTACCGCATGGCACCCAAGGAGTTGGCAGAGTTCAGAGTACAATTGAAAGAACTAGTGGATGCCGGATTCGTGAGGCCGAGCTCGTCCCCATGGGGAGCTCCGGTCTTGTTCGTAAAGAAGAAAGATGGGACCCTCCGACTATGTATCGACTATCGGGAGCTCAATAGATTGACGGTGCGGAATACCTATCCGCTACCAAGGATTGACGAGCTGTTTGACCAGCTGCAGGGTGCCCATTGGTTCTCCAAGATGGATTTGCGGTCGGGCTACTATCAGCTGAGGATACGAGAGGAAGACATACCAAAGACCGCATTCAGCTCGAGGTACGGTTTGTACGAGTTTACGGTGATGCCGTTTGGGCTCACCAACGCCCCGTCGGCATTCATGAGTATGATGAACCGGATCTTCGAGCCCTTCCTCGATGTATTTGTGATAGTATTCATCGACGATATTTTGGTCTACTCGAGGACCGAGGAGGAGCACGCCAGCCACCTAGCAGCGGTGCTGAGGAAGTTGAGGGAGCACCGGATGTTTGCCAAGTTCTCAAAGTGCGAGTTCTGGTTGAGGGAGGTGGCCTTTTTGGGACACATCATCAGCGGGGCCGGTCTAGCGGTAGATCCGGCTAAGGTGCAGGCTGTCAGAGATTGGCCGAAGCCGAAGACCGCAGCGGATATCCGGAGCTTCTTGTGGTTAGCGGGTTATTACCGCAAGTTCGTGGCCGGATTCTCCAGGATTGCCCTCCCCCTCACTTCGTTGACAAAGAAGGATGCTGTCTTTGACTGGACGCCGCGATGTGAGGCGGCCTATGCGGAGCTGAAGGACAGACTTATCTCAGCCCCTATCCTTGCACTTCCATCAGGGAAGGAGGGATTTCAGATCTATACCGACGCATCTTATCAGGGGATGGGAGCGGTGCTTATGCAGCATGGGCACGTGATCGCCTATGCCTCCCGCCAGCTGAAGAAGCACGAGATGAACTACCCGGTGCACGACCTAGAGCTTGGAGCGGTCGTATTTTCCTTGAAGGTGTGGAGACATTATTTGTACGGGGTTCATTGTGAGATCTTCTCGGATCACAAGAACCTCAAGTACATCGACACCCAGAAGTACCTCAACCTACGACAGCGACGATGGTTGGAGTTCTTGTGCGATTACGACTACACCATGCATTATCATCCGGGCAAGGCCAACACAGTAGCGGACGCTCTAAGCAGGAGGGGCAGTACCGCAGGGGCAGAGAGCAGAGTGATGGCCATGGAGTTGGTGCAGACGTTGCGGGATATGCAGATTACCCTGGTGAGCAGAGCCGATCCGGGGGTATATGCGGAGTACATGGCTTCGATGAGTATGACCTGTGATATTCGAGACCGTATCCGGGAGGGACAGCAGCAGGATCCGGCTTTGGAGCCGGTATTCAGGTCATTGGCAGACGACGCTGCTGGAGATTACTCCTTGAAGGAGGACCTAGTACACCACCGCGGCAGAGTTTACATCCCCGCCAGGAAGGGGATTCGAGAGGAGGTTCTTCGGGAGGCCCATTGCTCCCAATATTCGGTACACCCCGGCATTACCAAGATGGCGGCGGACCTGCGGAAGGTCGTATTTTGGCCAGGGATGAAGAAGGATATCATGCGGTTTGTGACCCATTGTGAGAGTTGTCAGAGGGTGAAGGCGGAGTGCAGGGCTCCATGAGGTCTTTTGCAACCACTCCCGGTGCCGGAGTGGAAATTCGAAGATATATCTATGGATTTCGTGCACGGCCTACCGCGATCTCGTTCGGGGAATGACTCCGTTTGGGTGATAGTCGACAGGTTGACCAAGGTGGCACGATTTATTCCAGTTCGGAAGGAGGGTCCGGTCGGCGACCTAGTACGTTTGTTTGTGGAGAAGGTGGTGAGGTATCATGGAGTGCCCAAGACGATAGTTTCAGACCGAGACGGACGCTTTACCTCCAGGGAGTGGAGAGCGGTCCAGGCCTACTTGGGATCCCGGTTGACTTTTAGCACTGCATTCCACCCTCAGACCGAAGGTCAGACGGAGCGTACCAACCGGACGATGGAGGATTTACTGCGATTATGCATTCTGGATACGGGCAAGCCTTGGGAGCAGCTATTGCCGCTGATTGAGTTCTCGTACAACAATAGCCACCAGGCTAGCATTGGGATGGCACCATACGAGGCTCTGTACGGGAGGAAGTGCCGCACCCCTCTTTCTTGGGTACAGGATGAGGACCCGCGGGCCTTGGGGTCTGATTTTATAGAGGAGACGGACGCTGTGGTTCGACTGATCAGGGATCGGATGTTGGAGGCACAGAGCAGGCAGGCAAAGTACTATAATGCCCGGCACCGGTTGGTAGAGTTCCAGGTGGGGGATCGTGTTTTCTTGAAAATACGCCCGATGCACAGAGTGACGCGGGTCAAAGGGCGGAAGAAGCTCAGTCCTGGGTACATGGGGCCGTATATGGTCCTGGAGAGGATCGGTCCTTTGGCGTACAGGCTGGAGCTGCCGCCCGAGCTGGCAAATGTGCACGACGTCTTCCACGTTTCCTCCCTCCGGAGAGCTCTCCTTCGGCCCGAGCAGCTTGTAGAGTCTACTACCGGCCCGGTGGCACCCGACAGATCAGTTATGCTAGAGCCCATCCGGATCGACGACTCGGAGGTCCGCATCTTGCGGCGGAAGAAGGTCCCGCTGGTAAAGGTGTTGTGGTCCAACCATGGGCAAGAGGAGCACACTTGGGAGCCTTTGGACCTCATGCGGGAGCGCTACCCGGGACTCTTTACCTCAGGTACAGTTTAATATTGTAAGTTACATTCCTTTATGTGCTTTTCTTGCACCCCGTAGACCCAAACTAGAATTTCGAGGACGAAATTATTTTATTGTTTATTGGGATTTGTAACATCCCCAATCCTACTAGACCCCTAGTGTGAGATTGGGAGCTCAAGGGGTGGGATGAGGGGCCTTGAGGACCCCTTAGGATGAGAATTTTGCTATGTGCACACCTAGAGTCCCAATCAAATGGGACCTAAGCTGCTATAGAGGGCCAGTTGGACACCAAGTTTCCCAAAATGAGACCACCCTTAGTTCCCTAAACCTTAAGGAAGGAGTAATGGGGTGATCACCCCCTTGGTGAGGCTCAATTCCTTAGGATTAGCCCAAAATCACCTTAAGTAAGTCTGAACCAAACCAACTAATTGAGGGGCAATTGACCCCCAAGAGGCCAAATTGACTTCCCCCTTATGTTCCAAACCCTATTAGAGACCCTTTGGACCCAAAAGCCCCATCATAGGGTGGTCAACCATCTCCAATTTGGTCAAACTCCAAATTAGGGCAAAAAGGTCAACTCAACCCAAATGTGGTCAATCTTCACCCAAATCCTAAAATTGACTCCACATCTAGTCTCTAAGCATCATTAAGAACCTAAGAGGCCCAAAAGCCCCATCATGGAAGGGTCAAGTCACCTCAATTTGGCCAAAGTACCAAAGAAGGGCAATTTGGGTATTTTTTCACACCTTTTCATCAAATTGGGCCAAATAGGGCCCCACCATGGGCCAAGCTCTATTGGGTGATGTCATGGGACCCATGACCTACACGGGGGACCAGTCAACCCAATTGGTCAAAGTCAAAGTCAACTCAATTGGGCTTAATCCCAATTTGAGTGCCTAAACCTTTCCCCCTTTTTAATTAGAACCTAAGCCTAAGGTTTATAAAATCATTTGGGCTCATGGGATCTGGTGGGGTGTGGCTAAGGGGTTGGGCTAACCCAAGCTAACCCAAGTGAGGGGTTGGGTTAAAGGAGGGGACAAAAAGGGACTTGATAAAGCAAAAAAGCAAAAGGAGCCCAATCTCCCCCTCTCTCTCCTCCCAATCAGCCTTGGGCTCACCCCTGATGGTGTTGAGTGATGAGAAGGAGCTGGAAAGCAAGGATGCAGCAGGGGGCTGGTCGGCCAAGTCACCCCCGTGAGCCACCACCTCGAATCCCCCAGCACAGCCCTCCTCAGCCTATATAAGCCTCACCAACAGCTCCAGAAGGTCGTTTGCAGTCGGGCTAGCACTTTGGATCGAAGAATTCGGTGGAGAATCGAGCTCTGTAGCAAGCTCGCCGGAGACGGAGACGAAGATGGCAAACCGCCGGAATACTCGCCGCCCAGCCCGTTTCCAGGTTCGCTTCTCCCCCCCCTCTGACTGTGCTAGCTTCTAGAACTGTTAGATGTCGAGTTCGAGCTCAATTGAGCCGAACCCAATCCGCATTTCCTCTCCGTTTAGCCGTTTGGGCTTCCTGTTAGAATCGCCGGAAACGGCCCCCGCCGGCGATCAATCCACCGCCAATCGATCGGCACCACCTCAACGGAGGTGGTGGTGGCGGTGGCTGGCCAGGGAGGTGGACGGGTGGCCGGGATTTTGTGCTTCAGGCGGCTCCAGGTCGGGCAGATCTGGGCCGTTGGCTCGAGGAAGACGACGACGCAGGGCGGCTCGATCTGCGTCAAGATGTGTGCGTGATCAGCGCAGTGTGCATTTTTCTAATTTAATTGATGTGGTGTGCCTTTAGCCAGATTCTGGTCTCATGTTGTAACTCGATTTTAAGGCCTTTAGAGGCCATAACTCAAAAAGTCACCAGAGACAACTCTTGTAGATGGTTGAGTCTACTCTCATTTGGGACTTATATCAAACCATTTGGTGTTGATTTGACTCCTGTGGAGCCATTCTTCTGAGGATGGTCCAAATAAATCCCTAGCACTAAAATATTTTTAACTCCCATTTGGATTGGAGTTTAGGGCTGATATTTTAAACCCTAGTGTAATTATATCAGATCTATCTTGTGCCCAAATATTAGGATTTATGGAGAAATTTTTCCTATAGTTTTTATCTAAACTTTAAATAGTAAATTTCTGTAATTTGAGTGGACAAATTCCCTTGTGGGGCCCCCATATTAGGGTGGGGTGAAGTTTAGGCTAATCCCACACACTGTTAAAAATATTGGGTCCATTGGACCACTCCTTGTGGGTGAACCCTCTTTGGAGTGAGGATGGCTTAGGGGTGGTGTGTGATTGGGCCAGGAACTTCACTCAGATTGAGGAGCCTAAATGAGGCCCTTAATGGCCAATTCATGAAAATGATGTGATACACACTTTTGTAGCCCTGGATGTCTAGTTTCATTAGAAACTGAGATCTTGGCATTTGGAGGTCAGTAGACCCCAGAGAAGCCATTTTCCTAGGGCTGGTCCTAGGTAGGGTTAGCCCACCAAAACCTTAATAACTTTTGATTGGATGGGCCTATGGGGCTGAGATTTTGGCCACATGAGTGTCCACCCTAGGCCCACCGTGTGCCAGAAATTGGTGTAGATTGGGCACCTTTAAGTTATAGTTTTAATCTCATCTTAAGATTTTGACCTAAGAGGAATTAGTGGGTGAAATCACCCCTAATGACCCTCATTCTTTGGTGGCATGTGGGTCTGGTTATGTATAGCCTCTGTTCCAAATTTGAGGCCAATTGGAGTTCATCTTAATGGTGAACCCCCAAAGGGCATAGTTTTGCCCTAGGTTTGGAAGTCACATAACCTTGGTGGCTTATGGAATTTGGAGCTTAGCCTTAGGGTCTTATCAAATTTCAGGGGTGATGGGGTCTAGGATTAGTGTAGGGTCTTGTTCATCACCAAGAGGGTGATTGGAGCATTGAAGGCCAAAACCCTAGCCCAAACCTCAAATTTACTTAATTGCCCCTTTTGGGCCTTAATGAAGCAATTAGGACCTAAACTCATTTATAGACAACCAAACTTCAACCCTAGGCAGAGAATGACATTCTAGGGCCAGTATATTTTTCTTGGAATTTTCATTACTTAAATGGTTTTTATTTTGATTTATGGAAAAATGGCTTAATGGAGGGTTTATGCCAAATCAATAACTTAGGTTTATCTTCTCATTACCAAACAGAACATGGATGTCAATTGATATGCTTATGACCTCTGGATTTAATCTTGTGACCCTTGATGACTTTTTCATACTTACTTGATTGAATTTACTTATATGCCCTTTTGAAAATAAATTGGTAATAAATGGTAATTGTCCTTGCAAAATTCTGAGATTTTGGAAATACATAGATGCTCATATTATAATGCATTTAAATCACTTGGGGTGTCCATTACTTAAGAATTTATCCACTTTGTGGTTTTTGGGAAAAATCTAGATTTTGGGGATTTATTTATGTTGCATAGCAAAACCATACCTAGGGCCACCAAACCCTGTAGAATGTTCACTTGTGATGATATGTGGCCCCTGGAATTTTAATTGGAGCACTTCTAGTGATAATTGTTGTACTTATAAGAAAATTACCATAATTGCCCTTTTGATGATTTATACAAATACATAGGCAATTCACCTTGTAACCATGTGAAACCTTCAGATTATGATTACATCAATGTTTATAGCATATGAGAATTTTTCAGGAATTTTAAATACTGTGTTGGTATTTAATTAATTAATTTGGTGGTTTTGTACAAAAATTCAATTAATTAATTCAAGGGCAAAACAGTAATTATGACCCTTCACCTTTTGGAGTTATGCAATTGAGATCCGTATACACTCAGGATAAATATTTGGTAGGCATTGGACCAGATTTTAGGGTACTTCATGAACAAGTTGGTGTGGCCCTCACTATTCAAGAAAATTAATTAAATATTATATTAAGTTGGAAAATTATGGGAATTGAACCATGATCTATTTAGGGCAGTAGGATCCTTGGATAAAATCTGTGGAGTCATAGGATCTGTGGTTAGGGGTCTTCCTTTGGAAGGGTGCAATATCCTTAAGTGGTCTGCGTTTAGCTAATTTGGGTTTTTGTAATCTAATCATCTAGACCCATGGGACTTGGAAGAGTACAGAAGTGTAGCATTAAGAAACTCATGATAGTCTTCTGGTAATAATCTTGAGTCAATTGGATGAATATTTGTAGTAGCTCCCCTTACGCGGTTCATATAACTCATTTGGTCTGCGAATAGTAAAACGGTAGAACGGAGATAACTTGCAAGCCACTAGGTGGGAATGGGAGGCAGTTGGTGTACCTGATTTGGATGAAGAGGTTGAGGACACCAAACAGGATCTTAGGTGGTGAGAGAGTGCTTGGTGAGCTATGGGTAGGGCTGTGCTCGGGATTGACGAAAGATCATCTTTCCCCTTAGAGGGTCACAAATCTCTGAGGTTTAACTCAAGTGAGATGATAAGAGGGTAACCTTATGGGTGGATACCAATATTACTAAGTGTCTTGAGAAAGGGAACCTTGGGGTGTCATCCCACTGTAGTTCCTAGTACCGTAGCGAGCCCCTTACAGGGTAACCCTCGGGAAGTCCAAGATTAACCATAAATTGCAATGACATTTAAAGTAGGCAAGAGTAGCCATAGTAGGGTATGATTGGATTTATGTAACTCCTCCCAGTTGCGGGAGTGGCAGTATTGTGGTGCTCGGGTAAACGAGCGGGAACCCCAAGGGGATGATTATCCCGGTAACTTTCTTAGAAATGTGGCAGGTCTTCGGTACTAGGCAGGTCGTCACTCCGACCGCGGTACGTTGACTTAGCGGGTGTGTAGGGGTCTAAGGGGCCAGCTTGGCTGCGTGTCGGGACGACAGTTCCCCGAAGACACCTCTCACTTGGCTCACAGTCTGGTGGACTCCAGCAAAGAGTACGCAGAGCTCCGCGGTTGTTTAGCGTCGAGGCGTACGTACGGTCTAGGCCTGGTAGAGTGTATACCCGCCTAGGAGTGGACAGCCCGGTCCGCTACCACCGTGTGTCACAGCGGTTGGTACCCGAGAGGTTGGCTTCCTCTCAAACAGAGGGAACTATAAAAGGTCTGTGTGCACAGAGTCGTGTGTGTGAGTTCATTGCATAAACATTCATAGCATAAGCATAGCATACCCCCCCCCTGCAGATCCTCGTCATATAAATCAGTGTGGGCTCCTTTATATGATGAGTTACGATTCCTGGAAATCCTAACTTATAAGTTTGTATGGGCATTCATATAAGTTAGGGTACGAGAATGCTACTTGTCGTTTCTACTCTTACTGCTCTGCTTTACTTACTTTACTGTTTACTTACTGCTACACCTTACTTTTTATGCCCCTGCCTTTACTTTCGTTATATATGATAATCTAGCCCCTTTTACACTTGTGTAGACTAGAATTATATACATATGCTAGTTTTATTTTCCCTGTCACCTGCTTGTTCCTTGCTCGTCCCCCGCTTCTTCCTCCCGCGCGGTGCCTAGGAGTCGCAGGAGGAGGAGGGGACCTAGCGAGCTCGGTCATTCTTTGACTGACGGTTTGCATTGGGGCCGACAACAACCTAGGATTCCGAGGAGACGGAGTTGTCGCACGCACCGCAGGAGACGAGGGCAGGACCTGAGCAGACAACGACGCAGCGAGTAGCAGCCACGAGACCTCAGGTGGACTTCTTTTGAGTGTTAGTGTTGAGTGATGTTGAGATTGCTTCCGCTTGTAGTGAGTTTTGAGAGATTTTATATTATGATGTACCGGGCTTAAGCCTTTCATTTATGTACTTTTGTTTCATGCTCGGACATATATTTATCATGTGGTTCAGCTTTTGATATATATATAATGGAATGTGTTTTGTGGACTCTCTTTTATTCAGTTTGTACTTTCTCTCGTACTTACTTTTCTTATTGCTCGCACTATGATCATAGCCGGCAGGGTCGACGTTGCGTGGTGTAGCCCAACCCGTGTGTTGGAAGTCACCGCAATGCGTCGGCTCTGGGCATAAGGTCCGCTTGGCCCCGGGAGCGGGAGAGGGATCTTACATATACCGCGGTCATAGGAGGAGATTGTTAGGTTTAATTTATTAATATGTCCGCGCGTGTCAGGACCGATTCGCAACGACCTGACGGGTTCCGTGTCACTAGGGTTAAGGACTCTACGCTGGAGATACTATATACGTCCATTCCACATGTTGATGAGGCTTAGTAGAATATCTTGAGCGGAGCCTCAACATTGGTAGGCGTTGGAACCATTTGGAACCATTTGGTCCATTGGTAGGCGTCATCTTGCAGATGGAAGGCCGCCATCTGGACTCATTGCTCCTCGGGAATCTCCTGGTAATTGAAGAACAACTTTGCCTTCTGCACCCATTCCAAAGCGTCCCCGTCCCCGTCCCCTCGGAACCTCGGGAAATTCATCTGAGTCCTTTTTGGCTGCATATACGCCTTGGGGTGAGCCATTCCGTTCCCCCCAAGATCATGGCCTTTTCCCTTCAGATTTTATACGAGGACTTTGACCTCCTCCATACGAACGTCCAAGCGTTCCTCCAGATTTTTTTGGGAGGATTTCACTTGTTCCTCGATCGCCGCCACCGTATTCGCCAACCCTACATAATTTTCTTCGAGAGATGGGAGTCGCGCGGTTTCGGCCTCGGTCCGTGTCACCATCGTCGCAGGAACGATGCTCTGATACCAATTGATATGATCCTAGCGGGGGAGAAGAAGAGAGAGTAGAGAGATCTAGAGATTAAGAGGAGGATTAGGGTTAGGAAGAAGAAAGCAAGTACCTTGGATATTTCTTGATGCCTCTTCCACAAGGGGTCCCGGTTATTATATAACCCGGGACCAAGGGGGCCGGCCAGCCCCCATAGGGGCTGAACCAGTGTGGTTCAGCCCCGCTTCTGCTTTATTACTGTTGGCGAGCTGAACCAGATGGTTCAGCCCGGCCTTGCTCCGCCGTCTCCTTTAGTCGTCTCGCATAATGAAATCCTCGGAACCGGACGCCGAGTGGGGGCGTAACATTCCTCAACTATGGACCAATGGTAATGTTCACCATAAATTAAATTCCAGCTAGTTATTGATCATGTAACTTTTGGAAGAAGAAAATGTCACATAAACTAAATGGTTGTTGTCGGCGCAGCCCATGAGAAGGTCAAGTATAATTTTCTTACCATTTTGAGTCAGAGTTATCAGCAACCTATGTGAAATAAGATTCAAAGTCAACTGACAGTAAATTTATAACCTTTTTAGGTGGTTTGGTGTGTGAATGTTCAATTTAAAGTAATATTTTGTTTCAGGTTCTTTATTATTAAAACGATATTAAAAAGATGATCATTAATGCTATCATTGTTCCATGGATATATTAGTTCTATTAATATGCATCACTCAGGCTAAATTTTTGGGTAACACTCAACATGCTATTAACTTTTTTCATAACACCCGACTGACTTGTGTCCAGACTTTTGATTGGGCAACTGCTTTATTTTCACAATTAATAGTGCAGGTCTTATTTTATGTTTGCAATGCTTCTTGATTTTTTTGGGCCATAATTTTCAGTTAAAGCACTTCCATAGTTTCACAAACCTATGCGAAATTTCTATTATTTTGATTATTTATGTTGCAAAGTTTAATATGATTTGAATTTGTGCTCATGATATGGCATTTTATATCATTTTATATCATTTGGACTAGGATATGGCAAGTATGCAAATGATTTTTTGTGGGTCACATTTGAATTAATGATTATTCATTCATTTAATTTCTTCCTAACTGTAGAAAGTAACAAACTTATGTGTGCAAATGTAGGAGGAGGCTGCTAAGATCAAGGCTGCTGGAAGGGCATGGTATTTGAATTAATGATCTCCTGACAGCGATTACACCTAGTTTGAAAACTTCTCAAAGTGGCTTGGCGCCACCCAGTGAATCTCCGGGCACAGGTTTTTGTCGTCTCCAGTTTATTTTATTGCTCTAGGGGTGTTTTCGGACGTCATCATCCTTTTTCGTTCGCCTTTGATGCCAGAAGTTTTAGGTGTTGTTTAGAATCTATTTGTGGGGGACATTTTTGGCACAGTTCATTACATTTTTGATATTTTGACAATTATTTTTTCGAGTTTGCTGTGTGTTGTTGCTGGCATGCTCTTAATGTCTAGACACCTTGCTCTTATTCAATCATTCTTAAGTATATTTAAATCACTTTGATTGTATATTGAAATATTGATGCACAAGAAGATTCACCTGCACTCTAGTTATCTTGCCAGAAAACAGAGCAAATCATAAGCAGGGAGGGTCTTGATAAATATGATTTAGTCATTCCCTAATAAATATCATGTGGTTTGTACTGTTAAACAGGTACTGGATGCGGGATCCCCTTGGCACAAGATGCCGTCATTTGGAGAAGCACCTAAAGAAGAACTGTAAATATAAACACATGGTTCTTTTGCTGAACAAGGTGATTTACAAGTTCATATTCATGAGCTTACAAATTTTGATAAATTTCTCTCCTCAGAGCCTCTTTGTAGAGATGGAATAGGATTCTTTAGTTATGTTTTGTAGTGTGACTTGATTCCTGCATGGGCTACAAAAGGATGGTTGTGGGTGTTAGATGTGTTGTATATTGTGTAGTAGTATTAGCTTATAATCACCTCGGGTGTTAGGATCACTCTCCTATTGTATATGTATTGCCTTGTTCAATTGTGAATACACAGATTATTCTTTCTCCTAACATGGTATCAGAGCACAACCCTAATTCCTCCTAGCCGACGTCTCGCTCGTGTCTTCCGATCGATCCTGCCTTCTCGATCGATCTCTGCCTTCTCGATCGATCGTTCTCGATCGATCGATCCTTCTTGATCGGGACTTCCGCCTGTTTTCCGCTTGCTTACGATCGATCCGGCTGCTCTAGATCGATCGTTCGGGCTCCGATTTTTGCTCTGTTCGATCCCGCTGCTTCGTCTCTGCTACTGCTTCCGATCTCCCTCTGCTCGATCTCCTGCTGTTGTTGAGCTTCTCCAATCGATCCAGTCGATCCCGTCGAGCCTCTCCGATCGATCCAGTCGATCCCGTCAAGCTTCGCCGATCGATCCAGTCGACCCCGTCGAGCTTCTCCTGCTACTAGATCGATCCCGTCGAGCTGCTCTCCTGATCGATCGATCCTGCTACTAGTTCGATCCCGCCTGGACGGCGCATCTCTCCCTCGACCTTGCCGATCCCGAACGATCCCGACTTCCCCCAGCCCGATCGATCGACGCAACTCCTGTTCTGTCTCTGCCACTGTTGTGACTTCCAGCCGCTGTTGTGCTTCCAGCCGCTGTTGTGCTTCCAGTCGCCGTTGTTGTGCTTCCAACCGCTGTTGTGACTTCCAGCCGCCGTCGTGATCGTCTCTGGCGCTGTTGTGACTTCCAGCCGCCGTCGTGATCGTCTCTGCCGCTGTTGTTCTCCTCCTCCGGGTGATCCCGCAGCCCCGACATCCTCGGTTGATTTTCTCAATGGCCTCCGGTGCTCGTCCTCCTCTGACACCTTCTGCAGCTCAGTCTGGTGCTTCTCGCCGCCCGCCTGCCCACTGCCACTACTGTCAGTGCCTTGGTCATGTCAGATCTGAGTGCCGCAAGCTTCAGAGCGTTCAGTAGCGTGCTCCCGGTGTTTCTTCCGCTCATTTCTTGGCTCCAGCGCAGTCTCTCTCTGTCTCTGAGCTTGTGCAACTGATTGTCCCGCAGTTCTCTCCGGCCTGCTCTCCTGCTTCTGTCTCTCAGTCGGCTGCCTCCGCCCCTGCAGGTATCTCCACCTCCGACTGGTTGCTTGACTCTGAAGCCTCTTTTCACATGACCTATGATGCTACACACCTTTTGTCATATCAGTCCATTACTCCTGCCCTTAGTATCATGACAGCAGATGGCCATAATGCACAGAGGTGGGCGTACTAACAAACTGGCTCAGCACATGAACATCATGGGCAATGTCGGGCCGAGTAATGGTGAGATAGACGAGATCCAGCTCGGCACCATTCACCCCATCACCAGTCGTGGCCTCCTTCACACCACCCATTTTCACATTCCCGATGTTGCCTACATACCTGAGTTATCCATGAACCTTATATCCGCCAGCCAGCTCACATCCCATGGTTGTCTGGTTACCTTTGATGAGTTCACATGTCGTGTGCAGGATCGTTTTACTGGGGCACTCCTTGGGGCTGGTCGTCGTCATTGTGGGGTGTACGTCCTTGATCGTCTCCACCTTCCATCCACTTCGCGGTCACCTGCAGCTTCCTCCCTTTGTCTTCCTTCGGTGGGTTTCTCTCAGTGGAACCACCGTCTTGGTCATCCCAGTGGTTCACGTCTAGCTTCTCTCATTAGTCATGGTTTCCTTGGTCGTGTTTCTATTGATCGGTCTCACTCATGTTCAGGTTGTAAGCTCGGTAAACAATTACAACTCCCCTATCAGTCTAGTGAGTCCAGGTCTCAGCACCTTTTGTATCCAAGGGTGGACACCGGTACTATGTTCTTTTTGTTGATGACTACTCTCGTTATTGTTGGGTCTGTTGTATGCGTTCTCGATCTGAATTTTTTCAGATCTATATTACTTTTTCTGCTATGGTGCGCACACAGTTTTCTGCTTCCATACGCATTTTACGTTCTGATTCAGGGGGGAGTATCTCTCTCATGTTTTTCGAGATTTGCTAGCTACTAACGGCACTCTCCTTCAGCTTGTCTGTCCCGGTGCCCATGCTCAGAATGGCACCGTTGAAAGTAAGCATCGTCATATTATTGAGATAGCTCGCACCCTTCTTATCTCCTCTCACATTCCTCCTCACTTCTGGGCTGAGGTTGTTTCCACCGTTGTTTATCTTATTAATCTGCAGCTATCCACTTTCCTTCAGGGTCAGTGTCTCGGTGAGTGTCTGTACTCTCGACCCCCACGTTATACTCATCTTCGTGTTTTTGGTTGTCGATGTTATGTTCTTCTCTCTCCACGTGAGCGTACTAAGCTCTATGTTCAGTCTGTCCCTTGTGCCTTTCTTGGGTACAGTGCTGAGCACAAGGGCTATCGATGCTATGACCCTGTTGCACGTCGACTTCGCATTTCACGTGATGTCACTTTTGATGAGTCTCACCCTTTCTTTGTGTCCCATGTTTCCCCGACCTCACACTCATCCATTACTCCCTCTGACGTGCAGTTTCTTACTCTTCACATTTCTCCGCCTCATGTATCCTCCCCTCCGGTATGTCCCCCTCCTCTTCCCTTGCCACAGTCTACTCCGTCACCTCCTTCTCCCTTGCCACAGTCTACTTCGTCTCCCTTGTCGCAGTCTACTTCCTCTTCCTCTGATGACCTGTCCACTTGGGATCGTGTCTCTCCTCTTCCCTATCATTATACTCGTCGTCCTCCTCCCATCTCCTCGCCTCCAGTGCCCCTAGACTCAGTGCCTACCTCCTCCAGCGAGTGCCCTATGGATTATCCTCCTGTGCGCCGCAACCCACCTCGTGAGAGGCGTCCTCCCGACCGTCTTAGCCTTGCTACCCTACAGCTGGATCTACCTGCCCTTCCTGCCACTGCATGCAGTACTCCAGAGCTGACTTCCTATCGTGAGGCTGCCCAGATACCTGAGTGGCAGGTTGCTATGTCTGCTGAGTTGGAGGCGCTTGAGCACACTCGTACATGGGAGTTTGTTCCTCTTCCACCTGGTGCTGTTCCTATTACTTGCAAGTGGGTCTTTAAGGTTAAGACTCGCTCTGATGGTTCTGTGGAGAGGTACAAGGCTCGACTTGTTGCTCGTGGTTTTCAGCAGGAGCAGGGGAGAGACTATGACGAAACTTTTGCTCTGGTTGCTCACATGACTACAGTACGGACTCTTATTGATGTTGTCGTTGTTCGCCACTGGTCCCTGTCACAGCTCGACGTGAAGAATGCATTTCTTCACGGTGATCTTCAGCAGGAGGTATACATGCTTCCTCCTCCGGGTCTATCCTCTTCTCCAGGCCTTGTCTGTCGCTTGAGGCGAGCTCTTTATGGGCTCAAGCAGGTGCCCCGCACGTGGTTTGCACGTTTCAGTTCAGCCATTACAGCCGCCGGATTCCAGCCATGTCTACATGATCCAGCTCTGTTCGTGCACTCCTCCTCCCATGGTCGTACCCTTTTGTTACTATACGTGGATGATATGATTATTACTGGTGATGATCCTTCTCATGTGGCCTTCGTCAAACAACACCTTCAGCAGCAGTTTCAGATGACCGACCTTGGACAGCTGAGCTACTTCTTGGGTCTTGAGGTCAGCTCTACAGATCGCGGGTTTCAGCTCTCTCAGCAGCGCTACACATCAGACCTTCTTGCTCGGGTTGCTCTCTCTGACTCTCGCACAGTGGACACCCATATGGAGCTTCATCTTCAGCTACGTCCGGATGATGGGGTTCCACTCTCCGATCCTACTCGATACCGCCACCTCGTGGGGAGTCTCGTCTATCTCGCCATTACTCGGCCCGACATTGCCCATGTTGTTCATGTGTTTAGCCAGTTTGTTAGTACGCCCACCTCTGTGCATTATGGCTATCTGCTGCGGCTCCTGCGCTATCTCCGGGCGACGACCTCTCGTGGTTTATTCTTCTCCAGCAGTAGTTCTCTACAGCTACGTGCGTACTCCGATTCCACCTGGGCTAGTGATCCTGTTGACCGTCGTTCTGTCACCGGTTTCTGTCTGTTCTTGGGTTCTTCACTTATTGCATGGAAGTCCAAGAAACAGACTGGTGTTTCCCGTTCCAGTACTGAGGCTGAGCTTAGAGCCATGGCTACCACCGATGAGGATATTATTTGGCTCTGTTGGCTTCTTGGGGATCTTGGCGTCTCTTCTCCAGATCCCACTCCCCTCTACTGTGACAACACCGGTGCCATTCAGATTACTCTAAACCCGGTGAAGCATTCTCTCTCCAAGCATATCGGGGTGGATGCCTTCTTCTTGCGTGAGCACTATAGTCAGGGCACTCTTGCCCCTTCCTTTATTCCTTCCGAGCAGCAGATTGCAGATTTGATGACTAAGCCGCAGACGAGGACCCAGCATGTCTATCTACTGTCCAAACTCTCGGTGTATGATCCCCCGTGAGTTTGTGGGGGGGGGGGGGGGGGGGGGGGGGGGGGGGGGGTGTTAGATGTGTTGTATATTGTGTAGTGGTATTAGCCTATAATCACCTTGGGTGTTAGGATCACTCTCCTATTGTATATGCATTGCCTTGTTCAATTGTGAATACACAGATTATTCTTTCTCCTAACAGTGGGTACTGTCCAAGGAATATCTCCAAGTGACTTGATTTTTTGTTGGAGTACTTACATTGTCCAAACACAATTTATTGAATTGGTGCAGAGTTGCAACTTTTGTGATTTTTGTGATTCAGATGGCATTCATAAATTTGAGTAACAAAGCTGTCATGAAATTACCATGTGTATATAAACTTATAAAGAGATGCTGGTATGATTTAAAGAGAATCTGCTCACAGCGCGAATAATGACTTATTTAAGAATTATTTCAATAAATTGATCAAATTGTGAGGGATTATGTGGGATGGTTTATGTATTTGTTAGTTGTTAAAAGTATACCTGAAATTAGTGAGGTAAAGCAGGATAAATGCAAGGATTTCATAAAGTTGCCATCAATAATTCTCATCCAATGTTTCTGGATAGGAATTTGGGAAATATTTTCTTACAAAGAATGTAATTTATTATTTGCCACGGCCTATAACCTTTGCAATTTGTTAAAAAAAAACCTGCATATTATTACCTACGGTTTAATACTGTAGCTAATAAAAAGACTATTAGCCACGGCTATTGGTCGTGGCCAATAGTTCTAACGGTTTAAAAATAATCCTTTGCCTGTGTTAAAGCTGTGGCAAAAGGTATGAGTTTTAGTCACGAAATTTTTAATTTGTGGCTAATACTATTTGCCACGGCCACTTCGTAGTTAAAAACTCTCGACGAAATCTTTAGTCACAATTTTTTTCACGTAGCTAGACCGTGGCAAAAGATCTTTAGCACGGTTTTAAACCTTTTTCCAGGGCAACTTGCCTTAGCCAAAAATTATTTTTTTTGTAGTGACATTCAATAAATGTAAAAAATCTAAAACATACATCGGCACGCATGCCTAAAATACATGAAAAACTGTAAAATAGTCTGGCCTTCGAGGGCCAAATCAACAATGGGCTTCTTCCCGCTATTTCTCGCTCGGCTCACCAGCACCTGCATCATTCACAAATAAGAGGTAAACGAGGGTCAGCTATGAGCTGACCACAAACCGTGTAACGATCCCACCCCCACTCCCCTCTCGGCCATTCTAGCTGGCTCAGGTGCGGGGCATTGCTAACCTGCAAGCAAGCTGTACTTGCAACATCTAATATAATAAATAAAGTGCAATTAATTTACACAATGTGAGGTTTCAAGGAAAATCAATCTTCTAGGTTGAGCGTTAAAGTAAAGGGGAACACATGTATGCAAATGATGTTAGTTGGGTTCACCCGGAGGATCCCCACAATCGCCTAAGCAATCGCATGAAGCTAACATAACATCAATCCAACACATCACAAACGTGGGTACTCGAAACCACACGCTACATGCACTCACGACATGATTTGAGTGTACTCGCTCAGGAGCACCGTGACCATCCTAAGTTATGCAAACTTAGTTGGGAAGATGTTCTTTTGCCGGTATATGTTAATAAACCTTCCACGGCCGACACCATGATCGCATGGCTTTTCGGAGGTTAAGACCTCACACCAATCTGCATGGAATGTGTTCGGTTCAGGTTTGTCCGTGCTCTAGTCATCGTGATCAAACAACACGATGCTGGTACGGCTTCTCCCCGGCCTGTAATTATCTAACACATACAAGTGCTACAAAACAACAACTACGCAATCCATACAAAATGACTTAGGCTTCACAATTATAAATGACGTAGGAAGTCCAAGTCAACTTCACTATGAATTTGTGGCGAAGGTTTGTGTTCAACCACTCATAAAATGGGGGTTCCTTTAGGTGCTCCAAGAGCCACCTTAAACTCTAGTCCCGTAACACAAATGACATATTTCACGGAGTTATTCTCCGGCACGCATTCTAGGCTTAACCTAAATGCAACGTTACAAATCAAGCATCACCAATCCAGGCCTACGGCCACGGGTATGCTTCACACAAAATGCCTAAATCTGCACGTCTATCGGATTTCTACATGCAATATATCTCGGGGACGGACACAATCGACCCAGAGTTCCGAAGAACTAAAGGAAGTCCCACACTTCACTAATTAGTGAAAGAGACAACCTTATGCAAGCATAGAAAAATGAATGAGAGGACCAAACACTGTTGGTGTTTCTATGGTGATCTGGAGCTGTTGGTCTTACTGTCAATGCGATTTAAGCCTATAGGGTCGCACATAAGAGTGTGTGGAAAATTTGGAGGAAGGATTATGTTGGCCTTACTCATATTGGATATGAGTGGAAGACCAATCCTATGAGTCATTAGAGTTGGGTCTTATCAGTTAAATGCTCATTAGATATTATGAATATAGTCTGGAGCATGTCGGCTAGAAGGTCTTTCGACATTGTGAATGTTGGCTAGACTTCAAGATGACATTGTGAATGTCGTTGAGAAGGCTTGGAGGCTTACTATGTTTCTCGGCTTGTTGATATCGTTGAGATCATCAAGACGACATTTTGAATGTCGTTGAGATCATCAAGACGACATTTTGAATGTCGTCGAGATGTCTAGACTATATGACGACTGTTGACATTATGAATGTAGATGGGAAACACTTGGACCATAGTCTACCGGTGGATGTCGTCAAGATCATCAAGTTGACATTATGAATGTCGTCGAGATGTTTGATATCGTCGAGATCATCAAGACGACATTTTGAATGTCATCGAGATGTCACGATGATATGACGACTGTTGACATTGGGAATGTTGACGGGAAACACTCAGGCCTGAGCCTACTGGTGGATGCGTTTAGATCATCAAGATGACATTATGAATGTCGTCGAGATGTTTGATGTCGTCGAGATCATCAAGACGACATTTTGAATGTCGTCGAGATCATCAAGACGACATTTTGAATGTCGTCGAGATGCCTAGACAATATGTCAGATCTTCACAACGATACATTGTTAACTCTATTTGATGTCTTTGGTCTGCGGATAGCAGAGGCGCACGTCTGCATTTATAATCCTGGCGTCACTACAACAAACTGCACCTGTTGTAAGGACTGGAATGTAACTGAAACACAGTTTGTTACTAATAATTATATTTAGTAACAAAGTTTTTTTATTGTTACAAAAAAGAACTTTTTTGTAACGAATATTTTAAATTTTGTTACAATAATAATTAGTTCGTTACTATAACTATAAGTATTTGTAACAACACTAATGTTACGTTACAAATAGAAAACTTTTCTCACAATAAGTATCAATTGTAACCACATCATGAAAGTTTTTTGTGACAATGACATTGTCCTTACTAATTGTAATATTTTATTATTAAAGTTTTGTTACAAAAAATATATCATATTTTATTTTCAATTTTTGTACAAATTTATTATCAAAGTTTTAAATTTTTTTTTTAAAATAAAAGTTGTATGCGCGTGACAGTACCCCGCCTCGATAGTGCTCTAACGTGACGACAGTAGTCCTACAGCTCGCAAACATTCGTGCGCGGTTGTCGCAGATATGTGGTACTATTGCGACATGTATTTTTGCGCGTACGAGGGTTTTTATAAATCTTTAACTTTTTATAAAAGTTTTTCTGCCTCTCTCACATGCAGCTCTATCTCTCTCTCACATGAATGAATGAAATATACGGATGAAAATTTCCCTCCATAAAATTTTGAACAAAACAAAACTAAAAATTAAAAATATATTAAATGTAAAAATGTATGCAAATTAAAATAACATTAATTTTTTAATATAATTTTGGAATTAAATTAAAATCACGCACGAACCCGCGTGCACGCAAATGCACTCTCGCGCGCACGCAAATGCACTCTCGCGTGCACGCAAATGCTCTCTCGCGCGCACGCAAATGCACTCTCGTGCGTGTAGTTTTCCTTTTTTTGCTTGAGAGCTAGCGCGTATTGCATGTGTCGCGCGTGGCTCAAACACAGACACATGCACACACATGCACAGACACGGACAACCAAACATACAAACATCCATTTGCGAGCTGTAGCAATGTCTTTCACGTACGGCCGCCGCGCCGTTGTCTGCCCTCTCTTCGACGGTCGCCGTCACCTCTCTCTTCCACGGCCTCCGCCATCGTCGTTCTCTTTCTCGGCCGTCGTCGTGCGCCATTCTTTTCCTCTAGTTTATTAAGTTTTGTCTATTTCCTTCCCTCTCACATTAATGAAATATATGGAGGGAAATTTCCCTCCATAAAATTGTGCACAAAACAAATCAAAAAATTTAAAACATATATATTAATATAATTTTTGAATAAAAATAACGATCGCATATTTTTTTAGTCGCGCGCATTGCACTAGCTAGCTCTATCTTTTTTGCTCGGGGGCATAAATAAAGTTGTCAGCGCACACATTTTTTGCTCGGGAGCTATCGTTTTAATGAAAATATATGTCTTATATATATAGGCAATTGTTAACCGCACCCCAGTTTTGGCTATCCGCAACCCTTTTATATGAATTATTACGTGTTTTTTTAGAAATACGCCTTGTACAAGCATTTTTAGGAAAAGTGTTCAATACAAAAGTTGTAGATATCGTCGAGATCTACAACTTTTGTGTTGAACACTTTTGCTAAAAATGCACGCAAGACATATTATAATAGTAATTAATATTAAATTTAATTCACACATATATATATATATATGACCGTTTATATATATATAAATATAATAAATTATAATTATATATAAACGTTTATAAAATTTTATATAAACCTTTGTAAAACTTTATAAAATGTTTTTATAAAAAATTTATATAAAGCTTTTATAAAAAAATTATATAAAGTTTTTATATAAAACGTTTTATATAAAGTTTTTTTCGCCCGGGCTCGAGAGATCATTTTGGCCCGGGAGAGTTTTTCTCGCCCAGGCACTTGTTTTTCTCTCCGACGCGAGTTTTTTGCCCGAGCACATATTTTATGCCCAGTCGCGCGTTTTGCACTAGCATGCATATTAGACCGGTGCGCACGAGATGACTATTAAATATCGTAACATGAAAATATCTAATGTACCTTTTAATTTTTTGTATAAATAGGAATATATTATCATTAAAAAATAATTCTAGGACGACGTTTTTTTTGTAGCGTCGTTTAAGAAAATAAGACTAAAGATTTTAACTTTTATAGCTTTTTTGGGAGAAACGAACATTTTTCTTACGGGCGCGCGAGAGATGACCCCTCGTGTACTGTCGCAAAAAAATTAAATTTAAAAACATATAAATTTAAAGTATGTAAGCACATGTCATATCAATTGCTAGAAGATACTTATTTTAATGAAAATAGATGTAATGAAAACCATAAATACATGTCATATAGAATTACCACAGCCCATTTTCGCTCGCTCTCGGACGCTCGATCAACTGACAGTGCAAAGGAAGCCCCTGTTCCTCGCACAACAGTACCCCCGCCTCGACAGTGCCACAACGCGACAATACTCCTACAACTCGCGAACCCCCGCGCGCAACTGTCGAAGTCTAGTGGTACTACATCGACATGAGTATTTTCGCGCACGGGGGTTTGCAAGCTGCATGCATGTGGGCGTCGTCGCGCTGGGGCACTATCGAGACGGGGCTAATGACGCACATATACACACACATTCACACACACGCACACACACACACAAACACATAACACAGACACACAAACAGACACAAGCACATACTGACATAGACACACAGACACAGGCACACACATGCATAAACACACATAGCTAGAGATCACACAAACACACACACACACACACTCACGCATACACAGACAAAGACACAGATACAGACAGACACATGCACACAAACACAGACACACAGACATAGACACAAACATAGACACAGACACACACACACACACACACACACATAGCTAGAGATCACACAGACACAAACACACGCTCACACAGAGACAGACAAAGATACAGACATACATAAACACAGACACAGACACACAAATACATACACACAGACACAGACACAGACACACAAATACAGACACACAGACACAGACATAGACAAAGACAGACATAGATAGACACAGACACAAACAAACACACACTAACATACACTTACACACACACACACACACACACACACACACACAAACACAGACACACACACACAAATGATAGTGCGTGGGGCTCCCCGTACGACGAACATTTGGCGCACAAAAACATTCGACGGGCGGCAACATTTAGATGACAACAATATTTGGTGGGTGACAATGTTCGGCGGGCGACATTATTTGGCAGATGGACTCATTCGGTGGGTGTCATCAATCAATCGGCGGGCGGTATTATTCGACAGACGGCATCAATCAATCGGCGGGCTTCACCCGCATCCAAGCGAGCTTTGCCTTCTTCGGTGGGCTTTGCTTACATCCAAGTTATAGACATCATTCGGCGGGCTTTGTCCATATCCAAGCGGGCTTTGACAACATCCAAGCAGGCTTCGCGCGTTAATGTATACTTTAACTAATTCTTTATAAATGAATATTTATTATTAATTAAAAAATAACGGTGAGATGAAGGCTCTGTTTAGCACGGCGATAACATTTCTATAATTAAAAATACGCGCCAGCAAAAAATTTGACTTTCATTTTTGCAAGCGAAAAGCTTTGACGTCGCGATTTAGGTCACAGCTGATGTGCGTATCTAACTACTTTAAAAGATATATAATGATTAGGAAAACATGTTAATTATATGAGACTTACTTTGCATTCAGACCGTACCTATGATACATCGCGCCGTTCATCAACATCACGCGCCCCGCACATTTTCCCGCTCACAACACTTTATTTACGCGCTCTTCTAACCCTAACACCCCACACATTTGCCCTTCTTCCACCTCCCGACTCCTAACCCTCTTCAGGCCTCGTGCTCCCGGTAAAGCAAGCCAGACGACACTCCGGTAACCTATCTTTGCGAGTAGATCCCACGCAGAGCAGGTCGACGTCTGGCTAGACCGCCGTCATCTGCTTCTCACGCCTCCGGCTCGCTGCTCCGGAACTGAGCAATTACTGCCAGTGACGTCTTCGTCCTGTCCAGATGAGGTTCTTTCTCTCCCTTCTTCTCAGTCTATCTACCTTCTGGCTGCAATATCCTTCTATTTGCCATATGTGTCTGGTTAGGCCGCCGTCATCTGCTTCTCACTCCTCCGGCTCGCCGCTCCAGAACAGCGCGATTGCTGCCAATGACGCCTTCCTCCTGTCCAGGTGAGGTTCTTTATCTCCCTTCTTCTCAGTCTATCTACCTTCTGGCGCTTCCTCACCTTCAATCATTCAGGTCTCAACCACGAGATTGCTCATAATTTTTGGTCGACCTTTCCGTTTTTTGTTTAAATTTCTGATTTGTTGTTCATATCCGTTTTTGGTTGACCCCATTCTTCTTAGATTTTCTTCGATTGCCTAGGACATTCAGATCTGAGGAACTTCGATCTCACTTGACAGATTTGAGGCCTCTCCTCAGGTAAGTACTTTGACGACTCCTTCATTTTCTCTTCTTCATCCTACAGGCTATGCCCAAATGTTCAGCTACAATTACTCGATTGTTTGATCTGAGTTCCTCCTTTGAAACAGTGTTCTTGACTCATAAGCTTATTAACAGTGAAGCCTTACTTCACACATTAGTGGAATAATGCATTTTAACAAATTATGATTGATTTGTATCATCACATCCCTGCTTTCAGCCACATTTTTTTAATATTTTTTTTCATTTGGTACAAATGAGTATGATAATTATTTGTTCCATTTATTAATGAGGGAAACTAATTAGACTCACTTCTTGGCATCTTTTTATTCTCATTTTCTGCTTCCAGGAATAAACAATTTGATTAATTCATGCTCTCCATATGCCCACACTCTACAACTGTATTTTCATGCAGTGAATGTGCTTGATGTTTTGCCCAAGTGAAATTTTGTGGGTTGAGTTAGTTTGTGTAGGTTCTATTACACCTCTCCATTTTTAGAAATCATTTTTGTCCGAATGACCTTGCTTTTTTAAGTCATAATTTTACATGATAATGAGTTATATTTTATATATAGCCATGTCCTGATGACCAATAGATAGCCAGCATGCCATATATGATGACGTTTTCATATATGGTGTGTATATATAAACTAGAACTGCATTACACCTATGGTGTGTATATATTTCTTTTATCTACTAACATGTGTGTCTTGGATTCCATTTAATCCAGGTTACAGATTATTTGGGTGCGTATTATTTGGATTACAATGGTTTTATTATGGTTTTAACAAATTATGGTTTTATTAAAGGGACTGTGGTGGAGGTTAACCAGCTCGGGTTTGTTTGAAAGTTCTCAAACCCAGGAAAAACATTCATCTACTATAATACCAGCTGCTCGTCAGTTCAGCCCTACCGAATTGGGTCGGGTTTTAACATCACAATCTTAGTTCAAAGGTTATTAGGCATGCAGCTAACTGGAAACAATATGCTTTAGGCTCCTCGCTGTACAACAACAA